>JBBDGP010003357.1:0-651642 GCA_037952835.1 Lithobates septentrionalis
CATCTATCCATGTGAGGACTCATCCAGTGCATAAGCTGCCAGCAAAGGATTTATCCAGGGGTCTCCCCACCAGCCTAAGCGACCATACTAGACACAGTTAAACACCCAGGGGCGAGTGCACATCCACGTGGGGCACCTGGTCTGAGCACATCTTTGGAGCACGAGCACCTATGAACACTGCACATGTTGGGACTGTAAAGGACTTATGTTTTTCAGGATCATTTGTCATCACCTAGCGCTGTGATTTATATATATTCAAACATATGCCTCCTCACTCTTAGGCATGAGAATGCCCCTTCATTGTAGAGAGGGCTTTGAAGTGCTTGGTGGACCTTGTTGGCCAAATCTTGTGCTAAAGGGGCTGAATTTGGGTCTTGAAATTGAAGTCTGGGTAGAACGCAATGGTGCTCTGTGTTCAGAGGGGCTAGGAGCACCTGGGGAGGACTTTGAAGTCCAAGCTCCACCCATCACAGTAGACCTACCCCCAAAGGAGTCAGGGGACTGGGTTCCATAGCGATGGACCACAGCCCTGGACATGTATAGCACCCTGCAGCTAACTCAAAACAGCAGACCAAGTGTGCAGGATCTACTGCCTAATGCAACATTTCAGACCATCCCCGCAGTGTGAGGATGTGGGGTCCGGGTGTAGCACCTAAGATTTCACTGAGGTTGCACCAATCTGGATTAATGGCTTCTGAATAAGCATTCAAAGACAAAAAGGTTGATTGAAGAATTGGGAGGTAAATTAAAAACTAATTAATAAATAAAAGAACAAAAAGTAAAGCTGGTTAACCTGAGAAGAGGTCCATCACCTAGAGCCACTAGCAAAATACGGTGTGGCAGGGTGGGGGAGGGGTGTGGCAGGGTGGGGGAGGGGTGTGGCAGGGTGGGGGAGGGGTGTGGCAGGGTGGGGGAGGGGTGTGGCAGGGTGGGGGAGGGGTGTGGCAGGGTGGGGGAGGGGTGTGGCAGGGTGGGGGAGGGGTGTGGCAGGGTGGGGGAGGGGTGTGGCAGGGTGGGGGAGGGGTGTGGCAGGGTGGGGGAGGGGTGTGGCAGGGTGGGGGAGGGGTGTGGCAGGGTGGGGGAGGGGTGTGGCAGGGTGGGGGATGGGTGTGGCAGGGTGGGGGTACAGTGTTCGTTCAAGTTTACTTTTATTTTTTGTAAAGGTGAACACTTTAGGCCACAAATTGTTTACTTTTAGCACTTTAAACTTATTGCCCACGTAAACGTGTTTTGCAGTGTGTTTGCATACATTTGATCTGAAACCTTTCCATTCCTGTCCTGTGTTTTTTGATGACAATATTCCCTCCCAGTACAAGTCTTGGAGAACAGTCTCAGCCTTGAAAAAATTGTTCTTAAAATGATGCGACTATCTTTCTAGTATGTGCTTGTTTACAAGTTACAATAAATAAATGTTTTACATTATTATGGTCACTGTTACAAAAAATATATAAATCAAAAACCAGCGCTGTGCTACTAGTGAATATAAATCATCCTAATATTACAGTGATAATAACAGAAAAAAAAGGGTAAATTGGATATAGTGACTGATATTCTCATGATACAGGGATCATAAATAGTCCATAAAAAAGTAAAATTGAAAATTGTGCCAAAGAAAAGGAAAAAATACCTCCTCTAACATTTGCAGTGCACACACTCTCATGCAGATCCATCCATAATGCCTCAGCACCACCACACGCCCAACCAACAAGGTCCTCACTCCCATCACTCACTCCTGCTTCCCCTTCTTTGTTGCACAGCCCCTCCCATCAATTTGTTCACCTGGTTCACTGCATGCAGAACCCTGGGCCCGGGGGAAACGCAAAACATTTAGTTGAGATGATCCTGGTGACAAATTATTAAGTGCTCCTGACTATAAAATCCATAACCAACTGTCTACACGAGAGTTCAAACATGGAAATCCTAAAATACTTGCCTCCATATCTGCTACCCATTTTGATAACAATGGCACCTCTGCTCTTGTTCTCCTCTTCAGCCTGCGCCATGCTTTGCCGCGCCTTCTGATAGGAGTCATCTGTGGCACATACAGTGATTTTATCCTGGATGCAGCCCAAACAGTCAAGGGTGACATTTCCATTACTAAAGTAGATAAAAAGAGGAAAGATATTTACATTCAATATATAAAAGATACTGCATTTCCTGCCAATACAAATAATTTTGGCCAATTTATAACCACTTCACCCAAGATTGATCCTATAACGTGTATTAGATGAGTGCACATCAGACTTGCAGCCTCATTGTGCTGAAGTCAGACCGATACAGGATGCAATCTACTGGCTCCTATGGGTACTGCACTTTACAATTTACACTGTTTTACAGAACAGCGCTGTTAAAAAGCATAAAAAATTATCCATTTGCCATCACCAATAACATAACGGCTACATTTCTGCCCTGGCCTACTTGGACAAGTTAAGGACTGCTATTTTAATAAAACCAAATGCATACTTAACACACTTAAAACATTCGGTCCAATACACAAAGGATTATTTTCCAAGGCATCTTTACACATGCAAACCTTTACTATAATCTTTATTTCTGGTCAATGCAAACTTATGCAATAAAAAAAATAAAAAAATAAATAAAAAACAACACCCTTCACTAAAATGCTCACTCTGGTACTTCACTTTCAATTGTGGATTTGCAAATATTCAAATACACACACCAAATGTGCTTTGATTCCAATTGATGAATCAGTTTCAGCTGTTGTGCGTTTAGGCTCTGTTCACAACCTGCTTTCTATGGAGCCTGTTTACATATCTGCGGTGCAGCAGCAGTGCAAATTCAGAGAATTTAAAGAGTTCTGTGCATTTTCTGAGCACTGTAGTGCGGCTCAGATCTGAATTCCAGGCTCATTGCCTTCTATGGGAACGCATCTGAATCGCACAGACATACGTTTTGAACAAGAATGGAGAGAGATAAAAAAAATAAATACATAAAAAACCAGCATGGCGCCTCCCCCAAATTCATACAAGACCATTAGGATGAGCAAGTGGCCCAGCATGCAACTGGCGATGCTGGGTGACCCCCACCCCTTAGTTATTTAAAAACTACCAGATGGTCGAGCTGACGCAGGAGCCAGCGACGGATACAGAGCTTTTTTTTTTCTTTTTTCGGGTCACGGCGCCAGGCAACACGATTTTTTTTTGGTGAATGAGTAGGGGTACAATGCACCCAATACTCCCTCACATAAGGGGGGCCCAGATTCCGATAAGACTCCCGCCCACAGAAACCCAAGCCAGGGTTATGGGGAAGAGAGGCCCTTGTCCCCATCAACATGGGGGACAAGGCGCTTTGGGAGGGGGGGGGGGGAATAATCCCCCCTACCTCAAAGCACCCTCCCTATGTTGAGGGCATGTGACCTGGTATGGTTCAGGAGGGGGTGTTGATTTAGGGGGAGGGGACCCCTTAAAATTCATACCAAACCAGAAGGGCCTAGTATGGATTAGGGGGGGGCCCCCCACACTGTTTCTTTCAAATGTTATTGTCGGCAGTTATTTGGTTTATATTCAGCTTTCAACAGAGAACCCGCTGGCAGCTCATGAGTTATTGGTTAAGGACGAAGCGGACAGCTTCCCAGTCCACTCTTTAACAACCAGCTTTCATTAAAGATGCCGGTGGCTGCCTCAGAAAATCTGCAGCTGAACCGTATCTGAAATCACAGCTGAACCGCTGCTTTTTAAATTTGCAATAAAAAATGGACAGGAAATTCACACTGGACATGTGTGAACCTAGCTTTAGAGGAGATACTGATGAAAAGCCCAAATTCACGAGCTGAAAGCATGCGATGTTTAGTTACTGGCAGGCAAGATGTAAACAAACTTTATGGAAGCTTGGAAGAGTTAGTGGCCAGGAAGCTGGATCACTGTTAAGTTTCCTAACAAAAGTTTTTTATTATGTTACTTGAATGTTAAAGTTTCTGTATTTACAGTAAATTTAAGCAACTTTTTAGAAGGGGTGTTCCATTTGATGTAGTCCAAGTTTGAGCAGGGTCGGGTATGCAGCATAGACACCTGTCAATATTCCAATTGTGTTTTATTTTACACAGATATGGCACAATTTGGTAGGTAATGCAGAATACACATTCTTAGAGAACTTATCTAGTTGGATCAATAGAAGCCCAATAAAAGGCTTACGCCTCCAGGAAGACTTCGTTTTTTATTCCCTTAACTTTCTTGTGATGAAATGACAGAACACGTAAACACGCAAACCTGCATACGTGTGAAATACATTTTTTTAATGCAAAGTCTACAGTTTTGTAGACAAAAACTCACAACAGCAGCTTTGTCATTTACAACATATTTACTAAACAAACAGAAAGCCCCTAAGTGCAGATCCAGGTAAAAACACCTCTTTCAGGATGAATACCACAGGACCTTAATCCTAAACCTCCGACCAAAACACATTTGATTCATATGACACAGTCACGTGAAAAATACCCCATGGAAATTGCTAATAATGAGTATAAAAACCAAGCGCTGATGTGGATAAATATTGAGGATATAAAATTAAATGTGCTTAAAAATTAAATAAGATCCTTGAGAAAGTCACGTGCCAGTGATGCAACGCGTGCGAGGAGCTTAGGACGTTCAGTGCTGCAATACATCTTGAGTTTAACAGCAGCGGTTTCTCTATGGGAAGCCTCGTCCACAGCGACTGACTGCAATCTGCGTATCTGAATGTTTTCAATAGACCGGGAGTATGTGAGTGTATCTCTTGTCCCTGTTTGCTTGTGTACTATCTCAGAAGTTTACTGCACAATGATCTTTTTGCTTGTCTTGCATAAATCTTTACCCTGAGAGCCGAATCACCAGCAGTATTAAGGCTGAAGTGGGATGCAAGAAAAACTAAATATCCTGAAACAAACGGTTTAACCCAGTGAATCAATCAATTGGATTAGGGGAAGGAATTGTCGAATTACTTTTTCTCCTACATATTTATCTCCGCTTGGACATTTTACACTTAGAGTGTTATTATACTTTTATTCACCGTCACATCACTAGTTTTGGATTTATTTTGGGGACTAATAATACATGTATGAGCACCATAATTATTTAATTTATTTTATATATGCATCATATATTTGTGTATTTAAGATAATTCCTAGCAGAGGTATTTTTTGCACTATTATCACAATTTAAAGCGCATCAATTTTACACTTATTACCCCATGGAAATTGTTGACTTTAATATATTTGAGTATGCAAACATTAGATCTTAATTTAAGCAGTGTATGCAGATGAAACATATATTTGAGTAAGAATACAAGAAAAAAAAAGTGCCTTTTAATAATTTACTCAGTTAAGAGCTTGCCGACCGCGCTATAGCCGAATGACGGCTACAATGCGGCTTGATAACTCTGGGAGGGCGTACATCGATGTCCTCCCAGAATACCACTCTTGCACCCGGGAGAATCCGTGACCTGGATCCGGCGCATCACTGATCACAGTAAATGGCCACTAATTGTGGCCGCTTACCACGTGATCGCTCCGTCAAATGACGGAGTGATCACTTGTAAACAAACCATCGTCACGTCTGGGTTCCTCTCCCCCCTCTCTGTACAGATAAGTACAGTGCGAGGGGAGAGATCAGTGGCAGCAGCGCTATGGGCTGGATGTGTAGTGCCCACAGCGCAGATGTGCCCATTCCAGCACTCATCCATCCATCCTCAGCACACCCAGCCAGCCATCCATACCTAGCCAATCCATAAACCCCCATCCATAATTAGCCGTACCCAGCCATACTCATTCATGCTCAATCATCCCATCCATACTCAGCCATCCCCATTCATGCTCATCCGTGCCACTACAGTGCCTCACAAAAGTGTAATAGATAGTCAAATTAGATTTGAAACTTATGCCCCACACCTGTCGGTGCTCCCTGCATGTTGGGCCTCTCTATGTGGCCACGCTGTGGAAAAGTCTCACACATGTGGTATCGCCATACTCAGGAGGAGGAGTAGGAGAATCTATTTTAGGGTTCAAGTTTTGCATGTACATGCTATGTGTTAGAAACATTGTGAAAAAAAAAAAAAAAAAAAATGTGTTTTCATTTTCTTTACACATTTTCCAAAAACCTTGTAGAAAAAAATAAAATGACATGTTCAAAAGACTCATTATGCCTCAGATTGTACATTGGGGTGCTTTCCGAAATGGGGCAATTTTTGGGGCGTTTCCATTGTCCTGGTTCTCCAGCGCCTTCAAAAGGGCAAGAGGTAGTCAACAAATGACATGTGTAATTTATGCTCCAAGAATGCCTGATGGCGCTCCCTGCATGTTCGGCCTCTGTATGTGGCCACGCTGTAAAAGTCTCACACGTGGTATCGCCATACTCAGGAGGAGTAGTAGAATGTGTTTTGGGGAGTAATTTGTGCTATGCATATGCTGTGTGTGAGAAATAACCTGCTAATATAACAATTTTGTGAAAAAAAAAATAATCTTGATTTTGCAAAGAATTGTGGGAAAAAAATTACAACTTAAAAAAAAAAAAAAAAAAAAAAAACCTCACCATGCCTCTAATTAAATACCTTGGAATGTCCACTTTCCAAAAAAGGGTCATTTGGGGGGTATTTGTACTTTGCTGGCTTCTTAGGGTTTCAAGAAACGAGATGTCACTGTCAGTACATCAGGTGTGATCAATCTTCAGTGATTGGCACCATAGATTGTGGCCTCTATAACTTTTACAAAGACCAAATAACATACACCAATTTGGATTATTTTTACCAAAGATATGTAGCAGTATAAGTTTTGGCCAAAATATATGAAGAAAAATTACTAATTTGCAAAATTGTATAACAAAAACAAGAAAAATGCATTTTTTTTTAACACAGAATTTTCGGTCTTTTTTTCTTTTATAGAGCAAAAAATGAAAAACCCAGCTGTGATTAAATACCACCAAAAGAAAGCTCTATTTGTGTGAAAAAAAGGACAAATGTCATATTGGTACAGCCTTGCATGACTGAGTAATTGTCATTCAAAATGTGAGAGCACCAAAAGCTGAAAATTGGTCTGGTTAGGAAGGGGGTTTAAATGCCCAGTGAGTAAGTGGTTAAACTTTAAAAACTTGAAACTTAATTTGTAGGTATCTACAGCAATTGCCAAACGTTTGGAGGATGACACAAATATTAATTTTCACAAAGTCTGCTGCTTCAGGGTTTTTAGATTTTTGTCAGGTTACTATGGTATACTGAAGTAAAATTACAAGCATTTCATAAGTGCCAAAAGCTTTTGACCATTACATTAAGCACTTGCCGACTGCGTAAAGGACTTTTACTGCGGCAAAGTGGCTCTAGTGCACAAAATGACATACAGGTATGTGATTTCGCGCAATAGCTTATAGGGGGCGCGCACCGCCGGAGACCCAATTGCGTGCTGATTGGGCAGAGGGGGAGCCAATCAGCGGGTCCGGGGACCCAATGACCGCCAGCCACCCATGATTGTTACCGATCGTAAACAAAGCAGATCACCGTTCTGACAGGGGAGAAGATGGAGATCTTCTGTTTCTGCTAAGCAGGAACACGGATCTCTGTCTTCACCCAGTCAGAGCATCCCCTACACAGTTAGCGAGCACTTCCAGGGAACACATTTAACCCTTTGACTGCCCCTGATGTTAATCCCTCCCTAGCCAGTATCATTAGTACAGTGAGTGCTTTTTTTTTCCTTTTAGCACTGATCACTATTCGTAGCACTGGTCCCCAAAAAGTGTCACTTAGTGTCAGACTTGTCCGCCGCAATGTCGCAGTCCTAGGGAAAAAAAAAAAAAAAAAAAAAAAAAATTCCATAAATCCATCCCATAGTTTGTAGACGCAATAACTTTTGCAAAAACAAAACCTACGCTTACTGAGAATTTTTACCAAAAATATGTAGCAAAATATAAATTGGTATAAATTCATGAAATTTGATTTTGTACATTTTTTTTTTATTGGTTGTGTTTTATATCAGAAAAGTAAAAAAAAAAAAAAAATAAAAAAAAAAAGTTTTATTCAAAATGGTCACGGTTATTGTTTATAGCACAAAATATAAAAACCGCAGGGGTGATCAAGTACGACCAAAAGAAAGTTATTTGTGGGGGAGGGAAAATAATTTTATTTGGGTACAGCGTTGCACGACTGCGCAATTGTCAGTTAAAATAACGCAGTGCCATATTGAAAAAAAATGGCCTTGTCATGAGGAGTCAATATTTTCAAGACCTCTGCAATTCGCCCTGGCATGCAGTCAATCAACTTCTGGGCAACATCCTGACTGATGGCAGCCTATTCTTGCATAATCAATGCTTGGTGGGTCAGAATTTGTGGTTTTTTTTTTTTTGGTTCATCTACTTCTTGAGGATTGACCACTTGTTTTCAATGGGATTAAGATCTGGGGAGTTTCCTGGCCATGGCCCCAAAATGTCGATGTTTGCTCCCCAAGCCACTTTGTTATCACTTTTGCCTTTTGGCAAAATGCACCATCATGCTGAAAAAGACAATGTTCGTCACTAAACTGTTCTTGAATGGTTGGGAAAAGTTGCTCTTGGAGGATGTTTTTGTACCATTCTTTATTCATGGTTGTGTTCTTTGGCAAAATTGTGAGTGAGCCCACTCCTTTGGCTGAGAAGCAACCCCACACATGAATAGTCGCAGGATGCTTTACTGTTGGTATGACACAGCACTGATGGGTAGCACTCACGTTTTCCTCTCCAGACAAGGTTTTTTCCGGATGTCCCAAACAATCGTTTGAGCTGGCCGGCTTGTGTTTTTTTTTTTTTTTGCGATCTGAAAACGACCAAATTGTAAGTGTATTTCTTGACTTTTATATTAAACTGGTTAACTGTGTTACGCTATGGAGCTTTTTTTCTTATTTACACCCATGGGGATCGAGCGCTCATACACCTCCTAGAGGACCCCCGGAGTGATCCTTCGAGATTTATTCTCAGCAGAGACCCTGTGGCTGGGGGACACAGCCACATGCCCACAAGATATCCCTAACAAGAGATCTATATATCCGGTAAGAGGCAGTTGGTTTTGAGGTGGAGGAACTTTTTCTATCCACACGCTCCTCAGGGTGACAATACTGCATGCCTCACATCGTTTTGGACGATTGGTGTATTTCTTTTCCCTCTGAAGGACTTTTCCAGCAAGGAATTGTTTGCATGGACTCTGTTCACTCCATCCAGCTTTATATCTGATTTCTTATGCTCTAAAAAATATATATTTTTTTGTTTTATTTGAGTTACGTTTGAATTTGTCAATATTTTTAATTTTCAAACTTTTTCTTCACTGTTTAGTTATCGTATATGGGTACACTAGTTGGAATTATTCAAATGATTTATTTTTTGCACTCTTTTGTAGCAGCGCAGCCTTTTTTTGTACACAATCGTAAAGAGGATTCAGAGAAAATTTACTTTACCACAGTCCTCAGTAGTCCAATCCCTGTACCTTTTTCAGCATGTCAGTCTGTCCCTGATGTTTTTCCTGGAGAGAAGTGGCTTCTTTGCTGCCCTTCTTGACACCAGGCCATCCTCCAAAAGGCTGTGCGTGCAGATGCACTCACACATGCCTGCTGCCATTACTGAGCAAGCTCTGCACTGGTGGTGCCCCGATCCCGCACTTGAATCAACTGTAGGAGACAGTCCTGGCACTTGCTGGACTTTCTTGGGCGCCCTGGAGCCTTCTTCAGAAATGCAGTGGAAATTTTTATGGGATTAAGTTCATTTTCATAGCAAAGAGACTTTGCAATTAACTGCAATTTATCTGATCACTCTTCATAACATTCTGGAGTATATGCAAATTGCCATCATAAAAACTGAGCCCGCAGAATTTGTGAAAATGAAAATTTATATTTGTCACTCAAAAATTTTGCCCACAGCTGTACAAGGAAAGCATAGGAGTTTCTCCATCCGCCCTCCCAAGTTGTTTTTCAAGACAGCATAATAGGGCACTAGGCAAAGTTTGAGGAAATACCTCCTGGGTGCCTGCCTTATAACCCTGCCCATCAGTCCACTGCATCAGTCTTCAGCTTTGTAGTAAGCAAAGCCGAATAACCAAGGAATGGAAAAAATAGTGGCCCATGTCCTGTACTGCACTTCAAAAAAATGGAATTTATAGGCAACTCAAAATGCCTTGTCCTAACCATACAGTACAGGACACAGGCAAAACTATTTATGTTGCCATTAATATGAAGAAGTCCTTCGCTGTAGAAAAAAGCACAAATACAATAAAATATGTTGGGGACAACTGTGCTTTACCAACATTGATTTTATTAGTGGAAAAAAGGGCTTGGGTTTCAATAATTGCTCTGCAATAAGGCCTATTTCGCAAAAAGACTATTAGTTATGCAAAATATGTAAACCAACCGGTTGTGAAATTTTTGTGGCCAGAGCCAAAATAGAGAAACCCTCACCAGACCTCAGCCACCAGTCTACTCCTATTTTGTCAGAATGTATGAAGTCTGTGTTTGTGTCTATGCACACTGGGCAAAAAATCAGTTCTTTTGGCAGGAAAAAACAAAAACTCAAAGCACATTTTTGTACAGGTGTTTAGTGTTTTTCTGCCAGAAAACTCCTCAAAAAGGTTTTTTTTTTTTTTCCTGTCTCTAGAAGCTGAGCTTATAATATGCCTCTAAACATCCTAATGTGCATGGACACATTGAGCTGCTTCTACAGGCAAAACTTCTTTAGAAGCAGTGTTTTTTTTTTTTTTAATCTTTTTATTGGTGTTAAAAACACATACAGATATAAAAAGGTAGGAATACCGCGCTAACAGAATCGTAGCAATAAGCGGCAGCATACAGTGCGATCACACCAATATTCAAAAATCTAGTAAAAAAGCTGCGCTAAAAATTAAAGTCCATACAAATGACATCAAAGGAAAAAATAAGTCCTTGAAAAGCATAAACACCACCACCGTGCACCTATAGACAATAGTGCTAATCCACCATAGTAGTTGATTCAGCTTACCAGATGGCAAGCATAAAAAAGGCAAGTGGCTATAGCCCAGAAAGGGCCTTTCAGCTTGCTGCCGCTCCCGGTGTTCAAATGGCAGGGGGTAAATCTCCAAGCTCACTCACGGTGTCCACATATCCACATGTTGCAATGTCTCAGAAGCAGATGATACAGTGCCATTGGAGGACACCAACACCGGATTTACATGGGACGCAGCGAGTACACCACTAGATGCCCCCTGCTAGGCCTCATGCTCCCACCAGTCCTCCTGCAGACGGCGAACCCACATTGAGGGATATCTTTACAGCTGTAACCTCCTGCAACATTTCCATAGCAGCTCTCACAACAGAGATAAAAGGGGTAAAGGCAGAAATAACCTTCTTACGCAAAGACACTCAGAAACTCAGGAAAAGAACTTCAGCCCTGGGAGGGGAGGGCGAGATCCGTGGAGGACGACATGGTGCCCATGCAGAGGGATCTAACATACAATAATCATCTGCTATCATAACATACATCCCGCTTAGAAGACTGAGAACAGGATGAGGAGAAATAATGTAAGAGCCATAGGACTGCCTGAAAGAATAGAAGGGAAAAATCCTGTAGAGTTTATTGAAAACTGGCTAAGACTTGTGGAGCGTGCACACGTAGTGCCGGCCAGGCACCCAGTGCCAGGAGCACCTCCACATCCCTTCCTGTTCAAGCTCCTCAATTATAAAGACAGGGATGCGATTCTATACAATGCCAGAACAAAACCAGATGCTCTGAAGATCGATAACACCAGAATTTCTCTCTTCCCGGATTTTTCAGCCAATTTACAAAAGCAACAGGCAAAGTTTAATGATGTCAAACGTCGCTTCAGAGATCTTGATCTTAAATATGCTATGCTATACCCAGCCCGCCTGAGAATTGAAGTATTGGGCTCAGTGCAATTCTTTGATTCACCTTCAGCAGCTGCACAATGGCTGGACCAAGAAGAACAATCAATTCCTGAAGCATGCAACAGGCGTTCTGCACCACGACAGTATTCAAAGAGATGGGCAGGATCACCCCCTCTATTTTTCCACAAACAGCTTGCCAAGGCGGAAATAGCTGTCAGTTCTCTCATCTAAGTTCGGTTTGAGCCCACGACTTTCGTTTTTGCTGCTGAGAAGCTGTAAGACACTGAAGCGCGCTTCCACCGTTGCCCCCTAGGATGGTCTGATACAGACCCCTAACTTTACGTTGGCAAACAAGTAAAGCCCTGTTGGCTTACACCGTTATACCTTTATTTCTTTTTTTTTTTTTTTTTTTTTAATTTTTCACCATGGTTTCTCCATTGTTTTTCTTCACAATGATGGTTGCAATTTTCCAGTCCAACACCATACATATGGCTTTGTTACTTACATGCATATTGATCCAGTTTGCTGCCAAATGTTTTTTCACATGGCCACATTGTCTGTGCCAATATGCACAAGGTATTGCCATATGCTCATATAAAATAGCTTAATAAGTTCGGAGCCTGATTCTATTGCTAAACGAACACAATGGCTAAGCGAACTAGAATAATGTCTTGGAATGTCCGGGGATTGAATAATCTGGTTAAGCGATTGGCCGTGCTCCGCTGATGTGATATGCTTGCAGGAGACTCACCTTCCCTCGACATCCACACCACAATTTGCGCAAAGGCAGTTTTGTTAGCAATATCGCTCTACGTACTCTGTACTCGAGGGAGGTGAGCCCCCTGATTAAGAGGGGTGTGCAATTCTCTCCTCTGGAGATTAAAACTGACCCAGATGGTCGTTATGTATTCCTTTTCTGTTCTTTGTATGGTACTAAATGTGTATTAGCAGGGTTGTACATTCCTCCTCCGTTTCCCGCCAGTCTCCTCACAATTAGCTAACTTTATATCCCGCTACCCAGGTATACCTATACTAGTCAAGGGGGACTTCAATAATTACATTGATTTTGGGAAAGATAAGTGGAAGGACGGGAGATGGATCACAGAGAAGGACTGGGCCCACACCGTTTGCCGGTCTTCTTTTGGAGATGGGCTTAACAGACGTATGGAGGATGCATAACCCCGTAGCTAAAAAAAAAAAACTCATGCCATTCAGCCTCGGCAGGAGGCCTCTCACGGATTGACCTAGGTTTAGGCAACTAAAATATATTGCCTATGAGAGACTCATCACAATACCACGCTAGACAAATCTCAGATCATTCCCCACTTTCAACTGATTTGCGAATAGGAGGGAATAGTCTTTGGAAGCTCAACCCATTTTGGTTAACACTGTTGCCAGATCCTGACCCACTCCCAGCAGCTCTAACTTTCTTCTTTAAGCAAAATATGGGTACCAAGGGTACAGACACTGTACGGGAGGCGGCCAAAGCATTTCTAAGTGGGCAATTTATTAAAGAAATATCGCATATTAAA
This sequence comes from Lithobates septentrionalis, assembly GCA_037952835.1. Lineage (NCBI taxonomy): Eukaryota > Metazoa > Chordata > Amphibia > Anura > Ranidae > Lithobates > Lithobates septentrionalis. The sequence goes on from JBBDGP010003357.1 coordinate 13,345, forward strand.
ACTAACACAAAAAAAATGGGAAAATCAAGTACTAGCAGATGCACAGAGATCAGAAACTATGTAGCAAACCCTACTGATGACACGAAAAGAACGTGGTTGGCATCCCAGTCCATGCTCAAACAACTATCCCTTCAGTTAGCAGAAAACAAGAGATTTTTCTTACAACAGAAGCATTTTGAGGAGGTGGAAAACACGGGTCATATGCTGGCTCTATTCGCTAAATCACAGCAAGCGCCCTCCCATATTGTGGTTGTGGCAAATGCACAGGGCACACGGTTATTCCACACAAGCTATTATGGATACCCTTAAAGACTTCTTTCAAGATGTTTAAACATCTAAATTTCACCCATTACAAGAAGACATTTGCACCTTTTTAGACAAATACCCTATACCATGCATATCCACAACAGATGCAGAGCAACTGAAATCCCCACTGACAGAGGAGGAACTTCTAGAGGCATTGGCTCATGTTCAAAATGGCAAAGCACCAGGTGCAGATGGCTTACCAGCAGAAGTTTTTAAATGTTACGCTGCACAACTAATCCCAATACTTCTGCAAGTTTAGAATTACGCATTTGAAACTGGAAGGATCCCCCCCTCTATGAGTGACAAAAGGTAAAGAGGGTTCCCCTAAGTGGACTTTTAAGGCACTTAATTTAATAATTTAAGTTATAATAAACGGATTTTATAGAAAAGCAAAATTTTTCAAAAAATTGTAACGAAACATTGATTCATCTAAACAATGTGTTTTTATCACCATGAAAGATATACATAAGGAAACCTCCTCACACCCAATGCGTTTTGGTATACATGTCTAGTCCTTCAGGGGTGTAGAAAGTAAGAGGGGTTCATATAAGGTTAGATGATGAAGTGGTTTGACAATGCTTCGTTAAATCACATAAAAGGCTTGCAATTAAAAGTAGCATTAAATAATTGAGCCGGTGGGATGGCTGTCTTAAGGCAAAAATGAGGCATAAAAAAAATTGTCTATACAGCAAGAAACTACAAGCACTTTCTTGATGGACTTGGGCTGTGCGGCTGGTCTCTTCAATTTCTCCCTTACTAAGGGATTCCATTTGCCTCAGTATATTCTTCTGGCCGTACCGCTGCCATGGAGTGCAGGGAACACTTTCCTCCTGAGGACACCAGTACCCCAGCTTTCATGTATAGACCATTTTTGATGCCCCATTTTTGCCTTAAGACAGCCATCCCACTGGCTCAATTATTTGGTGCTACTTTAATTGCAAGCCTTTTATGTGATTTAATGAAGCATTGTCGAACCACTTTACCATCTAACCTTATATGAACCCCTCTTACTTTCCACACCCCTGAAGGACTAGACATATATACCGAAAGGCGTTGGATGTGAGGAGGTTTCCTTATGTATATCTTTCATGGTGATAAAAACACATTGTTTAGATGAATCAATGTTTCTATGAGTGAGGCAATTATTATAGTACTTTTGAAACCCGGTAAGGACGCACTCTCATTACTAACATTTGATATTAAACTACTGGCCAGAGTTCTGGCTAACAGATTAGCTAAATGCATTCAAACTGTGATACATAGAGACCAGTCAGGCTTTATACCAACCAGATCTACATCTCAAAATATACACAGACTATTTCTTAATTTACAATTACCCACTGACAATAGGGTAATAGGGCCATCTTCTCTTTGGACGCGGCCATAGCGCTTGATAGCGTAGAATGGCCCCATCTCTGGGAAACATTGAAAAAAATTTGGGGAGGGCCCCTCTTTTCTGAAATGGGTTCAACTGTTATACAATAATCCATCGGCAAGAATGCGTATTAATGGTGATATCTCAGAATCTTTCAAACTCTTCAGGGGCACACGGCGGGGGTGCCCTCTCTAACCCCTGCTGTTTGCCCTAGCCCTCGAACCCCTAGCCATACATGTCAGAGCGTCGCAAGACATAATCAGCTTCCGTAGAGGTATTATTATGTTATCTCACTTTATGCAGATGATACATTGATTTATCTAGGCGACACTGACAACTCCCTGAAGAATGTGATGCGTTTGATCGCTGATTTTGGTGCGCTGTCAGGGTTTAGTATTAACTGGAATAAATCAGTACTTATGCCTTTAGACCCTCTATCACGGCCTCTACCTGACTGTGCGAGAGATGTCATTACGGTTAATAATCAATTAATCAATTCCGTTATTTAGGCATACAAATAACCACAGACCCAAATCAATATCACACTAAACTTGATAACGCTACTTCGTAAATTTTGGTTGAAATGCTCCGCATGGACGAGGCTTCCTCTCAGTTACAGGCAGGGCAAATTTGATTAAAATGGTGTAGGCACCACAACTTCTGTATATATTTCATAATGCCCCTATTTGGATACCACACAAATGGTTCGCTCAAATAGATGCCCAGTTCAGAGACCTAATATGGGGTAATAAATCACAGCGGATTAGCCCAAGTACGCTACAGCTAACTAGAACAAGGGGGTCTGGCCGTGCCAGATTCTATTTCGTAGCATCCCAGCTTCAACACCTAGGTAATTGGGGGGACCTCGATACCTATGACCCCATCAGACCCCTACTGATACCTGATGGTTCATCAATATCAGCAATATCCCACTTGGAGGCAGGTCTTATACACATAACTCAAACACTCCCCACAATAAGTTTACTAAATACTTTGTGGAAATATACCAGATCTATCCCGAAATTTAAACGTCCCTGTGAGTTTACACCTATATGGTGGAACAAATACTATAAAGAACTTCTTAAGCTTAAGGATTTTCGCTCCTGGGAAGCAAAAGGTATACAATATATTTCTCAGATGTTCAATGGTAATGTGTTTAAATCCTTTTCAGACATACAAAATGAATTTATGATACCCAGAACACAGTTTAAGTACCTGCAACTCAGGCATGCTATTCAAAGTGAGAGCAGGGTGTCCCCTCTTGCGACAGTGGCGCACCCTGAAATAACACTCTCTGAACACCCCTTTAACTGTAGGATGCGCCGCTCAGCCTCCAGGCCGTCAAATGGAAGGTCTGAGGGATTGGATGTAACACCGGCCCCTGATGGAGCAGATCCTTCCGAACTGGTAGGGGCCAGGGAGGATACACAGATAGGGTCTTCAGAGAGGAGAACCAACTCCTCCTGGGCCACCAGGGGGCAATCAGAACTTCTGCCCTGTCCTGAATAATTTTCCAAACCACTAGGGGCAAGAAGGGAAAAGGAGGGAAGGCATAGGCCAGAGTGAAGTCCCAAGGGAAGGACAGAGCATCCGTCCCCAAGGACTCTGTTTCTCTCCAGAGAGAAGAACGCCGGCAGTTTCCTGTTGAGACTGGAGGCAAAAAGATCCACTGTGGGGAGACCCCATCTTAGCACCACCTCCTGGAACGTGCCTTGATGTAGTTCCCAACCGCTGGAACTGATGCTCACTCTGCTCAAATAGTCCGCCAGCACATTTTCTGACCCCTTGATGTGGACTGCCCTTACTGAAGTGACATAGATCTCCGACCAGGACAGAATCTTCTGTGTTAAAGACAGAAGCGATTCTGAGCGAGTGCCCCCTTGCTTGTTCAGGTAGGCCACTGTTGTGGCACTGTCTGAAAATATCAATAGGTCTTTTGAATAGACACTCTTTTCCAGAGATATAAGTGCTTTCCTCACAGCCAGAAGTTATCTGAAATTTGAGGAGCGACCTGCTTCCTCTGGCAATCAGGCTCCCTGTGCTTGCCAGTCCTGTGAGTGAGCACCCCAACCCCACAGACTGGCGTCTGTCGTAATTTTGACTGGGGAATGTTGTGTCCAATCCTTTCCTCTCTGCAGATGTTCTCGCTGCTCCCACCAGGCGAGATCGAGAAAATTCCCTTCTGGTAATTTTACCAGCTGATGCAGAGAATCCTTCCTGCGATCCCAATGGAGTAAAAGAAAAGCCTGAAGGGGTCTGGAGTGCAATTGGGCCCAAGGCAACCCTGGAATGGCCGCAGTCATCAGACCCAGCAACTGCATGATCCGCCGAACAGAGGTCTGAGGGAGCAGCTTGAAGGCCTGCAAAGAGAGAAGAATTTTCAAAATGTTCTCTTCGGGAAGAAAAATTTTTTAGGGCACCCGAGTCTATTAGATAACTCAGGAAAAGTATGCTCTGTGAGGGTACCAGGCAAGATTTCTGCTGGTTGACCTTCCACTCTAATTTTTGAAAAGTCTGCAAAACCAACTGTAGGTCTTGAACAAGAGACTCCTTGTCTCGAGCAAAAATCAAAAAATTGTCTAGATATGGGACGATCGATACACTTTGAATCCGAAAAAAGGCCTCGACTTCGGCCATGATTTTTGTAAAAATCCTCGGTGCTGCCAAGAGACCAAAAGGAAGGGCATTGAACTGCCAGTGAGATGGCTCGTTTCGGACGAGAACTGCAAACCTGAGGAACCTGCGGTGGCTCTGGCAGATTGGTACATGAAGATAAGCGTCCTGAAGGTCCAGGGTCACCATGAAGACCTTTGGCAACAACAGATTCCTTACTGAATAAATGTTCTCCATACGGAAACGTCTGTAAACTATGTATTTGTTCAGGACGCTTAAATTTATGACCATACGAAAGCCGCGAGAATAAAATCCCCGGAACTTCTGAATTTCTGGGACAGGAGCAATAACTCCCTCCTTTTCCCACACAGAAATCAAATTTAACATGGCTTGCCGTCTCTCGGCAGCTGGGTAAGAAAAAACTTCTGGGGAGGAAGACTTTTGAATTCCAGCCTGTAACCCTTTTCCAAAGTTTGAAGGATAAAGGAATTGGTGGAAATTTCTGCCCATTCTTTGACGAAATGGCACAATCTTCCCCCTACCCCAAACCTGGCGTCACTGGGTATTTTTGGAAGAGGCTGAAGGAGCAAAGGGAGCCCCTCGTTTTTGCTTGTCTTTGTTAAAGGACCATTTCTTTTTAGCCTGTTGGCTTTAAAATTAGCCTGGTTTGGGAAGCCACGAAAGGGCTTCTTATTCTGGGGCTTATTCCTTTGGGAAAAGGCAAATAGTTTACATTTCTCAGAGGAACGAGCTAAGACCTCTTCTAAGGAAGAACCGAACAAGAGTTTGCCTTCGAAGGGAATGCCACAGAGCTTATTCTTGGAAGTAAGGTCACCTTCCCAAGATTTAAGCCAGATAGCTCGCCTAGCTGAATTAATGAGAGCAGAAGCTCTGGCTGCGGATTTCACTGAATCTGCTGCTGCATCAGCCAAGAAGGCACTTGGCAATGAGTGGGAGGGATTCCCTAATCTCTTCTTTGGGGGGTGTCAGATGCAACAAGATCATCCAGACGCTGAACCCATATGTCTAAATTTCTAGCCAAACAGGTGGATGCTACTGCCGGGCCCAAGAAGCTGAAGCATACCAGGCCTTATGTAGCAATGAGTCAGCCTTTCTATCCATTTGATCTTTAACCACTTCAAAACCAGCCACTGTATATAAACGTCCTGGACTTTTGGGGGGGGGGGGGGGGGCTATCTGAATAATGCCTGTAGCTACAGACATCATTCAGATATTCTTTTCAGCCGGCGATTCTGTGCACGATAAGAACGATCATTCTTATAGGCGACGGGAGGGGACGTCCCCCCCCCCCCCCTCCATCCGGTGCTTCTCCGGGCTCTCCCGTGTCAACGGGTGCCCGGAAAACGAATCGGCCGGCGCGGCATGAGGACGATAGAGATGACTGGTGACCAGATGGTCACCAGTCATCTCTATGACCGTCGGAGGCCCGGGCGCGATGTTATGACGTCACGCCCGGGATCCCGGAAATTACCAAAGCCGTGATCGCGGCTGTCAGCATGAGATCGGTGAATTTTTTTTCCCCCGATCGCTTTTCCAGCCTGGAGGAGAGATGTGGGGCCTTATTGACCCCACATCTCTCCATAAAGAGGACCTGTCACATAGATTCCCATTACAAGGGATGTTTAAATTCCTTGTAATAGGAATAAAAGTGATAAAATAAAAAAAAATAAGTAAAATAAAAAATAAAATAATAATACATTTTTTTTTTTTTTTAAAACGCCCCTGTCCCCGGCACACGTAAGCCCCGTTCAAACCATACATGTGAGGTATCGCCGCGTGCGGTATAGCGTGTGCAACAATTCTAGCACTAGACCTCCTCTAACGCTAAACTGGTAACCTGTAAAAAATTTTAGAGCGTCGCCTATGGAGATTTTTAAGTTATGAAGTTTGGCGCCATTCCATGATTGTGCGCAATTTTAAAGCGTGACATGTTAGGTATCCATTTACTCAGCGTATCATCTTTCACATTATACAAAAAAAATTGGGCTAACTTTACTGTTTTGTTATTTTTTTAATTCATGAAACAGTTTTTTTTCCAAAAAAAAGGCGTTTGAAAAATTATTGCGCAAATAACGTGCGAGATAAAACGTTGCAATGAGTGCAATTTTATTCCCTAGGGTGTCTGCTAAAAAAAACATATATAATGTTTGGGGGTTCTGAGTAATTTTCTAGCAAAAATATGATGATTTTTACATGTAGGAGAGAAGTGCCTGCGACATAGGGGCATCTAATCTAGGACACTTAAAGAAAACCTGCTCAAATTCAGACTGAAAAGGAAATCTTCTTTTGTGTCCCCTGGATTGGAACAACCTTTTTTCAGGTTCTTTCCATTCAGACAGAATCGTGTCCCTAAGAGACTGGTGTACTCCCTGTAGGCCCCTGTACATTTTATCCTGTACAGATTGGGCTTGTTGTGGCATCTCAATCTGCTCTGAGGTATATTATACTTAGATGAGCTACCTGTATCCTCCTCTGATGCAGACTTTTCATCAGATGAAGAAACTGGATTCTCACCTTCTTCCAGATCAGAGGTATCGCGTGAACTAATAGTCTCAGATACTAACAAGGGAAGGGACCTGGCAGAGTTAGAAGGGTCTTGGGCTATGGGTCTAGCTGAGGAAGAGCCTAGACTAGTAACCCTGTCATTAAGTGACCGAAAGGAGTCCACTACCTCCTTCATAGAAGTCATTAACTCCTTAAAAGAGGAAGACTCTGCTGAGTGGAATATAATCCTCACAAAATAGCTTTTTATAACTATCAGAAAGCCCGGCCCTACAGTTCCCACATTTCTTCTTTACCGGTTTGGTTTAGAAAAAAAGCAGAAACAAGGACCATAAATAAAAAGCTTCCATACAAAAAAGTCCCTTGCTGTAGACTATCCACAGACAAGGGCTTACCTTGGGGGCAGTATAGGACCCGGATGCTGCCGCTGGTTCAATAGGAGCAGATGCTCCATCCTCAGACCTGTCCTCAAGCTCCATGAAGCAAGCGGAGAACGGCCGTAGAGAAGAAGACTGCTGCTGTACTGAAAAACTGCACTTAGAACAGCGTTTTTAGCACACTACACCCCTGCAGCATGTCCTCAGTGTCTCCACGCCATGCTCCTTTAAAAAACTCGGCGTCCGGAAGTGCGTCATGTGACTTCCGGTTCCGGCGCCATCTTGCTGAGTCACCGGAAGTCCTCCCGACGCCATCTTGGTACACCGAAATGACGCATTTAGGACGACACAGTTCCACACAGCAGCGCTGGGGAAAAAAGGAAGTGAGTTGCCATCACTCACATAGGCAAGTAACCCTTAGAAATAGGGAACCCTTCTTGTACAGACTATCATCCAGGACTTGGCCACAACTAGCCCTGGATGAAACCAAAGAAGGGGGGTCCACCAACCACAGTTACCAGACCTTAAGAAAACAAAAAACGTGTCGGTGCTCCTGGAGGGTCTGGAAACACAAAACAACTGAGGGTCAGAGGAAAGGGAGGGGCCTTTTAAATTGTATCTGATTTGTGTTTCCTGTAGAGGGCGGAGCCAATCATCTCTCAAGTAGCTGTCCTGGAAGGTGAGGGGGGGGGGGGGGGGGGAGTATTGCAATGACCACCATTTTATTCTCTAGGGTGTTAGAAAAAAACAATATATGTTTGGGGGGTCTAAGTAATTTTCAAGAAAAAAAAAACCAGTTTTGAACATGTAAACACCTAAATTCCAAAACGAGGCTGGTCTTTAACCACTTGCCGACGCCTCACGCCTATATACGTGAGCAGAGCGGCACGGGCAGGCAAAATCACGTACCTGAAACGTGATTGCCTTCCCGCGGGTGGGGGGTCCGATCGGACCCCCCCCCCGGTGCCAGCTGCGGTCGGCATTTGGTTGGAAGCGATGAGAGACGAGGGGGAGGCCATCCGATCGTGGCCCCCCCCCTCGCGATCGCTCCCAGCCAATGAGAAACATCCCCTGCCTCTGTATAGTACACAGAGGCAGAGGATGTGATGTCATCTCTCCTCGGCTCGGGAGTTTCCGTTCCAGCGCCGAGGGGAGATGACATGTAAGTACACACACACACACACACACACACACACACACAGTAGAACATGCCAGGCATACATTACACCCCCGATCGCCCCCCAATCACCCCCCCCCCCCTTGTCACAAACTGACACCAAGCAGGTTTTTTTTTTTTTTTTTTTTTTCCTGATTACTGCATAGTGTCAGTTTGTGACAGTTAGCAGTGTTAGGGTAGTGACTGTTACCCCCCTGTAGGTCTAGGGTACCCCCCTTACCCCCCCTAATAAAGTTTTAACCCCTTGATCACCCCCCCTCACCAGTGTCGCTAAGCGATCATTTTTCTGATCGCTGTATTAGTGTCGCTGGTGATGCTAGTTAGGGACGTAAATATTTAGGTTCGCCGTCAGCGTTTTATAGTGACAGGGACCCCCATATACTACCTAATAAATGTTTTAACCCCTTGATTGCCCCCTAGTTAACCCTTTCACCACTGATCACCATATAACCGTTACGGGTGACGCTGGTTAGTTCGTTTATTTTTTATAGTGTCAGGGCACCCGCCGTTTATTACCAAATAAAGGTTTAGCCCCCTGTAGGTCTAGGGTACCCCCCTTACCCCCCCCTAATAAAGTTTTAACCCCTTGATCACCCCGTCGCCAGTGTCGCTAAGCGATCATTTTTCTGATCGCTGTATTAGTGACGCTGGTGACGCTAGTTAGGGACGTAAATATTTAGGTTCGCCGTCAGTGTTTTATAGCGACAGGGACCCCCATATACTACCTAATAAATGTTTTAACCCCTTGATGGCCCCCTAGTTAACCCTTTCACCACTGATCACCGTATAACCGTTACGGGTGACGCTGGTTAGTTCGTTTATTTTTTATAGTGTCAGGGCACCCGCTGTTTATTACCGAAAAAAGGTTTAGCCCCCTGATCGCCCGGCGGTGATATGCGTCGCCCTAGGCAGCGTCAGATTAGCGCCAGTACCGCGAACACCCACGCACGCACCGTACACGCACCGTACACCTCCCTTAGTGGTATAGTATCTGAACGCATCAATATCTGATCCGATCAGATCTATACTAGCGTCCCCAGCAGTTTAGGGTTCCCAAAAACGCAGTGTTAGCGGGATCAGCCCAGATACCTGCTAGCACCTGCGTTTTGCCCCTCCGCCCAGCCCAGTCCAGCCCACACAAGTGCAGTATCGATCGATCACTGTCACTTTTTTTTGTAGCGTTTTGGTGAACTGGCAAGCACCAGCGGCCTAGTACACCCCGGTCGTAGTCAAACCAGCACTGCAGTAACACTTGGTGACGTGGCGAGTCCCATAAGTGCAGTTCAAGCTGGTGAGGTGGCAAGCACAAGTAGTGTCCCGCTGCCACCAAAAAGACAAACACAGGCCCGTCGTGCCCATAGTGCCCTTCCTGCTGCATTCGCCAATCCTAATTGGGAACTCACCGCTTCTGCAGCGCCCGTACTTCCCCCATTCACATCCCCAACCAAATGCAGTCGGCTGCATGAGAGGCATTTATATATCCTCCCAAGTACCCCTACCCAACGAACCCCCCCAAAAAAGATGTTGTGTCTGCAGCAAGCGCGGATATAGGCGTGACACTCACTATTATTGTCCCTCCTGTCCTGACAATCCTGGTCTTTGCATTGGTGAATGTTTTGAACGCTACCATTCACTAGTTGAGTATTAGCGTAGGGTACAGCATTGCACAGACTAGGCACACTTTCACAGGGTCTCCCAAGATGCCATCGCATTTTGAGAGACCCGAACCTGGAACCGGTTACAGTTATAAAAGTTACAGTTACAAAAAAAAAAAGTGTAAAAAAAAAAAAAAAAAAAAAACAAACAAACAAAAATAAAAAAAAATAGTTGTTTTATTGTTCTCTCTCTCTATTCTCTCTCTCTATTGTTCTGCTCTTTTTTACTGTATTCTATTCTGCAATGTTTTATTGTTATTATGTTTTATCATGTTTGCTTTTCAGGTATGCAATTTTTTATACTTTACCGTTTACTGTGCTTTATTGTTAACCATTTTTTTGTCTTCAGGTACGCCATTCACGACTTTGAGTGGTTATACCAGAATGATGCCTGCAGGTTTAGGTATCATCTTGGTATCATTCTTTTTAGCCATCGGTCGGCTTTCATGTAAAAGCAATCCTAGCGGCTAATTAGCCTCTAGACTGCTTTTACAAGCAGTGGGAGGGAATGCCCCCCCCCCCCCACCGTCTTCCGTGTTTTTCTCTGGCTCTCCTGTCTCAACAGGGAACCTGAGAATGCAGCCGGTGATTCAGCCAGCTGACCATAGAGCTGATCAGAGACCAGAGTGGCTCCAAACATCTCTATGGCCTAAGAAACCGGAAGCTACGAGCATTTTATGACTTAGATTTCGCCGGATGTAAATAGCGCCATTGGGAAATTGGGGAAGCATTTTATCACACCGATCTTGGTGTGGTCAGATGCTTTGAGGGCAGAGGAGAGATCTAGGGTCTAATAGACCCCAATTTTTTCAAAAAAAAGAGTACCTGTCACTACCTATTGCTATCATAGGGGATATTTACATTCCCTGAGATAACAATAAAAATGATTTAAAAAAAAAAAAAATGAAAGGAACAGTTTAAAAATAAGATAAAAAAGCAAAAAAATAATAAAGAAAAAAAATAAATAAATAAAAAAGCACCCCTGTCCCCCCTGCTCTCGCGCTAAGGCGAACGCAAGCGGCGGTCTGGCGTCAAATGTAAACAGCAATTGCACCATGCATGTGAGGTATCACCGCGAAGGTCAGATCGAGGGCAGTAATTTTAGCAGTAGACCTCCTCTGTAAATCTAAAGTGGTAACCTGTAAAGGCTTTTAAAGGCTTTTAAAAATGTATTAATTTTGTTGCCACTGCACGTTTGTGCGCAATTTTAAAGCATGTCATGTTTGGTATCCATGTACTCGGCCTAAGATCATCTTTTTTATTTCATCAAACATTTGGGCAATATAGTGTGTTTTAGTGTATTAAAATTTAAAAAAGTGTGTTTTTTCCCCAAAAAATGCGTTTGAAAATCGCTGCGCAAATACGGTGTGAAAAAAAAAAATGAAACACCCACCATTTTAATCTGTAGGGCATTTGCTTTAAAATAATATATAATGTTTGGGGGTTCAAAGTAATTTTCTTGCAAAAAAAAAATAATTTTTTCATGTAATCAAAAAGTGTCAGAAAGGGCTTTGTCTTCAAGCGGTTAGAAGAGTGGGTGATGTGTGACATAAGCTTCTAAATGTTGTGCATAAAATGCCAGGACAGTTCAAACCCCCCCCCAAATGACCCCATTTTGGAAAGTAGACACCCCAAGCTATTTGCTGAGAGGCATGTCGAGTCCATGGAATATTTTATATTGTGACACAAGTAGCGGGAAAGAGACAAATTTTTGTTTTTTTTTGCACAAAGTTGTCACTAAATGTTATATTGCTCGAACATGCCATGGGAATATGTGAAATTACACCCCAAAATAAATTCTGTTGCTTCTCCTGAGTACGGGGATACCACATGTGTGGGACTTTTTGGGAGCCTAGCCGCGCACGGGACCCCGAAAACCAAGCACCGCCTTCAGGCTTTCTAAGGCCGTAAATTTTTGATTTCACTCTTCACCGCCTATCACAGTTTCGGAGGCCATGGAATGCCCAGGTGGCACAACCCCCCCCCCCCAAATTACCCCATCTTGGAAAGTAGACACCCCAAGCTATTTGCTGAGAGGTATAGTGAGTATTTTGCAGACCTCACTTTTTGTCACAAAGTTTTGAAAATTGAAAAAAGAAAAAAAAAAAATTTTTTTCTGGTCTTTCTTCATTTTCAAAAACAAATGAGAGCTGCAAAATACTCATCATGCCTCTCAGCAAATAGCTTGGGGTGTCTACTTTCCAAAATGGGGTCATTTGGGGGGGGGGGGTTTGTGCCATCTTGGCATTTTATGGCCTTCAAAACTGTGATAGGTAGTGAGGAGTAAAATCAAAAATGTATGCCCTTAGAAATCCTGAAGGTGGTGCTGGGTTTTCGGGGCCCCGTACGCGGCTAGGCTCCCAAAAAGTGCCACACATGTGGTATCCCCGTACTCAGGAGAAGCAGCTGAATGTATTTTGGGGTGCAATTCCACATATGCCCATGGCCTGTGTGAGCAATATATCATTTAGTGACAACTTTTTGTAAATTTTTTTTTTTTTTTTTTTTTTGTCATTATTCAATCACTTGGGACAAAAAAAAAAAAAATATTCAATGGGTTCAACATGCCTCTCAGCAATTTCCTTGGGGTGTCTACTTTCCAAAATGGGGTCATTTGGGGGGGTTTTGTACTGCCCTGCCATTTTAGCACCTCAAGAAATGACATAGGCAGTCAAACTAAAAGCTGTGTAAATTCCAGAAAATGTACCCTAGTTTGTAGACGCTATAACTTTTGCGCAAACCAATAAATATACGCTTATTGACATTTTTTTTACCAAAGACATGTGGCCGAATACATTTTGGCCTAAATGTATGACTAAAATTTAGTTTATTGGATTTTTTTTATAACAAAAAGTAGAAAATATCATTTTTTTTCAAAATTTTCAGTCTTTTTCCGTTTATAGCGCAAAAAATAAAAACGGCAGAGGTGATCAAATACCATCAAAAGAAAGCTCTATTTGTGGGAAGAAAAGGACGCAAATTTCGTTTGGGTAGAGCATTCCATGACCGCGCAATTAGCAGTTAAAGCGACGCAGTGCCGAATTGTAAAAAGTGCTCTGGTCAGGAAGGGGGTAAATCCTTCCGGGGCTGAAGTGGTTAAGTGGTTAACTCACTGAACTGCAACTCAATTTATAATAATTCGTATCATGTGTTTTTTCTGGATTTTTGGTTAATATTCTGCCTCGATCATTTAAAATACACCTACTAAAAAAAAAATTATAGACCCTTCATTTATTTGCAAGTGGACAAACTTACAAAATCTGCACAGGATCAAATAGTTTCCCCCACTGTACTTGCTCTGTGCCATGGTTTGGCACAGAGCAGCCCGATCATCTTCTCGGGTCCCATGCCAGCGCCCCTGGCTCCTCCCTCTTCACCAGTGCCCCCAATAGCAAGCCGATTGCTATGGGGGCGCTGGTGTGTGCCCATTCTTGAGCCCTGCTCTGTGTGTCTAGAAGACAGACATGGCTTCATCCCGCACCCGGCCCCCCCCCCTCCCCCATTGGCTTACTGGCTGTCTCAGGGAGTCCCGGGACAGCTGAGGCTTTATTGCACATCGCTGGATTGAGATAGGGCACAGGTAAGTATTAGGGGGGCTGATACACAGGTTTTTAAACAGCCTTTACAAGCACTTTAAAGTTGCTGACACCAAAAATAGAGAATGCAAACATATTAGCCTGAAGGGCGTAACTAGTGCAATCAATTGGACTCCTGCAGGTTGTTAATAAGCATGCATTACATGCACATTTCTCTACACAGCCTTTGCTTAGAAGTTTAGCCCAGGAGCCTGTCAGTAAAAGTGGAGGTTAACTCCACTTTTGGACTTGTACCTACAGGGAAGCCTATAATAAGGCTTCCCTGTAGGTACAGTAAATATCTCCTAAACTTAAACTGTTTTGGAGATCTTCACACAACATGCAGCTGGTGACATCACTGGCGCATACGCTCTGAAGGGAAGTCATTCCGTGCCAGACCTTCAGAGCTCTGTGTATGAGCTGAAGACTCGCGCGCATGCATTGGAGTGATGTCATCGCGGCTCCAGCCACTCATACAGCTGGAGCCTGCGAACCCAGAAAAGACCAGATGAAGATGGCAGTGTCAGGGAGCTGTGACAGTGCTTTGCTGGAGGGCTCTGTGTACAGGTAAGTCTGTCACAATATGGCAGTATGCGGTGCATACTAGTACATGACAAACCTGCAGGGGGACCCATTGCTTTTTCTTTTTCTGGTGGTTTACTACCACCTTAAATATTACAGGCTCTACATTACATGTTTCTAGGTCAACTTAGGGATGGGCCAAATGCCTAAAACAAAAAATACCACAGCAGACATCCCCTAGATCATCCCTCCTTGCCCCTCAAAAACAAAAAGCGTAGGAGGTAGGGCGATAAGATCACTGCACTCAAATGAGACAGGATTCCTCCGTCCACTACAGTTGTGCGGACGGATGAACCAGTTTTTTTTTGTGTGTAGCCCAATAGCTGAAGAAAAATTAATCCTCTCTGGCTAGCTTAAGGGGTTTCTAACCTGCACCCCTTCCCTTCTGCCTATAACTAGACAAGAGAGGTGTGTGCCAGAGCTTGAAGAATAAAGGTTGGATTTTGTATAGCAAATTTTATTGTACCGGACAATTAAAGATTGGCATGTATGTGCAGACACCTAAGGTTACGAAATCAGAAAATACACAACAAAATAAAAAAATAAAAATAAAAAAGTTAATGTAGATTGGCTATAGCTCACCTTTGAGTGTATTGCTGAATGCAGTCAAAGCTCCCCTGAGGGCTATCCCTGCCTACATTTGACAGATAGAACGTGAACGTCCGCACTTCTGTTGGACACTCAGGCCGAGGAATTGTTATTTGCTGTGATGAGGTGGACAAGAAAAAAGGGAGGAAGGTCAACAAAAACACCACAACATTGAACTAAGGACAACACTGGACTGAGGAAACATTGAACAGCACATATTTAAATAATGGCCAGATTAAAAATTGCTTATGTGGAACAATACATTTATACATAAACAAACAATTTTTAAATCACATTAAATATGCTCGCTTGATAGAGATAGATAGATACACACACATACACTAAGATTCATTTTATACAAGTATACAACTTATGTAATCTATAAATATCTATCACTATCCATATCTACTTATATTTTTTTTTTTCATTTCATCCTTTATGTGCCATCATGCGCTATTGATGTTACTAATGTAACCGTGTGCTACCCTTCATCATTCAAATTTACATTAAAAAGGTTCCAGTCTGATAGTTAAATCGCAAAACATAATATATGCTTTGAACATAATATATGTTTTGAACATGGTTTTCATTAAATATATTCCTTAGCACATTTAATACATTTTCTGTACAGCTCTGGTTGAAACTTAATATTTTATTTGCAGCTGCCATTTAATGGTCAAAGCATCTTCTAGTGGCAGGGGTGTCAAACTCAATTTCATCAGGGGCCGCATCAGCAGTTTATGCAGTTGCCAAATGTTGCAAGGGTGCGCTACGCACAGGGTGCAGAATTTAGAGGTGCTTTATACACAGTATGCAACCCCAAAATTTCATTGCATCTCTACATTTGGCCCGGCTCTAGCAACTACCTGTGTAGGCAGCACTGCCCCGCAAGGAGATCGTTCTCTCTCCAAGGATCTGTCCCTGCCATGCCCCACCATGAGTTTATGCAGGGGTCTGTTACATCTGAGAGCCACTGAGAGCAAAGTTGTCCCTTCGTAAACACATAAGGCTTCTGGGTTTACAAGTGGCAGAGGGGAACGGGAGCAGTGGGCAAGATCCGAAGGTAGAGGAATGGAGTTCTGCCAGTAAAACTAAGTGCAAGGGCCATATGACAAAGCCTGGTGGGCTGGATTCAGCCTTCGGGCCTTGTGTTTGACATATGTGTTCTAGTGTATGTTACTCTGCATAACTAAAGCCTCATGCACATGGATGCTTAGCAGCTCCTGTGTGCTAAGGGGTAAAATCCTGGGCTCTTTCTGGCACCTGGGCAGCTGCATGTGCAGCCGCTGAAGCAACCGCAAAGCTGCACATGGCCCTGCTCAGGTGAAAGCTGATGAATCTGAGCCATCAGGCACATACAGCTATTCACTTGCAGTGGTGGATGTGTGCAGAACATGCAGATTCGGAGGTGCCAGAAAAATCGGGGGATTTTACGCCTTGAAACACAGGACCTGCTAAGGGTATGTGAAATCCCACAACCAAATAGTAAAAATCAGACCACAACAATCAAATAATGGATATATCACCTCAGTTCTATTAAAGAAGTTATTCATTCAAACTTAACCTACCCCTTGGCTGCCTTGGAATCGAATAGCTGGCTTTACGCTTATTGAGTCCTACAAATAAAATAAATACATGTTAGAGAACGTTTTACATTTGAACATTCTGCTCTCTTGCTGAAGATTAAACAGTTCAGAAAAAAAAAAAAAAAAAGAAGGGTAGAAGTTCACTTTACTTAAAAAAAAGAAAGAAACAGTCAGAACAATAAAAACAATCTTCGTAAGCCATACTAGTAGCTGGTGAGCACCGTATTTAAAAAATAAATACATTTATGTTTACTTTAAAACCTGGCTGCATCAGGAACTATTAATCGTGAAGTTTTATTTAAGGTAATAAAAGTGTGTAAAAAAAAATAAAAAAAATTTCACCCGATATCAGATAATTGTGTTAAGGAAAAAAAAAAAAAGATAAAATAAAAATCACTAAAATTTTTAAAGTTCTTGCATACAAATGTCATTGGAAATATAGGGACATAGCTTGTAATGGAATTTTTGTAACTACCTAAAATAGGCCATGTTTACTCAGTTTAACATTTAAGTCAGAGGATTGATTGTGAACAGGAATGAATGATTCATAGTTCCACAGTTATTCTGGTGAAGAAAAAAAAAAAAAAAAAAAAAAAAAACCAAGTCCATCCAGTTCAACCAATAGAAAGGAAAAAAGAAATTGCAAAAAAAATAAATAACTTTTGGAAGTGACTATTAGTGCACAGATTCACAGCGATACAATTTGTATGATTAACAGGCTCCTATGTGGCTGCAATACAGTAATACCCATTGTTTCACCACTCAGGAATCAACTTCCATAGAAAGAAAAAACAAAAAAATGTCGAGTGAAACGAATATTTACACATTGGGGGAGGGAACTATTTTCCTGTAGTGCCGTATGTTTGACTAACATGTTCGGGGGCAATATAAACAACTATAAGACCCCTTTCACACCAAGGCGCTTCAAAAACACCCTAAAAACGCCTTAGCGTTATTACCGCGTTTTTACAGCGTTTTAGATTTAAAATTAACGCAATGCTGCAGGCCTTTTAACAGTGTTTTTCAAGCGTTATCGAAGCATGTGTATTGATGCTATCTTTCTGCTTGCACGTTTATCCTTTGTGATATCATGTAAAACAAGCAGTGTCTTGTAAAGTAACAAGCAGTGTCTTGTTTTACTTCAAATCTTCATTTTTCTGGGATTAATTCTTTTTTTGGCACTTTGATGGTCTGTTTAATCATTCTGACCTTCCCA
Source organism: Lithobates septentrionalis (assembly GCA_037952835.1). Lineage (NCBI taxonomy): Eukaryota > Metazoa > Chordata > Amphibia > Anura > Ranidae > Lithobates > Lithobates septentrionalis. Next base: position 30,918 of record JBBDGP010003357.1, read on the forward strand.
CAAAAGTTCAGTCCTGTTGTAGATGCTCTCATTTCTGCTTGCATGTTTACCTTTTTGTGAGATCATGTGAATTTTCTACAGCTCAGGGTGGATTATATATAGTCAGGCGTTTTTACAGCGTTTTTAATTCATTTCAATGGAGAGGGGCATTTTTGGAGTGCTGTTTTCAACGCCCAAAAGCTGCTCCAAAGATGCTGCTTGCAGGACTTTTCTCATGGCCCCGCCAGCGCAACGCCTCAGTGTGAAAGGGTCCATTGAGATGCATGGGGAGCGTTTTATGAGCATTTTAATAGCGTTATTTTTAGCGCTAAAATGCTGCAAAAAACGCCTTGGTGTGAAAGGGGTCTAAAACAATATTCATCTACCAAACACTTACTCTTGAGGCAAAGTGCATGATCCTTTTATTGGATAAAATAATAACATGTGGGCACGTTAGACAATTGAAAGTTCATTTGCATATTTATGGTCTTACAAAATTAGCACTGTAGTCCACATTTAAAAGGCTGAAGCCCAAGAGTGGGGGAAAAAATAAATAAAATTAAATCTACCCTTGCAGTGGACCCTCTTTTGCACTTTAAGATTGAATGCTTTTTGACTAGGGATGCCATTTCCCATAGCCTCCTCTCCAAGCCACTCGCAGCTGTGGTTGCCTGCTTGCCATACCACATACAATGCAGGGTAATAGCCCTTCATTGTATGCATTGACATTGGAGGGATTGCCCCCAGACTGGAGATTCAGGGATAAGAGGGCAGTGCCAAAGCATAGGATAGGGCAAATATTCCTGAACCCCCCAGACATAACGAGCATTTAACCCTTTTGCAGCACAGGGGCTCCACTGCAAGGGTAAAGTCAGCCCCCCCCCCCCCCCATTTTCTTGAGTTGGGCTTGTGTAAGAGATAGATAATATCCTATCTCTATCTACACACACACACACAGTACCTCACAAAAGTGAATACACCCCTCACATTTTTGTAAACATTTTATTTATCATTTTATTTATTATTTATCTTTTCATGTGACAACACTGAAGAAATGACACTTAGCTACAATGTAAAGTAGTGAGTGTACAGCTTGTATAACACACGGCCATTAATGTCTAAACCACTGGTAACAAAAGTGAGTACACCCCTAAATGTCCAAATTGGGCCCAATTAGCCATTTTCCCTGCCCGATGTCATGTGACTCGTTAGTGTTACAAGGCATCAGGTGTGAATGGGGAGCAGGTGTGTTAAATTTGGTGTTATTGCTCTCTCATACTGGTCACTGGAAGTTCAACATGGCATCTCATGGCAAAGAGCTCTCTGAGGATCTGAAAAAAAGAATTGTTGCTTTACATAATGATGGCCTAGGCCAGTGGTGGCGAACCTTGGCACTCCAGATGTTTTGGAACTACATTTCCCATGATGCTCAACTACACTGCAGAGTGCATGAGCATCATGAGAAATGTAGTTCCAAAACATCAAGGGTGCCAAGGTTCAACATCACTGGCCTAGGCTATAAGAAGATTGCCAAGACCCTGAAACTGAGCTGCAGCACGGTGGCCAAGACCATACAGCGATTTAACAGGACAGATTCCACTCAGAACAGGTCTCGCCATGGTCGACCAAAGAAGCTGAGTGCACGTGCTCAGCGTCCTCTCCAGTGGTTGCCTTTGGGAAATAAATTTAGGAGTGCTGCCAGCATTGCTGCAGAGGTTGAAGGGGTGGGGGGTCAGCCTGTCAGTACTGAGACCATACACTGTATCAAACTGGTCTGCATGGCTGTTGTAGCCTCTAAGGATGATACACAAGAAAGCCCGCAAACAGTTTTCTGAAAACAAGCAGACTAAGGACATGGATTACTAGAACCATGTCCTGTGGTCAGATGAGACCAAGATGGACTTATTTGGTTCAGATGGTGTCAAGCGTGTGTGGCGGAAACCAAGTGAGGAGTACAAAGACAAGTGCGTCTTGCCTACAGTCAAGCATGGTGGTGGGAGTGTCATGGCCTGGGGCTACACAAGTGCTGCTGGCACTGGGGAGCTACAGTTCATTGAGGGAACCATGAATGCCAACATGTACTGTGACATACTGAAGCCTAGCATGATCACCTAACTTCGGAGACTGGGTCGCATGGCAGTATTCCAACATAACAACCACCCCAAAGACAACCACTGCCTTGCTAAAGAAGCTGAGGGTAAAGGTGATGGACTGGCCAAGCATGTCTCCAGACCTAAAGACTATTGAGCATCTGTGGGGCATCCTCAAATGGGAGGTGGAGGAGTGCAAGGTCTCCAACATCCACCAGCTCTGTGATGTTGTCATGGAGGAGTGGAAGAGGACTCCAGTGGCAACCTGTGAAGCTCTGGTGAACTCCATGCCCAAGAGGGTTAAGGCAGTGCTGGAAAATAATGGTGGACACACAAAATATTGACACTTTGGGTCCAATTTGGACATTTTCCCTTAGGGGTGTACTCACTTTTGTTGCCAGCGGTTTAGACATTAATGGCTGTGTGTTGAGTTATTTTGAGGGGACAGCAAATTTACACTGTTATACAAGCTGTACGCTCACTACTTTACATTTTAAAAAAAGTGTAATTTCTTCAGTTTTGTCACATGAAGAGATCTAGTAAAATATTTACAAAAATGTAAGGGATGTACTCACTTGTGAGATACTGTACACACAAACAATACAGTGTAAACAGTGTGCAAAAAAATCTCATGTCTGGTCTGACTCATCCAATTTACTACACAGCTTTGCCTAGGCTCCTCATGTATAATATGAAGATGTATAGTCAAGAAGAATGCAGATGAGGTTAAAATGTTTTTTTGAAGTCTAAAGGTTTTTTAGCCCCGGAAAGTTTTACCCCCTTCCTGACCAGGCCATTTTTTGCGATATGGCACTGCGTTACTTTGACAATTGCATGGTCGTGCGATGATTTACCCAAATAAAATAGGTTCTTTTTTTCCCACAAATAGGATTTTTTCGTCATACTTGCCTGTAAAATCATTGAGTACATCATGGGACACAGCGTTCGGCTAATATTCATTACCTGCTGGGTTATACTTCATCTCCAGATGAATGGACACTGGTAGACCAAAAGGTTTTTAGACAGAAAGTGATCCTCTATATAACCCCTCCCATACAGGAAATACTTCAGTTTGTAGCAAGCACTGAATCCTCAAAAAGAGGGGAGGGACCTCTGTGTCCCATGACGTACTCAAAGAAAAGGATTTTAAAGGAAAGCATGACAAAAAAATTCCCATTTTCTTTTTCATACATCATGGGACACAGAGTTAGGCTAATATTCATTACCTGCTGAGAGGTCCCAGAGCAATATCCTTGAGGGGAGGAAGACACCCTGCCAAACAATAGCCATCAGGCCATTTAAAAGGCAGCCCGCAGTACACTGCGGCCGAAAGGCGAATGCTCGGCTGCTCGAACATTCACTTGATTATGTTAACAAAATGTTTACACTGAAGACCAGGTAGCAGCCTTACAAATCTGAGCCATATATATATCTGATGGCGAAAAACCCAGGAGGTTCCTATACCCCTGGTAGAATGAGCGCTCACCCTAAAGGGAGGAGCTTTATGTTTCAGACCATAGGCCTGAATGACCAATTGGCAATGGAAGCTGCCTGCCCCTTCTTTGGTCCTTTTGGTAAAACAAAAAAAGGAGTCTCATCCTCGGATCTCCGCAGATCTAGACAAATAAAACCTTGACTGCCCGGACAATGTCCAAAGAATGCAGTCGTCTCTTCCGCCAAACGAGGCTGAGAGAAAAAAGGCAAAATAATGTCCCGATTTAAATGAAAGGCCGACACCACTTTTGGCAAAAAGGATGGAACAGCTCGAAACACGACCCGGTCGTGGTGAAGGATCAAGTATGGTTCCCTGCACGAAAGGGCTGCCAACTCCAACACCCTTCTAGGCGAGGTGATGGCCATCAGGAAGGCTAGCTTGCGTTACAACAAGTCTGATAGAATTTCCTTGATAGGCTCAAATGTTTGTTTCTTTAACACAGACAGCACCAAGTTCATGTCCCAAGGACACATAAGTGACCTAATGGGGGGGGGGGGGGGAGCAAGCGAGTTGCCCCCTGCATAAGGGTTTCGGATCAGTGAATGGGAGGCTAAAGGGCTTTGGGAGAACACAGATAGGGCCTAAACTTGACCTCTGATTGTACTCAAAGCCAACTTTATTTCCACAGCTGACTGTAGAAAAGAGAATTCACCAATCACATATTTCCGAGGAGGCCATTTTTTGGCTTCACACCAAGCAATACGAGTCTTCCAGACCTTATGATAGATCTTCCTAGTATTCACTAGGTTAGACACCACTGGTCCCGAGATGCCACGGTCCTTCAACACCCTGGCTTCAATAGCCATGCCGTCAAATTTAGAGACTGTAAATTGGTGTGGAATATAGGACCTTGAGACAGTAGAACGGGCAACATGGAAGAGTCCATGGCCTGTCTATTGTCAGTCTCACAATCTCCAGGAACCAGGGCCTTCTGGGCCAGGCTGGTGCCACCAGAATGACTGGAACGCTCTCTTTGAATCCTGCGCAACTAATGTGGAAGGAGAGGGATTGGAGGGAAAGCACAAACCAGGGAGTACTGGCTCCATGGAACTACCAGAGCATCTGCTCCAATTGCCAGAGGATCTCTTGTTCGTGACACAAAGTGCTGTAGCTTGTTAAACCTGGATGCCAGTAGGTCGACCTCTGGCCATCCCCAACATTGGCAAATTTCCTTGAACAAACCTGGGTGTAGGGACCATTCCCCTGGGTAGATCTGCTGGCGGCTGAGATAAACTGCCTTCCGGTTCTCTACTCCCAGGATATGGACTGCTGATAGAATTGGCACATGTCCCTCTGCCCAGGCTAGTATGTGGTTCACCTTCAGAGCTGAACGACTCATGGTACTGCCTTGGTGGTTTATATAGGCCACTGCAGTAGCATTGTCGGACTGAACCCCGATAGGGCAGTCCTGAAACTCTGCCGTCCAGGACCGTAGAGCTAGACGTACTTCTTGTAATTCCAGGACGTTGATGGGCAGGATCTGTTCTGTCCTTGACCATTTCCTCTGAGCTTTGAGCCCTTCTAGGGTCGCTCCCCAGCCTGAGAGACTAGCATCTGTAGTCAGTACTCTCCAAGTTACCGGAAGGATCTTCACCAGTTTAGGCTTAAGCGTGCCAGGGGAGATAAGAACACTGGATAATCCAGGGCTTGTCCTCTCCTGTTCCAAGCCAACAAGATGTCTTGTTGTAGAGGCCTGGAATGGAACTGGGCATAGGGCACCGCCTCGAAGGAGGATACCATCCTCCCTAGAAGACTCATACAGAGCCGAATGGAGGGTTGTCTTGTGTCTCTTATCTGACGCACCTGATCCTTGCAGGTGGCAAGAATACTCTTGCTTGGACCGGATCCAGGATCAGACCTAAATACTTCAACCTTGAGACCAGCTCAAAGTAACTTTTCGGTATTTATGATCCAGCCTAAAGCTGGCCATACACCTATAGATCATCTGCAGATTTTCTATGGTTAGATAGAAAATGTGCAACAGATCTCTCCATGTTCGCTAAACTGTGTGGATGGAGGAATCTCCCACTTTTTCCATCTAACCATAGAAAATCTGCAGATAATCTATAGGTGTATGGCCAGCCTTAGCTTTCCAAATACTGCACTGTGTATTTTATGCTCTGTTCTACAGCCTGTAGTGAGTGATCTCTGAGCAGAAGGTCGTCCAGATAACCGAGTACCAGGATCCCCTGGGCCCTTAAAAGACCCAGTACTGGTGCTAGGACCTTTGTGAATACCCAGGGAGCTGTAGCAAGCTCGAAGGGTAGAGCCACAAACTGAAAATGACGTTCCTCTACTGCAAATCGCAGGAACCTCTGATGAGGCTGAAAGATACCTAGGTACGTTTAAATACACGTCCTTTATATCGAAGGAGGCTAGAAAGTCCCATCTGGAGTGAGGCTACTACTGAATGGACAGACTCCACCCGAAGACACTGGATCAGTAGATACTGGTTCAGGGATCTTAGGTCCAAAATGGGTCTTGTGTCCATGTTTGGTTGTTGAACCGTAAATAGGTTTGAGTAAAACCCTGTGCCCCTTTCGGGTACAGGAACCGTGCTGGCCATAGTGCTCTGTCGGCAGCAGAACTGCCGTGGCGCTGAGACATTTGAGGAAGCAGTCCCTGAGGGTTTAAACGAGGGATGCCTGGTGCTTTTCTTCACAGGGAGTAGAGAACTCTTTCCTCTGGAAATCTTTTGGATATATTTGTCCAAATGATCACCAAATAAACATTCCCCATGAAAGGGGAAACCTGCCAATAACTTCTTACAAGGAAACTCGGCTGACCAGTTCTTAAGCCACAAAAGTCTGCGCATATGTACAGACAAGAGCCAAATGAGAAACCGGTTGTATTGAATCCTTTAAGACGTCAACAGTAAAACACAGGGCTCGAGGAATATTTGCCTTATTTTCAGGCAGATCATCCTCCTGGTTAGGCCTGTCAGGTCGTCTGATCGGATTCTGTACGGACTGGCAGATACCAATTACTGCAATAGCTGGCTGAAAAGCTGAACTGGCCAAAGAAAAGGATGCCTTTAATAATGACTCCAATTTCTTGTCAACAGGGTCTTTCAAGCCCTGAGTGTTATCTACTGGACAAGTCAAGTTCTTGTTTAAGGAAGAGAGACTGCTGCATCTACGGCTAGCATGCGCCACTTCTTAACAAACTTTTCATTCATGGGTTATAAAAGGGAAAACCTCTTAGGAGGAACAAAAATCCTGTCAGGTTGGTCCCAATCAGCATACACCGCCTGTTCCAACAGAGGGTGTAACGGGAAAGCCTGTGTAGCCTGAAGAGGCTTCAGGGAGGCTCAGTAACCTCTGCAAGAGGCAACTTAGAGGCAGAATGAACCATTTCGGTAAGAGTAAGGATCAAAATCCTCTGATTGAGAGGCAGACACCAACTGGATATCTTCTTGTCCAGATTGCTCGGAAGCAGACTCATCCACCAGGCCATCCACAGAACCCCGAGCTTTAAGCTCTTCCCTATCCTCAACCCATTCCTGCTCCAGACTAGGAGGCTCCAGTGAGGGGGATCTGTCACACTTCTAGCCACCCTACGGGATGGAGGCAATCGTGACAGCAATCCTGTGCTCTAACCCAGCTGGGGCTGAGGATAGTTCACCCTTAGTGATAAAGGATGAAGCAGCAGCGTTGACTGTAGGCTAGAGCTGCACGATTCTGGCCAAAATGAGAATCACAATTTTTTTTGCTTAGAATAAAAAGATCACAATTCGAGACGTAAAATCTTTCACATTATACAAAAAAACAAAAAAAAAAAAAAAAAGGCAGGGCCAACTTCACTGGTCAGTTTTTTTTGTTTTTTTTTATTGCATTTGAAAGACAGCTGCGCAAATACAGTGTGACATAAAATATTGCAACAACCACCATTTTATTCTCTAGGGTGTCTACTAAAAAATAAAAAAGAATGTTTGGGGGTTCTAAGTAATTTTCTAGCAAAAAAAAAAAAATTAACGTGAAACCAAATGTCAGAAAAAGGTTTAGCGTTTAACCATTTGCCGACCGCCTTACGCAGATATACTGCGCAGAATGGCACAGGCAGGTAAAATCACGTATCTGATACGCGATTTGCCTCCCGTGATACCCGAGGCAGTCGGCATCAATAGGGGAGCGATCCGTGCTGAGGGGGAGGCCACTCATTCCTGACCACCACCTCGCGATCGCTCCCAACGAATGACAATCTACTTCTGCTGCTGTAATGGAAAAACGGCAGAGGAAGTGATGTCATCTCTCTCGCCCTCATATGAGCAGTACTAGTGCCGCTATTCCTTCTGGTGAACTGGAAAGCACCAGCGGCCTAATACACCCTGGTCGTAGTCAATCCAGCACTGCAGTATCACGTGGTGACATGGCGAGTCCCATAACTGCAGTTCGAGCTGGTAGAGGTGGCAAGCACAAGTACTGTCCCGCTGCCACCAGAAGACGAACATAGGCCCCTCCTGCTGCATTTGCCAATCCTAATTGGGAACCCACCATTTCTGCAGCACCCATACTTCCCCCATTCACTGGCCAACCCAGCATTCAGGTGGAAACAGTTGATTTTACGCCACTTGATTTTTATTCTCTGTTTTTCACCGAAGATCTCTATAGATCTATTGTGCCAAAGCAATTTGTACGCTGGTCAACACATCGCCACTATTCCCCAGTCCTTCCTTGCCAGAGATTGGAGACCAATTACGGTTTCCAAATTTAAGCTCTTTCTGGGCCTTTCCCTTAACATGGGCATAACTAAAAAAAAAAAAGTGAGTTGCGGTCATATTGGTCCACTGACCCAATTCACCATACGCCCTTGTTCTCTGCCTCCATGACCAGGGAACGATACGAGCAGATCTTGCGGTTCATGCACTTCAATGACAAGGAACTCTGTCGTCCTCGTGGAGACCCTGGATACGATCGGCTCTACAAAATTCGGCCCCTCGTAAACCACTTCAACCAACGTTTTGCAGACTTGTTTACTCCCCATCAAGTTGTCTGCATTGATGAGTCCCTGATTAAGTTTTCTGGCCGCTTGTCATTCAAACAGTACCTTCCCACAAGCGTGCCAGATACGGGGTCAAGATGTATAAGCTCTGTGACAGGGCCACAGGCTATACATGTAGTTTTATGGTTTACGAGGACAAAGATAGTCACGTAGAGCCGACAAACTGCCCGACTAGATAGGAAGCGCTGGCAAGATTGTGTGGGACTTGGTGTCACCCTTATTCGGAAAGGGGTACCACTTGTACGTGGACATTACATGAGCGTGCCACTTTAGTCACTGGTTTGATCAGTAGATTGGCGCATGTGGCACCGTGCGACCTAATCGCCGGGGCTTTCCCCAGCGGCTTGTAGATTCCCGTCTTAGGCTGGGGGAGAGAGCCTACTTCAAGTGAAATAACTTGCTCGTTATGAAGTGGAGGGATAATAAGAATGTTTTCGTTCTTACCTCCCTTCATGCAGACACGACAGTCCAAATTACTACGGCGACTGGTGTTGGAGAAACCCCTCTGTGTCCACGAATATAACCAAAATATGGGAGGGGTGGACCTCAACGACCAGTTGTTGGCGCCGTACCTAGTTGCCCGTAAGGCCAGACGCTGGTACAAGAAAGTGTATGTTTATTTATTTCAATTGCTATTTGTGCTATACAGAGCTTCAGGACGGACTGGATCCTACCATAAATTCCAGGAAGAGATCGTCAAAGCCCTTCTGTTTCCAGACGGTGCTCCACCTCACCTTCCCCAACCAAATGCAGTAAGCCGGCTACATGAGAGGCATTTTCCTTATGTCCTCCCGAGTACCCCTACCCAACGAACCCCCCCCAAAAAAGATGTCGTATCTGCAGCAAGCGCGGATATAGGCGTGACACCTGCTATTATTGTCGCTCCTGTCCTGACAATCCCGGTCTTTGTATTGGTTAATGTTTTGAACGCTACCATACACTAGTTGAGTATTAGCGTATGGTACAGCACTGTACAGACTAGGCACACTTTCACAGGGTCTCCCAAGATGCCATGGCATTTTTAGAGACCCGAACCTGGATCTGGTTACAGTTACAAAAGTTAGTTACAAAAAAAAAAAAAAAAAAGTGTAAAAAAGGCAAAAAAAAAAAAAAAAAAAATTATATAAAATAAAAAAAATAAATAGTTATCGTTTTATTTTTCTCTGTATTGTTCTGCTCTTTTTTACTGTATTCTATTCTGCAATGTTTTATTATTATATTTTATGTTTGCTTTTCAGGTATGAAATTTTTTTTATACTTTACAGTGTTTTATTGTTAACCATTTTTTTGTTTTCAGGTACGCCATTCAGCTGCAGAGCGGATTTATTTATCTTGACAGCAACAGATTTCGCCGGATGTAAACAGCGCCATTGGGAAATCGGGAAAGCATTTTATCACACCGATCTTGGTGTGGTCAGATGCTTTGAGGGCAGAGGAGAGATCTAGGCGAACGCAAGCGTCAGTCTGGCGTCAAATGTAAACAGCAATTGCACCATGCATGCGAGGTATCAGCGCGAAGGTCAGATCGAGGGCAGTAATTTTAGCAGTAGACCTCTGTAAATCTAAAGTGGTAACCTGTAAAGGCTTTCAAAGGCTTTTAAAAATGTATTTAGTTTGTCACCACTGCACGTTTGCGCAATTTTAAAGCATGTCGTGTTTGGTATCCATGTACTCGACCTAAGATCATCTTTTTTATTTCAACAAACATTTGGGCAATATAGTGTGCTTTAGTGCATTAAAATTTTTAAAAAAAGTGTGTTTTATCCCAAAAAAATGTGTTTGAAAAAAAAAAAAAAAAAAAAAAAAAAAAAAATAGCTGCGCAAATACTGTGTGAAAAAAAAAAAAAATGAAACACCCACCATTTTAATCTGTAGGGCATTTGCTTAAAAAATATATATAATATTTGGGGGTTCAAAGTAATTTTCTTGCAAAAAAATACGCGGCTAGACTCCCAAAAAGTCCCACACATGTGGTATCCCCATACTCAGGAGAAGCAGCTAAATGTATTTTGGGGCGCAATTCCACATATAACTATGGCATGTGTGAGCAATATATCATTTAGGTGACAACTTAAAAAAAAAAAAAATTTCTTTTATATCATTATTCAATCACTTGGGACAAAATTTTTTTTATATTCAATGGGCTCAAAAGGCCTCTCTGCAATTTCCTTAGGGTGTCTACTTTCCAAAATGGGGTCATTTGGGGGGTTTTGTACTGCCATTTTAGCACCTCAAGAAATGAGATAGGCATTCAAACTAAAAGCTGTGTAAATTCCAGAAAATGTACCCTAGCTTGTAGACGCTATAACTTTTGCGCAAACAAACAAATATACGCTTATTAACATTTTTTTACCAAAGACATGTGGCTGAATACATTTTGGCCTAAATGTATGACTAAAATTGAGTTTATTGGATTTTTTTCTATAACAAAAAGTAGAAAATATAATGATTTTTTTTTTCAAAATTTTCGGTCTTTTTCCGTTTATAGCGCAAAAAATAAAAACTGCAGAGGTGATCAAATACCATCAAAAGAAAGCTCTATTTGTGGAAAAAAAAAAAAAGACGCAAATTTTGTTTGGGTACAGCATTGCATGACCACGCAATTAGCAGTTAAAGCGACGCTGTGCCAAATTGTAAAAAGTGCTCTGGTCAGTAAGGGGGTAAATCCTTCCGCGGCTAAAGTGGTTAAACTTTTTTCACTTACACACAAAGTCTATTCCATTGACAAATTGTTACAATGTTTATACTTAAGTTCAGCTGATAAAAAAAATGTTTTGATTCTTGGCAGACTGCCCAGTTTTTCTCTTCCTTTCTTTAGAGGGCTGTGGCTTCAGAAGAGCAGTGAGTTCTTTGCATAGAAAGAATTGTGAAACACTTTAGTCAAGATCGCGATAACGATTGACGATTAAGCTCTACTGTAGGCACAATCCCAGATAGACGCAGTAGCTCAGATTGCCCGAAAGCCTCTGGTCCTTTAGGGGATACAACACTAGGGATAGGACTAGATTCATCAAGAACTACTGATGACATAGGTGCAAGGTGTGCCCTTCCCTGTAGTGTTAGTCCCACTCCTCTTTTTTGAAGACATTTACTAGCCACAAAAAGGGAGTACCTGGGTGTAGTATTAACACATCTCAGAAGGGAGACCCTTTAATAGGGCTCCCCAAGCCCCTATGCAACAATCCTGCTAAGCAACTTAATGAACCACTGCAAGTGTCTGTTCAGAGCCTGCTGTGTCCCACAGCTGCCTTCTGGAAGGACCACCTGCTTGGCCTAAACAGCCTAAAATAAGCTGGGTGTGCGTCGGAACAGTCTGTGCATGGTCCTGGTGAACGGGTGTGACTGTATTCACATACGATGCAAATCTTTGTGCGCCCAGATAAAGGCTACAGCGCATATGCAGTAAAGTTGCGTGCGCCATGGCCGCCAAACAAACTGCTGAGCCCAGTGGCGCTCTTGCAAATGCACGTGCGCCAGGACGAAATGGCGCACCTTCGTGCGTCATCATACAGGTAAAAAAACAGCCAGACGCAAGCAAAAAAGGTACACTTTACAAACACCCACAGCTAGCCCAGAAGTCCCCTATATGGTCACCGCACACAGATGTCCAGCTTTTAGCTAGCTTGACTGATTGTTATAATCACTGGGACACCCTACAATAATAAAATAAAGGGGTTTCACTTAGCCGTCCAGGCGCAGGGCCACTTAGAAACTAAGGGCCCAATCTTCACAGCGGGTTCCTATAACTTGGACCTTCAAGGACTGGGTACCATTTTCATGTTTAGAATCCACTCCCTTGGACCTGTACAGCACCCTGCAGGAAATGCCTTAGCGCTGTAGTGTCCAGGATTTCCACTCCGCAGGGTCCAGTGCCCGGAGGCCACATACACATACAGGCAAAACTTTGCAGGACCTCGAGTCTTCTTTGCGAGGCTCGGGTAACATTTATCTAAGCATAAAAACCTGTGTCAAATAGATCTGATTGGTCAAATCCCTTGATTCATTTTGGAACCATTTTGTGGGACTAGAGACCTGGAGCTCAGAGAGCTCAAACAAACCGTGCCATCCATCTTGCAGACACTGGTAAAAAAATAAAGTACTTCCTGTATGGCAGGGGTTAAATAGGGGAACACTTCCTGTCTGAAGACCTTTGGTCTACCAGTGTCCATTTACCTAATGATGAAGTATAACCCAGCAGGTAATGAATATTAGCCTGACTGTCCCATGATGTATGAAAAAAAAAAAAAAAAACTTCTACCTTTATAACCACTTTAATGCATAACGTGCATTATAGCGGTTCTAAACTGCTGGACATTTTATTTTTCTTTACCTGCAAGTCAAAGGCATAATGTGCTAGTATGCTTTTCGTCTTGCTTCCGAGTTCCCAGGCTCCAGCTCTGCAATGGGCGGGAGCCGCAATGGCGTCACTCCAACGAGCCGCCGATCATGGCACAGGCTGCATGTACAGTGAATATATCTTAAACGGTGCACATTTAGGAGATGTTTACACTATCTATAGGTAAGCCTTACCATAGGCAAAATTCAAAGATGGAAGTTCACTTCCTCTTTAAAGGAAAAAAAAAAAAAAAAAAGGGAGAAGAAAAACCTTCCGTGTGTTCCTCCTCTCCCCAATATTTACCCGACTTTTGTATCGATCCTATGCCCAGCTGCAGGTCTTCTGTCTCTCTTCCTAGTCTAACAGGCTCTGCTGAGAACAGTGGGAGCCATTGGCTCATGCTGCTTTCAGTCAAATTCAGTGTACAGCAGGGCCGAGCCGCACTGTGTGGCTGGGGAGCAAGCTTACACCTCTGCCCTCATAGTAAGCGGTTTGCTATGGAGGCAGACACAGAAGAGGAGGAGCCAAGATCGACAGCGGGGGACCCCAGAAGAGGACGATCGGGGCTGCTCTGTGCAATACTAGTTTTTCACTTGTGTCACATTTGAGAGATTTCATATAGACTAGTGGTTCTCATCTACCGAGCAACCACTTCCTGCCTGGTTCAAGAAACGAACAGGACGATCTGATACTGTCCTGTGACAATGCAGGAACTGTGCCGATTCATTACAGGTTGTGTTTACACATCACAGTCAGCAGCTGTTTCATTTATTTCGGTTTTCATTTATCACAAGTTAGCAGACTGAACAGGAGGCCACATCCCAGCGGCAGCAGGGAGGTACATATGCAGACTCACTCCATGTTATGTTACTGCCCATTTTCCCTAGCTTGGCCACACTGCATATGGGAATATTTGATAATTTAAAAAGTCTACTGCATGCTCTCTACACAGTGACCACCACTGACAACATACAAATGGGAAAATAGGAACACAGGGGTGTCACAAGTTCAATGTACTGAAATTGAGAGCCCTTTCACACGGGCGCTCCAGTCAGGTCGACCTGTCAGTTTTTCAGGTCGACCTAATTGGAGGGTCTATGCATTCCTATGGACCAGCGGTTGTAAAAACACCGAAAAGGAATGTGTCCTCTTCCATTTCAGTAGACCAGATCGGAGGAGTCATGGAGAGTGGAGTCCATTTACTCTTGACCGCCAAGAAAGGATAGCGGGGGTCTGTCCGTGTCCGTTCTGCATAAACCAAGCAGATAAATACCTGCCATCCATCATCTACCCTGCTCCAATCAGCAGGGGATTAGCTCAAAGATCCCCGGCTGATTTAATGGAAAGCACCTGTGTAAAAGGGCCCTAAAGGCATTGTTTTACTAAAACTGGAAAGTGCAAAATATGGTGCAGATCTGCATAGAAACCAATCAGCTTCCAGCTTCTGCAGCATTAGTAAATCAACCCTTAAAGTGGTTGTAAACCCTGTTACACCACTTTTACCTACATTCTTAATGCATTAAGGTGAAAAACCTGAGTGCAGCAGCCCCCCAGAGTTCCCCCACCCTTTTAATTACCTGAACCTGATGGTTCCAGCGACTGGGACAAGCACAGCAGCTCCAGCCGCTGTCTCAGGTCCTCGTTGGATAGATTGAAAGTGTTTCCCCGAAAATAAGCCCTAGTTTGGAAGGGTTGTGTTGTCTAGACTGTATGTTTCTTTGATGTATACCTTCATTGTGGTGACCCTCAGCTGATCCCCTGCTACTCTCCTCCTGCCAGCTGTCAGTGGGGGATCTCGGGCCCCCCTCTCTCTGCAGTGCTTGGAGCATGGAAGACCGATCAGGCGGGTCATGGAAGCGCACAGAGGAAGGTACGGTAAACACTTTATATTGTACAGGGCTGTAATGCAGTGCATTTTATGATTTTACAGGCACTTTTAACTCCGTTCCACTGGTGACTAGAGATTTCTGACAGGCAGGGAGAGAGATGGAGAGAGAAGACAGCACGTCAAGCCCTACCCCAAAAATAAGCCCTACTCGGTCTTTTGTTGAAAAAATAAAATATAAGACCCGGGCCTATTCTTGGGTAAACATAATAGCCACCAGGAGCCGTTGGCTCCCGCTGCTGTCAATCAAATCCAGTGACAGGGGAGCCAGGGGGCGGGCCGAGTCCTACTGTCTGTGTCAATGGACACAGCAGGACTCGGGAGCGTGCCTGCAGGAGTGCCCCCATGGAGTGCGACTCTTTGGGGGCCCTCGAGAAGAGAAATATTAAAAAAAAAAAAAAAAAAGAAAGAAGAAGGAGCCAGGAGCGCTGCTGAGGGACTCCAGAAAAGGAAGATCAGGGCCACTGTCCAAAACCCATGCACAGAGGAAGTAATTTTTTTTTTTTTTTTACAAACAAACATTTACAACCCCTTTAATGACTTAGCTGAAATGATTCGATCATTTAGTTTCAGCTAAATTTAATGAGATTTGAAAATTTAAGTCACATGGCTTGAAGTAAAGTTAATCCTTATATAAAGCATTATTAAAGTGTTAATAAACCCAGTAATATGAAAATAGTTAATCCCCCCAGTGTCCACAGCTTATAAATCATCTTTTCACATTAAAATACTGCCACTATATACCTTTGTGGCTGTTCTGTATACCACGGTCAGATGATAAACTGCAGGTTCCACCCAAGTGCTGAGTGCTCAGGTAGAAGGAGATTTCCACTACAGCCTGTGTCCTCATGCTGTTATGGGAGGCGGATCATCCATCAAGATGTGACATCCCACCCACTGTGTTTTTTTAGTTAGTGGGCATGGAGGAGGGAGGGACTTGGCTGTTAAGGCTCTGTATCACACCCACATGTGTGATGTTAATATGTCACCTGAAAATCTCAGCGCAAATAGGAAATATTCTCTCCAGCAATAGAGACCAAACTGAGCATGTGCAGTAGTACTACCCTCACTCGTATCTGGCCTTGCCAAGAGAAACCCTGCAGGAGGAGAAGGATCTGTCCCATACAGGATAAAATAGCCTTTTCACACAATGCAGAGGAACCCCTTAAGTTCCACAGTGAATATAGCGAACATGTTATTCTGCATATACAGAGGAAAAAAACAAAAAAGGCGCCTCTTAGTAAACTGTATATTTAATGGTATAATTACATTAAAAGCACTCACATTTAAAACTTAGTTAGTCCGGCATGGGGAGCCTCAGTATAGGCATACGGGATTGCGTTCTCCTGTGTCACACAGTCTTGTTCCTGTCTTGTTGCCGGCTGGTCTGTTTAGCGTAAGCTTCCGGGATCAGTGGTTATCCAGAACGAGGCTTGGACATCGCCGAGCAGTCAATTGGGAGGCTGGGACGCACATCCAATGTATGTGCTGTACTGCCGTCAAGCGACGCGTTTCCCATAGACTGTCTGCATCTCACGAGAGCGCATTGCTCAAAAGGACATTTTTATGACAACATTGAGATATACTGTGAACTATGTAACCTGCGCTACTTGTCCCTCTTTTTGTGTGCATATACAGACAGACTTTACTGTTGTGGGTTTAGCAACACTAAGCCTATAGATTTCTGATTTTTTTTTATGACAAACTGTAGTTTTTAAAATCACCACTCTAGAAGTCCTTTTTTAAAACCTTTTCAAATAAACTAAGAGCAACCTTCTTTTTGCGTTCCAGTGTGATGCTCCCACCTGTTGAAGTTACCTTTCTGTCCACCAGTAAACAGCTCAGGCCTTGGTCAAATGCCAACTTAAAAGTAGTAATAAATCCTCAGCATTTTCTGTAGCTTAACATGTTAAGCACAATAAAAAAAACATTCCCAAGTAAACCATTTGCAGAAAAAAGAACCAGTTACACTTAACGGTAACTGTTTCTGGGAAGTCTTCCAGGACGGCACCCTGAGAGATGACTGGTCCACCTGACAGGAAACACAATCAATCAAGAGGTTAAAGGCCCCCGCCCCTCCCGATGCTCCTCAGTTGTGACAAAGTATTGACCCACACCAGTGCACGAGAGTGAAAAACAACCACCACCACACTCTAAACATTACATCTTTCCTAGATAGAACGGGTGGGAAGTAGGCCTGCCGTCCTGGAAGACTTCCCAGAAACACCGTTACCGGTAAGTGTAACTGGTTCTTTTCTCAAGTCGTCTTCCAGGACGGCACCCTGAGAGAAGAGCAAGTAGCTCAGGCCTACCTTTAGGGCGGGACCACCGCTTGCAGGACTTTCCTGCCAAATGCCAGGTCCTGAGGAGATAGTAACCCAACTCTATAATGTCTCAGGAACGTGTTCTGGCTTGACCATGTAGAGGCTCTACATATCTGCTCCACTGAAGCTCCGGCCCTTTCCGCCCAGGAGGTTGCCAGAGATCGCGTGGAATGCGCTCTAAGATTTCTAGGAGCTGCTTTACCTGACTGCTCATAGGCTAACGAAATGGTATGCTTAATCCATCTGGCTATAGAAGCCTTGGATGCCTGTTGGCCCTTCTTTTGGCCAGAGAAATTAACTAAAAGATGGCTGGACCTTCTGAATTCCTTAACCCTTTCTAGGTAGGATAATAAACAGCGTCTGACGTCCAGACAATGAAAAGAAACTTCCCCTTCACTTTTGGGGTTACTACAAAAGGAAGGCAGCACCACTTCTTGAGTCCTATGGAACTTTGATGCTACCTTAGGGAGGTACAGGGGGTCCTGCCCAAGTATAACCCTGTCTTTGAATAAAGAAAAAAACGGTTCTTTGATAGAAAAAGCCTGAATGTCACCTACTCTCCTAGCTGAGGTGATTGCAAGTAAAAAGGCCAACTTAAAGGTCAGGATCCTAAGGGGGATTTGATCTATTGGTTCAAATGGGGCCTTTGTTAACCACTCCAGTACTAGTGTAAGGTCCCAAGGAGGACACCTGGACATTTGAACAGGGGACAACCTCTCCCTGACCAAGAGAAATCTCTTGATCAGGGGGTGTAATGCCAAACATTTCTCAAGGAAACAGGACAGGGCTGAAACTTGCGCCCTAAGAGTCTTGGTTGCCAAACCTAGATCTGCTCCATCCTGGAGAAATTCTAAGATAGCAGGGATCTCTCTTTGAGAAGTCCCTCTCTCCTGACACCAGCGAGAGAAAATCGCCCAGGTCTTGGCGTAAATACGCCTTGTGACTGGCTTTCTACTAAGGAGCAGTGTATCCACTACTCTGTCCGACAGTCCCTTCTCCCGCAGGTTCTGCCTTTCAAGAGCCAGGCCGTCAGCTTGAAGAAGCTGGGGTCTGGGTGGCAGACTGGAACCTGAAGAAGGTCGTCCCAGACAGGGAAGTGAAGCGGTGGGGCTATGGACCAACCCTGCAGGGTTGGAAACCAGGCTCTTTTGGGCCACCAAGGGGCTATTAGAATCAACTTGCTTTCAGAGAGGAACAGTTTTTGAAGGACCCTCGGAATTAGTCCCAGAGGGGGAAAAGGCATAGGCCAGTCGGAAGTCCCAGACCTGTGCCAACGCATCTATCCCCTCTGAGCCTCTCTCTCGAGCAAGGGAAAAGAAAGAATCTCTTTACCCCTCTGCTCTTCCTGCGGACAAAGATCTATCTCTGGAACGCCGAATTGCCGACTTACCAGGGAAAAGACCTCTGGATTCAGTTCCCATTCCCCTTGTAGAATCGGCTCCGGACTGAGGTAGTCTGCCTCTACATTTAATGTCCCCTTTATGTGGACTGCGGAGATGGAAGGAACCCGACTTTCTGCCCAGGACAGGATCTCTGCAGATAGGGATAGGAGTGCTGTAGATCTGGTACCCCCCTGATGATTCAGGAATGCCACTGCCGTGGCATTGTCTGACAAGACCTGCAGCTCCTGGCCCCTGATCCTTCCCTCGAAAGCCTTTAGTGCTTCTCCTATGGCCAACAGCTCTCGAAAGTTGGAGGAGGCCCTTCTCTGTTCTGAATTCCAGGACCCCTGAGCTATTAGTTCCTCTAGGTGGGCTCCCCACCCCCAGGAACTTGCGTCTGTAGTTAACCTGAGAGGCTGAAGTTGGCTCCAAAGGAGGCCCCCTTGAAGCCTCTGAGGAAGGAGCCACCAGTGAAGGGAGTTCTTTACTTCGACCGGAATGGCTATCTCTATGTCCAGAGAGTCTCTTCTTCTGTCCCAAGAGGATAGAAGGAAGTGCTGGAGGGGCCTGGAGTGTAGCTGTGCCCAAGGAACTGCTGGGATAGCTGACGTCATTAGACCCAGAACTCTCATGATACCTCTGTAGGAGATGGTGCTTGCCTGTAACAGCGACCTGACCGCTGATATGAGGCCCTCTACCTTGCCCTGAGGTAGAATTAACTTTTGCTCTGAGGAGTTCACCAGGAAAGCTAGATACAACTTTGTCTGAGCAGGAGTCAATGAGGACTTTTCCCTGCTGACAATCCATCCCAGGTCTTCTAAGGTCTGCATTACTCTGGATAGATCCAGAAGTAGTTGATCCCGACTTAGACTGTAAATCAAAATGTCGTCCAGGTAGGGAATCAATGCCACTCCCTGGAGGTGCAAAAAAGCCACCACCTCGGCCATGACCTTTGTGAAGACTCTCAGACTGGATGCCAGTCCAAAGGGGAGAGCTGTGAACTGCCAGTGTTGCACTCCCTCTGGAGAGGCGATCGCGAATCTCAGGAAGCTTTGATGGCACTGAAAAATGGGGACATGAAGGTAGGCGTCTTTTAAATCTAAGGTCACCATAAACACATCTTTGAGGAGATGTCTCCTGAGAGAATAGACACTCTCCATGCGGAACTTCTTGTAACGAAGAAAAACATTGAGGTTCCTTAGATTTATAATAAGACGATACCTTCCTGAGGGTTTTGGTACCACAAACACGTGGGAATAAAACCCCTGACCCTGCTGGTCCAGTGGAACAGGTATTATAACCTCCTGACTGGCTAACTCTCTTATATTCTGAAGGATTCCTATCATCTTGCAGGGATCCCTGGGAAGGTAGGTCAAGAGAAACTTGGGGGGTGGAGGGGAGAGAAACTCCAATCTGTAACCCTCTCTTATGATCCGAAGAACATAGGGACTTTGGGTGATCCTTCCCCACCGAGAGGCAAAGTGGGAAAGTCTGCCCCCTACCGGAAAGTCATTTGGGGGTCTTGTCAACTGACTTCTGGCTGGAAAAGAGAACACCAGTCTTTTGTTTGTCTTTTCCTGCGCCCCAACGTCTATTAGGGGAGACCTTTTTCTCTAAGAAGCGATTCTTTGCCTGGGGGCCACGAAAAAAATGCTTCCTCTCTCTCTCTCCTAGGTTTGGTAGGAAACTTCTAAAGCCTGATCTAGGCCAGCACCAAAAAAGGAGCGTCCCTTCAAAAGGGAGACCACAAAGATGGGTCTTGGATGAGCTATCCCCATCCCAGGTCTTAACCCAGAGGGCTCGCCTTGCTGAATTTAGCAAGGCACCTGACTTAGCGGTTGTACGCACTGTCTCCACCGCAGCATCTGCTAAATATGCGACAGCATTCCCTATGACCTCCAGAGAATCCAGGACCTCCTTGGATTTGGAGGTTCGGGATACGTGGTCCATTCATTTACAGACCCACGTGTCGGCATTCCTTGCGATGCAGGCCGAGGCCAATGCAGGGCTCATAGCCGCAGCGTTAGCTTCCCAGGCTCTGCGCAGAATGGTTTCAGCCCTGCGATCCATTGGATCCTTTAAGTTACCGGTATCTTCGAAAGAAAGATCCGACTGCTTAGAGACCTGTCTTTCCTCATTCTCCTCAGAGAAGGGGCATCTACGCTTCCAGGTTTTATATTTTAGAAGCCTTCTTTCTGGTTCTTTCCATTCCCTTAAGATGACTTCCTTAAGGGCGGAATGTACCAGAAGGACCCTGGCCTGAGGTTTAATCAAGCCTCTATACATCCTATCCTGAGCGGACACCTGTGCAGCAGGCTCCTGAATCTCTTCTGAGGCATAAATAGCTTTCAGAAGATCTTCCATGTCGTCAGCAGAAAATATATGTCTGCTAGACCTGGATTCCTCCCTCCCATCCTCCTCTTGGCTGTCCACCACCCCTTCATCAGAAACCTCCTGATTCTGAATCACATTCTTCCTCGGAATCGTG
Source organism: Lithobates septentrionalis (assembly GCA_037952835.1). Taxonomy (NCBI): domain Eukaryota; kingdom Metazoa; phylum Chordata; class Amphibia; order Anura; family Ranidae; genus Lithobates; species Lithobates septentrionalis. Next base: position 51,898 of record JBBDGP010003357.1, read on the forward strand.
AGGGAGTGGGTACTTCAGTACATCCGCCCGATATCTCCTAGAGGAGGCAAAGCTCTCCTGGGAAGAGGCATCCTTACTGGAGTGAGCCTCTGAATCCCTAGGCTTAAGGGTGGCCTGAAAAGATCTTAAGGTGGACAGCATCTCAGTTTGCATGGTAAGGAATTCCTTCATCATCTGGGATGTCTCCTTCCCTGTCAACTTCTGTATACATTTAAAACAGAAGGGTTTTGGATGATCTGGGGGTAGCCTGTCATTACAGTTCCCACATCTTTTAGAACGGGTGGAGGATTTCACAGGACGGCTGGCAACCTCACGGGCAATAGCATCGTCCCCTGAAAAACACACAGGCATACACTGTGAGAATCGGAGAAGAGTTGGGGTACCCTCCCCCTCTAAACCTCCGAAGGCCGGTCAGACTCACCCCCTGTGGTCTCTTCCATGGCCGCAGACCCTGCAGGTCTCTCCTTCTCATCTGATATAGAAAAAAGAAAATGACTCCTGCGCACAAGTGGTCAACCAGATAGGAAAAACGACACAGGCCTTGCTGCCCTCAAGGATGGGGAATCCTAGCAAACAGAGAAATAAAAAGAGAGAGGGGCGCACCAGCCATGTGCATTATCTTTTGTAAAACATTTATTGAATCGAGTTTTATGGCACCTGATTTTACAACTGCTTAGGAGTCATTTCTTTTATTTATTCAATAAATGTTTTACAAAAGATAATGCACATGGCCGGTGCGCCACTCTCTTTTTATTTCTCTCTCCTTCTCATGTTCCATGCTACTTCCGATCCCTGGTGCTGCATACAGGAACGCAGAGGAGACATGGGCGCCTGTTCCCTGTGGCTTTTTATATCCTCTGTATGCTGGCTGTATCGCGCCACCGCCATCTTGCCGAAGACCGGAAGTGACACTGGACAAAGGTCACTTCCTGCTGCAGCCTCCCACTCCCTCCTCTTGGAGGAGGAAGTGATGTCATGATCTCCAGACAAATGGAGCCGAGCGCCGGGACACTAAGCTACACTCAGCAGAGGAGAAAAAAGGCTCTCCATGCAGGGATTCTTACTGCGTGACCCCCGAACAGTCGTTCCGGTCGGCGGGTGGACAGGCGGCCAGACGGACGGACGGGCGGACGAACGGCAGCCCTGGCCAGACCCCAGAACTGGTCCCAGGGTCTTGTAGCCATTAGAAGGAAAGCCACCAACTCCTGCCCTTGCGTGGCCACCGCACAGGTAAGGAAGGGGAACAGGAATTTTGGCCCCTGAAGTTCTGGGTACACCACCGCACCCAGGGTTCTTCAGCACTCGGGGGGAGGGGGGGGGGGGCTCTTCCATGGGAGAAGCACAGTCACCATTTCAGGTCCTGCTCCTGCTGCCTCCCCCCCGAGAAATGGATTTGGGAAAACCCCCCAGGAAGGATGATGAACATGCGTCCGGACCCAGCGGCTCCCCAGGCATTTGGTCCCAGGGGAGACCATCAGCCCCAGGCCTTTAGGTCAACAGAAAAATAACAAAAATGGTTTCGCTGTGGGGAAACACAATCAAAAACTGAGGAGCATCGGGAGGGGCATTTAACCTCTTGATTGATTGTATTTCTTGTCAGGTGGACCAGTCATCTCTCAGGGTGCCGTCCTGGAAGACGACTGGAGAAAAATACTTTATTATAACACATACGCACTATATATATATATATATATATATATATATATATATATATATATATATATATATATATATATATATATATATATATATATATATATATCTCATGCAAGGGAGAAAGGAAATGGTCTCTTCCTGGAGTGGTCAAATTTGTTAGCAATTCAATAGGGCCAAATAGAAATAACCCAAAATAATTTACAGCAAGGGAAAAACCATTTCAAGGAAGACTTTTGTGCTTTAATCTGCAGGTTGAACTGGCATTACTAATAGTCAGCTGGTTGTCTACCCCCAGAATGTAGACTGCAAATAGAGCCAGGACACTGTTCTCTGGCCAACAAGGATGCAGGAAATCTTCTTTGCCGCTGCTGGACTAATGGTTCCTTCCTGATTGACATATGCATTGTCCAAGTAAACCCTGATGCGATGACCCCCAGTGAGGTTTGAGCATGTGCAGTTCTACAACACTGGTTGGTATCCCACTCTAATCCGCCCACCCAGCTGCAACGAGGATTTGCCCTACTTGGACCAAGTCTCCTGGTAAAGAATGTGTGATGTTAGGCATATAGAAGCGCTTGAAAAGAAGCGATGCCCAGGTACGTGCAAAGACTTACTTGAACTCGTCGCTTCCGAAAGATTTCTGGAAGAAACATCATGGCTTGACCTTTATCTAGCATCAGAACCAGGTACTCCAGATGCAGAGAAGAGTCAGCAAAGACTTTTTGATGTTCAAGATCTAGTCGATCTCCAAAGCTCTGATGACACATTTAGGAAGCCGTCCAGGTATACATAATGGAGATTCCACCGTTTCAGTAAAACTAACCAGAGCTAGCACTTTGGTAAAAACCCTAGGGCTGAAGAAAGGCCAAAAAGGAGGGCTACAAACTGAAAGCGTTTGTTCTGCACTGTAAAATTGGGATAACGGTAGGGTGGACAAATCAGGATATGAAAGCACCCATCCTTGAAGTTGACAGACCCCAGAAATCCCCTGATGTATTTAATGATGCTACCACTGAATTGATGAACTCCTTTTTGAAATTTTAGACCTCAACAGATGCATTGAGTGCCTTGAGGTCTAGAATCAGTAATAGTTCTTCCATCTTGGGCACCGTGAATAGGTTCGAGTAGAAACCTCCGACTATTTTTGAAGATGGAACTGAAGGGACATCTCCTTGCTGAGGTAAGCCCTTGACAGCATCCCAGAGGTCACCGAGACAAGCTGAGGGATTAGAGAAAACCTGACTGGTGGATAGGAATAAACAGCCCGGAACGACCAGCTCGTGGACTCAACTGTCCATAATTTGAGAAATTTGAGGGGATTCTGGATTTCTGTGATTCAGGATCACATGCCAGACAAAGTGGTCCCTGCACGATCCGAAAAATTCATTGCAGTGATGTGACGATCTGAATAAACATTTGTACATTATTTCTTTGATCTGTGGCGTGCTAGCAATGAATTTGCTTAGGATTACCAGTTTACAGCTGGCAATTGATAAACTTCTTATTTTATAGGAATGCGTGTGATGTGGATATTCTACACGGATCAGTACACCTTGAGATGAACGGGTGGGGGCAAAACTTCAAAAAAAAAAAAAAAAAAGAAGGTAGACTTCTCTGTGGACTTGGTTGATTTATTCTGCCAAGGCCATTTGGATTCGTCAGAGAAAAACAAAACAAAAAAACAAACTTAAAATGGTTGTTAAGCCACTACTATAAAAACCTCCCATCTCCTCTAACATAATGTGTCCCTGTGCTATATAAAAAAATATGCCAATCTGTACCTATAGCAGAGCGTCTCCTGGCGCTCACATGACTCCTCGGCTCTCTCCTCTGCCCAGGTGACAGCTTCAGCGGGCAGGGCCGAGGACATCAGCCGGGGAGGAGGGGGAAGAGGAGAGAGCCGAGGAGTCACGTGAGCTGCTCTGATATAGGTACAGATAGGCATAATTTCTATATAAAACACATTGTTAAGTTACAGAGGGAATGGGAGGATTTTATTTTAACATGCTTTAACTGAAAAAGGATCTATTTTTTTTAGGTTAAACACCTTAAAGCGGTAGTAAACCCATCCTGTGCCATTTCCACCATATCAAGCTTTCCTACCTCATGAACAAATTGCTCTGTGTAAAACGCTTCCTACCTTATCCCTTTCTGTGTAATCTGTCCTTTTCTAATCAATGACATAAATCGGCATATGCGCAGTTAGTCCCGTTTTTCCGGCAGGCTTTTCTTCTTGCCGGAAAATTGTGTACATGCCGGGGCTGCGTCATTTCCTTTGGCTGACGTCAGTCCCGAGATCCCGCGACACTCCCGCGCTGAGAAGCTGATCCTAACCCCATGTGACTTGCTACGTCACAGGGATTGGAGCGCAGAGCTGAGAACAGAGCCTGTCTGTATGACATGAAAACGAGGCTTGGCTTTAGGAACGAATGCGCACGTGTGGGATTATGGCCACAGAAGAAGAGTGAGGGAATAAAATACAACTGAGAGACGGAAGACAGGAGTTATAATGGCAGCGGTTGAGTACAAGCAGAGGCGATCATAAAAAGTAAAAGTAAAAAAGTAAGAATGTTCTATTTGCATAATGTATGTGCAGCATAGCTACTAAACAGCAACATGAAATTGCGTATTGATGATTTGGGGTAGCATTATCTGAGTTTTCTACCGCTTTAACCACTTGCCGACCACTTTCTGCATATATACTGCGGCAAGGCAGCTCGGCTTCGCAAACAAACGTACCTGTACGTTGGTATGTGCATGTGGTACTGCGGCCATGTGCCCGCCGGCCACCCACTCTGGTGGAGAGGCAGAATGGGGATCTGACTATCTAAACAAGGCAGATCCCCGTTCTGACAGAGGAGAGGAGGATCTTGCTCTAATCCCAATCACTCCATCCCCCTAACAGTTAGAAACACCTCTTTAAAGTAACACGTAACCTCTTGATCGCCCCCTAGTGTTAACCCCTTCCCTGCCAGTGCCATTTATATAGTGATCAGTGCTTTTTTATAGCACTTTTCACTGTATAGGTGTCACTGGTCACGAAAAAGTGTCACTTGGGGTAAGATTTGTCCGTCGCAATCCTGCTGAAAATCACTGATCTTCGGCATAACTACCGGTAGTAAAAAAAAAAAAAAGTCCCTAAATCTTTCCCCTATTTTGTAGACTAACATTTGCATAAACCAATCAATATACACTTATTGCAATTTTTACCAAAGATATTTAGCTTTATACAAAAAGGCCTAAATTGATTAATACTTTTTATTTAATTTATTTTTTTTTGGATATGTATTATAGCAGAAAGTAAAAAAAAAATTCAAAATTGTCAGCTTTTTTGTTTATAGTGCAAAAAATAAAACCGCAGAGGTGATCAAATACCACAAAAGAAAGCTCTATTTGTGGGGGGGGGGGGGGGGGGGGGGGAGATATCAATTTTGTTTTGGTACAAGGTCACACAACTGTCAGTTGCAATGATCAGTTACAGCGATGCAGTGCCGCAACGCAAAAAATGGCCTGGTCATTAACGGGGTAAATCCTTCCGTGGCTGAATCGGTTAAAGCTTTAGCCCAAGGAACCCTAGGGTCAAAAAATCAATTTAAAAGAAAGAAAAAAAAAAAAAGAAAAAAGAAGAATTGCCCTGTTTGCAGTAGGGTACCTTACTTTTTATGCTGAAGCAGAAAGAAGCGGTTATCTTCCATGAAGTGCAATATATTGTCCAGTGCTGCACAAAACAAGCAAACCCCTTAGAGCAGAAAGTTAATAGCTTTCTTGGGAGGACTGGAAAGCCTATAGCATTTGAGTCGATTGCATTAAAATTCCCCCTGGACACAGGTTGGTCCACTAGAGAAACAATTTCACTTTAAGGCTCGAGAACATCCATAAGAACTGATGGTCTAGACCAGGGGTCCTCAAACTTTTTAGACAGGGGGCCAGTTCACGGTCCCTCAGACTGTTGGGGGGCCGCACTAGGGGGTGGACAGGGGGACAGTGGGGTGGACAGAGGGACAGAGGGGGGGGCAGTGGGGTGGACAGGGGGAAAGAGGGGTGGACAGGGGGACAGTGGGGTGGACAGGGGGACAGTGGGGTGGACAGGGGGACAGTGGGGTGGACAGGGGGACAGTGGGGTGGACAGGGGGACAGTGGGGTGGACAGGGGGACAGTGGGGTGGACAGGGGGACAGTGGGGTGGACAGGGGGACAGAGGGGGGGACAGTGGGGTGGACAGGGGGACAGAGGGGTGGACAGGGGGACAGAGGGGTGGACAGGGGGACAGAGGGGTGGACAGGGGGACAGAGGGGTGGACAGGGGGACAGTGGGGTGGACAGGGGGACAGTGGGGTGGACAGGGGGACAGTGGGGTGGACAGGGGGACAGTGAGATGGACAGGGGGACAGTGAGATGGACAGGGGGACAGTGAGATGGACAGGGGGACAGTGAGATGGACAGGGGGACAGTGGGGTGGACAGGGGGACAGTGGGGTGGACAGGGGGACAGTGGGGTGGACAGGGGGACAGTGGGGTGGACAGGGGGACGGACAGGGGGACAGTGGGGTGGACAGGGGGACGGACAGGGGGACGGACAGGGGGGACGGACAGGGGGACGGACAGGGGGACAGTGGGGACGGACAGGGGGACGGACAGGGGGACAGTGGGGTGGACAGGGGGACAGTGGGGTGGACAGGGGGACAGTGGGGTGGACAGGGGGACAGAGGGGTGGACAGGGGGACAGGAAGTGGACAGGGGGACAGAGGGGTGGACAGGGGGACAGAGGGGTGGACAGGGGGACAGAGGGGTGGACAGGGGGACAGAGGGGTGGACAGTGGGTGGACAGGGGGACAGTGGGACAGTGGGGCAGTGGGGTGGACAGGGGGACAGAGGGGGGGACAGGGGGACAGTGGGGTGGACAGGGGGACAGAGAGGTGGACAGTGGGGTGGACAGGGGGACAGAGGGGGGGACAGTGGGGTGGACAGGGGGACAGAGAGGTGGACAGTGGGGTGGACAGGGGGACAGAGAGGTGGACAGTGGGGTGGACAGTGGGACGGACAGGGGGACAGTGGGGTGGACAGGGGGACAGTGGGGTGGACAGGGGGACAGTGGGGTGGACAGGGGGACAGAGGGGTGGACAGGGGGACAGAGGGGTGGACAGGGGGACAGAGGGGTGGACAGGGGGACAGAGGGGTGGACAGGGGGACAGAGGGGTGGACAGTGGGTGGACAGGGGGACAGTGGGACAGTGGGGCAGTGGGGTGGACAGGGGGACAGAGGGGGGGACAGGGGGACAGTGGGGTGGACAGGGGGACAGAGGGGGGGACAGGGGGACAGAGAGGTGGACAGTGGGGTGGACAGGGGGACAGAGGGGGGGACAGTGGGGTGGACAGGGGGACAGAGAGGTGGACAGTGGGGTGGACAGGGGGACAGAGAGGTGGACAGTGGGGTGGACAGTGGGACGGACAGGGGGACAGTGGGGTGGACAGGGGGACGGACAGGGGGACAGTGGGGTGGACAGGGGGACGGACAGGGGGACAGTGGGGACGGACAGGGGGACAGTGGGGTGGACAGGGGGACGGACAGGGGGACGGACAGGGGGACGGACAGGGGGACAGTGGGGTGGACAGGGGGACAGAGGGGTGGACAGGGGGACAGAGGGGTGGACAGGGGGACAGAGGGGTGGACAGGGGGACAGAGGGGTGGACAGGGGGACAGAGGGGTGGACAGGGGGACAGAGGGGTGGACAGGGGGACAGAGGGGTGGACAGGGGGACAGAGGGGTGGACAGAGGGGTGGACAGAGGGGTGGACAGAGGGGTGGACAGAGGGGTGGACAGAGGGGTGGACAGAGGGGTGGACAGAGGGGTGGACAGAGGGGTGGACAGGGGGACAGAGGGGTGGACAGGGGGACAGAGGGGTGGACAGGGGGACAGAGGGGTGGACAGGGGGACAGAGGGGTGGACAGGGGGACAGAGGGGTGGACAGAGGGGTGGACAGAGGGGTGGACAGGGGGACAGTGGGGTCCTCACTTGTTCGTAGGCTGTTGCTTGAAGCCTCCGCTCTCTCTGTCACTCTTCGCGCCTCCTGTCTCACTCTCCGTGCGGGACTGTGCTGGGAACTACACTTCCCAGCATGCAGCGCTGCACATGGAGCCCTCCATTACTGGTGTGGGGGAGGCGGCTTGAGCAGAGCGGAGCGGATATGCTCCCTGCCGAAGCCGAGCCGACCTGGCCCCGGCCCGAGCCTGGATTGTCGGGAATCCGGCCCTGGGTGGATTGGGCCGGATAAATGTCCTCGGCGGGCCGCATGTGGCCCGCGGGCCGTAGTTTGAGGACCCCTGGTCTAGACTAGAGCAGTGGGGGCGAAACTTGACACCCCAGATGTTTTGGAACTACATTTCCCATGATGTTCAATGTTCTACCTAGACTATCACATATTCAGCAGTTGACTAAAGTTCTGGAAAAAAGCTCAAAAGGAAAAAGCCCCTGCAAGGAAGTAGATCCCCATCAGAAATCTAAAAACTTTACTTGAGATTAGGAAAAAACCTGAGTTACTACTAAAAGATGAGGGTGTTGGGCTGAGCTTTTGTTTTTTGCCCAAACGTGCTTCTGCTGCAGGTGGTCTATAACACAAACGCAGATCTTAAAAAAAAGGTCTTTGCTGTGCCCTTCAACAAAAGGAAAAGATTTTAGTATGAAAAGAACATTTCCCTGACCTGAAAACCTAAATATTTTTTAATATACACATCGAAAAAGTAAGCCTACTTGTTTTAATTGAAATCATTTTAATATTCCCTGCATATACTGTAACTCTAGCCATTGCAAAACTCCACAGTATTTACGTTTAGAAAGCAAGACGCAAGGTTTTTCATTTCAATACAATGATTCACAATTCCTGGCAGATTGTATTAGTCATATACACAGATGTGTTCAGGGAAGTTACTTTTACATTCCCTTGAATCAAGCATATGACAAAAACAAATTGAAGGAAATATGTCACAGAGGGCATTTTCTTGAGGTCTGACTAAAATGTCACTACGTTTTGGAGGTTAAAACAATGCACCCTCCACCACTGTGATGCATGGGCCACATGTAAAGGGGAACTCCAAGCAAAAGTCATGATTGAAATACACACTGTTTTAGAAACAAATTCTAGCTAGTTTTGATACTAGCCCCTCTCCCTAGGTTTCTAAATGGGCAAAATTGAAACCGCTCATTCGATGATACTGAATGGTCCAGTATATGGTTAGCCACTAAATCTGCTTCCTCTAATATTGTTGCTGTGGAAACAAATTATAAGGTGTTCTCTCGTTGGTATTTAGTTCCTGCTAGGATAGCGAAATATGCTCCCCATTACCCTGCAGCTTGTTTTCATGTTCAGATCCTGGCACCCAAATCCATATATGGTGGGATTGTCCAACAGCCCAAAAATTTTTGAAGGCAGTTTTTGATTTTCTAAAGTGTTTGAAACTACCATAAAACCTAATCCTGCTATAGCTCTTTTGAATCCAAAACTAGACAGAACTACACAGAATCAATTTCGCCTTCTTTTACAGTTCTTAGCCACAAAAAAAACCTTAAGGCATGGAAAACTCAAAATCTGATTGTAGCCAAAACCATTTACAGAACCAATAGAGCCCTTGTTCATGCTAAAATGGAAGCAATTTAGAGAGATCGGATCTGCAAATTTGAAAAACTTTGGTTACCTTGGGTTAAACGTGGTTTACCTCCTGACTTTGATGACACTTTACTATTGCCATGGTAATAATACTTCACTTACCCTTTCATCACCCTTCATTCGGTTGAAACCGCACTACCTCTATCAAATTTATCCTTTATGCCTGCTGTATTTTTTCCCTTTTCTTTTTTTTTTAGAACCAAGTTTAAATAGCTTACACTGTGTAAAGTGATCACATTCCAAACATAACCCAGTTCTTAGGCTGCTTTCACACTGGGGCGGTAGGGGGCATCGGCGGTAAAACAGCGCTATTTTCAGCGCTGTTTTACCACGGTATTCAGCCGCTAGCGGTGCGGTTTTAACCCTCCGCTGGTGGCCGAAAAAGGGTTAAAACCACTCATATAGCGCGGCTATAGCCACGGTATTGCCGCGGTATAGCCGCGCTGTCCCATTGATTTCAATGGGCAGGAGCGGTGAATACACCGCTCCTTCGCCGCTCCAAAGATGCAGCTTGCAGGAGATTTTTTCTTCTCCTGCCAGCGCACCGCTTCAGTGTGAAAGCCCTCGGGCTTTCACACTGAACACCAGAGGCTGTTTTGGGGCGGTTTGCAGTGTGAAAGGGGTCTTACAGGAACAGTCAGAAATATAGGGTAACCCGTCTTATTGGTATACGACACTGGACTCTATATAGTGACCAGGCACCAGGCTATGCCCATCACCGTGGGAACACACCACCCCTGTTATCCTGCCTTAAGGGTCTGGGTTACACAGGGATTAACCACAGGCCTGGACCAGTACAGCAAACTGCAGCTGACTATACGGATTTCAGTAAGTGAAGGCGAGTGCTTTTCAGGACCCACTGCCCAAAACAATACTACAGGTCATCCCAACAGTGTGGGGTAACTTTGCCAGTGATGGTACGAGTCCCTAACCCAGGGTCTATAAATACCAAGCCTGTGCCCAGTACTGTACGATTAGAGTGATTCTAAAGGCTTTTTACCTTCATACATTCTATAAATGAACATAAAAACCTTCAGTATGCAGCTCCCCCCCACCCCAATAATTTATCTGAGCACGATCCAGTGATACGCACACGAGCAGCTGCTCTCCCCTTTCTCTCTCTCATTGGCTCCTGCTGCTGTCAATCACAGCCATGGTGAGGGAGTAGGGGAGGGGCCAAGCCCCACTGTGTCCTATTTTGCTCCAGGAATGGGACAGAAGTCAACATACTGCTGCTAAATCACAGCGCAATTTACTGTATGGATCTAAGGTTACATATAGTTTATACAGTGCTCCCAGCGAACACAGAGTGAACCTTTAACCACAAGCTGGCCAGCCAGCTCCTGGCTTCAGTGATGCGGCACCGCCATAGCTGTTGATAACTTTCACTTTCTGCCGCTATTACCGGTGGCCGGGAACACAGCAGCCAGCTAGGGGAGAGAGATTGCAGTGAGACCGAGGCAAATCCATGCCTCGATCCCACATGCAAACAATAGCGATGTCACTTCTGGTTACAGTTGCACCATTTCCTGGCCAGTACAGCCAGGGGACACATCTAGCCAAGCCGATCTGTGCTTGGTTAGATGGTGTGAAGGGCAGAGGAGACATTGTGGTCTATTATTAGACCTCTAATGTCTCCATAAAGAGAAAAAAAAAAAAAAAAAAAGGGTGTACACACGTATGTACACCGTGGTCACACCGCACGTGTGACATATTGCCACGAACGTCAGAGTGAGAACAATAATTCTAGCACAAGAGCTCCTAGTTCACTATGAACTGATTAGCTGTAATAGATTTTAAAGCCCAACCTATGAGGATTTTTGGGCACCATAGTTTTTGTTGCAATATTGCGGGCACACAACTTGAAGACCTGGAATGTTTGGTATCCATTTACTCTACGCAACCTCAGCTTTTATATTTTAACCAAAAATGATTATATAATGTGTTTTTGCACTAAAATTCATTTCATTATACTTTTTCCTAAAAATTTGCATTGTGCAAATACCATCTGATTCAAAATTTGAAACGATCACCTTTTTATTCTACAAAGCCTCTGCTTTCAGAAAATATAAAATGTTCTGGAGGTTTGAGTAGTTTTATTGTCAAAGATTTTTACATGTATGTGACAAATAAAAGATTGCTCTGGAGCCAAACTGGTCAAAATTCAGTCTACTGCTATATGTGACAAGGTGTGGCAGGTGACATAAAGGTTCCCATGTTGCAAACAGCCATAGGAAATTATAGTGCTATTTGTACTACTAAGAAAAGATATGCAAAACACCAGAGCAAAATGTAATAATGCATTAAAGTGTTTGTTCACCAATGCCAGAAGTCTGCCAAGCAAAATAGGCTAGTTGGAAGCTCTGGTGCACGAGGAGAGCTATGATATAATCAGTATTGCTGAATCTTGGCTTCATTCCTCGCGACTGGGTTATTAATATTACTAGCTAATGCACTCTTTCAGAGAGACAGACAGGGTAAAAAAAAGGAAAGGTCTGTGTCTGAGAAGTGATCTCAAAGCAAATGTGAATGAGGACCTAATTGATGGAGAGTATGATGTGGCTGAAGCATTATGGGTGGAACTGCATATAGATGTGCATAATTCAAAGTTAATCATTGGAGTTTGTTATAGACCACCAGATGGAAAGGGCTGGGACGGTGATAATGGGGGATTTTAACTACCCGGAAATTGACTGAAGTAAGGGCACTGCTGGAACAGTTGAATGGCAAAAATGTATAAACCTATTACAGGACAATTTTATGGTCCCGTTTATTGAGGCCCCAACTAGGAATGATGCTCTGTTGGACCTGGTAATCTCAAAACCATGCAGAGCTTATTTCTAATGTTCATATAAAAAAGGAACATCTGGGTAGCAGTGACCATAACAGGATTTAATTTGATTTTGGCTGTTAGCAAAACACACACACTTTAAAAGAGCAAACTTTGCAAGGTTGAGGGGTGCTCTTCAAGACCAAGTCTGGGAGGGAACATTGACATTGATGAACACAAAACAGAAATGTGAATTCTTCAAAGTGACTGTATGTGAACTTACTGCCAAGTATATTCCCATGGGCAACAAGTTTAACCTTTTCGGCCCCAGAAGATTTTACCCCCTTAATGACCAGAGCATTTTTTGCAATTCAGCACTGCGTCGCATTAACAACTGAAATTGCGCGGTCGTGCGAGGTTGTGCTCAAACAAAATAGATGTTTTTACCTCCACAAATAGAGCTTTCTTTTGGTAGCATTTGATTACCTCTGCAGTTATTTTTTGCGCTATAAACAAAAAAAAAAAAAAAAAAAGACAATTTTAGAAAAAAAAAAAAAAAAAAACTATTTACTTTTTGCTATAGTAAATATCCCCCTTTTTTTTTATAAAAAAAACAAACTTCTTCATCAGTTTAGGCCGATATATATTCGTCTACATTTTTTTTTTTACCAAAAATATCGCAATAAGCGTATATTCATTGGTTTGCGCAAAAATTATAGCGTCTACAAAATAGGGAATTGATTTATGGCATTTTTGGTTTTATTTTACTAGTAATGGCGGTGATCTGTGATTTCTAATTGGGACTGCGACGGACAGATCGGACACTTGACACTTTTTTGGGACCAGTGATATTTATACAGAGATAAGAGCTAAAAAAATAGGCACCGATTACTGTATAAATGTCACTGACAGGGAAGGGGTTAACTGTGTTCCCTAGGAGTGTTTCTAACTGTAGGGGGATGGGCTTACTGGGAAACTTCAGATCACTGTTCCCGACCACTGGGAACAGTAGATCCCTGTCATATCACAACAAGGAAATGCCTTGTTTACATAGGCATTGCCCAGTTCTGCCTTGGTACAAGTCAATCGCAGGTCAACGGAGGACATTGAGTCCTCCTGACCCACGGGCACGCTCCCGCAGCGGGAGCAAGCACACTCGCAACTGAGCCACTGTACAGCTACGGCAATTCGTGCCGTTATCAACGGCGGCTGGTCTTAAAAGCTGATAAAAAGGCTAAAAAACAAAATCTATGTGGCTAACTGCCAAAAGTTAAAATGGCTATAAATAAGAAAAGAGCTTTTAAGGGAAAAAAAAAAAAAATGTAACACTTATCGCTTAAATGTTACAAACAGAACAGAATATGTAAAAAGGAAATCAAGGACACAAAGATTTAAAAAAAAAAAAAAAAAAAAAACACACAAAAAAACCAACCAAACACGGGATTGCAAAAAATAGGACACACCTCTAAAAAATTCTTCAAATATATTAATAGTAAAAAGGTCAGGTCTGAGCATGTAGGCCCTTTACAAAATAATCTAGAGTGGGTGACTGGGGACAAAGAAGGAAAATTGAAATACTTTACTACTTTAGACAGAATAAAGGTGGATAAAGCACCTGGACCAGATGGCATCCACCCACGGATCATAAAAGATTTGAGCGCTGTCATTTCAAAGCCATTGTATCTAATTTTTAGGGACTCAATGATGGGAATAGTACCACTGGAATGGCGTAGGGCCAATGTGGTGCCTATATTTAAAAAGGGAACAAAATCGTTACCAAGTAACTATAGACCTGTTAGTTTAACTTCTATAGTTAGGAAGATACTGGGGAGTTTAATAAAATACCACATAGATGAGTTTTTGCTGGTAAAAAATATTTTAAACCACTTACCGATCAGCCGCCATCATACTGCGGCGGGTCAGCACAACTTTTCGAATTGTCGTAGCTATACGTCGGTCCCTTTAAGTGGGATAGCAGGCGCGTGCACCGGCTGCACAGCGGGGGTGCTGATGCTCGTGACCGGTGTTTGCGAAGACCGACGGACACGAGCGATCGCGGGTATGAGAGGCAGAACAGGGACGTGTGTGTGTAAACACACACACATTCCAGTTCTGTGAGAAGAGAGAGATCGCGAGTTGCTACGAGCTGGGAACCACGATCTCATCTCCTATAGTCAGTGTCAGCCCCCACAGTTAGAACACACACATACATAGCGAACACAGTTATCGCCCCCTAGTGTTAACCGCTATCCCTGCCAGTGACATTTAACCCTTTCATGACTAAGCCTATTTTTGAAATTTGGTGTTTACAAGTTAAAATCCATTTTTTTTGCTAGAAAATTACTTAGAACCCCCAAACATTATATATATATATATATATATATATATATATATATATATATATATATATATATATATATATATATATATATATATATATATATATATATATTTAGCAGAGAATCTAGAGAATAAAATGGAGATTGTTGCAATATTTTATATCACACGGTATTTGTGCAGCGGTGTTTTAAACGCAAATTTTTGGAAAAGGGACACTTCCATGAATTTTAAAAAATCCAAACAGTAAAGTTACCCCAATTTTTTTGTATAATGTGAAAGATGATGTTACGCCGAGTAAATAGATACAAAACATGTCACGCTTTATAATTGCACGCACTCGTGGAATGGCGACAAACTATGGTAGCTATGAATTTCCATAGGCGACGCTTTAAATTTTTTTTTACGGTTACCAGGTTAGAGTTACAGAGGAGGTCTAGGGCTAGAATTATTGCTCTCGCTCTGACGATCGCGGCGATACCTCACATGTGTGATTTGAACACCGTTTACATATGCGTGCGCGACTTCAGTATGCGTTTCTTCGCTGCGCGAGCTCGCGGGGACGGGGGGGGGGGGGGGGGGGGCTTTAAAAAAAATTTTTTAGATTTTTTATTTTTTATTTTTATACTTCTAAAAATGGTGTTTAAAAAAAAAAGTTTTTTTTTTTACTTTTATTGCTGTCACAAGGAATGTAAACATCCCTTGTGACAGTAATAGGTGGTGACAGGTACTCTTTATGAAGGGATGGGGGGGGTCTAAAAGACCCCCCATCCCTCCTTTACACTTCAAAGTATTCAGATATCCGAAAACGGCGATTCTGAATACTGTGTACTTTTTTTTAAATTCGGCGCCATTGGCAACCGAGTAAACGGGACGTCATAACGTTGCTTCCGCGTTTACATTGAGAAGGCTGGAACGAAGCCGCCCACAGCCACCGGAGGCACCCGATTGGACTCCGGGCCTCCCGATCGCACGGAAGGCCCGGTAAGAGCGGCGGGAGGTGGCAGGGAGGGGGGGATGTCCCCTCCCGCTCCTCCGGTATAACAGCCGAGCGGCTTTTAGCCGCATCGGTTGTTATATACGGATAGCCGATCGCCCGCTCCAAACAACGGTACCGGGATGATGCCTGCAGCTGTGGGCATCATCCCGGTATAACCCCCGAAAGCCGAGTACGCATATCTGTGTACGGTCGGCGGGAAGGGGTTAAACAGTAATCAGTGCATTTTTCCAGCACTGATCGCTGTATAATTGTCAATCGACCCAAAAATGTGTCAAGGTGTCCACCATAATGTCACAGTCTCGATAAAAAAAAAAAAAATAAAAAATAATAATATTATTATTAATAATGCCATAAATCTATCCCCTATTTTGTAGACGCTATAACTTTTGCGCAAACCAATCAATATACGCTTTTTGCAATTTTTATTACCAAAAATACAGGTCGGCCTAAACTGAGGAAAAAATTTGCTTTTAAAAAAAAAAAATTGGGGCCATTACAGCAAAAAGTACAAAATAGTGTTTTTGTCAAAATTGCTCTTTGTTTATAGCGCAAAAAATAAAAACCACAGAGAAGATCAAATACCACAAAAAGAAAGCCATTTTTGGGGGAAAAAGAAAAAAAGGACGTCAATTTTGTTTGGGTACAGCGTCACACGACTGCGCAATTGTCAGTTAAAGCGACGCAGTGCCGTATCACAAAAAATAGCCTGGTCATTGAGCAGCCAATTCTTCCAGGGCTGAGGTGGTTAAGCAACAGACAGCATGGATTCATGAAAGACAGAAGTTGTCAGACAAACCTGATTTCTTTTTATGAAGAGGTAAGTAAAACCTTGGACAGAGGGGTGGCGATGGATGTGGTATACATGGATTTTGCAAAAGCGTTCAATACAGTTCCCCACACACAGCTCGTGTGTAAGGTAGTCTACAAGCTTGGAAATATCAGTTTGTAAATGGATAGAAAACTGGCTAAAAAAAAAAAAAAAAAAAAAAAAAAAAAAAAAGGGAGACAGAATCCTGAGAGTAGTGGTTAATGATTAATACTCTGAATGGCACAAGGTTATCAGTGGTGTACCCCAAGGTTCAGTGTTGGGACCCTTTTTAATACCTTTATAAATGATATTGGGTCTGGGATTTAAAAGTAACATTTCAGTCTTTGCAGATGACACCAAGCTATGCAGTGGAATAACGTCCTTACAGGATGTCTCCAATTTACAAGCTGACATCAATGCACTAATTGAGCGACTGTGGCAGATGAGGTTTAAATGTAAAGTTAGGATTTTTTTCGCCCTGCTGTAGCAAATTGGATCATGCTTTGCTGGGGTTTTTGGCCTCTTTCTGGATCAACTGTGGGTATAGGATTGTGTATACGGGATTGTATGATATTTTTTTATCTTTATGGTTGAACTAGATGGACTTGTGTCTTTTTTTCAACCTAACTATATATGCAATTATGCAAATATGTGCTCAATTTTGGGAAAAACACAAACTTAGAACTGTAGTATAATGGGGTGCCTTGATGTGGCCACTGCAGCTTACACATATTTTCAAAACGCGTCCAAATAAACACTTTGTTTTTAACGCAAACTTTTAAGGTCAATTTGGTTTTGTTGCAGGCTGGCAAGTGAGCTCTATAGTTTTGTTTGTTTTGATGTGCGTTGCCCATCCATGTGCTCCTTTCTGCAAAGGCTAGATATATACGTTGGATTGGTTGCCATCTTTTTGGATAGGTTTACCCTTTCTAACTGTCCTAAGGACCAATGCCACAAACTAACAAATTCAAATCATTGCAGTCACCAGAACAAAAAGATAAAAATGGGGACTGTAATTATAGTGACAACTGTCTAGAAAGGGGATTGCCCCTCACTTTGAGGATATTTCTTTTCAAGAGGAAGTCACTTACATCCTTAGGCAAGCCTTAATATAGGCGTACCTATAGGTAAACCCATTAGGTAGTGTAAATCTCTCCTAAACATGCAGTTTAGGAGAGATTTACTGTTCTAGCAGCCAGTTACTTCACCAGCGCCTGCACTCTGAAGAAACGGCTGACCTTTTCAGAGCAGTGTGCCGTGACCAGCGGCTCCTACACGCATTGCGCGTGAGTGACATCATTGCGGCTCTGGGCAGTCAGAGCCGCAACCGTGAACCCAAAAAGCAAGGCCAGGTATAGATGGAATGGCGTCTCCAGCGGTGACATCGCATCGTTGGAAGGCTTCGTTTTGAGGCAAGTTCCACATAATGTGCTAGTACTGCGATTCATACTAGCACATTATGCCTGCCTTCACCTTGCAGGTAGGGCAAAAGAAAAAAAAAAAAAAAAGTGCAGTGGTTTACAACCGCTTTAACTTCCAGTTTTATCTTCAAGGCAAAAATAGGCCAATCATCATGCCAAGAATGACAGCCTGCTGTATCTACATACATATTGTATTTGTTCTTGTGAAAGTTACACATTTTCTGTAGAATGCAAATGTTTATGTTACCATATGGCAACACATTAGCACATCTCCATATGCACTCACAGTTCTACTTTAAAATTTACAAAGAGAAAAAACACACACACTCTACAACTGTGCAATGACCCAGATTTGCAGCAGAGAATCTTACTCAACCTTGCTCAAAAATTCATCTCATAGGTGGCTTGGATTGTAGAAACATTTTATATGCCAGTACCAGAGGCCACAACTAAACTTTCCTGGAAAACATAAGGTGGTAAAGGTGTATTGCGCTAACCATATACAGAAAAAGGAGGGGAGGGGGGGGGGGGTGCAGCTGCTCATGTAAGCCCAAAAATACAAAAAGCCCAAATGTGTCATAAATTCATACAAGCGCGCATCCACAAGTGGTTCCTACAAATATTAGCAATAAATGTGAAAAAAAATGTGATCAAAAAAAGAAATCACAAAAATATTATACCATACAAGATATGTCAACACCTATCTCATCATAACCTGTGTGATAAAGCATATATAAAAGGTGTAACCCAATACATTGATATGACTCTAACATATTGAATAAAAGGAATGTAAAAATGAAACAATTTGTGATACAAATGGAACTCTAAAATTGGTGAGATAAAATGTATCTATTAACATCAACAAAACATTGGTCCCATGAATGATAGTCCCAATATATAGTAGTAAAAAAACAGCCACAGATCTTCAACACTTGTAAGAAATATCGATGTTCTTCCTGCTTGAATACTATATATAACATAGAAAACATAAGGGCCCATGCTTCAAGAATGTCACCTGTTGTCTTCCTGTACTACTTGGCGAACCACTGACCTGGAACATGCATGCACATTTAATAGGTGCTGGGAAAGGTCATCTATAGGTATGTTCCAGATCACTGATTGACTAAGGGGTGAACCAAGAATAAGAAAAGCCTTGACTGCACATTGCCGGTGATTTTCAATGGCACCCCAACGCACATGCGTTGCAGCACATCACAACATAATCCTGTTGAAGAATATTTATAAAACTGCAAATAAGGGTTTATAAATTATTTACTATTGGAACTTGCATCATATGTGCAGCAAAATTATGTAAAATGAATTGTATTCACTGCGGTTTGCCACACATCCAAATCTTAGGCCACGTGCCCATGGGTGTTATAAAAAAAACGAGCTGTAAAGCTAGTACAGACGTCAGGAAAAAAAAAAAAAAAAAAAAAGGAGCAACTTTATCAGCGTTTTGCATTGGCATCAATGCGTGTTTGGCCGCGCTAGCTTTTAGCAGCATTTCTCTGCCTCTATTTAAAATCAATGGTTCCCTATGGGAGCCCATTGATTTGAATAGAAGTCGCACTGGAAGTCAGATCATGATGGTGCGACTTGTACAGAGGATCTTGAAGGTGAACCCCCCACCTTCGGTCTGATATGGATTTTAAGGGGGAACTTCCACACCCAAAAAATGGTGCGGGGGGGGGGGGGGTGTCTAGCTGTCCAATAACCGTTACCAGTCAACTTTACATAATTAGAGCATTTATGAAGAGAATAGGCAACATTTTCGGGAACAAAGTTGGCATAAACACTCAAACTGGCAAGACAAAAAAAAAAAAAAAGTAGTAATTCTTCCCCTCTCTAACCAAAATAATCATTTGTATCTGGAGAGTTTTGATACTGGGGTGAGTGTAGATGCAAATTTTGACTTTTTGCCAAAAAGTCAGTAGCTGAGTAAAAGCACTGTTTAGTCTGCATGTTTGTAGAAAGGAGATGTATTTGAAATGGATGATGGAGCAGAGACAGACAATGAATGTACCATTATGTTTCCCATGTTTAGAGAAAGAAAAAAAAAAAAAAAAAAGTTTAGTGAAAGCAAAGTTCTACTTGTTTGCAAGTTTATTAAAAAAAAAGTCAGCAGTTACAAAAAGTGTAGCTGCCGACTTTTGACACTCATGTCCCAGGGTCCAGCAATGCGGCCGCCCAAAGTTTTGTTTCTCTCCCCCGCGTCGGCGCAAGTGTGGGCACCCGGCTGTGACAGCTAGCAGCTTCACAGCTGGGTGCGAGCCGCGCTGTGCTCTTAGTGGCCAGGGAATCTTCTGGGACCTGTGACATGTCATAGAAGATTGCAGAGAGGGAGTGGGAGAGGAGGAGTTGCCTAGGTGACAAGAGAAGGGAGTGGGAGCTGGGCACCAGTCAAAACTAGGTAACTGCCCCACCCTCCAAAAAAAGTTACATGCCAAATGTCGCATGTCAGGGGGCGAGGAGCGCAGAAGTTCCACTTTAAAATACTGGATGGCTGCTTAACTGGTGAAAAGTTCAAATCATTGTGTGCGCATAAAAGCACAGCACAGAGCCAGTTTTGGTGAAAATACCGATTCATAAAAAAAAATAAATCTCAGTAGTCAAAAAGTCAACCTAATATCAGAAAGTTTAAAAAACAGTTAAGATCTCCAGCTTTGCCCAGGAGAAAAAAAAAAAAAAACCCCACCATACACCACCCCATTTCATTGATGCCAGGAAGTACATCCAACACGATACTGTACACTTCAGCTGCGAGCTCCATCGCTCAAAGGATCCTCTAGTTTACTTTGCCTTTACTCTCCCCTTGTCAATTCTGAAACCGTCTTTGTATTCTGGTCACAGGACACAAGGCATTCTGTGAACCGACAAGGGGGGGGGGGGGGCTGGAGTATGTAAAAATGGCAGGATCCCTTCAAGGCAAGAGAGAGCTCTCACACCCGGCAACACTTGAAGTACAGTGTTGGCTGTACTTTTCAGTTTGAATGGAACTTTTACCTTACCGAGCGGTAATCCTTAAAACTTTGTAAACTTATTTTACAAAGAACAAGTCAGAATAAAAAAAATAAAAAAAAAATATTCTCTTTAAATTCAGCTTTAATCTTTTCACAATAGCCACAAAAGGATATAAACCCAATGTGTGCACCAAATGTGTTTGTAAACCCAGTTAAAATTATCTGTGACATCACTGTGCTGTAAATAGCCAGTGCAGAGAGCACAGCTGTGGGAGGGACCAGCTGGTCCACCTATTACAGGCTGCCTGCTGAAAACTACACAATGGGGCAGATACCCTAAAACACAGAGCACTTTTTGCGATGCAGGACTGTCGCTTTAACTGACAATTGCGTGGTCGTGCGACGTTGCACCCAAACAAAATTGACGTCCTTTTATCCCACAAATAGCGCTGTGGTGGTATTTGATCACCTCTGCGGTTTTTATTTTTTGCACTATAAACAAAAAAAATAGTGACAATTTTGAAAAAAAAAAAAAAAAAAAGGGCATTAAATTTTTACTATAGTAAATATCCCCAAGAAATATAAAAAAGAAAATTTTCCTCAGTTTAGGCTGATACGTATTCTTATACATATTTTTGGTAAAAATCGCAATAAAGGTTTGATTGGTTTGCGCAAAAGTTATTGCATCTACAAAATAGGGGATAGTTTTATGGCATTTTTATTATTATTTTTTTTTTTTACTAGTAATGGCGGCGATCAGTGATTATTATCGTGACTGCGACATTATGGCAGACAGATCAGACACTTTTGGCGCTTTTTTGGGACCATTCACATTTATACAGCACTGTGATTAAAAATGCATGGATTACTGTGTAAATGTGACTGGCAGTGAAGGGGTTAACCACTAGGGGGCGCTGTAGGGGTTAAGTATGTCCTAGGGAGTGATTGTAACTGTGGGGGCGAGGGGCTGTGTATGACACAACATTGATCACCGCTCCCGATTACAGGGAGCTGTGGTCACTGTCACTAGGCAGAACGGGGAAATGCTTGTTTACATCAGCATTTCCCTGTTCTTCCTCTCCAGGAGACGATTGCGGGTATACCCGCGAACATAGAGTCCGCGGGACCCGCGATCACACTCAGAGCTCGCGGCGGCACACGTAAACCGCTTAAGGGGCAACATATAGGTACGTTAATATGCCTGTACGTGCCCTTCTGCTGACGCATATCAGCGTGAGACGGTCAGCAAGCGGTTAAAGTCTTGCCACAGATTCTCAATTGGATTTAGTTCTGGACTTTGACTGGGCCATTCTAACACATAATTATGCTTTGATCTAAACCATTCCATTGTAGCTCTGGCTGTATGTTTAGGGTCGTTGCCCTGCTGGAAGGTGAACCTCTGCCACAGTCTCAAGACTGCAGACTAATGCCCCGTACACACGGTCGGACTTTGTTCGGACATTCCGACAACAAAATCCTAGGATTTTTTCCGACGGATGTTGGCTCAAACTTGTTTTGCCTACACACGGTCGCACAAAGTTGTCGGAATTTCCGATCGACAACAACGCGGTGACGTACACCACGTACGACGAGACTAGAAAAGGCCAGTTCAGAACCAAGCGCAGCACCCTTTGGGCTCCTTTTGCTAATCTCGTGTTAGTAAAAGTTTGGTGAGAGACGATTCGCGCTTTTTCAGACTCGTGGCTTTCAGATCGTTTTCTGCCGTTCAGTTTGTGCTTGTGGGTTTGTATCTGCTCTTCAGTGCGTGCAAGCAAGTTCCGCGTGACTTTAAGGAGTCATTGTATTCTTGTTCGTTCGTTACGGTTTTTCAGGTCGCTCTTCACAGGCCTTGCTGTTCTTCAGTGCGTTCTGTTACTTCGTTCTGAGCAGCCGACCGTTTTCTAGCCATGTTTCGTATGCGTACTCCTCGTAGAGTTCGTGCTGTGCGGGGGCTTGGTGTTGGGGTCCTGACCTTGACACAAGTCCAGTCCATGAACAGGGTGGGGAGGAGTTCATGGACCAAGAATTGGTTGCTTCAGCCTGACCAGTTCTCTCATATGCCTTTGCTCCGTGAGATCCGTGAGAATAATCCTGATGATTTCAGGAACTTTCTCCGGATGACGGACCCCGTGTTTCACCGTTTGTTGGCTTCGCTGACCCCCTATATCAGCAGGCAGGATACCTGCATGAGGCAAGCCATCACTCCGGAGCAGAGGTTGGTCGCTACCTTGCGGTATTTGGCCACAGGGAGAAGCCTGCAGGACCTCAAGTTCTCGACAGGCATCTCCCCCCAGGCTCTGGGGATCATTATCCCAGAGACCTGTTCTGCCATCATCCAGGTCCTGCAGAAGGAGTATATGAAGGTAAGATTTTTATCCTTTAATATCACATTTTATTGTATTGAATGTTTGCTAATATATTGTATTTCTTTCCTCATTCCCTAATTACAATGATTGTATTATGCTGTGAATGTCCCCTTTGTTCTCATGCATGCTGGATTTTTATGTAATTATTCTTTTATGTCCTTCATACATATTTGCCCTTCAATAACCTCCCCAGCATGGTGTCTCCTGCCCCTATATTCACCTCATGTAGTCACTTAACAATGTATTTTATCAGCTCCATAGTAGTGCTTTACCCCAAACACCCCCTAAAATGTTAGGAAATGTTATTTTTGATTTAAATTCAGGCAGAGTGCCAGAGGCTTTTTTTTGTGGTGTCCCCAATTTTTTTGGAACCCTCCCTCCCCCCAACTGCTAAGTCAGCTGATCCCAATTCTCTATCCTCAATCATCTATCTGCTGACTTTGCCAAACCCATACACACTATACCCATCTCTTTACTGGTCAGATTTATGGATGAATTCCCCAAAGCATATAGTAGGGTCTGCCTGTATACTTTCCAATGGTACTGTTTATAGTTCTTGTATCCTATTATGATCTTGATAGGTAATAGCAGTATGTCCAAATGTGCTCAAATGTGTACAGTGTGTATTTATATCTTTGTATTATGACACTTCTTACCTGTCCAGTGGGCTGCCAATAGTGTAACTAAGGAGGGGCTGTTCCAAGTAATACCCTGTATTTAGGCATTCATCTCTCAATGAAGTGAAGAGGGTTACCTGTCCAAGAGTCCCCCCCCTATAATGTTAGAAATGGCCCATGAGAGGGGGGGGGGGGGGGATATGATAGGTGTACCTTATACTTTGTTGTTGTTAATTTCCCCTTAATAAATGCTATCTGGAGGTTGACCCATAATGTTTGTGTCTAATCTGCTTGCCAGGTTTCTTTGCCAAAATAGTAATGTTTATTGTTTTTTCCTCAACAGTTTCCTTCCACGCCACAGGAATGGCAGACTGTGGCCTCCCACTTTGCCCAGCGGTGGGACTTTCCTAACTGCGGAGGGGCAATTGATGGGAAACACGTCCACATCGTCCCACCACCCAACTCGGGGTCGTACTATTATAATTACAAGGGGTTTAATAGTATAGTGATGTTGGCGGTGGTGTCGGCTAATTACGACTTCTTGTATGTGGACGTGGGGAAGAATGGCCGGATGTCCGATGGTGGAGTGATCGCCCAGACGGAGTTCTACAGGCGTCTCCAGAATGGCAGCTTGGACTTGCCACCTCCAGAGGACAATGTTGAAGGTCTCCCATTTGTGTTCGTGGCTGATGAAGCATTTGCGCTGGGGGACCACCTGATGCGGCCATTCCCGATGAGGACCCTCACCCCGGAACAGAGGGTTTTTAATTACCGGCTGGCCAGAGCCCGAAGAGTGGTGGAGAACACATTTGGAATCCTGGCCAGCCGGTTCCGATTATTTATGACACCCATCCATATGGCGGAGTATAAACTGAACCACATAATACTTGCCTGCTGTGTTCTCCATAATTTTTTAAGAAAACATTCAGCAAACTATGCTGGCTCAGTTGGGCCTGAGGCCGGAAATCCAAATCCATCAACACTGACGGCGCTTGAAAGTGGCCGTCCTGGCTTGCCCTCCCTGAGTGCCCGTGATGTCCGGTTACGCTACCTGGAGTTCTTTGCGGGTAGGGGGGCTATCAATATGCCAGACAATCTGTGAAAACTTTTGAAAATAAAAACCAACCCAAAAAAATTCTTTGTGGACATTTACTGCTTGTGTTTCTTTTAGCTGACCCTGACAGAAATGTGTTGAGTGCAGAAAATGTTGTGATTGGGTAACCTTAGAAAAAACTGTGTTGGCTGGTAATTCCTAAATGCAAAAACACATTTCACTACAAGTGCACTTGCAACTGCACTGAACCTGCACTTGTAGTGCAAAGTGTCTTTTCCCTTAGGAAATAACCCCCATTTTGGCATAAAAGAGCAATTACATCACCCCAAAAGTGTTGTAGTGTTGAGACAATAATCCACACATTCTTGATTAAGCCACTTTTTTATAGCTGCACAATCATATGTGCATTTACGAAAGGTTTTTAAAACAAACCAACATGTTTGTTGTATAACAATGTTTGCAGTAGCATTATGAAAATTCAAACTATCCATTTCAGATAAAACAGGCCTGTGTAAAACCAACAAGAAAGCCTAAAAACTTGAACTTACAAAGTTCACATTAGGTAAAACCTGAAGGCTATATCAGACATCAGTATTTAGGAACTGGGTTTGATATAGCGTTCAGATGGAGGGAAATCACCCCTGGAAAAGCCAAAATTTGGAAGATGCACACAAATTTACAAATGTCAACATGTGCCATCTGCCATCAGGGGGGATCAAGGGACGTGTTTTGGGGGAGCAAGTCCTTCCTCAACGCGACTTTATAATTGAGGAAGGGTTTGCACCCCCAAAACGCGTCCATTGATCTCCCGTGATGGCAGATAGCACATGTTGGCACACTGTGTGCATCCTCCAAATTTGGCTTTTCAAAACATCGAAAAATATTTGAAAAGATTGCACCACAATAAAACAGGTGATTTTGTGGGGTTTAAATTCGCCCCAAAACATCAATGATGTTATTTTTTTTAATATCATTGATTTGTTGCTGTATGTTGTGCAATTCGAGATTACATCCCATGATCTCCCCGATCAGTATCTGGGCACTTTCAGAAGTAAAGCGTTCTGGATCCCTCACATCACGATCACCTAAAAAGAGATAAAGAACAAAAAAAAAAAAAGGTCTCAAAAATATGCCACCAGCCATCTCTTTTACCTGAGCCTGTGGTCGCAGACACTCACCTGTTGTGGTGCCAATCTCCACCACATCTTCTTCTTCCTCCTGCTCTTCTTCTTGTGTTGATATTTCCCCTTCTTCCAGAGGTGGGGGGTCTCTGGTCTCCTGGGATGAGGGGTGTCCTCCGAGTCTTTTCTCCCCTATGTAAAACAAAAATGGTATAATTAGCACACAGATATTTGATGGCAGAACTAGAACTAGGAAACATTGCTTGGAAGTGGGGTACAATTGTCTATTTTAGCCGAGTTGCAATATGTATTTTTTTTATTGCCCTTTGTCAAGCTGCAATACTTTACCGATTTAGTTTTAACTTCACAGATGTAGCCCCCCCCCCCCCCCATAGTATACACTGGAGCACCTGTGTGCCCCCCCTAATAAAAATGGTGTTCTTGTGTCCCACACTAGTGCTCCAGTGTCCAGATGTGAAAACAGCTGCTCCGTGTCCTCTCCTTACACACAATCTAGTTGGCATTTCATTCTAGTAACAAACCCATCTACACAAACAAATATTTGGCATCCAAGTAGGCCCCCAAAAATGTGTGAAAATGCATACGGCCTCAACAATGGTGTTCTAGAGGCCGAAAGAAAAATGTTTGATACGAACTTATAATGTGCCCATGAACATTAAAGTTGACCTTTGGAAACGTTACAACTAATCAAAGCATATGGAGCAGAACGAACGTCATAAAGACATAAAGAATAGGAACACAGCACAACTACTTACTTTTTTGCAGCACTCTCCGGATCTTTCGGTACTGCTCTGGCTCTCTCAACTTCAGGTCCGACCACCGCTTCCTGAGCTGATCTTTAGACCTTCGTACCCCGAAATTCCGCTCTAGACTCCTGACCACTTTCGCCATGATTTTGGCTTTTCGGATGTTGGGGTAAGGCCCATATTTCCCGTCATAGTCGGACTTCTTCATGATGTCGACCATCTCCATCATCTCCCCAAACGACATATTTGTGGCCTTAAAACGTCTCCTTCTGGATCGGGACGTGCCTGGATCCGCCCTTTCCTCCTCCTCCTCGTTGCTACAATTAGCCTGCACCTGCTGTATGTCCGCCATCATGCTCTTCACCCACTGCGCCGAACGAAAAGGGGCGGGGAATACACTAGAAAGAACGTCAGGGGCGGGCGGAGTTACACGCATGCGCAGTGTATATAAAGCGTAACACACGTGCGTATTACGTTTGATCTGTGAGCGGAAGGAAGGAGCATTGCACGCGCCGATCGTAAAAACGAAGGTAAGAGACAAACTTGGGCCTATACTGCTTCTATAGATTGAGGTCTATATTGTAACAAGATTAGGAGAGTTTGGTCTGACATTAGGCTTTGTCTTGTGTCTTGCAGTGAACATGGATATGGTCATGAAAGAAGATACTGACTTCATGTCAGTCTTCATTGATATGTTAAGGGAGCTGCCCTGTCTGTGGGAGATTACCCACCCCCATTACAAGAACCAAGCAAAGAGGAAGGCAGCACTGGAGCAATTGTGTGAAATTATGAAGCAGGTGATCCCCACGGCAGACATCCTCTATTTAAAGATTTTCATTGGTGGCCTGAGGAGCACATATCTGAGGGAGCGCAGGAAAGTCCTGGATTCACAGAGATCCGGAGCAGCAGATGACATCTATGTCCCCAGGATGTTGTACTACGACAGGCTGCATTTTCTGGCAGGCCAGACTGAACCCAGGCCATCCCTCTCAAGTCTTCCTTCCACACTTCCTTCCCGTCCGGCTGAGGCTTCTGATGCCCAACCTGGGCCTTCCAGGCCACATGTGGAGGAGCCCAGATTGAGCCAGGTATAGCATTCTTCTAAATATTTCTGCTTGTACAATCAATGATGTTAACTAGATGTGTTAGTTGGGAGTACTAATTTAGGATTGTGATTGATGATGCAAAAACTAAAACCATGTCCCTTTTTCATACACAGGGAAGTCTCAGCCAGGAGGTGGCCGGGCCGAGCCGGCTGGCTGATGTGCAGGTCCCTCCACCCACGGTGAAAACAGAAAGTGGCAGTAGGAGCAGTACCCTGGAGGAGGCGGCTATCAGATTTTTTTGTAGGGCTACTGAGGTCCTGGGAGCACCCCACACCAGGCAGGAGAACATTGGTGCATTCATTGCATATAAAATGCAGAGGATGGAGGAGGGCCAACAAGCCATGTGTGAGGCCCTCATATCAGAGGCTCTGGAGAGAGGTATGAGGGGCCAAATGACACCTCAGACACACCTTTGTGATGGTCCTCCTCCTCCTCCCTCTCCTCCAGGTCCCCCCAGTCCTCCTCCAGGTCCCCCCAGTCCTCCTCCTCCTCCTCCTCCTCCTCCTGCCACATCTACAACTGCACAGCGACAGCCCGGAAGGAAGTGTGAAAGGAAGACCAGAGAGTGATTGCCCTGGATCCAGTCTGGTCGGCCAAAAAATGCAGCCTCTTGTGGTACCACAGCCTGGGGACACGGATGTCATCTGCTGCTATCCCGATCTCTGTGAATCCCGGACCAGACTGCCCTCCCTCACATATGGACTCCTCAGGCCACCAATTTTGAGCTTTAAGAATTGTTGTCTGCCGTGGGGGTCCCAGGCTTCACTAATTTCTCATGTTTCTCCAGTGTTGCCTTCCTCTTTGTTTGGTTCTGATACCTTAATAAAGGATTTTTGTTTTGAATTATACTCTATGTGTTTTACTTCAAAAATGATAGTTTGTTTGTGAGGATTCAGGTACATTTCAAATATACAATGTGAAATGAACAAGGGACACCAACAACAAAAAATCTCCTTGAGATTAAATAATAAAAGATATCAATGGTGTTGGGGTAACTTGACACACAAAACACACACCAAAAATATTCTGGAGTAAAAATAAAAACATTGAACAAAGATCAGCCTTGGAAAAAATACAAACATTAAAGAAAAAAAAAAGGCTTTTAAAAAAAATAAAAAAAAAAAACATAAAAAATATAAAACTGTCAGATGTGACAACTAATAACAATATATTGAGGGAATCCCACTAAAAAAAAACACAAATAAAAGTTTGTGAAAAGTGTGTGTGAATATGAGCAGCAAAACTACTTAATTCTTGTCACATTATAAAGAAGAAGAGAGTGCGCTGTATTAAACCATTTTTTACATTGCAGCGTGACGAAAGTGCTGTATCCATTGCGAACGCTAAGTTTACCAGAACGAGCTGTCCCGTGTCGGAATTTCTTCTGAGCATGCGTGGCACTTTGTGCGTCGGAACAGGCCACACACGGTCGGAATTGACGCGATCGGATTTTGTTGTCGGAAAATTTTATCTCCTGCTGTCCAACTTTGTGTGTCGGAAAATCCGATGGAAAATGTCCGATGGCGCCCACACACGGTCGGAATTTCCGACAACACGCTCCGATCGGACATTGTCCATCGGAAAATCCGACCGTGTGTACGGGGCATAACAAGTTTTCTTCTAAGATTGTCCTGTATTTGGCTCCTTCCATCTTCCCATCAACTCTGACCAGCTTCCCTGCTGAAGAAAGGTATCCCTATAATCGTGATGGTGCCACCATGTTTCATAGTGGGGATGGCCTGTTCAGGGCAATATGCAGTAATCGTTTTCTGTCACGCAGAGCTTTGCTTTTAGGCCAAAAAGTTACATTTTCAAAAAGTTTATGATATGATATGTTGTTTTATATTATATTATATAACAAGGAAAGGCAATTGTTGAACCAGTAGTACATTTGAACGGGTCTGTTTTTATATCTGGAAAACAAGTGAGTAAGGCTCTGCTGCAAAGTTTGCCCGGAAAAAGCTAAAAACATTTCCTACCCCCCTAAGATCACTTTCACACTGAGGCAGTTTTCAGGCGTTTTAGTGCTAGAAATAGCTCCTAAAAAATGCCTCCCATGACGCCCGAGTGCTTTCACACTGGGGCGGTGTGCTTGCGGGACGTTAGAAAAAGTCCTGCAAACAGCATCTTTGGGGCAGTTTGGGAGCACTGTATACAGCGCTCTCAAAACGCCCCTGCCCATTGCAATGAATGGGCAGCGCATCAGAAGCGCTGCAACACGGGCATTTTTAACCGCTTCTTTGGGGTTAAACGCACCCCACTAGCGGCCAAAAAGTGCCGCTTAAACAGCAGTAAAGCACCGCTAAAACGAGCGGTGCTTTACAGCTAATGCACGGGCGGCCCCAGTGTGACAGCGCTCTTACACCTGTCATTCAAAACACAATACGAGGGCAGAAGCTTGTTCTGTTATACAGAGAACTGGTGCCCGATTGGTCTGCACGGTTCAAACATAATAGGCAATAGCAGCAATTGTGCTATATTTTGCCTGCAAACCCAGTTTATGGACTGAATTCTGACTCAAAGGCCGGTCATACATGGAGCAAATTTCTTTCCTGCAACGAAAGGCATTCGCTTGATTCCCCCATCAACACAGACCGTGTGAGATGTGGGAATCCTTTCTGACAGGCCATTGTCTTCTCCAGGCTGGGGTGCGATGAAAGAGAAGACAGCGATTATTGCTAGCAGCTATAGCAGCTGCTAGCGATAATCGCAGGTAAAAGCCAGCATGCTGGTTGTACCCAAGTTGATTGATCAACTTGGTACATTCAGCCTGCCCATACACCGTTTGAATCTTCAAACGGTGTATGGCCTGCCTAATACTGCCCCAGTTATTGATGCAGGCTGGCCTTTACCGATTCGTGTATTTGCAAACGGCTTATGACTCCCTACTCCAAATAGTCACAATACAGTCTGGCATTTTCAGGCCTTGGGGCTAGCTTTTAATCCAGTGTCATGGTGCTCAGCTGCTAAATGGAGGGGTCCAAAGTAAAGATCTTCTTTAGGGATGAACTGGTACACCTACAGTGCTGTGAAAAATTACTTGCCCCCTTCCTGATTTTTTATTTTTTTGCATATTTGTCACACGTAAATGATTCAGAACAAATTTTAGTATGACAAAATAAAATACAACCAACTGTTTTTATGAGGATTTCATTTATTATGGGGAAAAAAAAAAAAAAAAAAAAAAAAACTGTCCAAACCTGCCTGGCTGTGAAAAAGTAATTGCCCTCTCGCTAAATCATGAATAAACTGATTTAGCACATTTTTTGCAAAACTGAGTTAAATTTCACTTGCCAGACCTGTTGAATCCAGAAATCACTTAAATAGAAGCTGTCTGACAAAGTAAAGCATGCTAAAACATAAAAAAAAAAAAAAAAAAAGCAACATCACATGCCGCCATCTAAAGAACTTCAAGAACAGATGAGAAAGAAAGTAATTGCCATGTATCAGTCTGGAAAGGGTTACAAAGTCATTTCTAAGACTTTGGGACTTCAGCAAATTGGTGAGCGTCATTATCCACAAATGGAGAAAACTTGGATCAGTGTTGAACCTTCCCAGGAGTGGCTGGCCGACCTTAATCACTCCACGAGAATGACAGCTCATCTAGGAGGTCATAAAAGAACCCAGAACAACATCTAAAGAACTGCAGGCTCCACTTGCCTCAGGTAAGAGCCATGGGAGAGTTCCAAGGTCAAAGCCACTGTTGACCAAAAAGAACACAAAGGCTCGTCTCGCCAAAACACATCTGGATGATCCAGACTTTGAGGCAAAAATTCTTTGGACTGATGAGAGAAAATTGTAACTTAATTACTGTTAATTTTCACCACAAAGATTTTTTTTTTTTTTTTTTTTTAATACAAGGTCAGCTGTTCAACTTCATGGGAGGTTTATTTTGGGCTCTGGAACAAGTGTTAGTCCAAAAGTCGTGAAGCCAAAAAAAATATATATACATTTTTCTAAGGCCGCGGTCTCGTCTAAGAATAGAAAGATTTCAAAGGCGCTTTTAGAGCCAAAATGATTAAATTTTTTGTGCCACCAAAGCTTTCTACCAATCCTTCACAGAAAACCATGTTGAAGGCTAATAGACTGGTTTCATCAAAACACATGCCTCACAAGCTAAAAGAAAACAGAAGTTAAAGCGGAACTCAAGGTATATAGTGACAGTCCCCCCAGGATATACTGCTCGTTTAGTCTAGGGGCACGTAATAAGAGAAAATACTCACCTTGGTTTTGTAACAGCTGGTGCTTTGCTGGAATGTGGGCAAACCATGAATATCATATAATCTAGTACTACAGAGAACATTAGTTATGCATTATACATTGTCGTCATCAGTGAGGGATGTCAACCAGCAAGGGAGTGGTAACAAAATGGGAGAACCAAGTGCAACCAAGCAGTCCACAATGCAGTGGCCCTACATTGCACAAGATTGACATCTAAATCTGTATGTCTCACAAGGTTGCCCATAGTGGTACAGTACTCTCAGAAGATGGAGACATCTTTAAAGTGGAACTCTATACTAAAAAATAAAAATGAGCAGACAGGAAGGATTTTTAAAGAGGAAGTAAACACTGGTGGGTTTTACTTGCTCTTCACTTCCACTTCATTACCCTGCAAAGTTAAAGCAAAATGGTATGCATCACATAGTAGCCCATTATGTTTCACTTACCTGAAACCGAAGCCTGTGATGTCACCGCTGTCACCATTAGCAGGGAGCGTCCATCTTCGCCCCTCTTTCTTCCGGGGCTGCAAACTCTGGCTCTGTGATTGGCCAGAGCTGCGTGCAGTCACACCGGCGCATGCGTGCGGGAGCCGCCAGTCACGGCATGACTCCAATTAGAAAGGGCACGATGTGCCCTTTCTAAAAGTGTGCATGCGCCAATGACATCAGCACATGCGCCGTAGTCATCGGCGCTCTGGTCTTTCGTAAGTATCTCCTAAACCGCGGAGGTTTAGGAGAGAATTCAAGCACCTACAGGTAAGCCTTAAAATAGGCTTACCTGTAGGTAGAAGTGGTTGTTTAGGGTGTACAACCACTTTAATAAAGAGCACTTGTACCTTTCTGCCCAGACCAATTTTCAGGATTCAGTGCTGTCGCACTGCCCAAAACTGTACCCAAACTAAATTTTTTATAATTTTGTTCCCACAAACAAAGCTTTCTTTTGGTGGTATTTGATCACCTCTGCGGTTTTTAGTTTTTGCTAAACAAATAAAAAAAAATTGTAAATAAGTACATTTTCTCTTTCACTGATGGGCACTGATAAGGTGGCACCGATGAGGTGGCACCAATGAGCGGGCACTATGGGCACTCATGGGTGGCAGTGGTGGGCACTGAAAGGCTGCAAAGATGGGTTCTTATGGGTGGCACTGATGGGCATCCCTGTGGCACTGGTAGGCATTGTGAGTGGGCACTGATTGGCAGCTGCCTGGGCACAGATTAGTATTTCCCTGGGGGTCTAGGGGGCATACCTGGTGGTCCAGTGTGGATGGCTTCCCTGGTGGTCCTGGGTGGGATCCGAGGGGGGGGCTGTGCTGATAAACAATTAGCACAGACCCCCCCCCCCCCCCGTCAGGAGAGCAGCCGATCGGCTCTCCTCTACTCACGAGTAAGGAAAAGCCGATCACCGGCTCTTCCTATTTACATTGTGATCAGCCGTGATTGGACACGGCTGATCATGTGGTAAAGAGTCTCAACAACGATTGCCGCGATGCGCGCCCCCGGGGCGCGCAGCAGCTCAATATCCTGCGGACGTCATATGACGCCCAGTCAGGATATTGAAACCACTTTGCCGCCGTCATTCTGCTATATGGCGGCAAGTGGTTAATGCCATGCTTTGTCTCTCCTGCATTAGTTACTTAGCTGTGTTCTACCCTGTACAGTAAGCTGCACACTCCCAGCTCACTGTACAAATTTGGCAATGCTGAAACTGACGCAACTCTGGGCAAACAGCCAGCAATCAAGACCAGGAAGCTGGCAGCAGCTGAAGGGGAGCTCCAGAACATGACATCGATGGACTGAAGGAGAGTATAGTTCTGCTTTAAATAGTCCGCTGTATGAGTGGCCTCGTTTTTATTTACAGGTGTTCAGCAGGTTTGCTTTCCTCAGTCAGCGAATTTCCCAGAAAGTGACAGACAGGTCAAACAGCACATGCCACATTTCCCTCCCCGTTTAATGAAAAAAAAGGGTCTTGCTGCAGTTTGACAGTAATTGAGGAAAATCTCTATTATGCTTTGTAAATCTTGCGTCATGAGTGCACTCATGCCTGCACATTAGGTTGGTGGTTTAAAATAAAGCCTCTATACATAAACCAGCATACATATATAAACATTTTGGAAAAAAAGTGGTTATACCAGTATCATGGCTGCAGTCATGATCTTGGTACTGGTTTTTAAAGCTGGCAATGGGTTTTCTTGTAACAATGATGATACAGACGGCTTTATAGCCGTAGTCGTTCCCGGGCTTTCCCATTCCACCAGGGAACCTACCGGCTACAAGCAGAGGATACGGAGGAACATCCATTCCATAACTCCTCCATAACTCCTCTGTGATGAAAAAAAATCCCAGAAACACTGAGGATGCCCTCACTTCTGGTTTCAACTGCTGCAGCCAGAGAAACAGCTGATCAAACACGATCTATGTTTCATCAGCTGCCTTAACCACTTCAGCCCCGGAAGGATTTACCCCTTAATGACCAGGCCCTTTTTTTGCGATATGGCACTGCGTTACTTTAACTGACAATTGCGCGGGCGTGCGACATTGTACCCAAACAAAATTGATGCTTTTTTTCCTCTCAAATAGAGCTTTTTGGTGGTATTTGATAGCCTCTGCAGTTCTTATTTATTGTGCTATAAACAAAAATAGAGATAGAGATTAGATAGATAGATAGATAGATAGATAGATAGATAGATAGATAGATAGATAGATAGATAGATAGATAGATAGATAGATAGATAGATAGATAGATAGATAGATAGATAGATAGATAGATAGATAGATAGATAGATAGTTAGATAGTGACTCGTTAGGGTTAAAAGGTCTCTGGTTTGAATGGGGAACAGGTGTGTTAAATTTGTTGTTATCACTCTCTCACTGGTCACTGGAAGTTCAACGTGGCACCTCATTCTCTCTCCCCAACAGGTTCCACTCAGAACAGGCCTTGCCATGGTCGACCAAAGAATTTGAGTGCACATGCTCAGCATCATATCCAGAGGTTGTCTTTGGGAAATAGACGTATGGGTGCTGCCAGCATTGCTGCAGAGGTTGAAAAGATGGAGGGTCAGCCTATCAGTGCTCAGACCATACACCACATACTGCATCAAATTGGACTGCATGGCTGTCATCCCAGTAGGAAGCCTCTTCTAAAGATGATGCACAAGAAAGCCCGCAGCTTGCTGAACTGAAGATAAGCAAAGGACATGGATTACTGGAACCATGTACTGTGGTCTGATGAGATTGAGATAAACTTAGTTGATTCAGATGGTGTCGAGCGTGTGTGGCTGCAACCAGGGTGAGGGGTACAAAAGACAAGTGTGTCTTGCCTATAGTCAAATATGGTGACGGGAGTGTCATGGTCTGGGGCTACATTAGTGCTGCCGGCACTGGGGAGCTACAGTTCATTGAGGGAACCATGAATGTCAACATGTACTGTGACATACTGAAGCAGAGCATGATCCCCTTTCCTTCGGAGACTGGTCCGCATGGCAGTATTCCAACATAATGACCCCAAATGCACCTCCAAGGCGACCACTGCCTTGCTAAAGAAGCTGAGGGTAAAGGTGATGGACTGGCCAAGCATGTCTCCAGACCTAAACCCTATTGAGCATTTGTGGGGCATCTTCAAAACGGAAGGTGGGAGGAGTGCAAGGTCTCCAACATCCACCAGCTCCGTGATGTCGTCATGGAGGAGGGGGAGGGGACTCCAGTGGCAACCTGTGAAGCTCTGGTGAACTCCATACCCAAGAGGGTTAAGGCAGTGCTGGAAAATAATGGTGATCATATAAAATAATTGACACTTTGGGCCCAGTTTGGACATTTTCACTTAGGGGTGTACTCACTTTTGTTGCCAGCGGTTTAGACATTAATAGATGTGTGTTGAGTTATTTTAAGGGGACAGCAAATGTACATATACAAGCTGTAGTACTTTACATTGTAGCAAAATGTCATTTCTTCAGTGTTGTCACATGAAAAGATATAATAAAATATTTACAAAAATGTGAGGGTGTACTCACTTGTGAACCCCCCCCCCCCCTGACTTATACTCGAGTGAGCCGTACCTTCCATTAGTAAAACAGCGTGTCTCCCGCTGTGTATGCAGTCTGTTCCGCTGTCCATTGTAAGAAAGCTCTGCCTTTGATAGACGGAATGCAGATACAGTTTGCCAGCATTGTATCAGTGTTTCTCTAGCATGGACGAGGAGGAGGCGGGGCTGTCTTACAATGGACGGCGGAACAGACTGCATACACAGCGGGAGACACGCTGTTACACACGCTGTTTTACTAATGAAAAGTACGGCTGCAGATGGGCACAGTGACACTACAGATGGGCACAATTAGATTGCAAATGGGCACAGTGAGGCTGCAGATGGGCATTGTTTACCCAGTAGCTGCTGCATTTTCCAACCACCGGCTAATACTCGAGTCAATATGTTTTCCGAGTTTTTTGTGGTAAAATTAGGTGCCTCGGCTTATATTCGGGTCGACCTATACTCGAGTATATACTGTAAATTGATTCATCAGTTTAGGCCAATATGTATTCTTGTACATTATTTTACCAAAAAGGGGGGCTTGTTTAACTCTTTATTACAGCAATAGAGTTAGATGGGGAAGAGAAAACGCACACAAAAAAAAAAAAAAAAAAAAAAAGTGCAAAAACAAAATAACTTTTTTTTTTTTTTTTTTTAAGGTACCCCCATGCTCACAGGTCAAGCATGCATATGTAAACGGTGATTCCACCAAACGTCAGATTGAGAGCAATAATTTGAGCGTCATAGCTCAGGTTTAAAAGCATTTACAGGTTATCAGTTTAGACTTTAGATTTAGGGCTTATTTACACTTGCTTCAAAACATGGCTTGGAACAGGCTTTTTTAAAGCTCTGAACACCAGTCAACGCACTTGTCACTAAATAAAAATGGTAAGCTTACAGTCCTGTTTACACCTTGCGTTTGCTTTGCTTCAAAAATTATACCCCATGTCACTTTAGTGGTGCTTCAAAGCCTGCATAGAAGTCTATGATAAAGCTCGCTTGAAGCACCTGCAGCTTTTGAGGGACTTTATTTCAACTTTAGCTTTGGAGGTATTGTGGGAGATAAAAAAAAACACACACACAGTGCATCTTCCAAGCTTCATAAAAGCACCACTGATGCACCACCAAAGCATCAAAAAACACATGCTGAGGTGGGAGGCACTGTAAAGTGGAGGTCCGCCCACCGCTGCAAAAATTAAAAGCCAGCAGCTGCACATACTGCAGCTGCTGACTTTTAATAAAATCGGACACTTACCTGTCCTGGAGTCCAGCGATGTTTGCACCGCAGCTGATGTTTCCATCAGCTGTCGGGTGCATGCCGCCTCCATTGCGAGCAAGGGAGCCTGGCAGTGAAGCCTTACGGCTTCACGTCAGGAACACTACTGTGCATGCGCGAAGCTCCGCTCCTCTCTTCTAGTGGCCCCGGCGGCTGGGGAAGGAGGAAGAAGCCCGGGCGGTGATGTCAATACCCGCGGCTGAGGCTCCCGGAAGTGGGAACGGGATACCTGTATTAGACAGGTATCCTGTCTCCCCTCCCCGAAAAGGTGCCAAATGTGGCACCGGGAGCGGGGGGAGAGTACAACGAGCGGAAGTTCCACTTTTGAGTGGAACTCCGCTTTAATGTGTGTTTAAGGGCTCATTTACACTTGCTTTGATTTCAAGTGTCGCCTATGGACAATTTTAGGTATTGTAGTTAGTTACCATTTCACAGATGTGGGCAGGTTTAAATTTTTACATGTTGGGTATCTATTTACTCGTTGCAACATCATCCTTTATATTTTACCAAAAAATTGAGTATTATATTGTGTTTGTGTGCACTAAAATTAAAGTTAATTTTTTAGCAGAAAATTTGGGTTTGATAAACAGCTGCGCGTGACACAAAAATTGTAACAGCCACCTCTGCTTTAAGAAAACATATGCCGTTTGGGGGGGTTTCTAAGCACAAGGTGTTCTAAGGGCCACTTCACACTAGAACACATTTCTTCTGGTTTTGAAATACCATTCATTTCAATGGATTGCTGTTGGCGGAAGACGCACAAAGTAGTTCAGGGGCTACTTTTAGAAAATGCATGGTAATATGGTCAGAGATGCACAAATCCTATTGTCCAATGCCTGGGATATGCAGTTTTAGTACATCGATATGTGAAAATACCACACAGTTAAAACACCACCGGTTAGGCACACAACCCTTTGATTGCCCCTAAATGTTATCCCTTTCCCAGCCAGTGTCATTAGTACAGTGT
Organism: Lithobates septentrionalis; assembly: GCA_037952835.1. Lineage (NCBI taxonomy): Eukaryota > Metazoa > Chordata > Amphibia > Anura > Ranidae > Lithobates > Lithobates septentrionalis. The sequence goes on from JBBDGP010003357.1 coordinate 90,025, forward strand.
AAGATAGCACTGATCACTGTATTAGTGTCACTGGTGATGTCAGTCAGTTCCCACTAAGTGTCAATGTCAGAATGCCCCTCACACTATCACAGTCCTGCTCTAAGTCTCTGATCACGGACATCACTAGTATTAAAAAAATAAATACAAATTCCAGTATATAGTGCTTTGAAAATGTATGTCTTTTATTGGGATTTTATGCGATAGAACACAAAGTGACACAATTGTGAAGTGGAAGGAAAATGATAAATGGTTTTCAATTTTTTTTTTTTACAAATAAATATGTGAAAAGTGTGGCGTGCATTTGTATTCAGCCCCCCTGAGTCAATACTTTGTACAACCACCTTTGGCTGCAATTACAGCGGCAAGTCTTTTTGGGTATGTCTCTACCAGCTTTGCACATCTACAGAGTGACACTTTTGCCCATTTTTCTTCCCAAAATGGCTTAAGCTCTGTCAGCTTGGATAGAGAGTGTCTGAACAGCAATTTCTGAAGTATTGCCACAGATTCTCGATTGGATTTAGGTCTGGACTTTGACTGGGTCATTCTAACACATGAATATGCTTTGATCTAAACCATTCCATTGTAGCTCTGGCCGTATGTTTAGGGCCGTTCTCCTGCTGGAAGGTGAACCAGTTTCAAGTCTTTTGCAGACTAACAGGCTTTCTTCTAAGATTGTCCTGTATTAGGCTCCATCCATTTTGCCATCAACTCTGACCAGCTTTCCTGTCCCTGCTGAAGAAAAGCATCCCAACATGATGCTGCCACCACCATGCTTCATGTTGGGGATGGTGTGTTCAGAGGGATGTGCAGTGTTAGTTTTCAGCCAAATATAGAGTTTTGCTTTTAGGCCAAAAAATTAAATTTTAGTCTCATCTGACCAGAGCACCTCCTTCCACATGTTTGCTGTGTCCCCCACCACAGGGCTTCTCAAACACAGGAGTTCTTATGGCTTTCTTTCAACAATGGCTTTCTTCTTGCCACTATTCCATAAAGCCCAGATTTGTGGAATACATGACTAATAGTTGTCCTGTGGACAGATTCTCCCACCTGAGCTGTGGATCTTTGCAGCTCCATGGGCTTCTTGGCTGCTTCTGATAATTGCTCTCCTTACCCGACCTGTGTTAGTTTAGGTGGACGGCCAGGTTTTGGTAGGTTTGCAGTTGTGCCATACTCTCCATTTTTGGATGATGGATTGAACAGTGCTCTGTGAGATGTTCAAAGCTTGGGATTTTTTTTTTTTTTTTTTTAAACCTAACCCTGCTTTAGGCCAGGTTTACATATGTACCGCCATGGGTTTGTGCCTGGGGTCCAGGTCCGAATTTGTGCCTGGATTCGCAGCTGAATTAGACCCAAATACACGAGACCCTTCTGCAATCCGAACCACGGCCATCCCAGACCTGTGTGAACCGGCTCTATTGAGAGCCGATCACACTTGCCTGTCATGCAAACCCAGCCTTAAACTTCTCCACAACTTTATCCCTGACCTGTCTGGTGTGTTCCTTAGCCTTCATGATGCTGTTTGCTCACTAAAGGTTTTCTAACAAACCTCTGAGGACTTCACAGAACAGCTGTATTTATACTAAGATTAAATCAGATATTGGTTGCTAGACATTTCAGATATTTGTAAAAAAATTTTGAAAACCATTTATCATTTTCCTTTCACTTCACAATTGTGCGCCACTTTGTGTTGGCGTTTCACATAAAATACATTTTCATTTTTGGCTATAACATGACAAAATATGGAAAATTTCAAGGGGCAGGAATACTTTTTCAAGACACTATATACACACACACCATAAATTGTAGACACTAACTTTCATGGAAACCAACCTGAGCTTATTGGGATTTTTTTTTTTTTTTTAACTAAAGACATGTAGCAGAATACATTTTGGCCTAAATTTATGAAGTTTGAAATTGGTTTTCAGTTTTTTTTGGATATGTTCTATAGCAAAATGTAAACAATTCTTAAAAATTCTCTTCTTTGGTTTATATAAAATATACAAAACCCACTGGTGACCAACTACCACAAAAAAAAAAAAAAAAAAAAAAAAAAAAAAGCTATTAAATTTAATTTAGGTACAGTGTTAAATGACCACGAAATAACCATTTTGTTTAGGTTCACACTATAGCAATGTCTGTGCAGTGCGAGTTCAGCCACAGTTGCATTGCTGAACTCGCGAGAAAAAAAAAAAAAATGCAATCCGATTCCTGTCCAAATCCACAGTTCATACTGCAATCTGTGAACTGATCTGGGGGGTGTCATTACATTGTATTGACACCTGCAACGGTTCAGAGGGCAGTGTGAACTGCCTGCGGGAGAGATGTGATGCGGGAACCAGCACCGAAATCTCATCTTTTTTCCCCCCGCATCGCTACAGTGTGAACCTAGGCTTAAGGTAACGCAGTGCCAAACAGAGAAAAATGGCCTGGTCATAAAACGGGTGAAGGACTCCAGAGCTTAAGTGGTAACGAAGCGGACACCAGAGCTTGATTTGGCTGCTCAGCATGAGCTTGTACTGAGCACCCACGTGCTTCTGTGTGCGAGGGTAATCTGAAGGAATAAGGTTTTTTTTTTCTCCCCTCATCTGGGCTGGCGCCTCATTTACACTCAATGCGTGTTGAGTGCCCTTTCTTGATAAGGGCCCAATCAAGATTTTTTTTTTTCAATCAGGACAAGTAGAATGTCATGAGGGACAAGATTGGGACCTCGATTTAGTCCCTTGAAAAAGTAGTGTTTTTTTTTTTTAAACTTTCCACACCCCTGGAAATTATCTTCAGGTAGAAGCTAGCTAGCTAAATAACACATTACAAAAACAGATAACCCCTAAATCTTAAACCTGTGTCCATTTGCTGTTGATAACCTTGTTATCAAGGCTTTCAAAAGGGATACAACAGCACTTACCAATGTAATAAGTTTTTGGTCAAATGGACTAGCAACCATCAGTATATCTAAAGGACCCCACTTGTCAGATCACCATGTTATTATCTAAATGTCAAAACAACTTAGTGAGTGGGTAAAAGGTTTCTGGTGTATGACCTAAACAAGGCTTAAGCCCCTTCCACACTTGTACGACTTGTCCTAGGATTTGGGACTGCAAAGTCGCATGACAAGTCGTTCTCCATGATTTCCAATGACAACCATTCATATTAGGCCGACTTCAAAGTAGTCCCCGCACTACTTTGGTCCGACTTTGATGCGAGTTACACAAGCATTCCCTGAAATTGCGGCAAAAATCAAGCAACTTTGAAGTTGCAGTAGTGTGAAAGGGGGCCTAAGGCTCCATGTAGGGTTTCAAAGTCACGCTACTTTGGAGTGCAACTTTGAATGGGGGTGACTTGAATGTGACTTGTTGCCCCTCTGCAAAGTCAGACCCACTGTTGCATGTAAAACATTCAGGTCTGACTTTCATGCAACTTTTAAGGGCAACACTGAAGTCTATGGCCCTCAAGTTGCATGAAAGTCGGGTCAAAGTAGTGCATGAACTACTCTGAAGTCAGTGCAACTTTAAGTTGCACATATATGAATGGTTATCACTTGAAAACATGGGCTACGACTTGCCATGCAACTCTGATGTCCAAAATACGTGTGATAAGTCACACAAGTGTGAATGGGGTGTAAAAGTTTGCCTTTAAATCGGGTTACACCTGTATTTGGGGTGTAACATGTTCCATCACCCCCCTCACCTCCCCTGACAGCAGGCGAGGATTCCTGTCCTCTAACCAATATCACACTTAAAAAAGATGCAGATGTGCAGGGCCCCGTCCACACAGCCGCGTCATTCATTCACAGCAATCTGCAAATGAATAAAACTACAAGTCCCATCTTCCAGCTCGGCACACAGATTTGTAGTTCTCAATGAGCTATAAAGCGTGCTGATCTGTGCTCATGGTCCATTCACAAGTGCTCCAGCTTTCTATCTGAAACACTGTACGGAGGTACACGCAGGAGAAAAAAAAAAAAAAAAAAAAAAAAGCGCTTTTATTATTTCTCTTGAAGGTGAACTTGGCCCTTAAAATGCAAATTTAGCGATAAAAACATAGGGATGCAGTTTAAAATAAATAAAAATTACATAGCAATTCACCCTGCCAAAAAGTGCATGTACATTTGTGCTTTGCAACCAGGGAAAAAAAGGAAGTGTATTGGGCTGTGCTGGTAAAGTTTCTCATTGATTTAAAGAATGTTACCCCCAACCTTTCATATTCCAGATGGGTCTGTTGTACCATGTATTTAAGTTAAAAAGGATCCGGTTCTCTCTATAGTGCTTCCCTTGTGCGAAACAACTGGTGTTCCTGCCAGTCCCCCTTCTTTTCTATTTCAAAATGACCATGAAAAAAAAAAAAAAAAAAAAAAAAAATTGTAAATCCCTTTTTTCTTTTGATATACACACACACACACACACACACACAAAATGTTTTGCCTTTCATTTCCATTTTAAACTGAATGGGTTGTCTTACAACAGGCATGTCCACAAGTCCGGTCTGCGTTACAGTTTCAAACGGCCCCACTGGTGTGTGTGCTTGTGTGAGAGACTACCTATTGTGGCCCCCAATGAATCCCTGTGTGCCACAAAAGATGTATACGCATATTTATCGGTGCCTCGGAGGGGACAAGGGAGGGGGCGGGATGAGTGCCGACAGATTTCATACAAGGGAATCTCCTGTTTACTTGGCAGCCTCTAATAGGAAGTCCTGTCTCCTGTGCTGCCATAGGACGCCCCCCGTTTTACTCACCTGAGCCAGTTCGTTCCCTCAGGCGGAGACGCTCTCTTCCTCTCTGCTCGTTGTCTCGGCTCTTGATTGGATAGATTGATAGCAGCGCAGCCATTGGCTCCCACTGCTGTCAAATACAATGAAGCGGGTGCCAGGGCAAGGTCCTGCTTTGTGTGAATACACGCAGAAGCAGGACTCGGGAGTGCGCCCACACAGGGGATCGCTTCTCCAACATGGACACCTGTTGTGGGGAGGAGCTACCAGTGCCGCCGGGGGACCCCAGAAGAGGACGGTCAGTGCCACTCTGTCCAAAACAAACTGCACAGTGGAGGCAAGTATGAAATGACTGTTTTTTGTTTTTTAAACTAAGGTTTAAAAACCCTTTAATAGTAAGTTATAGTTTAAAATGTTGGTAATTAAATGTTGAAGACCTTTTTGAAATACTAGTGAATTTCAACAGACACCATATTTTGACCACATTTTTATATGGTCTTTTTTCTAAACCTGGCTTTGAAAATTGAATGTCCACATTTAGAATAAAAGAATCTCACTGGATTACAAAACCACAAATCTCTGTTTAACCACTTCCCGACCAGCGATGTACTCATACTTCGCTGGACTTTGGGTGGTTTTACAGGGATAATGAATGAAGCCGCAGGCATCACCCCAGTGTCGTTATACAAATACCTGACTAGCCGCTCAAATGCCATTACAAGCAGCGGTAGGGGTCATCCCCACCCCTGTGGCTTGCTTGGGCTCTCCCGTTCTACCAGGAGACCCGAGTGACCTGCCGGCAAGTCCGCTGGCTGGTCGGATAGCCGTACAAAGCCTGGATTGGCTCTGGTAACTGAGAAGCGATGACCTGACATCACTTCCTTTTTCAAATTGACCACACTAGACATGATAGCACACCCATTCCTAGCACAACCTGTCTATCCTCCAATGGCTAACACATGTCCAAGTGCCCCCCCCCCCCTTTACATAGCCATTCACTGGGAAGATCAGTGTGATGCTGTTTCTCCACCACCATCTCTCTAAGCCCCTAATGCAGCGCTGAGAACGAGATGTGAGGAGACACACACACACACGTTTTGACATTCATTTCTATTTTAAACCAAATAGGTTGTTCTACAAGGTAAGGGTTCACAAACTTCAAGGCAGGACTTGACAAATTTGCTTAGCTCTAGGAGCCAGCTAAAAAAATAAATAAATAAATGCCAGTTTTTAAAATCAGTTCTCCAGCTCCCAGAACTGCATCGCTCATTCTTGGTGCCAAGCGAAAAAACACCGAAAAGTAAAAAAGAAAAAAAAAAAAAAAAAAAAAAGGGAAGATGGCACTGATAGACGGGAAGGGCAACAGATCAGTGGGAGCAAGCCAAACTAATTACTGCACCATCCACCAGAGGGCACCGGTTCGCAGATTGGAGTGTGTATCTCGCTTCAGCAGGCTGCAAAGCAGCGGCCTCAATTCTCAATTATCCGCTAGCCCGCGCACCCACGGGTGGGCCACATGGGAGGAACCGATCACTGCTGCAGTGTAACCCAGCGCCAAGATGCAATTTGACGGCTAGGTTTTGTCAGGTCCTGCGTTTTTCTGCACTAGGAAAAAAAAAAAAAAAAAAAAAAAAAAAAAAAAAAAAAAACAGGTCTCTGCAAGACACATTGAAAACAACTGTTTCCTATGTGTCAGATTCACACCAAAATGCAGGTGTGATGTGCGGAATTATGCAGCATGTCTGCAGTTTATCACAGCTCCGCACCTAAACTGAAGGAAACAGACAGCACTGCTCTACACTTCATGTGACAGGCAGTGGAAAGGAGAAAAGAGATGCCATCTGTCATAGTGTCCAGGCAGCAGGGCTGCAGATAAGTGGGACAAGCAGAAAAAAGCGGGTGGCAGACAGGAGGGGGCGATCAGTGAGGTGGGGGAAAAAGGGGAGCAATTACAAGAACCGATCTCCTGTGTGTCTCTCGCTACAGCCGCTGATGACATCTTCTCGAACTCTCCCACCTGCTGCCTTTTCAGCAGCGAGAGAAACACAGGAGATTCATTCTTGTAATTGCCTCCCTCCTATTCACTAACCGATTCTCCCTGCTGCCTGGCCCCAGTGTGTGCCCCACCTGCTAGTGCTGCCGGCTTACACTCCTGTCCATCCCACCAGCTGCTGCTGTTGGCACACAGGGGGATTTTTTAGTATGGAGAGCAGGAGAAGGGGACGGTAAATACATCATTTACCGGACCCTTGCTTTTCTGAAAACACAGGGAGTATTGCTCACTCACTGTGTTCATTCATAACTGAAGCATAGTAGAAAATGTACTATGCTTCAGTTTATGAAGGCACAGGAGCCTCTGTAGAGAGCTCCTTTGTCTCAAAAGACATCAGAGGTCTGTTTAGAAATTAATACAATATTCATTGCTATGGTGATAAAATGGTGGCTGCTGCCCACCCCAACCAGATCCCACGAATCAGTGTGTATATGGTAGGGGAAGAAGAGGTGAAAATGGCGCCGCCTAGTCCATTGTGTGTTATCAATTAAATTGTGTAAATACATTCAATATAATAGTATAAAATTGAAAAAGGTGTACTGTCTCTTTAAATTGCAAAACACATCTATAAATGCACAATTAAATATTGTTGGTTGAATAAATCACTTAAAGTGCTCAATGTGCTTGTAGTGCAAAAGAAATTAAAAAAAAATTAAAAAAAAAAAAAGACTCCATGTGGTAAAAAAAGTATTCAATAGAGAAACAAAAATCTCCACAATAAAACATTGCATTGAAAATTATTTATATATTTACATAAGTGATCACATTAAAAAGGTGACTTGTGCTTGAGTGGAACATATCACTGGTGAAAAATCCACTCGTGCTCTCCCTTCAGGTCCACACTAACCAGAAAGATGTAACCCTGCAGGGGTAAACAGCATCGCAATGGAGTCCACCCTGTATCCAGTATTTTTCTCCTCATCAATGGTAAAAAAACAAAAAACAAACAGTCAGTAGGTGCACAACTACAAGTTCACAACCTGCGCAGTTGACAAAGGAGCTGTAGTAAGCTCCTTTGTCTGAAAAGACATCAGAGGTCTGTTTAAACACCTGATATTTCACCAAAGCCCCCCCCCCCCCCCCCCCCCCCCGCCAATTTTTATTTTTTTTAAAGTGAAAAAAAAAAAATGAAAATGTAAGGCCTCATTTACAACTGCGGTGGCAGTGCGTGGGTTTAGACACAGCAAAAATGCACTTTAGCAGCGTTTTTGCTGCCCCCCAAACACCTCAATAGGCAGGGAATGGGGGTATTTACATGCTACTGCCACAATGCTTCGTTTCACACCCACAGAAAACTTGACACTACACATTCAAGTCAATAGGAAAGCCCCGCAAACACCTGCAATGCACAGAGTTGTGGCACATTTGTCAGCAAACATGGAGGTTAAAACAGCCAGTGAGGAGATGTTGCATCGCTTCCTGTTTGAAGAGCGACCTGAACGCGGATTGGGCTTCAGAGGCAAGGGAGATTTAGATGTATATCTAAGGGCTCGTTCACACCATCTGCATAGACCGCAAAATCGCAGGTTTCTGCAAGACACACAGAAAACAATTGTTTTCTAAGTGGTTTATTTACTAAAGGCAAATCCACTTTGCACTACAAGTGCACTTGGAAGGGCAGTTGCTGTAAATCTGAGGGGGACATGCAAGGAAAAAAAAAAAAAAAAAAGATTTTTGCCTGTACATGATTAGATTATAGAAATCAGCAGAGCTTTCCCTCATTTCAGATCTTCCCTTCGGAACTACAGTGACTGCACTTCCAAGCGCACTTGCAGTGCACAGAGCAATCGCCTTAGTAAATCAACCCCTATATGTCTTGTTTACACCAAAACGCAGGTGTGATGTCCTGTGCGGAGCAGTGCAGGAATATGCAGCTTTGCATGAATTTTTCTTCAGAGTTCCGCACTGGAACAGACAAAACCGACAGCCTCACTCTGCATGACCCCATGTGACAGGAAGTGGGAGGGGAAAGTAGAGCAGTACTCTGTTTATACTGCTCGCCTACTTTCCCTCACATCGGATACCAGCTCAAATAATGCCACGCTGATTCGTCCATTTCCCCCTTGAACGTTGCCAGGCACTGATGGCAGGAGACAGAATGGTGGCACAGTTGAGTCAAGAATAACGGGAGGGGGACCTTGACGATTGGGACAGAATGATGGGCACAGATGAGACGGACAGATTGACGACACACAATCTAAGGTCAAGTCTGTGCATAAATAAAAAACAAAACAAAAAAAAAAAAAACCTGATTCTAGATTGTAAGCTCTAACGAGCAGGGCCCTCTGATACCTCCTGTCTTGATTTTTATTGTAAGTGTACTGTCTGCCCTCATGTTGTAAAGCGCTGCGCAAACTGTTAGCGCTATATAAATCCTGTTAGGGCTGCAACTAACGATTATTTACATAATCGATTAGTTGGCCGATTATTATTTTGATTAATCGGTTAATAACCTTTAAAAAAAAAAAAAAAAAAAAAAAGTGTGATGTATAATTTAGTTATTATGTAAAGTTTAAAAAAAAAAGGCAATTTATTCTTAAATATCTCTATGCAGTAGTAAATGTGAATAACCAACTATATGGTTAGGGAGCAAAATATCTAACCCACTCTGAGAACAGACAGAAGAGATATACTGTATATACTATTAGGAGGAGATATACTGTATATATACACTATTAGAGGAGAGATAGTATAAACAGTATATATCCTCTAACAGTATATTAAAGGGTGAATCTGGTAAATATCATCAGACTCGGAGAACAATATCTTCCTTCAAAAATAAAAAGTAATTTTAAGAACGTTCGTTCAATTTTCTAATCGTTAGTGGGGTAAAATCGACATTCATTTTCAACCACAGTGACGGGAAATTTTGGAAATAGAAAACTTCTTGGTCAAAGGAATTTTCAGACAGTGTTTGTGGTTTTCGTTCAGAAGTTACATTCATTTTAAAAACAGAATGTTAAAAACAAGTGAAAATTTCATGAAATGAAAAATTCTTTCATTCATTTCATTTTGCTGTGTGTTTTGATTTTTTGCCCCCAATGGTTTTGCCTTTTTTTTTTGGCCAATTTGTTGTTGGGCAGATTAAAAAACACAAATTGCTGCAAAAACGCATTACATGCTTTTCTGCAGCTTCTCCATTGAAGTATATTGAACCAAAAAAGAAGTTTTGTGTTAAAAAAAAGTCCCCAACCCTTTCCAAATATGCAGCAGCTAAAAAAAAAAAAAGCATAGTTACAGTAGCGATTATTTGCTCTTTTTGTATTATAAGGGGCTCATTTTAGTTTTTTTAACTCTGTTATGTTACTGGTCGATTAATCGATTATGAAAATAGTAATCGATTAATTTAATAATCGATTAGTTGTTTCAGCCCTAAATCCTGTAGAATTATAAAAATAATGTCAACGTGCATAAAAACTCCCTGTAATGCACATAAAAACTGATGTAAACTCGTGTCTCTGCAAGGTAATCTGTGTGGTTTTCCATCAAGTTTAATGCACAAATGGCCTGAATGAGGTCTTAAAGCGGAGTTCCACCCAGAAATGTAACTTCCGCTGATCCAGTTCCTCCCCCCCTCCAGTGTCACATTTGGCACCTATCAGGGGGGTGGCAGACACCTGTCTAATCCAGGTATTTGCTTCCAATTCCAGCGAAAGATTGCCGCAGTATCCATGGCGATCTACACCATGTCCAGCCCCTCCTCCACCCCCGCCCCCCCCCCCCCCCACAGGTCCCAGAAGACAGCAGGGACCAGTCAGGACGTGCAGACTACTGATCTCTCAGACTTCAGTGAGCAAAGAGTGGTGACTGTCAGTCTGCTCTATCCCTCCAGCGCCCACTGGAGGCCGGGCTGTGGAGGGGTTAGGAGCGGATGGCTCAGGCTCTCAGCGAGAGGCTCAGCCAAGCTGCCACTCAGACATCTGGGTGGATACTGACATTAATTAAAGTCGGGATATCTCCACAGTCAAGACTAGCTGAGTAACATCAGCTGACTGAGGACATTAGCCCGCTGTCGTGTGAATCTGGGTCACAGGAAAGCAGAGCAAAGTGCACTCCAGTGACACACAGGAGACGTAGGGCCAAGAGTTTTTGGCCCTTTAAGTAGTTTGCTAACTGACATCTAAACAAACATTAGAATATGCACCAATAATCAAAGTTTACATTTCAACATTCTGAACTTTAGCCACTTGAGGTAAACTAATAGGCAGCTTGCCATACACACTAGCAAGTAAACAAGAAATAAATCAATATATCTGATAGCTTTTCCAACTACTGTATCGCACTTTGAAGCGTGTACAAGTGACATATTGTAATAGAACTGTAGAGAGGAAATTTAAAAAACTATTGCTGACCTTTCTCTCTAAAATATTGAAGTCACTGACCAGAAAAAGTGTGAACATCAGGAGTTCTGACCTTTCTTGTAGTACACTTACAGGTTTATAATAACTTCAGTGAAACTGGTGATAGCCAGACAACCATCATTCACAGTTAGTCAGCAACAGCAGTTCCACCCCTTTTGTTTTTTAAGCAACTCTGTAGCGCAGCAGCAAATAGGAAGGACTCTGGCAATTGGTATCTAACTACAGAGATCATTCTTGAAAGGGAACCTTGCAGTAAAATGCAAGGTCAGCTTACACTGTCCAGCCCCCACCCATGACAAATCACATACTATTAGCAGGTGTAAAACAAGTTTATACTCGCATCACCCCCTTGTTTTACAGGTGTCACCTAGACAAGAAAGTTGTCCTACTCCTGGCTAGGCTCCTGGGAAATACAGAGCGGCCAAATTCTTGTGAAAAGTCACTATTGCAATGGACTGTTTACTTGCAAGATTTGGGCTGCTCTGCATTCCTGAGGAATTTTCCAGAACAGACTGACATCATGCCCCTCAATGCAAAAGATGGGGGCAAGGCAAGTATAAATCGATTTTTTTTCTTTTGTAATACACAGTCTGGTGGCATTGGCATCATTTATTTAAAGGGGCCAGCAACAGGGCATTGGGATTCACCCAGAAGGAGACATCAATTACTGAAAGGAGCATGTTGTGACCTGTATGTTGTTATGTATAGGTCCATGACTTGGGGTGAGCAAGCAATCTACGTGTTGGTGGTAGAACTGGCGAGTTTAAAAATTAATCCATGGACAAATACAGACTATCACTGTGACTGTTGTCTGAACACTTGCAGTGGTTGTAAACCCTTACATATACCCAGTGAAGTGAACAGACTCAGATGATAAACAGATGACACAAATCCTCCTGCATAGGTTTTACATGTTTATCTGCAGTTATCTCCTCTCTACACCCCTTCAAAAGGGCAGAAAAGTTTTAAAATCTTTCTTCATCTGTCAACAGCACAGAGGAGGGGGTGACGAGACTGCAGTGTGTGAGAGCTGATAGGAGGAAAGACACAGTGTCACTGGCAGCTGGACCAGCATAGTGTCATTGTCTGGCTGCCGCCAACATCCTAGCTGGCAAAAATGCTGCACTGCCAGAACCCTAGATGTTGGCAAGGCCACCAGCACACCAAACCACCAATAAAAACATAGCAGGGAGGAGAGAGAGAAAGAGTGAGCGAGTCTTTGCTTCAGAATATATTTTTTAATTATTTTCAATAAGTCTAAAACGGACAAGAGCCATCTAGCCCACACACCCACTCTCCCAGGCATGCTCACTAAACAAGGGGCAGGGACAACTAAGCAAAACCCAACGCCCACAAATTGGGCTTCTATCAGGGGAGGTGCAGAGAAACTGGAAAGCAAGGATGAAAAATAAAAGACCCTCTCACTCCTCTTTAGTGAGTAGATGAGGATCCTTGTGCCTCGAGGGACCACAGATTTAGGGCAGCATTTCCCAACCTTATTCCTTAAAAACCCCAAAAGGCCCTTTCACACTGACAGCGCCCGGGCGTCGGCGGTAAAGCGCAGTTAGTTTTAGTGACGCTTTACAGTCGTTTTTGCGGCTCTTTTAACCCCCACTAGTGACCGAATAAAGGGTTAAAAGCGCCGCTGCCCATTGAATTCAATGGGCAGGGGCGCTTTAGGAGCGATGTATTCACCGCACCTAAAGCGCTGCAAAGAAGCGCTGACGTCTTGCCAGCGCAGCGCCCCAGTGTGAAAGCACTCAGGCTTTCACACTGGAATGCAGGGGAGGCTTTTTTCAGGTGCTATTTTTTAGTGCTAAGGGCCATTTCACACGGGGGCGGCGTCGGCAGTAAAGCGCCACTATTGTAAGCGGCGCTTTACCGTCGGTATTCGGCCAATAGCGGGGCGGTTTTACCCCCGCTAGCGGCCGAGAAAGGGTTAAAAACCACCGCAAAGCGCCTCTGCAGAAACGCTTTGCCGGCGGTATAGCCGCGCTGTCCACTCCGCTCCGAAGATGCTGCTAGCAGGACTTTTTTTGCCGTCCTGCTAGCGCATCGCTCCAGTGTGAAAGCCCTCTGGGCTTTCACACGGGAATCAAAGCAGCGGCACTTTCGGGTCGGTTTGCAGGCGCCATTAGCGCAATAGCGCCTGCAAACCGCCCCAGTGTGAAAGGGCCCTAAAGCGCCTGAAAAACACCTCCAGTGTGAAAGGGGTCTTAGGGGCGTGGCCTGGTTGGAGTCCAGGCAGAGGTTGCCACTTCATTCACCTGTCCAGGACATCCTAGATGTGTGACTTCCAGGGGCTACCCTTTTTTCTCTTGATCCCCTAGATAAAATAGCAGTCTTAAAGTGCTTTTAAAGTCTCAAGGTTTTTCACCTTAAAGCGGAGTTCCCACTGTTAAAAATGTTCTTTTTTAGGATGAAAATCTTTTGTTTCTAACGCTTATTTATAGCGCTCATGTTTCTGTGCTGAATCGGCGCTCGATTGCCGATTTCATAGAGGAATAATATATCTTATATTTCCCTTTCCTGGCAGTTTCCATAGTGCTTGTGGGCATGTGAAGCCCACAAGCACTATCTTCCGGGCTCTGGTGCAGCTGAGCGACCAGCATGCGCCGCCCGTTTTCGCGCAGCGCCGTACACTTTTGACGTTGCCATCAAAATGGGCGTCGGAAGTGCCCGCCCCCGTTGTGATGGCAACGAAGCCATCGGCACTGCCCACTGACTCCTGGGAAATGACGACAAGCATCTCCCAGGAGCACAGGAGACGAGGGAAATTACGCCAGGTGCCATGGAGAGGAGGAGGCAGATTACGAGGGACCCCCTAGCAACAGACATGAAAAGGTGAGTAAAAAAAAAAAATGTTTCCAAATGTTAATTGTATTTAATGCAGCTGAATATTGCAAAATAAATGATATGAGTGGAACTCTGCTTTAATGCATTAAGGTGAAAAAACCTTTGCTGCAGCTGCCCCCCTTTTTCTTACCCGAGTCCATCTGATCCAGTGATGTGCACGAGCCTAGTGGCTCCAGTCACTGTCTCACTGTTCATTGGACAGATGGATAGCAGCAGGAGCCCTTGGCTGCCGTCAATCAAATTCAGTGACATAGGAGCAGGGCTGAGTCCCTCTGTCTGTCAATGGATGCAGCAGCGAGACTCGGTAACGAGCCAGCATGGGTGCCCACATATAAAACAGCTTTCTGTGGGGGCACCCAATGAAGGGGAGGATCCAGGAGCACCGGCAAGGGACCCCAGAAGAAGAAGATCAGGGCTGCTCTGTGCACCGGGCAGGTAAGTATACCATGTTTATTATATACATTTTAGTTTATAAAAAATAAAAGATTACTACAACCGCTTTAACCACTTCAATACCAGGCACTTTCCACACTTCCTGTCCAGGCCAATTTTCAGAGCTGTCACTTTTTAAATGACAATTGCGCGGGCATGTAACATTGTACCCAAACAAAATGTTTATCATTTTGTTCCCACAAATAGAACTTTATTTTAGTGGTATTTGATCACCTTTGCGTTTTTTTTTTTTTTTGCTAAACAAATAAAAAACTAAAGTTTTGAATACACAAAAAAGGTTTTGTTTCGGTTATAAAATGTTGTAAATAAGCAAGTTTTCTCCTTTACTGTTGAGGCTACACCGACTTGCACAGAAAGGCTGCACTGATGGGTACTTATGGGTGGCGCTGATGGGCATCATGTCTGGGCACTGACTACCATCCCTGATGGTCCAGGGTGGCATACCTGGTGGCCATCCATATTCAGCATCCCTGGTGGTCCTGGGCAGGCATCCACAGGGCGCTGCGCTAATAATCAGCGTAGACCCCTCCATCAGGAGAGCAGCCGATCAGCTCTACTCACGTCTGTCAGGTTTTCCTGTTTACACTGATCAGCCGTGACTGGACACGGCTGATCACGTGGTAAAAAGAGCCTCTGTCAGAAGCTCTTTAAAGAGATTGGTGTTGCGGTCAGACTGACACGGCACACCACCGATCGCCAGCTGTTATCCTGAAAGAGATCATATGAAGTCCAGTCAGGATATTAACCACTGCCCGGCTGTCATTTTGCTATAGGCCAGACAGGAAGTGGTTAAATACCAAGTCAACGACATGGATTTAAAGCAGCTATGTAAAGTGAAGGAGTCCTGAAAACATGATCTGTTGGGGGTACTTGAGGACCAAGAGCATTTGGATAATATAGCTTTAATAAATTGAACAGCAATTTGCTGGAAGGGTGGGGAGGTAGCCTGCTTGCTCACAGTCTGTTGTACAATGCCTTTGTTCCACTTTAAAGTGCAGGAATTTAAAGAGGAAGTAAACCCTGATGGGTTTACTTCCTCTTTGTTTCCCTGCAAAGGTAAAGCATAATGGGCTACTATGCATCGCATAGTAGCCCATTATGTGTCACTTACCTGACACAGGAGCCTGCGATGTCACCGCTGTCCCCCATTTCACGAAGCGTCCATCTTCCTTCCGGGTATCACTCCTGCACTGGTGCCGCCACTAACGGCATGATCGCCGTTAGAAATGGCACGCTCATGTAGGTTTAGGAGATATTTCTTGCACCTACAGGTAAGCCTTAATCTAGGCTTACCTGTAGGTAAAAGTGGTCTGTAAGGTTTACAACCACTTTAAGAAAAAAAAAAGGCTCCCCTGTCGTCTCTACACTGAGAAACGAGTGAACAAAAGATAGCCGATAGCTCAGTTCTTGGGTCCACTCTGAGCACAGTGGCAGCTATCAGTCACCACTCTGGGCTCTGCCCCATCAGCGTTCACTGGAGTGCCGGGCTATAGAGGTGGGGGTGGCTGGCTCAGGCTCTAAGCGGCACGCTGAGAGGCTGCACCATCTGCCAGTCAGGCACCTGGGTGGATCCCAACATTAAAGGAGAAGTACAACCAAAGCTTGTTTGGCTGTACTTCTATGGATCACAGGAGTGCAGTTTATTCTGCACTCGTGACCCATTTTCAGCAGACAGCGGGCTGAAGCCCACTGTTGGCTGAAGTCAGAGTCGCTTTAGGCTCAGAAAAGATTGCAACCATATGGTCGGGATCTGCCCACATGCCTGGACTAGCACCCGGATCAGCAAGCTGCTAAAAGCCTGAGCTGGTTTCTCCCTCTACGGATTATCCTTCCAGTGAGCGCTGGAGAGACAGAGCAGACAGCGATGACTGACAGTCACCAGCTCTCTGCTCAGGGAGCCCTGAGAACTGAGTGATTGGCATTGTTTGATCGCTCAGTTCTCAGCCTTACAGCAAGCGGGGGGGGGGGGGGCGGACGTAGCTGCATCCACCCAGGTAAGTATTAGTCCAAAATAAAAATTCCCATGCTTCTCTTTTAAAGTCGGATCTTGCCAGGACTTGCTGAGTGATGTCAGCTGACTTCAGCCCTCTGTCGGATGAAAACAGGTCACAGGAGGGTAGAAAAGTGCACTACTGTGATCTACAGGAGATGTAGGGACAAAAGTAGCTTTGACCACACTTCTCCTTTAAAGGGTGGCGGTAAAACTCTGACTCAACCGCCTAGTTTTAACAACCAAAAGTGTACGTGACATAACCAGATCTGTTGTAAAGGATTTATACAAAAAAAAGAAGACGGCCTGGTCACTCCATACTCCAGTATTATGGGCACATACACCACTTTCCATAGACCTTGGCTGAATGTGAACATACAAAGTGGGTGAATAGGACTGTGTGGGGAGCAGCACAGAAAGCTGAGGATGAGTTGGAAGTTGGAGGCACTTTGGTGGTGGTGGGTGCCAGGCCAGGTCAGTGTCTAGTAGGCAGGGAATGCCTTATAAGGAGGCTCAGACAATTAAGAGAGGAGCCCCCAATGGGGACTAGGACCCCATCCCCCAGCCCCACATTCCACACACAGCTACTGAGGAAGAGGTCACCCAACTCCTGCTCCTTGCCCCATGTACCTGGCAGTTCTGGTAGCTCTCAAATGCCCGTAGGGCGCTGTCGGTGAGCTTGACGTGGAAGACAGAAACCCTCCCTCCGACCCTTCCACAAGACAGCCCGTAACTCCGCTCCTCCTTCAGCGCCGCCATCTTAACAACACCATTCCTACCACCACCGCTGCTCACCCGACGCGCCCCGCCTCCTTCATTACATTTTTAAGCGCCCCTTCCAATTGGCTGCAGAAAATGTCCTTTACTTCAAGCGACCAATGATCACCTTCTTCGGACGTTACTTGCCTGCTTAATGCTGATTGGCTTCAGTGAGCGGAAGAGGGCGTGGCCTTCCAGTTCCGTTTATTGCAGTCTGGAGGAGCTCCTGTTATAGAAATGATTGGCGGGCGATCGAGCTGCTAGTTCCGCCCTTTCAGTGAACTTCGAGCATCATTGGTGGAAACGGAGTTGGGCGTGGCTTTCTCGTTGACGTTCGCGTCGTTGAGGGGCGGGCTATGCAAATAAAAACATGTGAAGCAGCCTGACAGATGAGTGATCAGCTGGCTCGTAGTGTCAGGAATGTGCGCAGGGAAACTGCACGCCGCTTTGTTTAACTACTTCCTGGCCGGGGATGGGATTTCAGGGGACAGTGTAGAAGGCCTGTCTCCAGGCGGATGAGAAGTGCAGCAATCTAAGGTCTCATATACACAGGGGATGTTCCAACCATGCTGCCAGAAGGCCTCGAATTTCACTTATTTGTGTACTTTCAGGGGTATAGCAACTTTAGGGCTTATTTACACGTGCTACAATATGTGATATTTGGCACACTTTTTTTAACCACTTCCATACCAGGTCAGTTCTGGCACTCTTCTCCTAGACTCCTGCAAAAAAAAATTATATATTTTTTTAGTAGAGACCCTAGGGAATAAAATAGTGGTCGTTGCAACTTTTTATGTCACGCGGTATTTACGCAGCAATTTTTTAAATGCATTTTTTTTGAGAAAATAAACCGTTACATGAATTTTAACAAAACAAAACACCAAAGTAAGCCCAATTTGTGTTTACAACTGCCAGGGCCAGACCTGATGTCATTGCATTGTGCCTAGCCTCCAAAGATCATAGAGACTGCTGGAAACTATCTGGTCCGCATGTTTTCTCTATGGTGAACTTCCTGCGCCGGCGGATTTCTTCTGCAGCTCGGCGATCGCACGGGCGGGCCATTCGAAGAGCGGCAGAAGCAGGGGGCGTCCCCTCCCACCGCCTGTAAAAAGAATCAAGCGGTAAAACAGCCACTATGGTTGGTTTTACAGTGCAGGGAATCGCCGGCAGAAACAAATGATATCTTAATGATGCCTGTGCCACTCAAAGCCCAAAACGTCATATGATGTACTGCAGGCAGGGAGTGGTTAAAGTGCGCTGAATGCTAACCAAAGCACCCATCACTAAATAAAATGGTTACCATACAGTCCTGTTCACATGTTGTGTTTGCTTCAAAAATGATACCCCATGTCACTTTCTTGGTGCTTTAAATTCAGTGGTGTGTTTTCAGTGGTTTTAACTCTGAAGTCGATAGCTATTCAGATCCATCTGAGGCTGAGATGGTCTCAGAATCGCATATGTTTGATTTTTGCACTGGTTCCCCCCCTTGGTGGAGGCTGTTAAGGATGCGATGAAGTGGCAGGAAAAATCGTCGCCTCCAAAGAAACAGCAAAGATACTACCCGTATTTAAAGAAATCATTACCTTCCTTCCCATTTCATTTCTGAAATTAAAGAAGTAATTGACGATGAATGGGCGGGGCCTGAGTAGAAGCTCAATGTGCATAATAGAGTATCGAAGCTGTACCCCTTGGGACACTACGCCTAAGGTGGATGCTTCATTATGTAGCTTCGCCCACCACATTACGCTTCTGCTGCAGGATTCGGTCTCTTTTAGGGATCCTATGGATCGTAAAATAAACGCAGACCTAAAAAGGACCGGATCTGGAATACTACAGAAAGGGGTTGGGACCTTAGATCTCCTTCAGTATCTAACATTTTGGAGTTTCTGCAGAGTGGTCTCCAAGGGTTAGCTTATAATTCCCTGAAGGGTCAAATCCCTGCCTTGTCGGCTATGTCGTGCACAAGATATGCTCTACATCCGTTGGTGATCTGATTTTTAGGGGCAACCATAGAAATCAGACCTCCATTGAAATAGTTTTTGCCAAAAGAGGACTTAACACTAGTCTTGGGAACATTGCTGGTTCCTCCATTTAATCAAGCTTTCTCTTGTTCATTATTTCTTTTAACAGTTTTTTGTTTTTGTTTTTTTACTAGCCGTGGCCTCGGCCAGAAGAATCTCCGAGTTGTGCGCCTTCTCATCTAAAGAACCATATTGTTTGGTGCTCCCAGACAAGTTAGTCCTTAAGCCGATACCGAGCTTTCTACCTAAGGTGGCCACATACCTTCGTATGAACTGGGAGGTCATTCTCCCAGCCTTTCGGGCAGATACAGCTGATGATTAGTGGAGTAGGTTAGACCTGGTCTCTGCGGTTTCAACCTACCTGAAATGGACTAAAAGCTTGTGAAAACAAGATCAGCTGTAGGTTTTCCCAATGGGGCCTAAAGGGTATGCCAGCAACATCCAGAGTTGTGTCTTCCTGGTTTGTCAAGACCATACATATTGCATACAAAACCCTGGGCCTTCCTCCTCCTTCAGAGATCAAGGCACATTCGACGAGGGGTATGGCAGCATCCACGAAGGTCGCCCCTGAGGTAGTTTGCAGAGCAGCAAGCTTGAGCGCGCCCAACACCTTTTTTAAGCATTACAGGCTTAATATGGCTTGTCCGCCTGAGGAAACATTTGGCTCTACGGTTATTATGGCGGCTGTTGCCCACTAAAAACTTGAGTAGCATTGCATTGAGGGTTTGGCTTATTTTTTTTATCTTCCCTCCCTTCTTAATATTGCTTGGTACATCCCATAGTAGGCTGACATGGGGAGGTCCAGGAATAAGGAAAATTGTTATCCATACTTACCGTAATTTTCCTTTCCTGGATCCTCCCCATGTCAGCCGGGGGATTCCCATCCAGTTTATCCGTCGCGAGGCGGGGCTTTTATGAACACTGGTGTAGGCAGACAGCCACCCTTTTATGGGCTAGAAAAGAGGTGGCCCTGGAAGGGTCAGAGGGGGTGGAGCTGACCCATAGTAGGCTGCCATGGGGAGGATCCAGGAAAGGAAAATTACGGTAAGTATGGATAACAATTTTCCTTATTCTCCTCTGAGAGATGCAGCAGGCGGGGCTGAGATTCCTCTGCTGATGTCAGTCTGGAGGGGAGGAGGAGAGAGCTAGCTGGTCATGCGATCACAATCTCGGCTTAGGGGACAGTGCAATAGGAGGCAATGCTGATGCAGGGGCAGATCACTGCCAGAAAATAAGGTGTTGCTTACAGAACTGAATTTAATGTATCATACAGTGTACAGAGGTCAGCAGGATGTAGGGCAGTAAAAAGAAGGCAAAAAAGTTCCAAGAGAGTAGTTTTTTCCAGCTTAAGCAGCGCTCAAAAAACAAAAACTCATAAAATTGAAAATAAAAATTAAATTAAAAAAATGAGCAAAAATTATCTATTTAAAATTATAACAATTGTGACAGGCCTGGTGTTGGGTAATTTCTCATATTAAATGTTCCACCGTCACCACACCAAGTGATTCCACTCCCTATAGGAATTGCACTCACCGAACGCCTAATAAACAATCGTCTTAATAAACAAATCCAGCTTTTAGCTCAGCAACTGCAGGACATCAGCATGGGAATTCAGTAACGATCAACCGGACAGATAAATAGCGTCCTGATCCTGAACCATCCAGACTTAACACACCTGCAATCCTCTTAATCACTCAGGCATATAGGAGGAAAGGAATCCATATAGTGTGATACTGTAAAACTTTTATTGTCCCAAAAAAACACCCAACCCTTAAGATATTGCACTTACACAAAATTCAATTAAAACAGCATTCAGATAACTCATACAGCAATGGTCACAGCAGTTCTGATAATCTCACCACCTCAAAGGAGAGCAGATCCTTCGGGGTGGTTCCCGGGAGAGACTCAAAACAAATCCCAATTTTTATTTTTTTATTTAATTTTAAATTTTATAAGTTTTTGTTTTTTGAGTGCTGCTTAAGCTGGAAAGAACCTACTCTCTTGGAACTTTTTAGCCTTCTTTTTAAATGTTATATTTTTATATAGCTGCTTAGTCCGTTATATTCTATTATCTTGAGCACTGGATAAGTGACCTTGTTTACTTTTACCATTTGAGTATGTAGGGCAGTGTACAGAGGTCAGTAGGATGTAGAGCAGTGTACAGAGGTTAGTAGGATGTAGAGCAATGTACAGAGGTCAGCAGTATATACGGCAGTGTACAGAGGTCAGCAGTATATAGGGCAGTGTACAGAGGTCAGTAGTATGTAGGGCAGTGTACAGAGGGCAGAATACAGAGGTCAGCACTATGTAGGGCAGTGCACAGAGATCAGTAGTATATATAGAGCAGTGTACAGAGGTCAGTAGGATGTAGAGCAGTGTACAGAGGTCAGCAGTATATAGGGCAGTGCACAGTGGTCAGTAGTATGTAAGGCAGTGTACAGAAGGCAGTATACAGAGGTCAGCACTATGTAGGGCAGTGCACAGAGATCAGTAGTATGTAGGACAGTGTACAGAGGTCAGCAGTGTGTAGAGCAGTGCACGGTGGTCAGTAGGATGTAGGGCAGTGCACAGTGGTCAGTAGAATGTAGGGCAGGCAGTGTACAGAGGTCAGCAGTATATAGGGCAGTGTACAGAGGTCAGCAGTATATAGGGCAGTGTACAGAGGTCAGCAGTATATAGGGCAGTGTACAGAGGTCTCTAGTATGTATGGCAGTGTAGAGAGGTCAGTAGGATGTAGGACGGTGTACAGGGAACAGTAGAGCAGAGAACAGGGGGTCAGCAGGGCAGAGGACAGGAGTTGTCAGGACAGAGGATAGGGGGCAAGTAGGGCAAGTAGGGAGGAGGACAGGGGGCAAGAGAACAATGTAGAGGGGTCAGTGGGATGAAGAGCAGTGTACAGAGGTCTTTAGAATGTAGGACAGTGTATAGGGATCAGCAGAGCAAAGGACTGGGTGTCACCGGCGAGGGTCAGAACGGCATACACTGCGGGGGTGGGAAGGGCACACACCAGGGGGCTAGGAGAGCACATGCCCGGGAGGTCAGGAGGGCACACCAAGGAGGTTTGGAAGGCATACACTGGGGGGGGTCAGAAGGTCACACATGGGGGGGGAATCAGGAGGGGACACATCAGGAGGCAGTCACGATGCTTTAATGAGCCCAATTTCTCACTGTGCTACATGAAAAGCTAACAGCCCTGGTCGGCTAACAGCACCTCTATGCTAAGCTGCAGTAACTCAGCAGACTAAGCATAGAGGTGCCTGTAAACAAACCCACAATGTATTGATAGTTGAGCTTACCTCCAGAAAGGTCACAGTCACTTGTTTCCCTCTGTTCAGCTGCTCACACCTCCCTCTTCCAGGCGGGCACGATCTCAGGGGTCAGGCACATCCCCATCCCTCCCACTCAAGCACCAGAAGCCAGGAAGCTCCCGCTTACTTAAGCAGCAGCCTGCAGGAGAGAGGCTGGAAAACTGCTAGGAGGGGGTACAGGGGGTGGAGAGTCCAGTCCCAATGTTTCAGGGCAGTAATTCCTAATGCTGTGAGAATGGCTGTGAGTTGTCCCATCACTCAGCCTCGGAGTCTGTAATACTTTCTCGGGGGGAGCAATTGCCCCGTTGCCGCCCCCCCCCCCCGGATCCGCCCCTGTGCTGATGGTGTATACAGGTTAGTGTTGTTATGAGAGCAGCAGGAGGGGCAGGTCACACAGACAGAGAGGGAGAGGAGGACAACACAGGAGAAGAGAGCAGAGCAGATAGCAGGCTGCTGATGACAGAGGCACTTAAACTGGCCACGGTGTCTGGTCTCAGCAGCCATGATACACCGTGGTCAGTTTACAGAGGGGTGGGGAGAAACTGGCAGGAGCAGACAGGCTTTTTAGGTGTTAAAGGGGGCCAGTTGACACAGGACAAGCACTGTGTCATATAACACGCTTTAAAAGGAGCAGGATCCTTTTTTTTGGGGGGGGGGGGGGGGGGGGGTTACCAAACGCTTTAAATGGACTGTAGTGCAAATCTGCAAAAAGCACAAAAAATTCATAGGTGTGAATCAGGCCTAAAAGGTCAGATTTGTGGACAGCACACCTAATAGTTGTCCTGTGGACAGATTCTCCCATCTGTGCTGTGGGTCTCCGCAGCTCCTCCAGAGTTACCATGGGCCTCTTAGCTGTTTCTCTGATTAATGCTCTCCTTGCCTGACCTGTCAGTTTAGGTGGATGGTCACGTCTTGGTAGGTTTGCAGTATAATACTCTTAATACACTATAATACTAGTGTAATACTCTTTCCATTTTTGGTTGATGGATTGAACAGTGCTCCGTGAGATGTTCAAAGATTGGAATATTTTTTTTATAACCTAACCCTGCTTTAAACTTCTCCACAACGTTATCCCTGACCTGGCTGGTGTGTTCCTAGGCCTTCATAATACTGTTTGTTCACTAAGGTTCTCTAACAAACCTCTGAGGGTTTCACAGTACAGCTGTATTTATACTGAGATTAAATTACACACAGGCAAACTATTTACTAAATAGGTGACTTCTGAAGACAAGTAGTTCCACTGGATTTTAGTTAGGGGTATCAGAGTAAAGGGTGCTGAATACAAATGCACGCTACTTTTCAGAGATTTATTTGTAAAAAATGTTCAAACAATTCATCATTTTACTACCACTAAACAATTATGTGCCAGTTTGTGTTGATCTATCACATAAAATCCCAATAAAATACATTTGCGTTTTTTTATTGTAACATGACAAAATGTGGAACATTTCAAGGGGTCCTTTTTCAAGGCACTGTACTGTATCATGGGGCAGATCTGGAGTCTGAAGATGCAGAACTTGGGGGTGATCTATGGTTTGAAGCTACATACATTGGGGCTGATCTGAAGTCTGAAGGTTCATGAATTGGGACTGATCAGCGGCTTGAAGCTGCACGAATTGGGGCTGTTCTACAGCCTGAAACTGCATACATTGGGGCTGATTTGAGGTGTGAATGTGCAGGGACTGGGGCTGATCTGAGGTGTGAAGGTGCAGTAATTGGAGTGATCTGAGGGGTGATGGTGGAGCAAGTGGGTTAATCAGAGATGGGAAGGTACATGAAATAGGGTAATCTGAGAGGTGCAGGAATAGGGGCTAATCTGACGTGTGAAGATGCAGGAATTGCGGTGATCTGAGGGGCGAAGGTGCAGGAATTAGGGTGATCTGAGGGCTAAGGTGCAGGAACTGGGATGATCTCAGGTATGAAGGTGCAGGAATTGGGACTCATCTCAGATGTGAAGGTTCAAGAATTGGGGCTGATCTGAGGTGTGAAGATGCAGGAATTGGGGTGATCTGAGGGGCGAAGGTGCAGGAACTGGGTTGATCCGAGATGTGAAGGTAGAGGAAATGGGGTGATCTGAGGTGTGCAGGTGCAAGAATTGGGGTGATCTGAGAGGGGGGCGGTACAGGAATTGGGGTTATCTGAGGGTTGACGATGCAGGAATTGGGGTGACCTGAACAAGAGTTAGTTACCATCTATTTTACCATTTTCAATTGATCTTTAAAAGCTCAATATGAATTTCTTACCATTATTCAATTCCTTTTTTCGGCACCCCATGCGCAAAAGCTTGCCTACTCCTGTTATACCGCATCCACACAAAAAAGCAGAGCAGAAAAATACATAAATACATTCACTGAAGTTTGATATACTGAAATGGAAGTGAATGCTTGTTGCAGGACTGCACCTGCAAGAGTAGAGGCTTTGAAAGAAAGAACATCTACAGTGAGATGTTTAAGTCAAAGACCATAGGATCAACCACAGGAAACTTCTTTTTCCACTGGATAGAGTTCAGCAAAGATTTGAGGGGGGGGGGGGGGGGGGTGGGGGCAGCACACGTCTAATCACTGGAGGAAAGTTCACAGCACAGCCAGAAAACTGACCACACTCTGCTCTCATGCCTAGGGTGGTTTATTTTTAAAATGAAAGCAGAGGTACTAGCAGGAACACTAAGTATTTCACTCAAAGGAAGAAATACAAGAGAGCAGGATTCTTTTTCATACAAGTACATGGTACAGCAGGCACATATTAGGAATATGACAGTGATGACGCAGGACTGGCAGGTTTTGAGGTCTATCATTATTTGACCAACACCCACAATCGTTAGCATTCCAGCCACGCTGGAACTAGACTCTGAATCAGCAGTATTATGAGATATATATATAGAGATAGATAGATAGATAGATCAATCCCACGTGCTGAATATCTGCTGTTTCACTGTTCTGTCCATACTGGCCTGTATGCAGCTTGGGAGATGCAACTAAGAGCTCTCCTATCCTTTGATAAGTCAGACCATGTGTACAAATCTTTAAGCTTTGAGAGAACAGGGTGAGAAAACCAGGGACAGCATAGAAAGGTACATGCAGAACACAAATTTATTTGATTACTAAAGTGTATGGCAAATGCTGGGTACAAGTCAGTCCAGTATTTACCAGTGAACTTGTGCCACTGGGGGATGAGCTATGTCTCCGTCAACATGTGCCCAAGGTTGTGGCTGGCTTCTTCCAGATGCTTCTTCTGCCTGGGAGTAAAGAATTATGGGGTATGGATGTGCAAGGTAGGGTCAAAACACTGATAAAAAGGTCCTGAAAATGAGAGCAGTGCTGTTTGACTTCTGGGTTAGATCAAACAAGGTTAACCTCTTGCCAACCACATAACACATATATTCGGAAGAAGAGTGGGCTTTAATGTCTACAGCTGTCTAAAGTTGTGTGCTGGGAGCCACCAGCACAAAGAGCTGTTACCTACAGCGTTTTTTTTTTGCTCAAATGCAATAATTGACCATTTGATGACCGCCCTATTAGCAGTTTTACTTGATATGTATGTGATCTGGCTTTTCCGGGTAGCAGGCATGAATGCTCAGCAGCTCGCTCCCGTTGTGATTATCGGCACTGGCCGATCATCCTGCAAACAAGGCAGATTGCCGTTCTAACATGAAGGAAGGCATGGAACCTGTGTCTCTGCAAAGCAGGGACATGAATTCATATCTTCCCCTAGTAAAAGCACCTCCCGCACTCTTGATCGCCCCTGATGTTAACCCCTTCCCAGTAAGTGCCATTAGTACAGTGAGAGTGCATTTGTTTTAGCACTAATCACTGTATTAGTGTCACTGGTCCCCAAAAAGTGTCAGTGTGCGAATGTCTTCCGCAATATCGCTGTCCCCCCTATAAGTCGCTTATCACCGCCATTACTAGTAAAAAAAAATAATAAATAAAAATGAATAAAAATATCCTATAGTTTGTAAAAGTTGTAACTTTTGCACAAACCAATCAATATACGCTTATTTGAGGGGGGAGGGTTACCAAAAATATGTAGCAGTATACATATTGGCCTAAATTTATGAAGCAATTTGATTTATTTTTCATTGGATATGTTTTATAACAGAAAGTAAAAAATAGAACATTTTGAAAAAAGAAAAATCATCTTGTTTTGTTCATAGGGCAAAAAATAAAAAAAGCAGAGGTGATAAAATACTACCAAAAGAAACCTCTATTTGTTGGAAAAAAAAGGACATAAATGTTATTAGAGTACAGCATCGCACAACTGCACAATTGTCAGTAACAGTGCCGTATCACAAAAAATGGCCTGGTCATGAAGGGTGGGGGGGGTTAAATCTTCTGGAGCTGAAGTGGTTTAATGAAAATAAATAAATAATAAAAATAAATAAGAAGAACCCCAACCATTAACCCTAATATTAACCCCTAGTATTAACCTCTTACCCTAAACCCTAATCCTAGTATTAAACCCTAACACTAATAATCCCTAATCCTAATCCCTAACAAATAAACAATAAGTAAATAATAAAATAACCCCTAAAAAGTACGGTAAATAAATCATAATAAAATAAAGCAGATAAAAAGGCTGAAAAACATAGCAACAGATAATGAAACAAATGATTTTTTTAGTATTAACCAATTAAAAAAATGCCAAAGCTCAAAAACACTTTAAAAAAACACACACATACAAATGCTTGAAAAAAAATGTAAGAAAAAAGGCTCAAAAGCAGAACCCTCAGGTGCGAATGCAGCCTTAGATTAGTTAACAGTGGAAGCAATGCCCCTTACATTGTTTTTCAGAGGTAATAATGCTTCTTTCATTGATAGTGGGAAGAATACACCCCCCCCCCCTTCCCCAAACATCACTTGTGATGTCATAGCCGCAGGACGCTCCAGGCATCCAGAGTGCGACCTCTTATCCCCTCGAGGCTGCAGACATTGCTTCCCTGCTTCCTACACAAAGCAGTCGGGCAGCATCAACTACACAGATGACCAGCTAGATGTCAGTCGCCTGGAGTACACCCCTGAAGATCCACTGACAGATTAGTTTATTTTATTTATTCTTCCTCGGCTCCGAGAGAAAGACCGTCCCACTTGTCAGCTAATGAACACTAACGGCCGACCGTCTGTGATGACAACTATTATCCCATGTTGTTCCTATGCTGTTTGACCCACCATGGTCTGGTAAGGTTTGAATCTTTAGGAGAATTTTCCAGTGACCCATCAGTGATTTATACACACACTGAAAGCTGAGGGATCGTATATGCACGGTTTCTCTACTTTATTTCCATCTACCTATAGAGACTCTGAGCAACCCTCAGTGGGAAAGATGCGCTTTTCATTTTAATCAGGTCTTCATGTAATTTTGGATGATATACATATCAGTTCGAATCTTTCAGCAGAAAAACATTATTTGACGGTCTTTTATTAGTGGGAATGCTTTAGCAGTCCCACTATTGTTATTCGATTTTATTTATTAGTGGGAATGCTTTAGCAGTCCCACTATTGTTATTAGTGGGACTGCTTTAGCAGTCCCACTATTGTTATTCGTTTTTTCATTATTTTTCTTCTTATTCCGTACGTTTTTCGGTAATGCGTAACTTCTGCATACTTTCAGCTATTAAAACCATTCAACTATCAAAATGTTCGTCTCTTTTAGCTGAGGTGTGCTCTTTTTCAACTTTTTTTCTACCATTTATACTTTTTAAAATATTAAGCTTTTTATCACTTTTTTTTAACATTGAAATCAATGGGAGCATGCTTGAAATGCTTAAATTTTTCTTCCGCTCCCAAAAGTTTCAGCTCCTTCATACTTTCACCTAGAGACACCAAACAAACTTTAAAATGTTCACAAAATACTCAGCTATCTGGCTATAGCTTTTCAGTTTTATATCTTTTACAGTTTTTGAGAAAAAGCTTTTTGTTTAGAGGTCATTTCAAGAAATTTTAGCCATTAATCTGAGTGTACTGTGTGTGTTTTGTTGCCATGGTTACCAAAGCTTCTGTTATACACAGGGGGGGAGGTGGCTGCAGCATCTCAGCTCTGATTAGAGCCCAGGGGAGGGGACAAAAGCTGAAAAATCAGAACATGATTTCTAAACTGCCGCCACTCCCTCATTTTCAAGCCCACCTACATAAATCTTATATCAAAACGTTCAGCTATCCCTGCTGCCACTAAACATGTCCACGGCTAAGCCATAGTCCTGATAGTTTTCACAATATGACCATTTGTTTGCAACTCACGCCGTCCATTGACGTTCATTGAAACTACACTCTAGCCCCTTCAAATTTGAAGGGCAATTTCTAAACTGCGACCGTGCCTTCAATTTTAATATTTCAGAGACATACTATGTATCAAAATCTAGGTCTGGGTCTTGTGATTCTCACAATATAAAGATCTTCGCTGTAGGATGTATAGTTTTTAAAATACGGCCATTTGTTTAGAGGTCATTTCAGGAAATTTTAGCCATTAATCGGAGTGTACTGTTTGTTTTGTTGCCATGGTTACCAAAGCTTCTGTTATACACAGGGGGGGAGGTGGCTGGAGCATCTCAGCTCTGATTACAGAGCTCGGGGGAGGGGACAGACACACCATGTACTGATTTATAATAGAGGAATATGATGGGGCAGTTTTGATGGGGTAATTCTGATGGGGCAGTTTTGATGGTGGCAATATGATGGGGCAGTTTTGATGGTGGCAATATGATGGGGCAGTTTTGATGGTGGCAATATGATGGGGCTGTTTTGATAGGGCAATTCTGATGGGGCAGTTTTGATGGCAATATGATGGGGGCAATTTTGCTGGGGGCCGTTTTAGCAATTCAGCATTCCCACGCATTTTCCCCAGGAAATGCATTTTCTAGTTAGTGGGAATGCTTTAGCAGTCCCACTATTGTTATTCGATTTTATTTATTATTTTTAGTGGGAATGCTTTAGCAGTCCCACTATTGTTATTCGATTTTATTTATTATTTTTAATTTTAATTTTATTCCGTACGTTTTTCGGTAATGCGTAACTTCTGCATACTTTCAGCTATTAAAACCATTCAACTATCAAAATGTTCGTCTCTTTTAGCTGAGGTGTGCTCTTTTTCAACTTTTTTTTCTACCATTTATACTTTTTAAAATATTAAGCTTTTTATCACTTTTTTTTAACATTGAAGTCAATGGGAGCATGCTTGAAATCCTTAAATTTTTCTTCCGCTCCCAAAAGTTTCAGCTCCTTCATACTTTCACCTAGAGACACCAAACAAACTTTAAAATGTTCACAAAATATTCAGCTATCTGGCTATAGCTTTTCAGTTTGATATCTTTTACAGTTTTTGAGAAAAAGCTTTTTGTTTAGAGGTCATTTCAGGAAATTTTAGCCATTAATCAGAGTGTACTGTGTGTGTTTTGTTGCCATGGTTACCAAAGCTTCTGTTATACACAGGGGGGGGGAGGTGGCTGGAGCATCTCAGCTTTAATTACAGAGCCCGGGGGGAGGGGACAGACACACCATGTACTGATTATAATAGAGGAATATGATGGGGCAGTTTTGATGGTGGCAATTCTGATGGGGCAGTTTTGATGGCGGTCATTTTAGCAATTTAGCTATTCAGCAATTATTTTTGAAAAAAAAAAATATTTTTTAAAAAAAAAAAAAATATTTTTGAAAAAAAAAAAAAATTTTTGAAAAAAAAAAAAATTATTTTTGAAAAAAAAAAATTATTTTTGAAAAAAAAAAATTATTTTTGAAAAAAAAAATATTTTTGAAAAAAAAAATTATTTTTGAAAAAAAAAAAACATTTTTGAAAAAAAACATTTTTGAAAAAAAAAAATTTTTTGAAAAAAAAATTTTTGAAAAAAAAAATATTTTTTGATGGGGCAGTTTTGATGGTGGCAATATGATGGTGCAGTTTTGATGGGGCAATTCTGATGGGGCAGTTTTGATGGTGGCAATATGATGGGACAGTTTTGATGGCAATATGATGGGGGCAATTTTGCTGGGGGCCGTTTTAGCAATTCAGCATTCCCACGCATTTTCCCCAGGAAATGCATTTTCTAGTTAGTGGGAATGCTTTAGCAGTCCCACTATTGTTATTCGATTTTATTTATTTTTAATTTTATTCCGTACGTTTTTCGGTAATGCGTAACTTCTGCATACTTTCAGCTATTAAAACCATTCAACTATCAAAATGTTCGTCTCTTTTAGCTGAGGTGTGCTCTTTTTCCACTTTTTTTCTACCATTTATACTTTTTAAAATATTAAGCTTTTTATCACTTTTTTTTAACATTGAAGTCAATGGGAGCATGCTTGAAATCCTTAAATTTTTCTTCCGCTCCCAAAAGTTTCAGCTCCTTCATACTTTCACCTAGAGACACCAAACAAACTTTAAAATGTTCACAAAATATTCAGCTATCTGGCTATAGCTTTTCAGTTTGATATCTTTTACAGTTTTTGAGAAAAAGCTTTTTGTTTAGAGGTCATTTCAGGAAATTTTAGCCATTAATCAGAGTGTACTGTGTGTGTTTTGTTGCCATGGTTACCAAAGCTTCTGTTATACACAGAGGGGGGGGAGGTGGCTGGAGCATCTCAGCTTTGATTACAGAGCCCGGGGGAGGGGACAGACACACCATGTACTGATTTATAATAGAGGAATATGATGGGGCAGTTTTGATGGTGGCAATTCTGATGGGGCCGTTTTGATGGCGGTCATTTTAGCAATTTAGCTATTCAGCAATTATTTTTGAAAAAAAAAAATATTTTTGAAAAAAAAAAATTATTTTAAAAAAAAAAAAATTATTTTTGAAAAAAAAAATTATTTTTGAAAAAAAAAAAAAATCATTTTTGAAAAAAAAAAAATATTTTTGAAAAAAAAAAAATATTTTTGAAAAAAAAAATATATTTTTGAAAAAAAAAATTATTTTTGAAAAAAAAAATTTTTGAAAAAAAAACATTTTTGAAAAAAAAATATTTTTGAAAAAAAAAATAATTTTTGAAAAAAAAATTATTTTTGAAAAAAAAAAATATTTTTGAAAAAAAAAAATATTTTTTGATGGGGCAGTTTTGATGGTGGCAATATGATGGTGCAGTTTTGATGAGGCAATTCTGATGGGGCAGTTTTGATGGTGGCAATATGATGGGACAGTTTTGATGGCAATATGATGGGGGCAATTTTGCTGGGGGCCGTTTTAGCAATTCAGCATTCCCACGCATTTTCCCCAGGAAATGCATTTTCTAGTTAGTGGGAATGCTTTAGCAGTCCCACTATTGTTATTCGTTTTTTTATTATTTTTCTTATTCCGTACGTTTTTCGGTAATGCGTAACTTCTGCATACTTTCAGCTATTAAAACCATTCAACTATCAAAATGTTCGTCTCTTTTAGCTGAGGTGTGCTCTTTTTCAACTTTTTTTCTACCATTTATACTTTTTAAAATATTAAGCTTTTTATCACTTTTTTTAACATTGAAGTCAATGGGAGCATGCTTGAAATCCTTAAATTTTTCTTCCGCTCCCAAAAGTTTCAGCTCCTTCATACTTTCACCTAGAGACACCAAACAAACTTTAAAATGTTCACAAAATATTCAGCTATCTGGCTATAGCTTTTCAATTTGATATCTTTTACAGTTTTTGAGAAAAAGCTTTTTGTTTAGAGGTCATTTCAAGAAATTTTAGCCATTAATCAGAGTGTACTGTGTGTGTTTTGTTGCCATGGTTACCAAAGCTTCTGTTATACACAGGGGGGGAGGTGGCTGGAGCATCTCAGCTCTGATTAGAGCCCAGGGGAGGGGACAAAAGCTGAAAAATCAGAACATGATTTCTAAACTGCCTCCACTCCCTCATTTTCAAGCCCACCTACATAAATCTTATATCAAAACGTTCAGCTATCCCTGCTGCCACTAAACATGTCCACGGCTAAGCCATAGTCCTGATAGTTTTCACAATGTGACCATTTGTTTGCAACTCACACCGTCCATTGACATTCATTGAAACTACACTCTAGCCCCTTCAAATTTGAAGGGCAATTTCTAAACTGCGACCGTGCCTTCAATTTTAATATTTCAGAGACATACTATGTATCAAAA
Source organism: Lithobates septentrionalis (assembly GCA_037952835.1). Classification (NCBI taxonomy): domain Eukaryota; kingdom Metazoa; phylum Chordata; class Amphibia; order Anura; family Ranidae; genus Lithobates; species Lithobates septentrionalis. The sequence goes on from JBBDGP010003357.1 coordinate 122,588, forward strand.
TCTAGGTCTGAGTCTTGTGATTCTCACAATATAAAGATCTTTGCTGTAGGATGTATAGTTTTTAAAATACGGCCATTTGTTTAGAGGTCATTTCAGGAAATTTTAGCCATTAATCAGAGTGTACTGTTAGTGTTTGTTTTGTTGCCATGGTTACCAAAGCTTCTGTTATACACAGGGGGGAGGGGACAGACACACCATGTACTGATTTATAATAGAGGAATATGATGGGGCAGTTTTGATGGGGTAATTCTGATGGGGCAGTTTTGATGGTGGCAATATGATGGGGCAGTTTTGATGGTGGCAATTCTGATGGGGCAGTTTTGATGGTGGCAATATGATGGGACAGTTTTGATGGCAATATGATGGGGGCAATTTTGCTGGGGGCCGTTTTAGCAATTCAGCATTCCCACGCATTTTCCCCAGGAAATGCATTTTCTAGTTATTTTTCTTATTCCGTACGTTTTTCGGTAATGCGTAACTTCTGCATACTTTCAGCTATTAAAACCATTCAACTATCAAAATGTTCGTCTCTTTTAGCTGAGGTGTGCTCTTTTTCAACTTTTTTTCTACCATTTATACTTTTTAAAATATTAAGCTTTTTATCACTTTTTTTTAACATTGAAGTCAATGGGAGCATGCTTGAAATCCTTAAATTTTTCTTCCGCTCCCAAAAGTTTCAGCTCCTTCATACTTTCACCTAGAGACACCAAACAAACTTTAAAATGTTCACAAAATATTCAGCTATCTGGCTATATCTTTTCAGTTTGATATCTTTTACAGTTTTTGAGAAAAAGCTTTTTGTTTAGAGGTCATTTCAGGAAATTTTAGCCATTAATCAGAGTGTACTGTGTGTGTTTTGTTGCCATGGTTACCAAAGCTTCTGTTATACACAGGGGGGGAGGTGGCTGGAGCATCTCAGCTTTAATTACAGAGCCCGGGGGGAGGGGACAGACACACCATGTACTGATTATAATAGAGGAATATGATGGGGCAGTTTTGATGGTGGCAATTCTGATGGGGCAGTTTTGATGGCGGTCATTTTAGCAATTTAGCTATTCAGCAATTATTTTTGAAAAAAAATATATATTTTTGAAAAAAAAAAAATATATTTTTGAAAAAAAAAAATTATTTTTGAAAAAAAAAAAAAATTATTTTTGAAAAAAAAAAAAATATTTTTGAAAAAAAATTTAAAAAAAAATTTTTTAAAAAAAAAATATTTTTGAAAAAAAAAATATTTTTGAAAAAAAAAATATTTTTGAAAAAAAAAATTATTTTTGAAAAAAAAAAATTATTTTTGAAAAAAAAATATTTTTGAAAAAAAAAATATTTTTGAAAAAAAAAATATTTTTGAAAAAAAAAATTATTTTTGAAAAAAAAAATTTTTTGAAAAAAAAATATTTTTGAAAAAAAAAAATCATTTTTGAAAAAAAAATTTTTTGAAAAAAAAAAAATTTTTTGAAAAAAAAAATATTTTTGAAAAAAAAAATAATTTTTGAAAAAAAAAATAATTTTTGAAAAAAAAATTATTTTTGAAAAAAAAAAAATATTTTTGAAAAAAAAAAAATATTTTTGAAAAAAAAAATATTTTTGAAAAAAAAAAATATTTTTTGATGGGGCAGTTTTGATGGTGGCAATATGATGGTGCAGTTTTGATGGGGCAATTCTGATGGGGCAGTTTTGATGGTGGCAATATGATGGGACAGTTTTGATGGCAATAAGATGGGGGCAATTTTGCTGGGGGCCGTTTTAGCAATTCAGCATTCCCACGCATTTTCCCCAGGAAATGCATTTTCTAGTTATTTTTAATCATTTTAATTTTATTCCGTACGTTTTTCGGTAATGCGTAACTTCTGCATACTTTCAGCTATTAAAACCATTCAACTATCAAAATGTTCGTCTCTTTTAGCTGAGGTGTGCTCTTTTTCAACTTTTTTTCTACCATTTATACTTTTTAAAATATTAAGCTTTTTATCACTTTTTTTTAACATTGAAGTCAATGGGAGCATGCTTGAAATCCTTACATTTTTCTTCCGCTCCCAAAAGTTTCAGCTCCTTCATACTTTCACCTAGAGACACCAAACAAACTTTAAAATGTTCACAAAATATTCAGCTATCTGGCTATATCTTTTCAGTTTGATATCTTTTACAGTTTTTGAGAAAAAGCTTTTTGTTTAGAGGTCATTTCAAGAAATTTTAGCCATTAATCAGAGTGTACTGTGTGTGTTTTGTTGCCATGGTTACCAAAGCTTCTGTTATACACAGGGGGGAGGTGGCTGGAGCATCTCAGCTCTGATTAGAGCCCGGGGGAGGGGACAAAAGCTGGAAAATCAGAACATGATTTCTAAACTGCCGCCACTCCCTCATTTTCAAGCCCACCTACACAAATCTTATATCAAAACGTTCAGCTATCCCTGCTGCCACTAAACATGTCCACGGCTAAGCCATAGTCCTGATAGTTTTCACAATATGACCATTTGTTTGCAACTCACACCGTCCATTGACATTCATTGAAACTACACTCTAGCCCCTTCAAATTTGAAGGGCAATTTCTAAACTGCGACCGTACCTTCATTTTTAATATTTCAGAGACATACTATGTATCAAAATCTAGGTCTGGGTCTTGTGATTCTCACAATATAAAGATCTTCGCTGTAGGATGTATAGTTTTTAAAATACGGCCATTTGTTTAGAGGTCATTTCAGGAAATTTTAGCCATTAATCAGAGTGTACTGTTTGTTTTGTTGCCATGGTTACCAAAGCTTCTGTTATACACAGGGGGGGAGGTGGCTGGAGCATCTCAGCTTTGATTACAGAGCCCGGGGGAGGGGACAGACACACCATGTACTGATTTATAATAGAGGAATATGATGGGGCAGTTTTGATGGGGTAATTCTGATGGGGCAGTTTTGATGGTGGCAATATGATGGGGTAGTTTTGATGGTGGCAATATGATGGGGCTGTTTTGATAGGGCAATTCTGATGGGGCAGTTTTGATGGTGGCAATATGATGGGACAGTTTTGATGGCAATATGATGGGGGCAATTTTGCTGGGGGCCGTTTTAGCAATTCAGCATTCCCACGCATTTTCCCCAGGAAATGCATTTTCTAGTTTTATTTCATTTTAAAGGACACCAATAGCGCTGCCGTCATACTGTTTAGTGTGTGATTTTCTAATAGTTTCATTGTACTTACCTTGAGTAAGGATTTCCGGCAGCTGCTGCTTATTACAGTTCTGTTCAGTATAGAGCTGTAATTAGATGTGGCTTACCATTTATTTAAGTGTTCTTGCATAGCAAGACCACTTACTGTTATCTCACATATATATTATTAGTGGGAATGCTTTAGCAGTCCCACTATTGTTATTCGTTTTTTTATTTATTAGTGGGAATGCTTTAGCAGTCCCACTATTGTTATTCGATTTTATTTATTTTTAATTTTAATTTTATTCCGTACGTTTTTCGGTAATGCGTAACTTCTGCATACTTTCAGCTATTAAAACCATTCAACTATCAAAATGTTCGTCTCTTTTAGCTGAGGTGTGCTCTTTTTCAACTTTTTTTCTACCATTTATACTTTTTAAAATATTAAGCTTTTTATCACTTTTTTTTAACATTGAAGTCAATGGGAGCATGCTTGAAATCCTTAAATTTTTCTTCCGCTCCCAAAAGTTTCAGCTCCTTCATACTTTCACCTAGAGACACCAAACAAACTTTAAAATGTTCACAAAATATTCAGCTATCTTGCTATATCTTTTCAGTTTGATATCTTTTACAGTTTTTGAGAAAAAGCTTTTTGTTTAGAGGTCATTTCAGGAAATTTTAGCCATTAATCAGAGTGTACTGTGTGTGTTTTGTTGCCATGGTTACCAAAGCTTCTGTTATACACAGAGGGGGGGGGAGGTGGCTGGAGCATCTCAGCTTTAATTACAGAGCCCGGGGGGAGGGGACAGACACACCATGTACTGATTATAATAGAGGAATATGATGGGGCAGTTTTGATGGTGGCAATTCTGATGGGGCAGTTTTGATGGCGGTCATTTTAGCAATTTAGCTATTCAGCAATTATTTTTGAAAAAAAATATATATTTTTGAAAAAAAAAAAATTATTTTTGAAAAAAAAAAAATCATTTTTGAAAAAAAAAATATATATATTTTTGAAAAAAAAAATATATATTTTTGAAAAAAAAAATATTTTTGAAAAAAAATATATATTTTTGAAAAAAAATTTTTTGAAAAAAAAAATATTTTTGAAAAAAAAAAAATTATTTTTGAAAAAAAAAAAATATTTTTTGATGGGGCAGTTTTGATGGTGGCAATATGATGGTGCAGTTTTGATGAGGCAATTCTGATGGGGCAGTTTTGATGGCGGCAATATGATGGGACAGTTTTGATGGCAATATGATGGGGGCAATTTTGCTGGGGGCCGTTTTAGCAATTCAGCATTCCCACGCATTTTCCCCAGGAAATGCATTTTCTAGTTATTTTTAATAATTTTAATTTTATTCCGTACGTTTTTCGGTAATGCATAACTTCTGCATACTTTCAGCTATTAAAACCATTCAACTATCAAAATGTTCGTCTCTTTTAGCTGAGGTGTGCTCTTTTTCAACTTTTTTTCTACCATTTATACTTTTTAAAATATTAAGCTTTTTATCACTTTTATTTAACATTGAAGTCAATGGGAGCATGCTTGAGAAACTTAAAATCTTCTTCCGCTCCCAAAAGTTTCAGCTCCTTCATACTTTCACCTAGAGACGCCAAACAAACTTTAAAATGTTCACAAAATATTCAGCTATCTGGCTATATCTTTTCAGTTTGATATCTTTTACAGTTTTTGAGAAAAAGCTTTTTATTTAGAGGTCATTTCAGGAAATTTTAGCCATTAATCAGAGTGTACTGTGTATGTTTTGTTGCCATGGTTACCAAAGCTTCTGTTATACACGGGGGGGGGAGGTGGCTGGAGCATCTCAGCTTTAATTACAGAGCCCGGGGGAGGGGACAGACACACCATGTACTGATTATAATAGAGGAATATGATGGGGCAGTTTTGATGGTGGCAATTCTGATGGGGCAGTTTTGATGGTGGTCATTTTAGCAATTTAGCTATTCAGCAATTATTTTTGAAAAAAAAAATATATTTTTGAAAAAAAAAAAAATATTTTTGAAAAAAAAAATATTTTTGAAAAAAAAAATTATTTTTGAAAAAAAAAATATTTTTGAAAAAAAAAATAATTTTTGAAAAAAAAATTATTTTTGAAAAAAAAAAATATTTTTGAAAAAAAAAAATATTTTTTGATGGGGCAGTTTTGATGGTGGCAATATGATGGTGCAGTTTTGATGGGGCAATTCTGATGGGGCAGTTTTGATGGTGGCAATATGATGGGACAGTTTTGATGGCAATATGATGGGGGCAATTTTGCTGGGGGCCGTTTTAGCAATTCAGCATTCCCACGCATTTTCCCCAGGAAATGCATTTTCTAGTTATTTTTAATAATTTTAATTTTATTCCGTACGTTTTTCGGTAATGCGTAACTTCTGCATACTTTCAGCTATTAAAACCATTCAACTATCAAAATGTTCGTCTCTTTTAGCTGAGGTGTGCTCTTTTTCAACTTTTTTTCTACCATTTATACTTTTTAAAATATTAAGCTTTTTATCACTTTTTTTTAACATTGAAGTCAATGGGAGCATGCTTGAAATCCTTACATTTTTCTTCCGCTCCCAAAAGTTTCAGCTCCTTCATACTTTCACCTAGAGACACCAAACAAACTTTAAAATGTTCACAAAATATTCAGCTATCTGGCTATATCTTTTCAGTTTGATATCTTTTACAGTTTTTGAGAAAAAGCTTTTTGTTTAGAGGTCATTTCAGGAAATTTTAGCCATTAATCAGAGTGTACTGTGTGTGTTTTGTTGCCATGGTTACCAAAGCTTCTGTTATACACAGGGGGGGGAGGTGGCTGGAGCATCTCAGCTTTAATTACAGAGCCCGGGGGGAGGGGACAGACACACCATGTACTGATTATAATAGAGGAATATGATGGGGCAGTTTTGATGGTGGCAATTCTGATGGGGCAGTTTTGATGGCGGTCATTTTAGCAATTTAGCTATTCAGCAATTATTTTTGAAAAAAAAAATATATTTTTGAAAAAAAAAAAAAAAATATTTTTGAAAAAAAAAAATTTTTGAAAAAAAAAAAAAATTATTTTTGAAAAAAAAAAATATTTTTGAAAAAAAATTATTTTTAAAAAAAAATATTTTTGAAAAAAAAATTATTTTTGAAAAAAAAAAAATTATTTTTGAAAAAAAAAATATTTTTGAAAAAAAAAATTATTTTTGAAAAAAAAAAATCATTTTTGAAAAAAAAAATTTTTGAAAAAAAAAAATTATTTTTGAAAAAAAAAAAAAAATTATTTTTGAAAAAAAAAAATATTTTTGAAAAAAAATTATTTTTAAAAAAAAATATTTTTGAAAAAAAAATTATTTTTGAAAAAAAAAAAATTATTTTTGAAAAAAAAAATATTTTTGAAAAAAAAAATTATTTTTGAAAAAAAAAAATCATTTTTGAAAAAAAAAAATATTTTTTGATGGGGCAGTTTTGATGGTGGCAATATGATGGTGCAGTTTTGATGGGGCAATTCTGATGGGGCAGTTTTGATGGTGGCAATATGATGGGACAGTTTTGATGGCAATATGATGGGGGCAATTTTGCTGGGGGCCGTTTTAGCAATTCAGCATTCCCACGCATTTTCCCCAGGAAATGCATTTTCTAGTTAAGTGTTCTTGCATAGCAAGATCACTTACTGTTATCTCACATATATATTATTCTTATTATTATAGCCAAATTTACCACCCTAACTCCTCCCACAGTTTTTACACTACATAGACAAGTAATATACCGAAACGTGCGGATTGTTCCAGAATGGTGTGCTATTACTTTGTGGAACGTTTCGCCGAATGGTTCACGAAATATCGTCGTTTTTGCGGCGAAATTGGTCCCATAGGAATGAATGGGGAAACTAGAGTGGGAGATGACAAAAGCTGGAAAATCAGAACATGATTTCTAAACTGCCGCCACTCCCTCATTTTCAAGCCCACCTACACAAATCTTATATCAAAACGTTCAGCTATCCCTGCTGCCACTAAACATGTCCACGGCTAAGCCATAGTCCTGATAGTTTTCACAATGACCATTTGTTTGCAACTCACGCCGTCCATTGACATTCATTGAAACTACACTCTAGCCCCCTCCAAATTTGAAGGGCAATTTCTAAACTGCGACTGTGCCTTCATTTTTAATATTTCAGAGACATACTATACATCAAAATCTAGGTCTGGGTCTTGTGATTCTCACAATATAAAGATCTTCGCTGTAGGATGTATAGTTTTTAAAATACGGCCATTTGTTTAGAGGTCATTTCAGGAAATTTTAGCCATTAATCAGAGTGTACTGTTAGTGTTTGTTTTGTTGCCATGGTTACCAAAGCTTCTGTTATACACAGGGGGGAAGGTGGCTGGAGCATCTCAGCTGATTACAGAGCCCGGGGGAGGGGACAGACACACCATGTACTGATTTATAATAGAGGAATATGATGGGGCAGTTTTGATGGGGTAATTCTGATGGGGCAGTTTTGATGAAGCAGTATTTGGGAAGCATAAACAGGGCATGAGCGTTGCTAGGAAACAGTGGTTGTAAACACAAGATGCTGAGACACTCCAAATGCATGTGACTTCATCTGCTAGACTTGATAATGCTTGTAGACTCCTCCCACAGTTTTCACACTACAGAGACAAATAATATACCGAAACGAGCGGATTGTTCCCGATTGGTGTGTTATTACTTTGTGGAATGTTTTGCCGAATGGTCCACGAAATGACGTTTTTGCGGCGAAATTGGTCCCATAGGAATGAATGGCGAAATGTTCAAAACTAGAGTGGGAAGTGACAAAAGCTGACAACCCCATGATCAGCCAAAACATTATGACCACCCCATGATCAGCCAAAACATTATGACCGCCCCATGTAAAAAAAAATATATTTTTGAAAAAAAAAATATATATTTTTGAAAAAATATATATATATTTTTGAAAAAAAAAATATTTTTGAAAAAAAAAAATTATTTTTGAAATAAAAAAATTCATTTTTGAAAAAAAAAATTACTTTTGAAAAAAATGTTCAGCTCTTTCAGCGAATGATGGAACTTTTTTACTACTATTTATACTTTTTAAAATATTAAGCTTTTTAACACTTTTCACAGTTACTCAAGCCACTCCACCCCACCCAGTTACTCCGCCCACTCCAGTTGTAGAGGCAAGAACACTTTCACAATTTCCCCAGAAATTGTACCTTTTCTAGTTCTTATTATTATAGCCAAATTTACCACCCTAACTCCTCCCACAGTTTTTACACTACATAGACAAGTAATATACCGAAACGTGCGGATTGTTCCCGAATGGTGTGCTATTACTTTGTGGAACGTTTCGCCGAATGGTTCACGAAATATCGTCGTTTTTGCGGCGAAATTGGTCCCATAGGAATGAATGGGGAAACTAGAGTGGGAGATGACAAAAGCTGGAAAATCAGAACATGATTTCTAAACTGCCGCCACTCCCTCATTTTCAAGCCCACCTACACAAATCTTATATCAAAACGTTCAGCTATCCCTGCTGCCACTAAACATGTCCACGGCTAAGCCATAGTCCTGATAGTTTTCACAATATGACCATTTGTTTGCAACTCACGCCGTCCATTGACATTCATTGAAACTACACTCTAGCCCCCTCCAAATTTGAAGGGCAATTTCTAAACTGCGACTGTGCCTTCATTTTTAATATTTCAGAGACATACTATACATCAAAATCTAGGTCTGGGTCTTGTGATTCTCACAATATAAAGATCTTCGCTGTAGGATGTATAGTTTTTAAAATACGGCCATTTGTTTAGAGGTCATTTCAGGAAATTTTAGCCATTAATCAGAGTGTACTGTTAGTGTTTGTTTTGTTGCCATGGTTACCAAAGCTTCTGTTATACACAGGGGGGAAGGTGGCTGGAGCATCTCAGCTGATTACAGAGCCCGGGGGAGGGGACAGACACACCATGTACTGATTTATAATAAAGGAATATGATGGGGCAGTTTTGATGGGGTAATTCTGATGGGGCAGTTTTGATGAAGCAGTATTTGGGAAGCATAAACAGGGCATGAGCGTTGCTAGGAAACAGTGGTTGTAAACACAAGATGCTGAGACACCCCAAATGCATGTGACTTCATCTGCTAGACTTGATAATGCTTGTAGACTCCTCCCACAGTTTTCACACTACAGAGACAAATAATATACCGAAACGAGCGGATTGTTCCCGATTGGTGTGTTATTACTTTGTGGAATGTTTTGCCGAATGGTCCACGAAATGACGTTTTTGCGGCGAAATTGGTCCCATAGGAATGAATGGCGAAATGTTCAAAACTAGAGTGGGAGGTGACAAAAGCTGACAACCCCATGATCAAAAACATTATGACCGCCCCATGTAAAAAAAAAAATATTTTTGAAAAAAAAATAAAAATTTTGAAAAAAGTAAAAAAATAATTTTTTAAAAAAAAAATATATATTTTTGAAAAAAAAATATTTTTGAAAAAAAAAAAAATTATTTTTGAAAAAAAAAATATTTTTGAAAAAAAAATTTCTTTTAAAAAAAAAATTTTTTGAAAAAAAAAAATTATTTTTGAAAAAAAAAAATTATTTTTGAAAAAAAAAAATTATTTTTGAAAAAAAAATTACTTTAAAAAAAATAATAATTTTAAAAAAAAAATTATTTTTGAAATAAAAAAATTCATTTTTGAAAAAAAAAATTACCTTTGAAAAAAAAAATTACTTTTGAAAAAAAAAATCATTTTTGAAGAAAAAAAAAATCATTTTTGATTAAAAAAAATTCATTTTTGAAAAAAAAAATTACTTTTGAAAAAAATGTTCAGCTCTTTCAGCGAATGATGGAACTTTTTTACTACTATTTATACTTTTTAAAATATTAAGCTTTTTAACAATTTTCACAGTTACTCAAGCCACTCCACCCCACCCAGTTACTCCGCCCACTCCAGTTGTAGAGGCAAGAACACTTTCACAATTTCCCCAGAAATTGTACCTTTTCTAGTACTTGTATATGTTATTTATTAGTCATCTGATTTTAATATATTTTATATATATTTTTTATAAAGGCATTTACCTATTTACTCGCACCCATGAGCGCTTAGTGGTTGTAGTTAGTGGCGCCTTGGGGGATATACCATCACTATTTCCATTCATTTGGCTTTAAAAGATTATTGGTGTCAATGGTTGATTATATGAGAGGCAGAAATTTTTTCTTGCCAAAGGAACCCCTAGCAACTTCCGAAGGAACTCTAGTTGAGAAAGGCTGGTCTAATAAGTTCAGGGCAGCACATCAAAGAACCCCAATTGCTTAAACCCATGGCAATGGCCTGAGCAAAGTCCTGTGATAACAGCTTTATGGATTGACTTTAGTTGACCTGGGAAATTAGCAGTCAAGTCCTGACCAGTACACTTGCCGTCACATGCTTCAAAAACGCTGAAAGTAGGTGTCTTTTGTATCGTGTCCCCCTGGTTTAAGTTACACACTACATTTAGGCCGAGTTCACATTGGAACCGGCTGCGGATCGCACAGTAACGCTGTGCGTCCCTGTTCCCCGTTTCAGGGACGAATCAGGGCCGAATCTATGCCTGAATTCGACCCTGAAACGGAGCCAAAGACGCACAGCATTTCTGTGCAGTGCGCTCCGCAGCCGCAACGGAGATATGTGAACTGGCTCCATAGGGAGCCAGTTATATTCTCCTGCTATGCGAATTGGATGCGGGGAAAGTCGGATCTAATTCACATAAGTGTGAACCCGGCCTTAAGGCTTTCATGTGCCACCCTGAACATGTAAAGTCAATTGAGAGTGTAATTGCTTAAAGCAGGGCTTGACAAATTTGCTTGGAATCTAGGAGCCAGCTAAAAAAGTTAGGAGCCAGGTTTTTTTTTTTTAAACGACCGACTGGTTAATTTTTATATTGAAAATAAAGCTATCTTAAATTTTCACAGAGACAACTAGAACGAATGTGACTGCTTTTATTTCCTGCCATGCAGGGACACAAGACCACCATATTCCCGCTAAGGATCCAATCAGGTCCGCCTGAAAAACTGACAGGCGAACCTGATCAGACAGCCCGTGTGAAAGGGGCCAAGCAGGGAGATGACAAATAATAAATTCATTTTAATTAACCACTTCCTTCCCGCAGGACGACTATATATGTCCTGTCTTTGAAGAGAAATACCGTTGTTATGGTAGCAGCTAGCTACCATAACCCCGGTATCTTCTTCAAGAGCCGGCGGTTCTCTTTCAGATAAAAGTGGTTTCTGCAGCAGATTCGCAGCAAGATCACTTTTATCGGCGGCAGGAGAGGGCCCCCCCCTACCGCCGCGCTCCGGTGCCCTTCACCGCTTACCGTGGCCGTCGGTAACGGCGGAGGCGATCCGGATCTGTCCCTGGCCTGACATGGAGACGAGTGAAAGGAAGATGGCCCTCCCTGCCCATCTCCAAGTCATTGCAGGGCGGAAGCGACGTCAAATCGTCACTTCCACCCATAGCTCTTAAAGGGACATTTTATATTTTTTTTTTCAAATGACAATTTTTTTAATGCATTTTAGTGTAAATATGAGATCTGAGGTCTTTTTGACCCCAGATCTCACATTTAAGAGGTCCTGTCGTGCTTTTTTTCTATTACAAGGGATTTTTACATTCCTTGTAATAGGAATAAAAGTGACTTTTTTTTTTTTAAAAGAACAGTGAAAAAATAAAAGTTAATAAATAAGAAAAATAAAAAAAAAATTTAAATGTGCCCCATCCCTTGTAATAGAAATAAAAGTGACACAATTTTTTTATTTTTTTTTAAAAAACAGTGTAAAAATAAAAAATAAAAAGTAAAATATATAAGAAAAAAAAAAATTTTTTAAACACGCCCCGTCCCGCCGAGCTCGCTTGCAGAAGCGAACGCATATGTGAGTAGCGCCCGCATATGAAAGCGGTGTTCAAACCACACGTGAGGTATCGCCACGATCGTTAGAGCGAGAGCAATAATTCTAGTCCTAGACCTCCTCTGTAACTTAAAACATGCAACCTGTAGAATTTTTTAAACGTCGCCTATGGAGATTTTAAAGGGTAAAAGTTTGTCGCCATTCCACGAGCGGACGAAATTTTGAAGCGTGACATGTTGGGAATCAATTTACTCGGCGTAACATTATCTTTCACAATATAAAAAAAATTGGGCTAACTTTACTGTTTTCATATTTTTTAATTTAAAAAAAGTTTTTTTTCCCAAAAAAGTGCGCTTGTAAGTCCGCTGTGCAAATACGGTGTGACAGAAAGTATTGCAATGACCGCCATTTTATTCTCTAGGGTGTTAGAATAAAAAATATATATAATGTTTGGGGGTTCTAAGTAAAGGGAAGGAGATGAGCGGGCAGTGAAAACAGGTAGGGAAAGCTCCATTAGCATTGATGAATGTCTTGTTATACCAACGGCCACCACCAGAGGGCGCCTGATTGCAGAAGGAACCATAGGACTGCAGTAGGCCGCAAAGCCGCGGCCTCAATTACCGACGTGGCCCATCGCGATCGCGCCGGGAGGGGGGGTGTCGAACGGACACAGGATACCCCAGATGTGCCGCCCCAGGCGCCAGGTCGCTAATTCTAGTCGCAAATGCGACCTGGCGCCCGGGGTTTGTCGAACCCTGGCTTAAAGTATCATTAGCCCTGGGAGGTAGACATGTCCGGCCGGTGTTACAAATGGCCACTTCTGTCTTGCCTGAGATCCATAGCAGCACACAGCTACTAGAGGAAAAAGCCCTGACCCTCCCCCTACTCATTCCTTTTCACCCCTGAGAACTATGTCTAAGCAGAGGAAGCAGGAAAATCTGCCTCAAAGACACAGTGACTCTTACCTGGGGTGTTGGGACAGCAAAGGAAACATGGCGCCGACTCCTGTACTAACGGTGCCCCTTACACCCATCCTACCTCCCAAAAGCCTGCTTTCTGCTGACGAGGAAGGGAACAGAGTTGGGCGAGTTCTCTCCATCTCCACTCCGACCACCTGCAGCCCTGCTAAAACCAGATTGAGGAGAGTTGAGAATACACATACATTAACCTATAGAGAGAACATTATGAAGAACATGCTGTTATCGCATACATACTTTACACAATGATTTTTCAGTAATGCTCTCCTTCCTTCATAGCACTGTACACCCTCACTCTGATAGCATCCAACATATTGAGTAGAAAATGAGCAAACTGTTTGTGGCGCATAATGATCTTGTTGACATTTATACTGACCACTATTTGGAGATCCAGCGACTGCAATCTAAACTTGCTGACATGGGGGACCACTCACGGCGGAATAAAAGCAAATTTAGGGGTATACCTGAATCCATCCGTCTGCCAGACAAAAAGTCCTTCATCCAAAACTAATGCCCTCTTTGAGTGACCAAGAATTGCATATAGACAAGGTGCAAAGAATACCCAAGCCAAAGTTTCTTCCAGATATTGTGCCCAGGGACGTACTCGCCCACATTCATTTTTTTTTATATTCAAGATAGAGTTATGGCGGCTACTAAACATCCAGATCTGCCACATAAATTTGTGGGTATGTCCCTGTATGTGGACTTGTCCCAACAGACTGTCCTTAACAAGACGTTTGTTCCCCTCACAAAACTTCTGAGAAATACTAAGAATATGTATAAATGGGGCTTCCCTATGAAATTGCTGGCAACAAGGAATAGGAAAACTGTCCCCATTTATAGTGTGGATAACGGGTTGCACTTATTCAAAGAGTGGAAACTTATTCCAGCTGATGTCCAATCTCTCACTCCGTAACCACCTGAGCGACTGGACAATGAAAGGACAGGACTCTGATAATACCTTCCTATGAAGGGTCCTTGGCTCTCCATGTCAGAGCATTACTCTCAGGCTCATGTACAGAGCCCCCATGAATTAAGTTTTTAGTTAATGTTCTTTTTTGCTCCCTGTTCATTTTACCCCCAGGTTACTTTTTGCACAGGTTGTTATTTAATATAACTCCCTTTTTAATACTTCTTGCAGTTGCTGCCCTTCTTTCTCCAGTCACAGTCTACCCAAGATCCAACATCTCTACCTTGCAATATTATTCTGGCTTCTTTATGGGTGACTTGAAGACCATCCTTCTACATCCCTCTACTGATGGACTTAGCAATTCAAGCATAATTCACCTCTAATCTACCTGTTGCATCAGTGGAGGCAACCTTTTTTCTATTCCTCCACTTTTCACACACATCTTGGCAGCACAATGCTTGAGGCTTATAACACCATAAAACTTTGAAAATAATTTTGATCCATGCCAAGTGCCTTAATAGCCCTTATAAAACACACTTCTTTGATGAGAGAAGCTTGTACACAAATTACACTTTTCATCCTCAAAATGCCTTAGTCTACACTTTAAACAACTCCACATCTCGAATTGGCAAATGCCCCCAAAAAGAAGTGTGGTGTTTTTATCGATATTAATGGAAAGGTTTTCTTCAAATATATCAAGGAAATCTGATCCCCATGGAAGACACCTTATTTTACTTTGTGGAAAAACAATCACTCTATACCCTGGTACATTTATATAGCCCAAATTCCATTCAAAAGAGAAACGTTAAAATAGGCCCTCATTGACCTTTGTCCTTGCTCCTATTTGGTAAAATTATTTTAAGTTTACCTGCACCTTTTTCATTGCCATGTTTAACAACTGCAGCACGCCAGGTTCAATGCTGCTATCATCAGGAAGGGGAAGGACTGGAATAGAGAAATTTGTTATTTGAGTTAAAGGGCAATCCTATGGCAGCTGTCTTGCTGCAAATTAACTGCAGCCATGGGAGGAGCTGAGCTACACAGAGAAAGCATAAGTATAACTGAGAAACTTCAGCTGTAAACTCTAAGGTTGAGCGACTCTACAATGGCTGCAGCTAAAGAACTCAGTGAGCTTTAATATATTTACTGCTTGTAAAGAATATTTAAATATTTAAATGTGTATAGCCTAGTCACAGTTATACAGGTGCATCTCAAATTAGAATATCAAAAAATGGATTTAAGCAATTCAATTCAAAAAAGTGAAACTCATATTTTATATAGATAGATTACACACGGTGTGATATATTTCAAGCATTTCTTTATTTTAATTTTGATAATTATGGCTTACAGCTAGTGAAAACCCAGGATTCAGTATCTCAAAATTAGAATATTACATGAGACCAATAAAAAAAAAGGATTTTTAATACAGACACATTGGCTTACTGAAAAGTATGTCTATGTACAGTATAGTATGCACTAAATACTTGGTCGGGGCTCATTTTGCATGGATTACTGCATTAATGCGGTGTGGCATGGAAGCGTTCAGCCTGTGGCACTGCTGAGGTGTTGTCTCTCATCTTCCTCTTGATAATACCCCACAGATTCTCTATGGGGTTTAGGTCAAACGAGTTTGCTGGCCAATCAAGCACAGTGATCCCATGATCAGTAAACCAGGTATTGGTACTTTTGGCAGTGTTTGCAGGTGCCAACTCCTGCTGGAAAATGAAATCAGCATCTCCATAAAGCTGGTCAACAGAGGGAAGCATGCAGTGCTTTAGAATTTCCTGGTAGAGAGCTGCACTGACTTTGGACTTGATGAAACATAGTGGACCAACACCAGCAGAAGACAAGGCTCCCCAAATCATCACGGACTGTGGACATTTTTGCACTTCATTTGGCAATCAAGGTCCCAGAGTCTGGGAGGAAGAGTGGAGAGGCACAGAATCCAAGTTGCATTAGGTCCAGTGTGAAGATTCCACAGTCAGTGATTATTTATGGAGCCATGTCATCATATCACGATGTATAATGAATCTATATAAGAGTTTCACTTTTTGAATTGAATTACAAAAATAAATTAACTTTTTCATTATATTCTAATTTTATAAGATGCACCTGTACTTTAAAAGTTTACAGCATTTGCATTTTACCTTGGGTCGCCATCAGGTCTACATCCAGGCTACCCACCAGTGGCAAATCTGACTAAATCATTCCTAGGATTTTACTCCCCCAGTTGACTTTGAAAGTCTGCCTGCTAGTTTTTCCATGAAAGTGAACAAGCAGGAGTGTTTAGTGGAAGACATGCTCTCTCTCTCTTCCTGCAACATACTGTAGTACTTTGATTATATAGATCACTGCAGTGGCATTGTCTAACTGTATCCTAACCAGGCAACCAATGGGCTGTGCCAATCTGTGAAGGAGTGACAGACAGATTGTTACTATATTAGAAATTCAAGCAATCTTGGCCCCTTCTCTGCGTCTTGCACTGACAGGGAATCAAGGATTCCCTACCTGCCAGAGATGCTTGTGTCTGCATCTAGGATCTGTCTCTGAAAATGAAGCATTAGTGACCTTATAAAACCATCGGGGACTGAATCTATCATAGCAGACACAGCTTGGCAGAGGCAACAGGCATATTTCTCTGTCCAGGGAAAGAGTAGATTGGTCCCATGTAGTTACTTTGCACTTCTGGAGCTTTCTAGCATGAGTTTTAACAAATTGGATTGCTTTGGGGCTAATGGTCTAATGAGCCAACACTGTATTCAAAGGAGGACAAATCAGTTGTCTTAACACTTGTTTTAAGAGAGGAAAGAAAGAACCTTGCACTACCTTGTGATCCAGAATTATGTTCACATATGCCATTTGTTACGCTGAAACCAGTAAGGGTTTATGGCACTTCACAGTGCATCTGAAGTTTTGTAGGGCTGCCAGTCCCATCTGCATTCTGAGCAGTAACTCCTTTGCTTTATGGGCCTTGAGTCGGAGATATATATGACCAAAAAAGACTGCGCTAGCAACAAAATAAATTAAAATAAAAGAGTGTCAGAACCAAAAACACTATAAAAAGGAATGTGGTGAATAAGACAAAA
Source organism: Lithobates septentrionalis (assembly GCA_037952835.1). Lineage (NCBI taxonomy): Eukaryota > Metazoa > Chordata > Amphibia > Anura > Ranidae > Lithobates > Lithobates septentrionalis. The sequence goes on from JBBDGP010003357.1 coordinate 139,581, forward strand.
TATTAAATGACAGAAAGGGTAGGATAGGATATATATCTAACACAACACACCATGTGCTAAAACAGAAGCATGCACTAACAAAATAGATAGCTCATATTATCATAAAAAGTGTGCATAATAAACATGTGCAACTGTGGAGTGATAAGGGTGAGCCTATCACTGCACTTGAACAAAAAATATATAAGTGTATGTACTCTCCTAGTTTTGCAAACACCAATAAAGATACCACTGATGCGGACTTCTAGGAAAATGCTAGGTGAAATAAAAAACGAAAAAGTCACCAATAACAAAATTGCAAACTAAAGGTATTGAGTTGGATGAAAATCTTCCATGTTAGAGACCATTGGCAGACTACCAGCTATCCAGTCCGTGTAGTAAGCAGGACAAATGGTAGACTGATGTTGGAGATGCCCGGAAGAAACCTTTGGAGGACCACAAAGACTCGCGTTCCGCAAAAAAGGAAGTCTTTGATAACGCCCTGGGGGAGGGGCGAAACGCGTCGACGCAACATCCTGCCTACGCCAAACTAGTAACCAAGTGACATCACTTCCTGGAGTTGGTGGAACGCACGCTGGCCAGCGGCGAACCGACCTAGTATCTGATTGCCTGCTCTGCATCCCGGTCCCGTGAGTAGCGCGTATATGCGCAGGTGACCCCATGGTACCGTAAAGTTTTACACCATATACCTTTCTTTCTTCCTTTTTTGCGGAACGCGAGTCTTTGTGGTCCTCCAAAGGTTTCTTCCGGGCATCTCCAACATCAGTCTACCGTTTGTCCTGCTTACTACACGGACTGGATAGCTGGTAGTCTGCCAATGGTCTCTAACATGGAAGATTTTCATCCAACTCAATACCTTTAGTTTGCAATTTTGTTATTGGTGACTTTTTCGTTTTTTATTTCACCTAGCATTTTCCTAGAAGTCCGCATCAGTGGTATCTTTATTGGTGTTTGCAAAACTAGGAGAGTACATACACTTATATATTTTTTGTTCAAGTGCAGTGATAGGCTCACCCTTATCACTCCACAGTTGCACATGTTTATTATGTACACTTTTTATGATAATATGAGCTATCTATTTTGTTAGTGCATTCGTGCATGCTTCTGTTTTAGCACATGGTGTGTTGTGTTAGATATATATCCTATCCTACCCTTTCTGTCATTTAATATTTTGTCTTATTCACCACATACCTTTTTATAGTGTTTTTGGTTCTGACACTCTTATTTTAATTTATTTTGTTGCTAGCGCAGTCTTTTTTGGTCATATATATCACTAAAAGTGGAACGCTTTTTGTTTCTGCTGCTGCAACAGGCTAGTTTGATCAACACTATACTAATCATTTGCGAGCGCTGGTTTTTATGTTTATATTGAGTCGGAGATAGTCAAGGAACATAGTTATTGAAAAAGCCCTTGGGTCTGTGGACCCAACCTGACCAACCTACAAGGTTCCACACAATAAAAGTGGAGCTCCACTATCACAAAGAACAGAATGTGCTGAAGTGAATGAAAGATGAGAACATTGAGCCATCTTGAATGTCCATCAATGCAAGAATTCCTCCTTGCTCCAGGCAGACCACCACTGACAACATCCAAAATCTCCAGAAACAAAGCCATTGAGTGACTTGAGATCCAGGATGGAGCTGATAATCTGGTCTCATCTGAGTACTGTAATTACATTTTAACCATTTGAAGAGCAGGCCTGTTCTGACATCTCTCCTACATGTCAAAATCAATATTTTTGTGCTAGAAAATTACTTAAAAAATATATATATATATAATTTTTGGGGGTTCTAAGCAGAGGCCATAGAGAACAAAATGGTGGGTTTTACAATTTATTATGTCACACGGTATTTGACCAGAAGTTTTTCAAAACGCAATTTGTTTGGAAAAAACACACTTTGATGAATCTTAATGCACAAAATCACAATAATATGCCCAACTTTTTTTGGTAAAATGTAAAAGATGATGTTACACCGAGTAACTAGATTCCAAACATGTCATGCTTTAAAATTGAAAGTGACAAATTGCGTACATTATCCATAGGCAATGCTTTACAAGCCTTTACAGGTTATCACTTTAGATTTACACAGGTGGTCTGGTGCTAGAATTATTGCAGTCAATCTGATTGTTGCGATACCTCACATATGTTGTGCAATCGATATTGTCAGTCGACTAACACATGCATTCGCCTTTGCACACGAGCATGGTAAATTGGGGGCAATTTAAAACATTTTTTTTTTTTTACACGGTCTCCGATTTATTATTATTTTTTATCACTTTTATTAAACAGGCCTCGTGATAGCAATAAAGCCTGACAAGTCCTCTTTACTGAGACATCTGTGATCTATTGGACCCCAGATCTCTTATCTGCCCTTAAAAGCATCTGATTAAACCAGGATCGATTTGAACAGATGCTTTCCCTATCCAAAAATGGATCATTTACAATCAGCCTAAACCTTATTGCTTCCGATTTCTTAGACCATAGAGATGATCGTGGACATTTCGGTCCCTGATTAGCTCTATGGTCTGCTGGCAGAACCACTGGCTTCAGTCCAGGGCTCTCCCGTGCCATCGGGAGAAGCACCGGAGGGTGGCACTAGGATTGCTTTTACAAAAAAACACCTGGGTCATGAGTGCAGCTGCAGCCATGGCCCCAGCATAACCACCAAAACTGATGTGACATATGGGTATGTCGTTCGGTGGTAAGTGGTTATTAACCACTTCCATACCGGCCCTATTCTGGCAATCCTCTCCTACATGTAAAAATCATAATTTTTTTGCTAGAAAATTACTCAGAACCCCCAAACATTATATATTTTTTTTTAGCAGACACCCTAGGGAATAAAATGGTTATTGGAACTTTTTATCTCACACAGTATTTGCGCAACAATTTTTCAAACGTGTTTTTTTTTAATGATTTAAAAAATAAAACAAAACAGTAAAGTTAGCCCAATTTTTTTATATAATGTGAAAGATGATATTACGCCGAGTAAACAGATACCCAACATGTCACACTTTAAAATTGCGCACACTCATGGAATGACGCCAAACTTTAGTACTTAAAAATTTCCATAGGTGATGCTTTAAAATTTTTTACAGGTTACATGTTTAGACTTACAGAGGAGGTCTAGTGCTAGAATTGTTGCTCGCACTCTAACGCATGCGGCGATACCTCACGTGTGTGGTATGAACGGCGTTTACATATGTGGGCGGGACTACCGTGTGTGTTCGCTTCTGAGCACGAGCTACCAGGGACAGGGGCGTTTTAATTTTTTTTTTTTACTTTTTTTTACAACATTTTTTTTTTGATCACTTTTATTCCTATTACAAGGAATGTAAACATCCTTTGTAATAGGAATCATTCACGACAGGTCCTCTTTATGGAGAGATGCGGGGTCAATAAGACCCCACATCTCTCCTCCCAGCTGGAAAGCATGAGATTGGGAAAAAATCCAAAATCCCATGCTTACCATCCGCGACCTCGGCCTTGTTTACATTCGCGGCCCGGACGTGACATTATAACGTCGCACCGGCCTCCGACAGTCATAGAGATGACCGGTGATCATCTGGTCCCCGGAAATCTCTATGCTCATCATCCGGAGGTGGCCGATTCTTTCTCCAGGTCCCCGATGGCACAGGAGAGCCCTGAGAAGCACCGGATGGCTGCAGGACGGGGGGGATGTCCCCTCCCATCGCCTGCAAGAATGATCAAGCGGTGGAACTGTTGCTATGATCATTCTTATGGTGCACAGAATCGCCGGCTGAAAACAAGGATATCTGAATGATGCCTGTAGCTGCAGGCATCATTCAGATATTCCCACTGAGGGCAGGAAGTGGTTAAAAACCTTAGAAGTATGAATAACCACACGGACATAAGGTTATTATAAAAATTCTTTATTACCACCTTTATGTTGTGGAAGGCTTGGTAACGGACTTGAAAGTCTAGTGGACTAGATGGACCTTTGTCTGGGTTGAGATATAGGGGGTTATTTACTAAAGGCAAATCCACTGTGCACTTGGAAGTGCAGTCGCTGTAGATGTGAGGGGGCCATGCAAGGAAATTTTTTTTAAAAAAAAGCATTTTTACAGTGCACATGATTGAATGATACAAACAGTAGAGATTCCCCTCATCAGCTTATCCAGGGAGGCATCGCAATATCTAATTGGCCCTCTTAATCAACTGTCCTACCATATTAAATCAGGTATTCGGTTGAACCTTCAGGTGCTAGGGCTTAAAAGATGTGGAAATCTTCCCACTAGGTTCTTCTGAGAGTAAAACCAGCTGCTGAAAAAATACGTTAACCACTTCAGCTCCGAAAGATTTACTCCTTCCTGACCAGGCCATTTTTTGCGATACGGCACTGCCTTGCTTTAACTGACAAGACAATTGCGTGGTCGTGCAACACTGTAGCCAAATAAAAGTTATGTCTTGTTTTCCCACAAATAGTGTTTTCTTTTGGTGGTATTTGATCACCTCTGCTGTTTTTATTTTTTGGGCTATAAAGGAAGAACGTCCGACAATTTTGAAAAAAAAAAAAATATATATATATATATATATATATATATATACTCTTTTACTTTCTGCTCTAAAACACAGCGAGAGAAAAAAAAATAATCAATAAGCGTATATTGATTGGTTTGTGCAAAAGTTGTAGCGTTTACAAACTATGGGATATTTTTTTTTTTTTTTTTTTTACTAGTAATGGCAGCGATCAGCGACTTATAGCGGGATTGCGACATTGCAGTGGACAAATCGGACACTTGACACTTTCGGGGACCAGTGACATTAAATACAGTGATCAGTGCTAGAAATATGCACTGGTCACTGTACTAACACTAACAGGGAAGGGGTTAACATCAGGCGTGATCAAACGGTTAAATGTGTGCCTAGCGAGTGATTACTATGGGGAGGTGCTTTTACTATTTGAAGACATGGATCGGTGTTCCTGCTTCACAGGAACACAGGATCCATGTCTTCTGTACTCACAGAATGACAGTCTGCCTTGTTTACACAAAATCACAGCGATATATCTATATATTAGATACACAGAGGGGATGGAAAGTATTCAGACCCCCTTAAATTTTTCACTCTGTTATATTGCAGCCATTTGCTAAAATCATTTAAGTTTATTTTTTTTCCTCATTAATGTACACACACCACCCCATATTGACAGAAAAACACAGAATTGTTGACATTTTTGCAGATCTATTAATAAAGAAAAACTGAAATATCATGATCCTAAGTATTCAGACACTTTGCTCAGTATTTAGTAGTAGCATCCTTTTGATCTAATACAGCCATGAGTCTTTTTGGGAAAGATGCTACAAGTTTTTCACACCTGAATTTGGGGATCCTGTGCCATTCCTCCTTGCAGATCCTCTCCAGTTCTGTCAGGTTGGATGGTAAACGTTGGTGGACAGTAATTTTTAGGTCTCTCCAGAGATGCTCAATTGGGTTTAAGTCAGGGCTCCGGCTGGGCCATTCAAGAACAGTTACGGAGTTGTTGTTTTGAAAAAACAAAGAGAAAGCGCCTCTAAGTACAAGTGTTTAATTCAATATAAAAAGCACATATTCGCACTTACATAAAGATATATGGGTGTCAGCTTCCAATGGGAACTATATCCAGGGTAAGTCAAAGGTCCGTATGCGTGGGGCTTCGATGTAATCCGAGGGGATGGCCGCGGACCTCCGTACGGAGAAGCCGGCTGCAGTGCGGTTAGGCTGAACACTTCCGCGTTCCAGCGAGGCACACGAGAACGTTGACGTCACCCGGATGGTTCAGATAGACGGGGATCACTACGCGTTTCTGAGCATGCGCGAGGCTCTCAACGGGCATGCGCGCTCCTTTGTCAAACACTTGACAAAGGAGCGCGCATGCCCGTTGAGAGCCTCGCGCATGCTCAGAAACGCGTAGTGATCCCCGTCTATCTGAACCATCCGGGTGACGTCAACGTTCTCGTGTGCCTCGCTGGAGCACGGAAGTGTTCATCCAGCCTAACCGCACTGCAGACGGTCTCTCCGTACGGAGGTCCGCGGGCCATCCCCTCGGATTACATCGAAGCCCCACGCATACGGACCTTTGACTTACCCTGGATATAGTTCCCATTGGAAGCTGACACCCATATATCTTTATGTAAGTGCGAATATGTGCTTTTTATATTGAATTAAACACTTGTACTTAGAGGCGCTTTCTCTTTGTTTTTTCATGACTGCTATGGAGAGCTGACTTCACTCAACAGGAAGCTGCCCTCAGTATTGTGTCTATCGAGATCCCCCTGGTTTCTATATCCATCTCCAATCACGGATTATCCATAGACTTTATAATAGACTTATATTATATATGTTTCCACCTTATAGCATTGGACTATTTTTTATACTATTGGACTTGAGCGCTACTACATATTATACTTGATTACGGAGTTGTTGTTTAGCCACTCCATTATTTTAGCTGTGTGCTTAGGGTCATTTTCTTGTTGGAAGGTAAATTTCGGCCCACTCTGAGGTCCTGAGCACTGTGGAGAAGGTTTTCGTCCAGGATATCCCTGTACTTGGCTCCATTCATCTTTCCCTCGATTGCAACCAGTCGTCCTTTCCCTGCAGCTGAAAAACACCCCCACAGTATGATGCTGCCACCACCATGCTTCACTGTTGGGACTGTATTGGACAGGTGATGAGCAGTGCCTGGTTTTTTCCACACATACCGCTTAGAATTAAGGCCAAAAAGTTCTATCTTGGTCTCATCAGACCAGAGAATTTTATTTGTCACCATCTTGGAGTCCTTCAGATGTTTTTTAGCAAACTCCATGCGGGCTTTCATGTGTCTTGCACTGAGGAGAGGCTTCCGTCGGGCCACTCTGCCATAAAGCCCCGACTGGTGGAGGGCTGAAGTGATGGTTGACTTTCTACAACTTTATCCCAACTGCATCTCTGGAGCTCAGCCACATTGATCTTTGGGTTCTTCTTTACCTCTCTCACCAAGGCTCTTCTCCCCCGATAGCTCAGTATGGCCGGATGGCCAGCTCTAGGAAGGGTTCTGTTCCTCCCAAACGTCTTCCATTTAAGGATTATGGAGGCCACTGTGCTCTTAGGAACCTTAAGTGCAGCAGAAATTTTTTTGTAACCTTAGCCAGATCTGTGCCTTGCCACAATTCTGTCTGACCTCTTCAGGCAGTTCCTTTGACCTCAGGATTCTCATTTGCTCTGACATGCACTGTGAGCTGTAAGGTCTTATACAGACAGGTGTGTGACTTTCCTAATCAAGTCCAATCAGTATAATCAAGCACAGCTGGACTCAAATGAAGGTGTAGAACCATCTCAAGGATGATCAGAAGAAATGGACAGCACCCGAGTTAAATATATGAGTGTCACAGCAAAGGGTCTGAATACTTAGACCATGTGATATTTCACTTTTTCTTTTTTAATAAATCTGCAAAAATGTCAACAATTCTGTGTTTTTCTGTCAATATGGGGTGCTGTGTGTACATTAATGAGGAAAAAAAATGAACTTAAATGATTTTAGCAAATGGCTGCAATATAACTAAGAGTGAAAAATGTAAGGGGGTCCGAATACTTTCCGTCCCCACTGTATATACACACATACATAAACATACATACACGATTCTGCACAGAGCGCCTGCTCTGTAGCAGTAAATCTGCTATGGGGCAGTTGTAAAGCAGTTAATTAGGTCTCACTTTTTTTGTCCTGAAGGTCAATAAAGACCTTGTTGTGGCTAGAATCTGGCATGTCAACTGACAGTGGTATTTTCCTCTTATTCACTAATTGCCCGCAAGGTGCCAAAGTGCTTTGGAGCCAAAAGTTTTGATGCTCTGTAGATATTGTCAAACTGTTGAGCGCTCATTTAAGCTTATGCAGTGGTGCCGGTTCACATCTGTGTGATGTGTCTTTTTTGTTACATCAGCAATGATTTTAGGGCTTATTGAGGTCAATGGAAGCACATGAAAAACTTATTAAAACACATATGGAAAGTCGTGATTCAAGTATGAAGGTTTGGAAAAAAGAAACAAACTTAGAGAATACAAAAGCCCACCTGTTTGGCCACACCACTGTCAGAGGTGGATAGCTCCTTAATCCTTTACTTCCTGGTGTTGAAAAAATGTATCCTCCCCACTAGGGAGTTTACACATGAACCTTGCACAGTGACTGAGGTCCCTGGAGGCCCATGTGAGATCATATGCTTTGGATCAGACTCACCAGATGATTGAGGGCAAAGGGAACGCTATAGGAGTCTCTATTGCCAAGAAGAGTGCCCGAGGCCACAGCTAGATTTAAATACTCCTGTCTCTGAGCTAAAAGGGTGGCTGTTGCCATAAATCTCTAAATGGTATTCTTGTGCGACGCTGGGGAACAGAACAGCTGCTGCAGTCAAAATCCAAATCCAGAGGTCCGATATGACACTGAGCTACATGTTAGCTGCTGGGGTGCATTTACAGAAACTGAGGTCCAGTATGTCACTGATCTGCACGTCGCCTGCTGGGGTGAATTTCCAGAATATCAATGTCCGCTATGACACTTCAAGCAGCTGGTTTGGTTGATGGTTTGGCTCCCACAGAGCCCTGATCTCGACATCATCCTGGCTGTCTGAGGTTACATCAAGAGACAGAAGGATTTGAGGCAGCCTACATCCACAGAAGATCTTTGGTTAGTTCTCCAAGCTGTTTGAAACAACCTACCTGCCAAGTTCCTTCAACCGTGTTGGTGTACCTAGAATCATTTAAGCTCTTTTGAAGGCAAAGGGAGGTCACACCAAATGTTGATTTGATTTGGATTTCTCTTCTGTTCATTTACTTTCCGCTTACTTTCCACTTCTATTTCTGAAAGCATTCTTCATTTAGAGCATTTTTTTAAAGTCTGCCTAAGGATTTTGCACAGTACTGTATATATTATAAACACAAAAAAGGGCAATTTGCATGTAGTTCAATTTAGCAGCCTAATGATGTGATCACTCTTAAAGAGATTGATCTTTCAATAGTAGGCAGTGGGTTGTAAGTTTGCAGCCAGTGTACTCTACAACTGTTACAGATTCCATGCTATTTGTCTCTAAACTTCTAAATGTCAGTTTACTGAGCCCATACCCAAAACTGTTTGTATCTTTGTGGGCATTTACACATTTTCTATTTTTCACTTCCCATTCACAGCTTATTAGAGAAGGTTTGATTTTTAAACCAATCATCCCCATACATTACAGGTGAACAGCAGGTAACAAGAACCTGTGCTCATCTCTAAAGTGGATGTAAACCCGAAATTTTATTTTTTTACATATCATACTGTAGAGTATAAGATTTGCTATCATTTGAGCCCAGTCTTGCCACACAGAGTTAATCCATCTCTGAGCAATCCCCTTTTATTGTTCAGTGAGACAATTCTTGACAAACTGAGAAAAACTTTGTCAAATACTCCCCCTTGCAGTGAGTGACAGGTGATTTACATCTTGTGCATTAGCCTAAGAGACAGGCAGTATTTTTAAATTACAGACAAGTTACGTAGGGATCTTGCGAGCCACAAGTGGACTAATGCCTCTGTAGTGTGTATCAACTATAGATAAGCAGCAAACACTTAACCACGTTTCACTCCGTGTGCAAAAAAATATATATAACCAATTGTGTCTGCGCTAAAATATATATAAAGACTGTGCTAAAATAATGCTAGTATAATAAAACCAAAAAGATTGTGCCAATAAAAACAAATACATATAAGTGCGATCCTTATGTAGAGATATCCTCAAAAGTGCATCATGCAAAAAGGAAAATAACAAATATATATAGCTATGGACGTAAAATCCAGGTGCTCCTCTTGTGACAATCAAATGTCCACATCAAAATATAATCAACTGATTAGTATCGGAACATAAAGTGCAAATATATAGTGTCCATAAAATTAGTGTCCATCATGCTTCTCCTTAACGGTGTCCATAATCAAACATGCTTTTGTGCTCTCCTGTGATCACCCAATTCTGCTTGCGCTCACCTCTAGGCGTGTGACACGGTAGTTAAACAGTGTCTAAACAAGCATTGGAGCCACTCCTGGGCTCATTCAGGGTACGTTGGTGTGAACGCCAATCCTCTCAGGTAACAACAATGATATTCATATAAAAGAAAGAGAAAGCTCCATGGTGTAATAGAGCTAGGGATTTATTAAAAGTAAAAAATATTCCTCCAGGAGGGTACTCACAATCTACAGGTGCTTTAGTGCACCAATCTATCCAGAGTATAGTGTATAATCAACAGCTCGTATGGCGTGCGGTGTGGTGTGTTTCACCTCCTCCTTTGCTGACAGCTCCGTCCTACCCCTCCCCGACGCATATTCGGCACAGGGATCACGTGCCTTCCTCTGGCGGATCTAATTGGACGGGCGCTCTATGTGTATTTTATATGCTGACGGCGGCCATTTCGCCTAAGACCGCCGACAGCTCTAGTGATGGGCTACAACTGTGATATGCTGATGGCGGCCATTTTGCCTAGGACCGCCGACAGCTCTAGTGATGGGCTACAACTGTGATCAATGAACGGCTTAAAAAGCAGTGTTTTCCAGCAACTTATGGAGCTGTAACGGCGGCCATTTTGCCTAGGACCACCGACAGCTCTAGTGATGGGCTACATCTGTGATCAACGAACGGCTTAAAAAACAGTATTAGATTAACCAGCAACTTATAACGCTGTAAAATACATCAATCCAAGATAAATTGTTATTACCCGGCTATAGTAACAAGATTGGCGAATCAAGTATATGTAAATCAACTGAATATATTTACTATTCAAGGATAGAGCTGTGCATCCAGGGGTCACCATACCGCACCTCGTAATCCACTTACAAGAGCCTGAGCATATTAAATTGATAATACAAACATGCATTGCCATAATCAAAGTTAAAAATTACATTACAAAATAATTAATTCATAATTAATATTACATAGGCCAATAATATTTAAAAACGGTCCCAGCAAAAACTAAAATACATCACAAAGTAACAGGGAATCATTAATACTCAGTACTATTCCCCCATGGAGTATTAAAAACCCACTCGAAGGAGGTCCAAAACCCATAATGTTAAAATAAAATTTTAATAAAATTATAATAAAATTAATCCCCACCCCTAAATAATATGCATATCAGTAAATAAAAATTAATATAAAATATTTTTAATGTAAAAATTAATTAAAATATCCCACATTGTCGGGTGTCTAGAGGGAATATATGCTACAGAGTACACGACTAGCTATATATATAAAACTTAAACTCTATAATTCGTTGAGAAGAACAATATAAGTATATGGATCGATAATTCCGCCTCTACCCTAATTCCATGATACAAAATCTTCACCTACTTCAATCAGAACCACCATGGCCACATCAGATAATCATATCGGCCTAATCAGAATCAACATCAATGTGGATCTGTGCATGGGGTTTAGAACTAAACTACAAAATTTAAAAATTACTGAGAAAACATCTCAAATCGAAGTCCTTGTTGAGCCCACCAGGAGATAAAGAACCCAGCTGGTGTATCCACCAAGATTCTCGCTTGCTGATTTCTCTCACAAAATTGGAGCCTCTCCAGTGGCGTTTGGGAGCCTCTATCCCCAAAATTTCATCCCAACCGTGCTTTGATTGTGCACTCTTAAAATGAATGGACAAAAGGTGCTTATCTGACCCTTTGCGTATGTTTCTTACATGCTCCTCTAAACGGTCTTTCAAAGCTCTGGTGGTGCGACCCACATAGATATAGTTACATGGGCACTTTAACACATATACGACCCCTATAGTGTCACAGGATATAAAGTCCCTGATGGTGTAAGACTGATGAGTTCTGGGATCAGAAAATTCCTTTACTCTTTTGTCATTACCCGGAACCCTCACACAACTGTAGCATCTACCACAACCATAAAAGCCCTTAAGATTCCAGAACATCTTAGGTTTTGGGGGGGGGGTGGTTCTACTACATTGTGTACCAATTTATCTCGCAGATTGGGTGCTTTTTTGAAAACAATTTTAGGTTTTTCTGGGAGCACCCCTTTAAGATGAGCATCCTGCTTCAAAACGTTCCAGTACTTGCGTATGATTCTTTGTACTTCATTATTTTGTAAGGAGTAATCCAAACAATACTGATACTATCATTAACAACATTTCTCGTGGTTTCAATCCTATCCTTTAATAAACTATCCCTATCGAGACATGCGACTTCCAAATTTTCTTTCTGCAAAAAATCATTATGATATCCTCTATCCAAAAACATGCTATTTAGCTTGTTGGACTGGAGCTCATAATCCTCAATTCTCGTGCAATTCCTCCTCATCCTCGTATATTGGCCTCTGGGTATATTTTCCAGCCAGGGTTTGTAATGACAGCTGGTGGTGGGGATGTAAGTGTTGCGGTCTGTTGCTTTAAAATACGATCTGGTGATAATACCTTCATTCGTGTTAAAAATTTCCAGATCTAAAAAATGAATGCTTTCTCTATTCACATCCCAAGTTAAGGAGATGTTGAGATCATTGCTATTCATGGAGTCCAATAGACACATTAGTGTTTCCATGCTGCCTTTCCAAATAATCAGCAGGTCATCAATGAACCTCTTGTATAGTAAAATATTACCACATACTCCATTTAAAACTCCCTCCTCTTCCCATTTGGCCATGTATAAGTTCGCTATGCTAGGGGCAAATTTGGCGCCCATAGCGACACCTTTTGTCTGCAAATAAAACTTGTTCCCATACCAAAAGAAATTGTGTTATATTATTATATTGTTGTAGGGATAGTACAACTATCCCCCCACCTTTATCTGCTGGCCTCACCACTATATCTGTCCTTCTTTCTAGTGAGTTCAATCCTTTTGTAAAATCCTTATGTTCATAAAATTTCTTAATGGGCAATTGTTCTATCTCAGTGGTAACCAACTTTTTGAACAAATCCACATATTTGTTGTTGGCTATGTGAGGATTAAATACCGAGTTGTTCCTCAAATTGGTATTTCCAATAGCTTTTTCGAGTTAAGGGTGTAATATTTTTTGATATTCAACTTTCTAATAAACTTTTGTATCCCAACATACGTCTCAAATTTGTTAAGCCCCTTTTTGGAGGCAAACTTGATACCTTTGTCAAGTACCAGTAATTCTTCCCTTGACAGTGGAGCCCCACTTAAATTGAAAATCCCCTCTCCTAGTCTTCTCGCCTTCTTTTTCTGCTGTATTCTTCTTCCTGCTCTCCCTCCTCTTTTCCTGGGTTTCTTGTCTCGCGGGAGGACCCTCCCCTGGTCCCCCCTAAAAAAGATTAATCAGAAAATTGATCCTCATTGTCCTCCAGAGGTTGGTAACTATTATATATTGGTATTCTGTATTGATCTTGCGGGGGGTTTTCGTACCTCACTCTCTGTGGTTTTGGCGAGTAATAAACCGCACCCCTTTGTTCCCATATGAATCAGAAGGATACCCCCTCTGTTGGTATTGATTCGGTGGGGGACCTCTGTATGATTGATAATTCCCTCTATGTGGTGTTCCCTGTTGATATCCATAATTTCCTTGTGGTCTGTGTGGGGTGCCTTGCTGGTATCCATGCTGTTTTTTATGGCCATAGGAATTATATTGCCCACCTCTCCGTTGAGGAGGGGGGTTAGACTGGTAGCCCCTATTATAATGGTTGTATTGGGCTCTATTCCCATCCCCTCGATAAGGTGGTCTTCCATAGTGCCAGTTCCCCTGTTTAGTTGGTGGGCCACAACTAGAATGTTGGGCATTACTTCCTCCATAGTTCGGCCGTTCTTGTTTATCATAATATGGCCTCCTAGATGGTTGGCGATAAGGTGTGTGAGGTTGTTTGTCCTCCTGATAGTGTGAGGGTTGTCCTCTACCCGGCTGTTTGGCATTCTGTTGCTGATGGTGTTGCTGCCCTTGTGGTGCTCTCGTGTCACCTGTACCCCCCGTCGCTGTTTGCGGCTGTGAGCTAGCGTTAGCATTGGCTACTAGTGTGGATTGCCAACGAAAAGCCTTGGTCTTGAGGTAAGACCAAGGCTTACCTCAAGGACACTAAGCATACATTACAGCTTCTGAATGAGTGTATTGCACAAGACAATATTATTATGGCCACGGGAGATGTGGCCTCACTTTACACCAATATAGATTATGAGGGGGCCTTGAAAGCAGTTGAATGGGCTCTTAGGAAAGAAGACCCTGCTGATGATGATTTTATTATATTTATCCTGAAGTGTTTAGATTTGTTTGCGACACAATTTCTTTTGGTATGGGAACAAGTTTTATTTGCAGACAAAAGGTGTCGCTATGGGCGCCAAATTTGCCCCTAGCGTAGCGAACTTATACATGGCCAAATGGGAAGAGGAGGGAGGTTTAAATGGAGTATGCGGTAATATTTTACTATACAAGAGGTTCATTGATGACCTGCTGATTATTTGGAAAGGCAGCATGGAAACACTAATGTGTCTATTGGATTCCATGAATAGCAATGATCTCAACATCTCCTTAACTTGGGATGTGAATAGAGAAAGCATTCATTTTTTTAGATCTGGAAATTTTTAACACTAATGAAGGTATTATCACCAGATCGTATTTTAAAGCAACAGACCGCAACTCTTACATCCCCACCACCAGCTGTCATTACAAACCCTGGCTGGAAAATATACCCAGAGGCCAATATACGAGGATGAGGAGGAATTGCACGAGAATTGAGGATTATGAGCTCCAATCCAACAAGTTAAGTAGCATGTTTTTGGATAAAGGATATCATAATGATTTTTTGCAGAAAGAAAAGTTGGAAGTCGCATGTCTCGATAGGGATAGTTTATTAAAGGATAGGATTGAAACCACGGGAAATGTTGTTAATGATAGTATCAGTATTGTTTTGGATTACTCCTTACAAAATAATGGAGTACAAAGAATTATACGCAAGTACTGGAACGTTTTGAAGCAGGATGCTCATCTTAAAGGGGTGCTCCCAGAAAAACCTAAAATTGTTTTCAAAAAAGCACCCAATCTGCGAGATAAATTGGTACACAATGTAGTAGAAGCACCCTACAGGTAGATGCTACAGTTGTGTGAGGGTTCCGGGTAATGACAAAAGAGTAAGGGAATTTTCTGATCCCAGAACTCATCAGTCTTACACCATCAGGGACTTTATATCCTGTGACACTATAGGGGTCATATGTGTTAAAGTGCCCATGTAACTATATCTATGTGGGTCGCACCACCAGAGCTTTGAAAGACCGTTTAGAGGAGCATGTAAGAAACATACGCAAAGGGTCAGATAAGCACTATTTGTCCATTCATTTTAAGAAAGTGCACAATCAAAGCACGGTTGGGATGAAATTTTGGGGGATAGAGGCTCCCAAACGCCACTGGAGAGGCTCCAATTTTGTGAGAGAAATCAGCAAGCGAGAATCTTGGTGGATACACCAGCTGGGTTCTTTATCTCCTGGTGGGCTCAACAAGGACTTCGATTTGAGATGTTTTCTCAGTAATTTTTAAATTTGTAGTTTAGTTCTAAACCCCATGCACAGATCCACATTGATGTTGATTCTGATTAGGCCGATATGATTATCTGATGTGGCCATGGTGGTTCTGATTGAAGTAGGTGAAGATTTTGTATCATGGAATTAGGGTAGAGGCGGAATTATCGATCCATATACTTATATTGTTCTTCTCGACGAATTATATAGTTTAAGTTTTTTATATATAGCTAGTTGTGTATGAGCATAATCGTGTAGGAGCATATATTCCCTCTAGACACCCGACAATGTGGGATGTTTTAATTAATTTTTACATTAAAAATATTTTATATTAATTTTTATTTACTGATATGCATATTATTTAGGGGTGGGGATTAATTTTATTATAATTTTATTAAAATTTTATTTCAACATTATGGGTTTTGGACCTCCTTCGAGTGGGTTTTTAATACTCCATGGAGGAATAGTACTGAGTATTAATGATTCCCTGTTGCTTTGTGATGTATTTTAGTATTTGCTGGGAGCGTTTTAAATATTATTGGCCTATGTAATATTATTTATGAATTAATTATTTTGTAATGTAATTTTTAACTTTGATTATGGCAATGCATGTTTGTATTATCAATTTAATATGCTCAGGCTCTTTTAAGTGGATTATGAGGTGCGGTATGGTGACCCCTGGATGCACAGCTCTATCCTTGAATAGTAAATATATTCAGTTGATTTACATATACTTGATTCGCCAATCTTGTTACTATAGCCGGGTAATAACAATTTATCTTGGATTGATGTGAGTATTTTACAGCGTTATAAGTTGCTGGTTAACCCAATACTGTTTTTTAAGCCGTTCGTTGATCATAGATGTAGCCCATCACTAGAGCTGTCGGCGGTCCTAGGCAAAATGGCCGCCGTTACAGCTCCATAAGTTGCTGGAAAACACTGCTTTTTAAGCCGTTCATTGTTCACAGTTGTAGCCCATCACTAGAGCTGTCGGCGGTGCTAGGCAAAATGGCCGCCATCAGCATATCACAGTTGTAGCTCATCACTAGAGCTGTCGGCGGTCTTAGGCAAAATGGCCACCGTCAGCATATAAAATACACAGAGCGCCCGTCCAATTAGATCCCCCAGAGGAAGGCACGTGATCCCTGTGCCGAATACGCGTCGGGGAGGGGTAGGACGGAGCTGTCAGCAAAGGAGGAGGTGAAACACACCACACCGCACGCCATACGAGCTGTTGATTATACACTATACTCTGGATAGATTGGTGCACTAAAGCACCTGTAGATTGTGAGTACCCTCCTGGAGGAATATTTTTTACTTTTAATAAATCCCTAGCTGTATTACACCATGGAGCTTTCTCTTTCTTTTATATGAATATCATTGTTGTTACCTGAGAGGATTGGAGTTCACACCAACGTACCCTGAATGAGCCCAGGAGTGGCTCCAATGCGTGTTTAGACACTGTTTAACTACTGTGTCACACGCCTAGAGGTGAGCGCAAGCAGAATTGGGTGATCACAGGAGAGCACAAAAGCATGTTTGATTATGGACACCGTTAAGGAGAAGCATGATGGACACTAATTTTATGGACACTATATATTTGCACTTTATGTTCCTATACTAATCAGTTGATTATATTTTGATGTGGACATTTGATTGTCACAAGAGGAGCACCTGGATTTTACGTCAATAGCTATATATATTTATGTTATTTTCCTTTTGCATGATGCACTTTTGAGGATATCTCTACATAAGGATCGCACTTATTATATGCATTTGTTTTTATTGGCACAATCTTTTTGGTTTTATTATACTAGCGTTATTTTAGCACAGTCTTTATATATATTTTAGCGCAGACATAATTGGTTATAAGTATTTTTAAATTCCCTCCCCCACTCCTTTCTTCAGCAGCTCTGCAAGGATTGGCTGTTCCACACCTCACCATGATTTGGCATGCTGAAGTCATGTGGTTACTTTCCGGTCTTTTCACTGGATGTTAGAGATCATAGCAGAAGTTCAGTGTTAGAAATACAAAGAGAAAATGCATATTGACAAGGGGAGTGTAGAGGTGGGCAGGGAGTCTACTGACATCACGACTCCACCCACCGAGCTCCAAACAGACCCACCCACAGAATCTGCAGTTTTTCGGGTCTAATAACAGACAGAGGGGATACATTTGACAGGTAAGGATACGTGCAGGAGGCATGTATATCCTTATAGATAACCCCTATGGCAGTAGTTTAGAAAGGATGACATTGGGTTTACACCCACTTTAAATGATTTTTTTTGTGCCTAGGATGTGTCTCAGATCCAAGGCCTGGGATGTATACAGAACATAGACATTTCAGTCAAGAACCAGCTCTATTCTCCTGTGTCACAAAGCCAGCCCCTTTTGCTAGCCTAACAAATGCCAGTGTCTGTGATTAGTTGAGGCTCTAATTGTTGATCGTTAAAGGCGTTTGGAACTAGTAGGGCAAGCATAAAGAGTATATCCAGCCAAAACATTTTAACTTAATATATTCTGGATATGGTGGTGAAGGATTAGACACTTGTCATATTCTTACTGCTATTTGGTGCTCTATTAGATAAATTTACCCTCACTGTCACATTGACAATGGTATAACCAGACAGAAAACAGAGGAAAAACCTGTAAGGGGAACATAGACAATAAAACTTGGATGGGAGTTCTAGCCTTTTATTATAAAGACAGTAGGTGGGGAAAAACCTAACAAAGCTCTGATTATATGTAACAATTGAACAGGGGTTCTAATACGTCATCTCTCTACCCACCACTAATAAAAAAATAGTTGGCTGGACACACACTTTAATCTTAACTTAGAGAAAACTTTAGGGCTCAAGCAGGAATTTATGTGAAGTCAGAAACTTGCAGGCAGTACAATCTAGAGTTTAACTTTCTCATTAGTGTCAACACTTTAGAAGACATGACAGGTCCACAAAAGTGGACGCAGCCATTGTGTAGCCTGAAAAACAACATAATTACACTTTACCAAGCACTGCGTATAATAAAAACAGGTGTGTGTAGATCAGAAGGATATTCAGCTGTCCACCAAGTTATTTCTACACAAGTAAAGGCAAGACAAAAAAATGAAAATGAGTAAATAATTTAATCATCTTTATTCACCAGTAAAATTAAAACAATATAATTTCTTTAGATCAACATATGCTTTAAAAGCTCTAAAAGGGTCATTAGTACATGTGCCAATAATCACCAGCTCCAGTGACTAAGTGCTCTTAAACAGACCATGTTGTTGGAACATATGTGGAAGTGCTTTTCATCAAAACCTGGCCAACACTCCATGCATGACAAAGCATAGCTTATTTCCCTACTTGCCACTCTTCTACTCATTTATTTCACATTTTCTGATATCTGCTACACAACCTTGCTACTTTGAATGCTGTGTCGTTGCACAGTAAGGGGCAGGAAAACCCCATTATAATGACAGTAATGATCCAAATACAAGATGATCTCTAGTTAAATACCTCTAGTAATTTTTACAATATAACAGACATCTTCTAGTACAAGGTCCTTGATTTAACAAAAATAAATGGCTTTAGCCTGAAAAGCCTAATGAATAGAAATTTTAAATTGCCTCACACATGGCAATGCATCTGTATATGCCAGAGAATTAAATGTAGTAGAAATAACATCACAACATTTTAAAATGGGCACAAACTGAAAATCATTTTCACCAACTAGAGAAGACTAGTACAATGGTGGGCCTGAAGAGACTGCCAGAGTTTATGAATGGTCCCCACTGTAGCATATATAACGAAAGCTGTTGTGATTCATTCTAAAAGAGATCATTTCATAAGTTGGAGGAAGAATGTTTGAAACACAACGGTAGCCTCTGTGGTCCACTAAATGTGCTTCTGGTCCTCATGTTGCAAAACTTCCAATGTAATAAGTACATTACATGGAAGAATAGGTTCTTCACATAAAATACTGTGACATGCTTGGACATTAATCTACAGTACATGCAGAACACGTCACTCGGGATACCTGCACATCCTCAAAACCTGACTCCTATATTTATTTAACTTGTGCTGTATTTTCTACTAACCAGTTAACATTTACCCAAATTTAGACAACAAACTGGTTTACAGGATTAGCAAGTATTGACATCAGTTAAATAAAAATGCCCACATTTGTTTAATGTTTCATAATGTGGTCAAAGAAGTCAACAGGTTCAACATATAAGCTGCAGGTCATTTAGAAATGATGTATGACAAAAATTAGCTCATTAACAATGCTTGCTGAGCATTGTAGATAATAGGAGAACAATGGTCTATGCAGTGTCTAACTGAAGACATACGTGAAAACATTTTTGGAAAATGCATTTGAAAAAAAAAAAGGGGGGTTTACATAAATACAATTTAAGGTTCGGATACCTGTCTGAAGATAGTCTCTGTCCACTGTAGTACTACAGTGTACATAACAGAATCCATAATAAAAGTTTAAACAGGAGCCAATTTTATGTGCAATCTTATCGTTTCTATCCTACTCCATAAACTCCATAAAACAGTGCTCCTTTTCACAGTAATTGAAGAGAAAATGTGTATCCATTTGTTAAGAAAATATATATATGAATATTACATACAATATATTTCGGATTGTACACTGCACCTTGGAAAGAAATTCTCTGGATAGAGTGAGAATTGATGATGCCTTTATATCTTCTCTCACAAAATGGCTTCCATCCTCATGAGCACATGGTTACTTAATTGCGGGCCGCTATTACAACTGAAAGGGCTACACCCCCTATTGCTATGGCTGTTGCCCCAAAAAGCCACTTCCAAGAGATAGACTGTGGGAAAACAAAAAAAAAAAGAATATGTTAATTGTACAGGTTACATCTGGAGCTTATGACTGCATTCCTTCAACGTCCCACTGTTTATTTTTTTAATAAAATCACAGTCAGTTTTTTCTTGTGCCAGAGACTTAACAAGTGACAATAAATCTCTACAAATTGAGGGAAGACTAATCTCTGACTGCGGTCACTGGAACACAGGTCCCCTATTAGGAAATTTCCCATCACTTACTACTTAGTTGAGAACACATTTTGAATCTATCTACCTTTCTGTCCCTGTGAGAAATGTAACTGGAACAGCAACTGAGACTGAATCCTTGGAACAAGAGAACAGATGACAAAAACCTGAAAAAACTGAAAGATTTTAATCTTTCACCAGAAACAGGAAAAATTATGAAGCACAATACCTATCTACAAGCAAAATGTATAGTAAATAAAATTAAAATAGTACTCATCGATCTAGTGACCTGTTTGGAGCTCATGGGTCGAGACTGAAAGAGCCCTTCCAGCAACCGTGCTTAGATAAATAGAAATTTCATTCTGCCCCTAAGTTTCTAATAAAATTCTGTAGCAATAAGACGAAAATAAGCGCTGGACAGCCGCACTCGTAGATTTGTCTCAATTATTCAAAAAATTTACATCAAAAACAAAAGAGCAGCAGACAGGAGAAAAGCTGACATTTCGTACTAGCTCATGAGTAAGCACTAACGCTAGTGCGAAACGTCAGCTTTTCTCCTGTCTGCTGTTCTTTTGTTTTTGATGTATATTTTTTGAATAAACCAGACAAATCTACGAGTGCGGCTGTCCAGCGCTTATTTCCGTCTTATTGCCATTAGCAATAGCCAGCACCAACAACCTCCTAACCTAGAAGGATTTACTTTTTGCCTGTCTAATCCTCCTGGAGCGGTGATTATTCTCCTCAAAATTCTGTAGCACTTGAGAACTACACACACCTACCCAGTACCAATGGAGAAACCAAGATGCCAATTTGCCACAGTAACAAACTAGAACTGCTAATTGTATTACCCCTGCTTGGTGTCTGTCACTAATTTTCCTTGCAAGTACCTCCATGCTAAAATGGACTGTGGAAGCTAAAAGGTGTACACAGATCGTAAAACAATGCAGAGCATGAAGACATTGTTGAGGCACTTAGGTATACTTAGTATATACCAAATTACCTTTAGCACATATGCTGTTTATCAGCTAGAAATTCAAACGCTGCTCATAAGCTGAAGCTTGACACACAGTTACATGATAGAATTCTGACAACCGCCATAAAAATAAAAAGCAATTTATATATTCCTCAAGCAAGGCAAAAAAAGTGACAAGTTTGGGACTCCGACTATTGAAATGGGGCACAACTTGAAAAGTTGATAGTCTATCGAAATGTCAGTTTCTAAACTTAATATGCCTTTTTGTATGTGTGTTTCTATCCATAATATATTTTTCTTATCAAACTGACCCATTTCAATTAACACATTTTCATGGTAACAAGTGAAAAGACTTGTCAAATTTTGTAGGAAAAGAAAATAATTTTATGCAGAATATTTTTAGATTGTAAAATATACCTTAGGGACACAAACTCTAAGGTGGAGAGCATAAGAAGTGCTGATGTTTTATATTTCTAGTATATAAATGTAGCTTGATTCTCATTAGCATAAAAGGATGGCTTTAAGCCCTTTACAACTGCATAACAAAGTACATGTGGCATCAAAGAAGTGGGCATTCTTCCTGGGCACCACATATACTGTATGTGCTTCCTTGTGATTTACAGCAGAAAGAAGTGGGTGGATTACATAGCCACTGAACACCCAAGCTAATGGCTATGGAATATACCCACTGCTTTTCTGTCAATCAAGGCAGGCAGACTTGATGAGGAACTAGTCTCTCAGAGTTCACCATTAGGTTTGTCTTCCTTGGGATTGACAGAAAAGCAGTGGGTGAATTCTATAAGCTAATATTGGGCTGTTTAACAGCTATTGAATCTACCCACTGCTCTCAATCACTAGGGAGAAAGACCTGATGGGGAATTAGTCTCTCAGAGTTCCCCATCAGACTCCATTTACCAAACAAAAAAACGTCCTAGGCCCATGCAACCACCTGTAACAGGTGCACTGGACATCCAAGAAGTTTAGTAATGTGAAGCCCCAGTCTGGTCACCCCCTGCGATAAATTCACGTACCTGTTACCAACAGGTACATAAATCTGTTGCAGGCACCAACAATGTGGAATTTTAAGGGAGGTGGTTTGTGTTTTAGATAGGGGGGAAAAAAAATGGATTTTCAACTTATCTGAAAACTCATTATTGGAGTACACAGGACTTTTAAGCATAAAGTGGCTAATATGCAGCCTACCTTCAGGTGACTGGCTACTCCTGGTGCACACTCTTATTACCCCACCCACTCCGTGAGACTCCAGATTTAACAATCAATAAGGAGCGATTAAGCCACAGAGAGGAGGGGCCAGTGTCATGTACCCCAAGGTAAGCATTTCACAGGCAAGTCAAAATTACTATCTTAATCATACAGTATAGAACTTGAATTCATAGACCATGGGACATTCCAAAGCAATAAAAACTGAGGAAAGGGCAACAACATAGCAAAACAGAACTGCCAACAGGCCCACGAAAAACCCAAGCCTGTACATCCACTTAGTATAATTTGAAAAATGTGTAAACCGAGGACCAGGTGACGGCATGCAAATCTAGGATACAGATGTTTGGTGCTGAAAAGCACAAGAGACATCAACAGTTCTGGTGGAATAAACTCTGAAGAAGAATGGAGAAACCCATTCCCTAAAAGGTCAGTGTTCCTCTGCGACGCAGTGCGGTGCGATTTTCAGCCCATTCATTTCAATATAGACTGAAATGGGCAAGAAAGTAGTGCATGCAATCGCGTTTTTGGTGTTGTTGGGAGAATATATTGACACTCAAAGCTGATCGCACACCCAATGCATTTTGAACGCGGTGCGGGAAACACCCAAAAAAAGCAGGTTTCCCTAACCGCGTACTGTTCCTTGTTGAGGTAGAAAGGGGAGACCACCTTAGGTAAAAATAAAGTATGAGGTTTCAAGACTACTGTGTCCCTGTCCGAAAAAAAAAGAGAAAAGGTTCTTTACAAGAAAGAGCTGGCAACTCAGAAATAGGCCTAACGGACGTCATGGCAATTCTTCATGTGAGGTCGTCCAAAGGAGTGCCTCTAATTGTTTCAAAGGGGCTTTCTGAAGGAGAGGGAGAGCTCATAAGATGGGTTGAACTGGGGGATGCGCAAACCCCTGAAGAAATGCACTGATAAGGGATTGCGAGTCAAGAGGCTACCAGAAGAGTGTTTATAAAGCAGAACCCAGTGTCTTCAGGGTACTTCGGGACAGATGCTAATCAAAATGAGACTAAAGCCAGAATACAAGTGAATATTCCGTGGGGTTCAGTTTTCTTAGCATCATGCAAAGTCTTCACTAATGCGGTGAGTGTTATTACCATGTAACTCAGAGCAAGAAAATCCAAGTTAGAAATATCCCTATTTTTTAGGACTTCAGTTTCAAGAGCCATGGTGTTAAAGCAAGTGACTGAAAAGCAGGATGGAAAAGGGAGCCTTATGCCGCGTACACACGAGCGGACTTTACGGCAGACTTTGCCTGGCGGATGGGATTTGGTCGGACAATTCGATCGTGTGTGGGCTCCAGCGGACTTTGTTTTTTCAAAAGTTGGACGGACTTAGATTTGAAACATGTTTTAAATCAATCCGTCGAAATCGAGTCCGGTCGAAAAGTCCGCTCGTCTGTATGCTAGTTTGACGGACAAAAAGCCACGCTAGGGCAGCTATTGGCTACTGGCTTTGAACTTCCTTGTTTTAGTCCGGTCGTACGTCATCACGTACGAAATCAACGGACTTTGGTGGATTGTGTGTAGGCAAGTCCGTTCATTCAGAAAGTCTGTCGTAAAGTCTGTCGAAAAGTCTGCCGAGCAAAGTCTGCCGTAAAGTCCGCTCGTGTGTACGCGGCATTAAAGTGGATTTAAACCCAATGTCATCCTTTCTAAACTACTGCCATAGGGGTTATCTATAAGGATATACATGCCCCCTGCATGTATCTTTACCTGTCAAATGTCTCCCCTCTGTCTGTTATTAGACCCGAAAAACTGCAGATTCTGTGGGTGGGTCTGTTGTCTGCAATTTTTTCATTTTTTGCACACACGTAAAGATCTGCATTTGTGGTCATATTTTTTTAAAACCCCCAAAACATTACATTATTTATGAAAGTAGAAGCCTTGAAGAATAAAAAGATAGTAATTGTATTTTTTTTATGTTGCACAACATTTATACTGTTCAAACGCATATTTTCAGGAGGCTGTGTTGAGTAAGCAAATGCCAAACATGGCAATTCTTAAAACTCCATGTGCCCGTAATATTGCAAAGAACAAATGGCACCCAAAAATCTCCATAGGAAATGGTTTATGAGTACTTACAGTGCATATGGCACTGGAATTATTGCACGCACTCCTACATTAGTTGCGATACCTCACATGGGTGGTGCAACTGCAGTTTACATACACGTATGCACCCTGGGCATGCGTTTTCACTTGTGTGTGTGTGCGCAGGGCAATGGGGGTTACATTTAAAATATATATATATATATATATATATATATATATATATATATATATATATATATATATATATATATATTTTTTTAATTAAAACAAACTTTAACATTTTTTTTTTCTTAATTTTTATTTATTTTTTTACCTTAATAAACCCCCATGTGATAGCACTGGGCAGGTGACTAGTACTTTATGGAGGCATTGGTGGTCTGTTAGACTTCAAAGCATGTAACCAAATACAGATGTGCGTGGTTAGATACAGCCACAGAAAGAGAGCTCTGAAACCAGATTACTGAAATCATCTTCGCTGCTGGCTTTGTTCAGTGAAGGGGAGATCGAGAGACGTCTTTAAAGGGAGGGGCACCTGATCACTCTACAGCCAGGAGTCGGCTGAGGAAAACGGGCACAAGCAGATGGCTTGGTTACTATCCCCAAGGTAAACACAGAGGGTTACCGATCCAGAAACTGCTAGATAGCCTAGGGCAATAACCCTTCATAACTTGATTGAGGTCTCAGAAGAAAATACAAAATGAATGTTTTAAGAAGAAAAATACTTCTCCAGAGAAGAACAGATCAAAGAAAATCCTGGGAGTTTCACAGAGTAGGCGGGTGATACACATTTGCACCAGAGGCAGTCCTAGAAAAAAATTCCCAGTGTCCTGTTACCTGAAGGTAGCCTGCATTAAACCCATGGTCTGAATAAAATTCCTGTGTCCCGTACAATTAAGATAAAGGTTTTATAGTGAAAAGGTCAGTGCCATGTTAGTTTCAGACTATTTAGGATTAATAAAAAACAAAACAAAATACACAGTATTGTTTCTGGGCCCTACTATAGGTACAAACCGCAAATAATGGAGTGTGGCATGGCCCTGAACTTTAGGAGATTTTGTTTTGAGCTGTTCTTTGGTGGTGGGTCATGGTAATGAAAAAAAATATGCAGCTAAAGATTTAAAAAATATCATTTTTACTATCTTGGGCCAGGTTTCCTTTGACAATACAAAAAACAATGAGCTATCAATTAAGATTTACCACTGAACGAAGGTCCAATTTGTCATAAACAAAACAATTCACCTGCAAAAACTGAGCAGTTCCAAAAGTTTTACTAACACATGCCTAAGTTGCAAACTGGATTCAAACGTTTATTGTTACTTTCATCATTAGGAGGTTAAGAGTATAAACAGTGGATTTGTGTATATTTTATTTTTCTACTTTATTATGGACATTTTATATAGATATTTTAATTTCTTGTAAGAAAATTTCAAATGGGATTCTGTAGTACTCCTTCTAGCCAACAGATGGAGCTACCAGGTTCCTTATTATGCTGTCACCTTTTTCCATTGTTTGCAAAGCTCAAGCTGACATTTACACATTTATATAAATGTGTCATAACAAGGACTCATCCCTTGTCTATCTGCAACAAAAATGCTGGCTAGTTGATAGCCTGTGTATCAACCAACCAACATTAACCAATAAGGCTGCTTTCACACTGGGGCGGTAGGGGGCGTCGGCGGTAAAACAGCGCTATTTTCAGCGCTGTTTTACCACGGTATACAGCCGCTAGCGGTGCGGTTTTAACCCCCCGCTGGCGGCCGAAAAAGGGTTAAAACCACTCGTATAGCGCGGCTACCGCATTGCCGCGCTGTCCCATTGATTTCAATGGGCAGGAGCGGTGAAGGAGCGGTGAAGGAGCGCTGAATACACCGCTCCTTCACCGCTCCAAAGATGCGGCTTGCAGGAGATTTTTTCTTCTCCTGCCAGCGCACCTCTTCAGTGTGAAAGCCCTCGGGCTTTCACACTGAACAAACAGCGGAGGCTGTTTAGGGGCGCTTTGCAGGCGGTATTTTTAGCGCAATAACGCCTGCAAACCGCCCCAGTGTGAAAGGGGTCTAAGTGCAAACATAATATTAACACTTAAGTACATGTGTGGGTATAGAAAAGAATCACCCCTTTTAAAATAATCACATTTTGTTGCTTTGCAGCCTGAAATGAAGACAGACGCAGTTTAGGTTTTATCCAGCTTTATTTACTCAGTGCAACTTATAACGTCCAAGTGAAGGATATAACACCAACATGTCAGAAAAAAAATTAAAAAATCAAAAACAGAATCACTGAGTTTGAAAAAAGGATCATCCCTTATTTTTAATCTGTTGGGATATGTCTCTACTAACTTTGCAATATTGCCTGACTGGCGCGCATGCGCGGTATGGGGTTGGGGCCGGCGCCTGTGGGGAGGCGCGGCGCGGTCCACGCCCAGGGGGTCCATCATTGGACCAGGGTCACAGGACACACGCTTAGAGGCTGACTGTTTGTCAGCTGGGGGAAAATAGGAGGAGGTAACGTAGGGTAGACTCGGTGCGCACAGCTGATTGCTTTTGCAATCAGCTGGCAGCGCACTCAGCATAGTTAAAAACGCCAGCTCATTCACTCTGATCTTTGTGATCGGAGGAGGATGTTGTACTCATGCTGCGCTCTTGGCTGCTAAAGTAAGTTACTATGGTTGATTGGGGGCACTTGGGACTGTTACTCGTCAGACTATTCTCAATTTTGGTGTGGTTTATAATACCACAACCTGTTCACATTTTTCACAAGCTCCACTTTCTTCTCTATACCAGGTCTCTTCTTTAGTATCAGATGCTTGGCAACCAACATGGCGTTCTGTGAGCCCTCCTCCCCTCCCCTACGTTACATCTTGTAGGTGTCATTTTTTGGCTCTAGCTCCCAGGTATGTCTATCGCTAGCCTCTACATATGTGCATGTTATTTATTTCTCTGGGACCCGTCATTCTTTGGATCCCTATACATATGGGTGCTCATTTTTATTTACTTGCCACTTCTCATGGCATCATATGCTTGGTCCTAGGTCCGAAGATCCTTTTGGACCCCAGCCCACGCACAGGCGCCGCGCCAAACTTTTGGACGTGGCGCTTTTCAGCATTTTTGGGGACTGTACTCCTTATATCAATCACCTATAGTGTTTCACCTACCAACAATTGGATTTTCGCTATGTGCACACGGCCTGGGATACCACAGCAGAGCTGATTCTATGTCTTGAAGGCTTTTACAACACTTGCATTGAGTAAGAGAGTTTATTCTCACACAGACCCTCACGGGATGTGGGGGGTATATCTTCTCATATATGTATGTGATGTTAACCATTTGTCTTTTGCTTTTGTAATATTCAATAGATGATAATTCTCACTTATCAAACCTTGATGAAGGATTTTCCGAAACGCGTCGGTTTAGTGAGACTTCCCTCATTCAATACCTTGGTCTGTTTCCTTTTTGTGTTGTGATATTCTGTATCTCATACATGTTATCCTTGATGCAATTGTTTGTATGTATCATTTGTATCTGATTCAATTATTTTATATGGCGTATTTTCTGTCATGTGTTTGTACTTTGCAATAAAAATTTCTTCTTTTTTACTTATTATGTATTTTCTATGGTAATGCCTTTAAAATCCCACCTCAGGGGAACCCCTTGTTCTTTTTCTTTGTTATGGGATGTGGCATACCTTTTTTGTTTGCTACTTCTGGTCAGAGCCCTCTAGATTGCAATATTTGCCCACTCTTCACTGCAGAACTGCTCAAGTTCAGTTAAATTTGATGGTGACCGTTAGTGGACTGCAGCCCTCAAGCCATTCCATAGATTTTTAATGAAGTTTAAGTCTGGGTTCGGATTAGGCCATGCAAGGACATTCACATTTTTCTCCTTCAACCACTGTGTGGTCATTTTTGCTGTGTGCTTTGGGCCGTTGTCATGTTGGAAGGTAAACTACCTTTCCCATTGACGACCTTCTGGCAGAGCGCAGTAGATTTTGCTCAACAACTGCTCCAGTCCCTTCTGCAGAGAAACGCCCCGATAACAGAATATTACGACCTCCATGCTTTACTGTAGGAATGGTGAGCTGTATTGGATTTCCACCAGACATATCTTTGGTGTTGAGGCCAAATATAGTCTCATCTGACCATAACACCTTATTCCATGTGGCCTCAGAATCTTCAAGGTGCATTTTGGCAAAGCTCAGTCCTGACTGCATGGGGCCCTTCCTGAAGAGTAGCGTTTTTTTTGCAACCCTCCCATACAAGCCACATTTGTGGAGGAGAATTTCTCATATTGTCAAATGCACACAAGGATCACTCTGTCATAAATTCCTGCAACTGCTACAGGGTTGCTGTAGGCCTCTTGGTAGCCTCTCTGACCAGTTTCCTCCTGGCTTTTTCATCCAGTTTGGAGCGGTGTTCTGATCCAGCGAGGGTGTATTTTACCAAATACTTTTCACTTCTTAATAATATACTTCACTGTGCTTCAAGGCATTGATAAAGCCTTTGAATGTCTTTGTATCCATCTCTTGACTTGTGCCTGTCCACAACTTTATTCCAGAGATCTTTTAACAGTCCCTTGCCACCCATAGTTTATGGTTTGCTTCAGCTGCACTACCAGGGACAGAAAATGGTCCAGGAAAGCTCTCATGCTTAGATAATCAAAATAACCACATCCGCTAACAGCTGAAAGTTAAATGGCTTTGTGTGCCATTGAGAAGGTGATTAGCTACACCTGATTGAAGTCGGCAATTCTTTTTCCAACTCAATGATTCTGTTATTGATTTTTAATTTTTTTGACATGTTGGTGTTATATCTTTCACTTGGATGTTATAAGTTGCACTGAGTAAATACAGCTAGATTAAAAAAAAACAAATCTGTCTTCATTTCAGGCTGCAAAGCAACAACATATGTGATTATTATAAAGGGGGTGATTATTTTATGTACACACTATGTAATTCCCTCAAAGATAACGCCATAAAAGACATTAAAAAGAAGACAGCCAGTACAAACTGTTTTTCAAAGAAAAAGCATACATATGATTTACAGTACTGTATATTAAAAATACTGGTCAGGGAGGCTGCCAAGAGGCCTACAGAAACATTAAAGGAGCTGCAGTAATATCTGGCAAGTACTGGCTGTTTGGTACATGTGACAACAATCTCCCATATTGTTCATATGTCTGGGCTATGGGGTAGAGTGGCAAGACGGAAGTCTTTTTTTTTTTTTTTACGAAGAAAAACATCCATACAAAAACACATCTCAAGTCTCCCAAAAGCATGTGGGAAAATGTGTTATGGTCTGATGAATCAAAGGGTGAGCTTTTCAGCCATAATTCCAAAAGAGAGGTTTGGCGCAAAAACACTGCACATGATCAAAAGAACACCATATCCACAGTGAAGCACGGTGGTGGCAGCATCATGCTTTGTTGCTGTTTTTCTTCAGCTGGAACAGGGGCCTTAGTCAAGGTAGAGGGAATTATGAACAGTTCCAAATACCAGTCAATACTGGCACAAAACATTCAGGCTTCTGCTAGAAAGCTGAACATGGAGAGACTTCATCTTTCAGCATGACAATGATCCAAAGCATACATCCAAATCAAGAAATGGCTTCACTAGAAGATGATTAAAGTTTTGGAATGGCCCAACCAGAGCTCAGACCTAAATCCAATTGAAAATCTGTGGGGTGATCTGAAGAGGGCTGTGCAGAGGAGATGCCCTCGCAATCTGACATATCTGGACTGTTTTTGCAAAAAAGAGTGGGCAAATATTGCCAAGTCAAGATGTGCCATGTTGATAGAATCCTACCCAAAAAGACTGAGTGCTGAAATAAAATAAAAAGGTGCTTCAACAAAGTATTAGTTTAACAACTTCAATACCGGGCACTTTCCCCTCTTCCTGCCCAGGACAATTTTCAGCATTGTCACACTTTGAATGACAATTGTGTGGTCAAGCAAAACTGTACCCAAACTAAATTTTTATCATTTTCTTCCCACAAATAGAGCTTTCTTTTGGTGGTATTCGATCACCACTAGGGTTTTTATTTTTTGCTAAACAAACTAATAGGTGGCACTGGATAGGCAGCACTGATGAGGATCTACTGACAGGCATTACTGGTTGGCATCTGAAAGGCACTAACAGGCATTACTGATGGGGCACTGATTGGCATATTTATGGGCACTGATTAGCACTTTGATGGGTACTGACAGGTGTTCTTTATGGGGCACAGGCTGGCAGCTGATGGGTAGTGATTGGCAGCTGATGGGCACCTCTGATGGGGGCTGCACTGATAGTCAATGTGCTGTATATAAGCACAACCCCCCCCCCCTCCTGGCAGGGAGGGCCGCCGATCCTCTCTTCGTCAGCGCAAACCGAGAAAAGCCATTTATGGCACTTCCTGGTTCACGCGATGATCAGCTGTGATTAGTCACAGCTGATCACGTAGTAAGAAGCCTCCATCAGAGGCTCCATACCACGTGTCAGACTTAAATCGCCACGCTGCGTGCCCCCAGCTTGTTATCCTGATCACGTCATATGACGTCCGGTCAAGATAACAGAATTACTTTGCCGACGTTATATTGCTATATGGCGGGCGGCAAGTGGTTAAGTGCACACTTATGCAATCATGTTATTTTTTTTTATCCTTACTTCCCTCCACCTAAAAGATTTCCGTTTGTTATTCAACTTGTACAGTTTATAGGTCACATTAAAAAGGTGGAAAAAGTTCTGAAATTATTTTTGTCTCATTTTTTTACATCACAGAAACCTGATCTTTTAACAGGGGTGTGTAGACTTTTTATATCCACTGTACATAAGTAGCAATATTACAAATCTGAAGACAGAGTAGGGAAGCTAATTACCCAAGAAGTCTTGGAGGAGGACTTGGTGGTGGTGTTGGCTACATTCCCCAGCATCTTCTTGTACATGGCAGTTTCTACAATCTTCTGGTCAGCATGCTTCTTGACAAGCTTGGAGAGCTCAGCATGGATTGTCTAAGAAAAAATATCAGCCTTAACTTAACTTCTTAATTCAGCTGAGAAGAGAAAAACAATCTTGTCCAGGTCAAATTATACATTCCAAGGATTTTAAGGAACTTAAAAACTTAGTTTTACTGCAGAATCCTACCTGCTTCTAGCTTTGTGGATACTGAGACAGGCAATTTCCTAACTTCCTCAAACCGAACATAGAACTACAGCCGCACTTTAAAAGAAAAAACATATGCTGCACCTAATTATATGTGTATTTGCAGTTTCTTACTCCTTTTCCAAAACTCTTAAATATCTGATAACCCCGCCAATGAGGTTCACCTAATGCACTTTCCTGTAATGGTGTGGCAACAATACTGCAATGCATCTGAATTCAGAGTTGCCACTCAAGTAGGCTGTGGCTTCTTACACCACAATGAAGTAAAACATGTTGCAGGGGGCGTGGCTATCAGTACTGTAACTGCTGATTCACATGCCTGTAGTTTGCCGATCAGCAATTGGCCATTCCATGCCCTGCCTACTATTTTCTAGAGTGACATCACTGCCCTCTGTTGCTAAAACCCTCCCACTGGGAGCTGCCGTGTCTGGGAGGGGACATTTGAGACACAAATGGAGAATTATGGCTCAGTCAGGGAAAGTAAAGGAAGTTTTTTTTTTTTGTTTACCTGGATTTGGTACTTGTTTACACAGTCATACAGGAGCCTTTAATTGTACTTTAAGTGGTATTGCCAAGTTGGAAGGTTTGCATGATTAGTTCACGTAATATAGGGAGAGAAAAATTGCTAAAATAGCAGTGAGCAAGCCCCATATGTAGGTAATGCAACAGTTGAAAGTGTTTTGTACTCAGTGTATAGACCTTGAACACAAAGATTGTATAAAACATCTTCCAGTGTTGCCATGGTTGCAAAGGAATGTTTTGGATCCTCTAGAAAAATCACAGCTGGCAGCAAATAGAAAAGCATAACTAATTACATAAGAAATGCATTCTATTAAACCTCTTGTGTAGTAAATATGTTAGTTATTGAATATTATTGATCCCTTAAACATATTTGCACATTAGATCTTCTCTTAACCACTTAAGGACCGGAAGGATTTACCCCCTTAAATACCAGGCCATTTTTTGCGATACGGCACTCTCGCCGCTTTAACTGACAATTACGTGGTCGTGCAATGTTGTACCCACACATAAATGTATGTCCTTTTTTTCCCCCCACAAATAGAGCTTTCTTTTGGTAGTATTTGATCACCTCTGCGCTTTTTATTTTTTGCGCTATAAACAAAAGAAAGAGCGAAAATTTTGAAAAAAAAGCAATATTCTTTACTTTTTGTTATGATAAATATCCCCCCCAAAAAAAAAAAAAAAAAAAAAAAAAAAAAACATTCATTAGTTTAGGCCAATATGTATTCTACATATTTTTGGTAAAAAAAAAAAAAATCCGCAATAAGCATATATTGATTGGTTGGCGCAAAAGTTATAGGGTCTACAAAATAGGGGATAAATTTATGGCATTTTTATTTTTTTGTTTTTGTTTAAACTAGTAATGGCGGTGATCAGTGATTTTTGTGGTATGAAAACAGCGATCAGTGCTATAAAAATACACTGATTACTGTATAATTGACACTGGCAGGGAAGGGGTTAACACTAGTGGTGATCAAGGGTTAAATGTGTTCCATGCAGGTGTTTTCTAACTGTATGGGGGACTATGTGACTGGGAAAACACACAGATCCTTCTTCCTCCTTAGCAGAAAGACAATCTGTGTGATCTCCCCTGTCAGAACAGAGATCTGCCTTGTTTATACCGGCAAATTCCCGTTCTGTCACTGCGGGAAGCGATTGCAGGTGGCTGGCGGACAGAGTCCGCCATACCCGCTGATTGGCTCCCCCGCTAGCCAATGGGAGCGCTCGCACCCACAAAAGCGAGTTCCAGAGCCAACGTACAGCTACGGCGATGCCCAGAATCGTGCCACCTTGCCGCAGTATAATGATGGCAAGTGGTCAGCAAGTGGTTATACAATGCCTACAGATAAAGGTAAAATAGTTAAATGACACATAAAATTGACAAGGTGTATTCTCAACCTAATTTAACAAAAATGCACCCTTACATCTGACACCACTTCAAATCCATGAAAATCGGAATCAGGCCCTCCAAGAGCCTTCAGAAATAAGGTTGTGGTAGGCTTTAAAAAAGAGGTTTTTGTTTAAGGCTCATACTTACCTAGCTGGATGCATCTGTCCCCCGGTGCCTCTAACACTGAGAACCGAGCAATTGCTGCAGTCTGCAGCTCTTTACTCTGCCCCCTCAATTGCTCACTGGAGTCCTGGGCTGTGGAAGGGATGGGAGTGGCCGGCTCAGGCTCTCAGCATCTTGAGGAGAGGCTGAGCCAGGTGACTGTCCAAGCATGTGGTCTGATCCCAATTTTATTGTCGCGATCTTGCCCGAGCCTGGACTGGCTCTGTGACGTCAGCCGACAGCGGTCTTTGCCTGCTGTCTGCTGAAAATGGGTCACAGGAACACAGGACAAACTACACTCCTGTGATCGACAGGAGAAGTACAGCCAAACAATGTTTGGCTATACTTCTCCTTTAAAGTAATTGTAAAGTCTCGTTTTTTTTCTATAAAAAAAAAAAACATATCATACTTCTCTGTGCAGTGGTTTTGCACAGAGTAGCCCAGAATCTCCTCTTCACAGGTCCCTCGCTGGCTCTCCTGCCCCCCTCCCCCCTTCCTGTCGAGTGCCCCCACAGCAAGCTGCTTTCTATGGGGGCACCTGAGCTGAGCCGCAGTTTCCTGGGTCCATTCAGACACGGAGCTGTGGTTCGGCCCGCCCACTCTCTCTCCTGATTGGCTGACTGACAGCAGCGGGAGCCAATGGCGCAGCTGCTGTGTCAGCATTGGGGGGCTGCTGCACACTAAAATGTTTTTTTATCTTAATGCATAGAATGCATTAAGATAAAAAACCTTCTGCCTTTAGAATCACCTTAAGCTCACCAAAGGTAAGGTCCACTGTAAGGAATCTACATGTGGCGTTGATTTTTAAAGACTACTTATTTATACAGGACTGGAAAACCCAGCTAATTCAGACCAAGAGATGACCATCTGATGCTAAAAGAAGAATCAAAGAACCCCAAAATTTCACTGCAGGATCAGCAAGTTATTCTTATAACAGTTGGTGTCAAAGTGCATACATCTGCAATCAGAGATTTTTTTTCAAACCTTCTGGAACAACCTGGTGTAGACTGTTGAATCAAGGACAGAGTTGTATTGCCACAGTAAAGGTAGCATGGCGCAAACTGAAGGCAGCATTTCAGAAAAAGAACCTCGCACTGTGAATCATGATGGTGGAAATGTTATTGTTGGGGGTTGCTTAGGAGCTTCAGGGCCTGGGCAGCTTGCAGTTAATGAGTCAACTTTGAATTCTGCATCATATCAAAGAGTGTTTAATGAGAATGTAAGGCTATCACAGTTCAATAGTTGAAGTTGAACCAGAAGTTGATCCTTAACCACTTGCTGACCGCCTCCTGTATCTTTACTGTCACAGGGCAGCTCAGCTGTGCAGAATCGCACAAATATACCTAATGTGCATTTCCGGGTAGGGGGTGCGCGTGCGCCCACCCCGGCAGTTGTCATTTGCTACAGCACAAGCTGTTCAGGGGTCCCAGAAAATGACTTATGGCCAGAACCTGCTGATTGGCTGAGCAAATGATAGAAGGGAGCCCTGTGTTGATTAACAACACAGGGCTCTCTACAGACAGCAACGACATGCCTTTGTTTTGCAAAGCAGGGAGTAAAAACCAGCACAATGCTTAGTAAAACAGCACACACACTAAACATTGTTAGGCACAGTTAACCCCTTCATAGCCAGTGTAATTAGTACAGTGCCAGTGTATATTACTAGTACTGATCACTGTATTAGGTATCACTGTCAGTAGCGGTATTTAAAAAAAATAAATAAATAAAATAATAAGGAATAAAAATTCTAGTATATATATATATATATATATATATATATATATATATATATATATATATATATATATATAGATGTATATACAGTTTGTAGACGCTATAACTTATAACCAATATAACGCTATAACCAATCAACATACACTTATTGGGATTTTTTTTTTTAACCAAAGACATAGCAGAATACATTTTACTTTTCTTAAATTTTTTATCGGATACGTTTTATATCAGAAAGGAATTATTTTTTTTAATTTTCGATCTATTCGTTTATACAATAAAAAAAATTAAAGTTACGCTTACCGGTAACGTATTTTCCAGTAGTCTTTCAGGACAGCCACAATGAGAGACCTTGGCTCCTCCCCTTCCTTAGGAAACACTGCGCCAGCCAATAAATTTTCACTTCCCCCTGCCGGATTTCAGTTTTTCTAAGAGCACCTCTGACCAGCTGGGGAGTCACAAGAACACATTAATACCATCACATATTACTATCGTGCCTGCGTTCAGGTCTTCCTCAAGACCCCCTCATAAATTTGGGTGGGTAACTAGTGCTGTCCTGAAAGACTATTGGAAAAGACGTTACCGGTAAGCGCAACTTAAAATTTTCCCTCCCCGTCTTTCAGGACAGCCACAATGAGAGTATAGATGAGCACTTGCCACTTAGGGTGGGACTACGGCTTGCAAAACCTTTCGCGCAAAAGGCTTGCTTATTCGCCGACACCAGTTCCACCCTGTAATGTTTACAAAAGGTGGCGAAACTGGACCACATTGCTGCTTTGCAAATTTGCCCTGGCGTCGCTCCAGCTCTTTCCGCTTGAGGAGCCGCCATAGCCCTAGTAGAGTGTGCTTTTTATACCAACAGGAACTTCTATTTCTGCCAACGTATAGGCCTGGCCAATGGTTGCCTTAAGCCCCAGAACACAAAATAAACAAAAAGTCTGACTTCCTTACTGTGATGATATTTCGAAGCCACTTTAGTTAAAAATGCCGGATTGGTTTTGAAAACTACCCGATCCGAAAAAAAACAAACACAAAAAGGGGGTATGACTGATAAAGCCTCTATTTTGCTGACCCTCCTGGCAGTTGTCACTGCAACCAAAAATACTGTTTTGAAAGCAAGATCCTTTAGTGAACAATTTTCTAAAGGCTCAAATGGTGGTTTCGTTAGGGCCTGTAAGACCAAAGATAGGTCCCACTTGAGGAAGGGAGGGCCTTGAACTGGTCTCTGTCTTGCTAGAGCTCTGAAAAATCTGCCCACCCATGGGTTGGTGGCCAGAGGTTTTTTCAAATATGTGCCAAGAGCTAATACCTGGCTCTTAAGGGTACTAATGGCTAACCCTTTCTGCCCCGCACTGCAAAAACTCCAAAACTGCTATGAGGCTCTGTACCTTGAAGGAGATTCCTGCGCACCACTCGTTAAAGCGAAGACCTTTTTGTAGATCCGGCGCGTCTCCTTTCTGCTATTGATGAGAGTGGATATCAGCGTTTCTGAAAATCGCTTGGTTTTTAATATTCTTTCCTCAGTGGCCAGGCCGCCAAGTTCCGTTGGTGTACTTGGAGACAGAGGATCGGGCTCTGTGAAAGGAGATCCTCCCAAAGTGGTAGGAACCAAGGAGGGTCTACTGCTAACTGTTTGAGGATTGAGAACCAGGCCCTTTTGGGCCAATGTGGTGCCACCAAGATCAGAGAGGTGTTCTCTTCCAGAAATTTTATCAGCACAGCCAGGAGCAAGACCGCGGGCAGGAAGGCATAGCATGTTTTGAAACGCCAGCTCTGCGTTAGCGCATCTACCCCTAGTGCGTTTTCCAACCTGTTTAGTGAGTAGAAACTGGGTTTTTGCATTGTCCTTTAATGCGAAGAGGTCCACCTCCGGGTGTCCCCATCTTTTGGATATAAGGCTGAAGACTTCCTGGTTGAGGACCCAATCGCCCTCTCTCAGCTGCTTTCTGCTGAGAAAGTCGGCCACCACAATCTTTTCCCCTTTTAGAAAAACTGCCAACAGGGAGAGTGCGTTGGCCCAGCTCAGGACTTCTGTTGCTAGGGTCAACAGGATTCCATTCCTCGCGCCATCTTGCTTGTTTACATTAGCGACGACCGAGGAGTTGTCTCAGAGCACTTGAATGTGGTGGCCTTGGAGTTCCCTCCTGAAGGCCTTGAGTGCCAACCCGATGGCTTTCAGTTGCTTCCAATTGGACGACCTTTTGAGCTCCTCATCCCTCCAGGTGCCCTGTGCTAGTAGGGTTCCCAAGTGTGCGCCCCAGCCTTTGCCACTTGCGTCCGTGGGTACCACCCTGGAGACCGGAATGAGCCACAGACGCCACTGCGACAGGTTTACCATTTTCCTCCACCACCAGAGGGATCTTTTTACCCGAGGTGGAACGTATAGTAAGGTGTCTAAAGACTCCTGACTGCGGTCCCACACTTTTAGGACAAAGGTTTGCAGGGGACGGAAATGTAGCCCTGCCCACTGAACTGCTGGGATGGTTAAGTTGGCAAACCCAGAGTTGACATTTCTGACCTTATAGAGACCTGCTGGTTGTTTTAGAGAGAGGCTACTGTCTTGTCCAATTTCCGTATTTTTTCTGCCGGGAGAAAAACACTGAACTGAGTGGAGTCTAGCAGGTACCCTAGGTAGGTAATGCGCTGAGATGGAATCAAGCTGGACTTTTCTTGCAGGGTTTCCTTTGTCCGTTCCAGATTTCTGGTTAGCTGTTCTGGAGATACTGCGAAGAGGAGAAGGTCGTCCAGATATGCAATAATTGAGACTCCTTTGAGTCGCAGAAAGGCCATGGCTTGTGCCATGACCTTTGTAAATATTTGGGGTGACAAAGATAGGCCAAATGGAAAGTGCCTGAAACTATAGATGGATTGTTTCTCCTATGTTCACCGCTAGACGGAGAAAAGCTTCTGCGATAGGGACGTGGAGGTAGGCGTCCTTGAGATCTAGTGACACCATGTAACAATTCTGGGGTAGCAAGGCTCTGACTGTAAAGATCGATTCCATACGGAACCTCTTGTAGGAAATCGACTGGCTCAGGGGTTTTAAGTTCAGGATCAATCTATTTTCCTGAGGGTTTTTTCACTACAAAGTAAAAGTACTTTGTAAAAGCCTCCCCCCCCCCCTTTCCTCTCCTTTTGGAACCCTGCAAACCACATTTTGTTCCTTTAAGTCTAGATCCCCCAGTAGGGCCCCAGCCTTCGCCGACGGGGAATCTTCGTGGGGGTGGTCTTGTAAATTCCAGGCGGTACCCCCTCCTTACGATCCCCAGGATAAATTGACTGAGGGAAGCACCCTCTCACTGTGGGAGGAAGGCCACCAGTCTTCCTCGAACCTGGTATGGAGGGTCATTGGTTTTGTCGGGGCTGTTCAAGAGGATGAAAAATTGCGCCTCCCCTGCCCTTGCCCCTTTGGCTCCAAGTTTTCTTCTCCCCCTCCGACTTGGGGGCCACCCCCTTTGTTTCTGCCGACGAAACCCTTTCTTTGTTTGAACTGCGGGTTTACGTTTAACCAGGAAGGATTTCTTCTTGTCTGCTGTGCAGTCTAGCAGAGCTTCTAGACCGGGGCCAAAAAGTAGATCTCCCGTCCGTGGGATGCCGCACAGTTTAACCTTAGAGGCACTATCGCCAGGCTACGTTTCTTGGCCAGAGGGCTCTTCTGGCAGAGTTGGCTAGAGCTGCGGTTCTGGCCGACATGCGGACAGACTCTGCGGATGCATCCGCTATATATGCCACTCCTCGCAAAATGGTAATATCTGCAAGAGCTCCCATATCGTCAAAGGCCGGATCTGTATGTCTGGAGACCTGGGGGAAGGTAGCGTCCAGTTTGGGGTTCTTATTCCAGATGGACGATGGATCTACTGAAAAACGAGAAGCTTCTTTTCAAAGATCTGGAGAAAAAAAGGTTTCCGTTCAGGATCCTGTCACTCCTCATTTACTGTTTCTACCAAGACATCATAGACTGGGAAATCCTTATTTTTCTGTTCCCCCAAGCCCCTGTACATCTGATCATGGAATGTCAGGGGTTTCTTGTCCGCCTGAATTCCAAGGGTGGTGTAAAGGACCCAAGAGGTCCTCTACCTCTTCCAGGGACAGTTTATATCTTTAGGGTTTCCTGGACTCCCCGTCCCGGTCCTCTCCCTCTGATTCCTCCTGGGAACCAGAGGTGGCACTATCCAGCTCTTCCCTAGCCTCCTCTCTGGAGGCCCCAGTAGATCCGTCTGCCGTGTCAGTGGCAGCTGGTTGTGCTTGTGGTGGGGGGTTGTACTTTGGGATGCAGGTGAGGGATTAGTAGGAAGCTTAAAACCTTCAAACAAAGATTTGAAAGACTGGAAGGTGGAAGAAAGTTCCTTCACTGAAGCCGCTAACCCTGCTTCCTGCTTTGATGCCCTTTCTCTGACTAAAGTATCTGTACAGTCCTTGCATAATCCTAAAAGCATAGATGCATATAAATGGAAATAGTTAAATTATAATAAAGAAGCAAAATGGTATCACACTGGCAATTAGGTGGAGAGGGGTTAACAACATCTGGGTGGCTAGCTGGTAGTATATGGAGACTGAACCATGGATGACCTGAAAAGGATTTACAGCGAGAGTGACCCGACAAAGGGAGTGATTAACAAATCACTGTCTTCACGCTGGAAGTCAGGTGCCGATGGTCTCCCTGGTGGAGAACCACAGCCGTGGAAGGACCCTCTGTTAGTAGGTATGGAGTGCTGGAGCTGGTCGCGGGTAACGGCCATGCCGAGCTGCAGGCGATATAGTGTAGGCAGTGGGGTCAATGTCCACCTCTGGGGATGGAGCCAGAAAAGCCGAGAGAACCAGTAGAAGCCACAGAAGCCAGGTGCACTGGATGACGTCAGGGCCGTTGCCAGAAGTGATGGGGAGAGAAAGCCAGTGTGAGGGGTGAACCGAAAGCTTCTAGGTTGCCTTGCAAAATACTTTTGTCTAAGTTTCCCCTAGGGTGTCCCTATGAGAGGCGAACTTTCTCTTAGAGCTATGTGAGGATCTTGACTTTTCAGTAGCTTTCTGAAATACATGCAAGAAAAAAAATAAACAACACCATCTTTGCATATAGAATACAACCCTGAGGAGTGCACTAGACCCTTTTAAAAGTAAGGATCTGAACCTTCCCCCCACCACTACCAGGAACCATCGTGGAGGGGGGAAATCCTAGATGCAGAGGACCATTCCCCTGTGCTGTCTGGGCGTCCGCTTCAGACATGACCTTGCTGGTGGTTGCTGCTTGAGGAGTCTCACGCTGCCTGTGCTGCGTTCCAGGCTGCGCCGGCCCACTATCAGCCCCGCGACCCGGAACCGGAAGTCGCTGGTCAAAGGGAAGCATCTGCCCTCCCTCGGAAATAACGTCACCCGCCACACGGCCCCTGCCTGGTTTCAAATGCAGCCTGCACCTGTGTACAGGGAGAGCGGAGCTGCCTCCCTGCTGCAACCCTCTGGATGCAATGGTGGGCCCCCGGATCTTCCTCCCGCACTCGGCAAAGATGGGGTGGCGAACTATGCGGCGGGTATGCACCTCACCGCATCCCTGGGAGAGCCCCTGCCTCCCTTATAGGGCTTCAAGGCTGACTGCCAGGCCCCAAAAAAACAGTGTCTCCCCAACAGAGGAAACACAAACTTAAGTCCGGCAGGGGGAAGTGAAAATTTATTGGCTGGCGCATTGTTTTCTAAGGAAGGGAAGGAGCCAAGGTCTCTCATTGTGGCTGTCCTCAAAGACTAGGAAGGAAAAAAAAAAAAAAGAAGCCCAGTGGTAATCAAATACCAACAAAAGAAAGCTCACCACAGAGCAGCCCCGATCCTTCTCTTCTAGGTTCCTCAGTTGGTGCTCCTGGCTTGTCCTCTTCTCGATCTGCAAGATGGCTTCCCATGGTGGCACACCTCCAAAGACACAGACAGAGCAGCTCCAACCCCGCCCCACTCCCTCGTCACTAGATTTGATTGACAGCAGCAGGAGCCAATAGCAAAGCATGCGAGAACGGGGAGAGGCGCTACAGATGGGCAAAGCGCTGGATCGGGTGAGGGCTCACAAAAGTATGGGGGGGGGCAATACAGGTACTGGAACATTTTTTACCTTAAGGAATGCATTAAGGTAAAAATGTTTAGGCTTTAGAACCACTTTTAGCTGTAAAGTTAAAGTGGTTCTAAAGGTTGAGTAATTTTAACCTTCATGTCTTGGCTGAATTCACACCTGAGTATATTGTTTTCAGGCAGAAAGTCACACGTTTTACCGCAATTTTGTACAGGTCAAAAGGTCACCAATGCAAAAAGCAGAAAAACGCCTGTAATCTGCTCAAAAAGAAGCTCATGTACCTTTTTGAGCTTCAGGCCTTTTGCTTCAGTTGACAGAACGCTCAGATGTGAACAGGGGCCATTTAAATGAATAGGCATTTTTGAACTTTTGAGATGAGCGTTTTACGAGCTGAAAACGCTCAGGTGTGAACGCAGCCTTAAGGACACACAGAGCGAGTCTCGAGAGCAGTAAGCGAGCATGCACGAGTGCCCCAATAGCAAGCGGCTTTCGATCCAAGTATAGGGTCGAGGCCTTAATTTACCACAAAAAAAATGGGAAAAACTTATTGGCTTGTGTATAAGACGAGGGTGAGAAATGCAGCAGCTACTGTAAGTGGAAAAAGAGGGTCAACAATGCCCATTTGCAGCTGTATGCGGGCATGTGTGTCCCGTGTCAGTGGGCATGTGTGTCCCGTGTCAGTGGGCATGTGTGTCCCGTGTCAGTGGGCATGTGTGTCCCGTGTCAGTGGGCATGTGTGTCCCGTGTCAGTGGGCATGTGTGTCCCGTGTCAGTGGGCATGTGTGTCCCGTGTCAGTGGGCATGTGTGTCCCGTGTCTGTGGGCATGTGTGTCCCGTGTCTGTGGGCATGTGTGTCCCGTGCATGTGTGCATGTGTGTCCCGTGTCTGTGTGTCTGTGTGCATGTGTGTCCCGTGTCTGTGTGCATGTGTGCATGTGTGTCCCGTGTCTGTGTGCATGTGTGCATATGTGTGTCCCGTGTCTGTGTGCATGTGTGCATATGTGTGTCCCGTGTCTGTGTGCATATGTGTGCATATGTGTGTCCCGTGTCTGTGTGCATATGTGTGCATATGTGTGCCCCGTGTCTGTGTGCATATGTGTGCATATGTGTGCATATGTGTGCATATGTGTGCATATGTGTCCCGTGTGCATATGTGTGCATATGTGTCCCGTGTGCATATGTGTCCCGTGTGCATATGTGTCCCGTGTGCATATGTGTCCCGTGTGCATATGTGTCCCGTGTGCATATGTGTCCCGTGTGCATATGTGTCCCGTGTGCATATGTGTCCCGTGTGCATATGTGTCCTACTTAGAACCCCTAAACATCATACTTTTTTTTTCTAACACCCTAGAGAATAAAATGGCGGTCGTTGCAATACTTTGTCACACCGTATTTGCGCAGCGGTCTTACAAGCGCACTTTTTTTTGGAAAAAAAACACTTTTTTAAATTAAAAAATAAGACAACAGTAAAGTTAGCCCATTTTTTTTATATTGTGAAAGATAGTGTTACGCCAAGTAAATGGATACCCAATATGTCACGCTTCAAAATTGCGCCCGCTCGTGGAATGGCGACAAACTTTTACTCTTAAAAATCTCCATAGGCGACGTTTAAAAAAATTCTACAGGTTGCATTTTAAGTTACAGAAGAGGTGTAGAGCTAGAATTATTGCTCTTGCTCTACCGATCACGGTGATACCTCACATGTGTGGTTTGAACACAGTTTTCATATGCGGGCGCTACTCACGTATGCGCTCGCTTCTGCACGCGAGCTTGTCGGGACAGGGCGCGTTTAAAAAAAAGAAAAAAAATTGTCATTTAAAAAAAATCATTAATAAATATGATTCTTTAAGAGCTGTGGACCAAAGCGACGTTTTGACGTCGCTTCCACCCAGCAATTGTCTGGAGACGGGTGGGGGCCATCTTCTCCTCCCTCGTCTCCATACCCAACAGGAAGCAAGACGCGATCGCCTCCGCCGCTGCCGACAGCTCCGGTAAGCAGCAGAATGCACCGGAGCGCGGCAGGAGGGGGGGTGCCCTCGCCTGCCGCAGATAAAAGTGATCTTGCGGCGAATCTGCCG
Source organism: Lithobates septentrionalis (assembly GCA_037952835.1). NCBI lineage: Eukaryota > Metazoa > Chordata > Amphibia > Anura > Ranidae > Lithobates > Lithobates septentrionalis. The sequence continues at coordinate 183,360 of JBBDGP010003357.1, forward strand.
CAGAGAGCAGTTATCTTGTAGCGGACCGCCCGCTGAAGAAAAGGTTATCGGGGTTATGGCAGCTAGATGCTGCCATAACAACGATATACTCCTTCAAACAGCCGAAGTAAAACTGCGGCGGGCGGTCCGTAATTTATTAAAACGTTTAATACAAAATGTTGAGTTTGTTTTGTTCTCATCACAATTTTGGACATTGTTCATGATAGACACAGTAACATTATAAACAAAAAAAGAAATACTTTAAAAAGATTTACACCTTGTTTGAAGGTTCCAGTTTCAGTGCTTTCCTTAAGATGGCTATAGCCTCACTGTACTCTCCTGTCTGGGCCAATACCTGTAGAGAAACAAGAAAATTGATAGTCAATCTGATGTAGATACCTTATTCACCATAAAAAAAAATGCACATGGTAAGAAGTGCTCATCAGTCATGTCTACCAGCCAAAGTACTCAAAATCCAACTATGCAGTCATGACCCTATCATTAGAGTACATCAAAACCTATTCTGCAGTCATGATCTGAACAAAAAAAATAAATAAATACAGTGGCTGTAGTAGAATATTAGCCAAGAGTGAGGTTTACCACACTCAAAAAAATTGCCAAAAATTCTAGTCACCTAAAACAGGTTCCATAAACGCAAGCACATCTTTTTCCAGTGCTAGCCCTCAGACACACGTGCAGCCTTACTACAAGGAGCTCTGATTTGGTCTCTATCTATCTGCTTAAATAGGAAAAGCCTTTAACCACTTCAGCTCCGGAAGGTTTTACCCCCTTCCTGACCAGGGAGATTTCTTTGGGTGGTATTTGATCACCTCGCGGTTTTTATTTTTTGCGCAACAAAAAAAAGACCGTCAATTTTGAAAAGAAAAAAAAAAAAAAGTTTTTTTTTTTATTTTCTGCTGTAAAACATATCAAATAAGAAAAATGTAAAAAATATAAAATGTCTTCATATATTTAGACCACCATGTATTCTGCTACATATTTTTGGTAAAATAAATACCAATAAGCGTATATTGAATGGCTTGCGCATGGGAAAGATTTATGGACTTTTTATTTTTTTTATTTTTTTTTACTAGTAATGGCGGCAATCAGCGATTTTTAGTGGGACTGCAACAGTGCAGCGGACACATCTGACACCAAGGGACACTTTTTGGGGACCAGTGACACCAATACAGTGATCAGTGATAGAAAAAAAAAACGCACTGTCACTGTATAAAGGACACTGGCAGGGAAGGGGTTAACATCAAGGGCAATCAAAGGATTAAATGTGTTCCCTATGTGTGCTTTCAAACTGTAGGGGGGAGTGCTTAGACTAAAGGAAAACATAGATCAGTGTTTCTGCTTAGCAGAAACACGAGATCTCCATTTTCCTCTTTGGCAGAACGGCGGTCTGCCTTGCTTACGTAGGCAGAACACAGTTCTGCTTCTCTCTGAACGATTGCCAGGTTCTTGGCGGACATCGCGTCCCTCGGATCCGCTGATCCACAGCGGGAGTGGGGCTCCGGCGGCGTGTGAGCTCAGTGCTGACCTCAGCACCTCAGAGCTGAAGATGATGATCATGTACAGGTACATGATTTTGCGCTTAAAGGCCGCCCTGCCACAGTACATGTACATTGGGCGCTCCTTAAGTGGTTAAAGATGATCTATGGTCACAGCATACACTTTCATTTTATTGTAATAGCAATCCAAAACACCAGTTATTTTTGACAATCCAATATAAGCGTACTTAAAGTACCTTCATGCATTCTATTCTAAACCTTCTGTGTGCTGCTCACCCCCACAATACACACCTGAGCCTCCTCTCGGTCCAGCGATGTGAACAAGAGCCTCTGCTGTCCCAGGACTCCCTCTCCCCATTGACTGAGATAGCAGTGGAAACCATAGGCTCCCACTGCTGTCAATTGCAGCCAGTGAGGCAATGAGAAGAGAGCGGGGCCGGGACAAGGCTTTGTGTGTCTTATAGACGCATACAGCAGGGCTCAGGAGCGAGCATGCACGGGTGACCACATAGCAAGCAGATTGCTATTTGGGGCACTGGTCAAGTAGGGAGAAGCCAGGAGCGCCAACGGGCACCCGAGAATTAGAGGATCAGGGCTGCTCTGTGAAAAACCACAACACAAAGCAGCAAAGTATGACGTATGTTTTGTTTTATTTATGTTGAGAGCACTGTCAGTCTGCTGATCATCGCTTTCCTCAACTTCCTGGATGCCCTGCATGCTTTGCAGCTTCTCCCCTGCCAGTGCTCTGTCGAAATAGCCAAATCGTCTAAATCTCCAATTACGTCACTTCCGGTGAGACTTTCCAGCAGCAGATTGGCTCTACTGCCTATGCACGCGTGCAACCGACAGAATTCGAGTTTTCAAAAAAGGTTAGTGACTTACCTTTCGCATGCGCACTGCAGTGATTGAAACATCCAACGGTGTTTCTGTTATTCTGTCAGACACGCGCGTGTATGGGCAGTATAGCCAACTCGTCTAAATCTGCTGCTGGAGAGTCACCAGAAGTGACTTATTGGAGATTGACGAGTTGGCCATTTTGACAGAGCACTGTCCCTTTTGATTTCTAAGTATTACATATCCCATGGTACCTTGATGTACATGCAGAAATTCCTGTTATGGACTGTCTAATATCACTCCTCCTCTCAGCACTTCTGTAGTTCAGAAGGCAGGCTATGTGAAATGTGTGACACAGCAGTGCCTACTTACATGGCGTGGTAAATTTAGGTCACAGAATTCAAGGAAGTAAATGTGTGGGGATTGTCACAAAGTTTACAAACTTCATGAGCATTTAAATTAATAAGAGGAGCAGGCTAGAAATCATTGAAATACAATATTAACACAAAAATATGATTTTAAACTTTGGCCAATGATATGCCTTTTACCGATTTGTACCTTTAAATAAAACTATAATACAGTGTGAGACAGTTTGTAGAAACATCTCAAGACTGACAGATCCTAACATATAAATACTGTACTAGAGAGACATCTGGTGGTAGATTAAAAGTACGGCTCCGCGAAATGAAAAAAGGCTGTTTAAAAGGAAAAGGTCTATTTAAACCACTGCAGAACCTCAAATTTGTTTAATCTGCTGATCTAGAAACATTAGATGAAGGATCAGCCACAGACACTTCACTTTGAGACAATTTACACATGAGAACTATTTTCAGGTATAATCTTAAAAGCGGAGTTCCACACAAAAATGGAACTTCCGCTTTTCGGAACCCTCCCCCCCTCCGGTGTCACATTTGGCACCTTTCAGGGGGGAGGGGGGTGCAGATACCTGTCTAAGACAGGTATTTCCACCCACTTCCGGCATAGACTCCCATGGGAGTCTATGCCTCTTCCCGTCCCCACCGCGCTGTCTGCTGGGAACACACAGCTCCCAGGAGAGAGCGGGGACCACTAGGGACGCGCAGCGCGACTCGCGCATGCGCAGTAGGGAACCGGGAAGTGAAGCCGCAACGCTTCACTTCCCGATTCCCTCACCTAGGATGGCGGCGGCAGCTGCCGAGAACGAGCGGGTTCTCGGCGTCCCCTGCCGACATCGCTGGACCCTGGGACAGGTAAGTGGCCATGTATTAAAAGTCAGCAGCTGCAGTATTTGTAGCTGCTGGCTTTTAATATTTTTTTTTTATGGCGGTGTGGGTGAACCCCCGCTTTAAGTGTTTGATTTTCTATTTTTTTTGTAAAATCAGCACTGTAAATTTGTAATGTTCCAGACAGCTATCCAGCCAGCTTATACGTGTACATGACAGTCCACTGGTCTGACCTACAAGTGTGTAGAACTTATTCAACTCAGCACTGCAAAGTGAGCACTAAAGAAAGATCATTCCCAACGAGATTGGGCATATACAACCTGGTAAGGTCCACATGCATTTAAGAAAAGTCCAGTACAAAAGTACTAAAAAAAAAAAAAAAGAACTAAAAGTGTCCAGTACATCATATCTTGGAATACAGAAAAAGGCCATAGGCTTGACTTTCATAGACCCTGGGTTATAGCCTGGTACCTTCAGGTGATTGTACACCGACAAAGACTTCCTCTGGGCATCCCCATATCACCCTACCCCAGTCTGCGAGTCCTCAGTTTTGTAGCTAGCAATGCTGGGTAACACAGAAATAGAGGCAAGGGTAGCCCGTGTACTGTACTCAAAGTTATAGAATTTACGAGGCAAGTCAAAAATGCCTTAATTTTATTTGTATTGGACAGAGGCTTGATATTCACAGACTCTGGGACATCCTCAAGCAATGAATAAGAGGATGAACGAGCACTTACCAGTTAGGGTGGGACTACAGCTTGCAACACCTTTCGCCCAAAGGCTTGCTCACTAGCCGACACCAGGTCCACTCTGTAGTGCTTTACGAAAGTGGAATAGCTGGACCATGTTGCAGCCCTGCATATTTGCTCTGGCGTTGCTCCAGCCTTTTCTGCCTGAGAAGCTGCCATAGCTCTGGTAGAGTGTGCCCTTATACCCATTGGGATTTCTTTCCCTGCTAATGTATAGGCCTGGCCAATGGTTACTCTGAGCCATCTGGCAATAGTGCGTCGAGACGCTTTGCATCCTTTTCTGGCCCCAGAAAACAAAACAAATAAAGAGTCTGACTTTCTAAACATCTTGGTCAGCTCTAGGTACTGAAGGATACATCTCCTTACATCCAAAGAATGAAATTTTAATTCCCTTTCCCCCGAGGGTTTGGGACAAAATGAGAGTAGAACTACCTCCTGACTTCTGTGAAAACCAGAAGCAACCTTAGGTAAAAATGCTGGATCGGTCTTGAAGATGATCCGATCTGGAAAAATAACGCAAAAAGGAGGTCTAACAGATAAGGCCTCAATCTCACTGACTCTCCAGGCAGTTGTCACTGCTACCAAAAAAACAGTTTTTAACGTAAGATCCTTTAGTAGACATCCTTCTAAAGGTTCAAAGGGGGTTCCCGTCAGGCCCTGTAAAACTAAAGATAGGTCCCACTTGGGAAAGGGGGGGCCTTGAACCGGTCTCTGTCTAGACAGAGCCTTAAAGAATCTGACCACCCATGGGTTGGGGGCCAGATGCTTTTCTAAATAAGCACTGAGTGCTGACACCTGACCTTTAAGGGTACTTATGGATAAACCCCTATCTGCCCCGCACTGAAGGAATTCCAACACAGCTGTGGGACTGTGTACCGCAAAGGAGCCTTCTGCACACCATTCACTGAAACGTACCCATACCTTTTTATAGATCTGGCGTGTTTCCTTCTTCCTGCTGTTGAGGAGGGTGGAGATTAATTTCTCAGAAAAACCCCTAGCTCTTAGCATACCCTCCTCAGTAGCCAGGCCGCTAACTGCCATTGGTGTACCTGTGGACAGAGGACTGGACCCTGTGAGAGGAGATCCTCTCGAGGTGGCAGGAATAAGGGAGGTTCGACCGCTAGCTGCTTGAGTACTGAGAACCCAGCCCTCTTTGGCCAATGTGGTGCTACTAGAATCAGGGACGTGTTTTCCATCTGGAACTTCCTGAGAACTGCCGGTAATAACGCCGGGGGCGGGAAGGCATAGCAGATTCTGAAATGCCAGTTCTGGATCAATGCGTCGACCCCTCGCGCTCCCTCCCCTCTGTTTAGGGAGAAAAAACAAGGGGCTTTCGCGTTGTTTCTTGACGCGAACAGATCTACTTCTGGAGGACCCCATTTTTCTGAAATGAGATTGAAAACCTCCTGGTTGAGGATCCAATCTCCCTCTCTCAGTTTGGTTCGGCTGAGGAAGTCTGCTATCACATTCTTTTCTCCTCTCAGGAAGACTGCTGAGAGTGAGAGAGTGTGAGTCTCGGCCCTGTTCAGAATGTCTGATGCTAAGGCCAACAGGACTCCGCTTCTCGTGTCGCCCCGTTTGTTTACATAGGCCACGGCGGACGAGTTGTCCGACCGCACCTGAACATGGTGGCCCTGTAGCTCCTTTTTGAAGAACCTGAGTGCTAGCCCGATTGCCCTCAGCTCCTTCCAATTGGATGACCTTCTTAGTTAGTCGCCCTCCCAGGTGCCCTGTGCTAAAAAGGGAACCCAGATGCGCCCCCCAACCTTTGCCGCTTGCGTCTGTGGTTACCACCTGAGAAACCGGGATGAACCACAGACGACCCTGCGACAAGTTTGAGACCTTCCTCCACCACCAGAGGGATCTCTTTACTTGGGGTGGAACCTGTAAGGTTCCAGATCTTTCTGACTGTGATCCCACACCCTTAGGACAAAGGACTGTAAGGGACGAAAGTGCAGACCTGCCCATTGCACTGCTGGGAGGGTAGCTGTTAATAGTCCCAGGGCCGACATCAGAACTCTTATGGAGACCTGACTGCTGCACTGGAGAACAGCCACTGCCCTGTCCAGTTTTTGTACTTTTTCTGCTGGAAGAAACACTCTCAGTAGCGTTGAGTCCAACAGATAGCCTAAGTACGTGATGCGCTGAGAGGGAATCAAACTGGATTTCTCCAAGTTCATTAGCCACCCTAGTCCTGTAAGAACCCTCTTTGTTAGTTCTAGATCTCTGACTAACTGCAGTGGACACGCTGCAAATAGGAGCAGGTCGTCCAGATATGCTATCACTGATATTCCCTGGAGCCGAAGAAAGGCCATCACCTCCGCCAAGACCTTGGTGAAAATGCGGGGCGAGGAGGATAGCTCGAAAGGCAGCGCCTGAAACTGTAGATGTACCGTTATTCCACCTACGTCTACTGCTAGCCGAAGAAACCTCTGCGAGGCTTCTGTTATAGGAACGTGTAGATATGCGTCCCTTGGGTCCAGCGATACCATAAAGCAGTTGTGGGGCAACAGGGCTCTGTTCAGGGACTTTAAATTCAGAATCAGTCTGAATTTCCCTGTCGGTTTCCTCACTACGAAGACGTGTGAATAGAAACCCTCGCCCTCCTCGGCCCTTGGAACTCTGAGAACCACATTTTGATCTACCAGATCTCTTAGTGCTTCCAACAGAGCCTCGGCTTTTGCCGTACACCTGGGTAGATGCGTGACAAGAAATCTCCGTGGAGGAGGATTTGTGAATTCGATACGGTACCCCCTTCTTATAACCCCTAGGATAAAGTGATTGGGGGATATTGCCTCCCAATGTGGGAGGAAGGCCCCCAGTCTTCCCCCCACCGTGGTTGGGGAGTCATTGGCTTTTACGGGGCTGTTCAGGAGGGCGAAAAATCGCCCCTCCCCTGCCCTTGCCTTTTTGACCCCAAAATTTATTTTGCCCTTCTGGCTTTGGAGTTTCTTTACGTTTTTGCGGACGAAACCCTTTGTTTGTGTAGGGGTTTTCCGCTTAACTGGGAAGGATTTCTTCCTGTCTGCTGTGCGGTCCAAGACAGTCTCTAACCCTGGGCCGAAGAGAAGGTCTCCCGTCAACGGTATCCCGCACAACTTGACTTTAGAGGCGCTATCGCCCGGCCAAGTTTTTAGCCAGAGAGCTCTCCTGGCCGAATTGGCCAGAACTGCTGATCTGGCCGACATACGGACTGATTCTGCCGAGGCATCAGCTATGTAGGCGATACCTCGCAGAATCGTAGGGAAAGAAGATAGAATGGTTTCTTTTGCCGTTCCAGCTTCAATATGCTCTTGGATCTTAGAGAGCCAGTGCTCCAGATTGCGAGCCACTACTGTGACAGCCAACTCAGGTTTTAAGTTACCAATTGTTGAATCCCAAGTCTTTTTGAGGAGAGAGTCTATTCTCTTATCCATGACATCCACCAGGGCCCCCATGTCCTCAAATGCCAGGTCTGTGTGTCTGGAAACCTGGGAGAATGCGGCATCTAACTTGGGATTTTTATTCCAGATAGATGCAGGATCATCAGAGAACGGAAATCTCCTTTTTAAGGATCTAGAAAAAAAGGGTTTCCTTTCGGGATCTTGCCACTCCTTTTTAATTGTTTCAACCAGTACTTCGTGTACTGGAAAAACTTTTCTCCTTTGTTCCCCCAGGCCCCTGTACATTTGGTCATGAAGGGTCAGGGGTTTCCTGTCCTCCTGAATACCGAGGGTTGTATAAATAGCCCCTAAGAGGTCCTCTACCTCTTCCAGGGATATATCTGGAGGATTTCCTGGACTCCCCGTCCTGGTCCTCCCCCTCTGAACCATCCTGGGAATCGGAGGAGGAACTGTCTGGCTGTCTTTGTTCCACTCCGGAAGGCCCTGGAGCTTCCTCTGCCCTAACTGAAGTTGCAGGTTGGGCAGGAGCAGAGCCCTGAGCCTGAGGCGGGGTTGTATCCTGGGGAGCTGGACTAATGGGAGGTTGAAACCTTTCAAATAAGGCTTTAAATGAAGAAAAGGTGGACGAGAGCTCCTTTACCGAGGCTGCAAGTCCTGACTCCTGTTCAGAGTCCCTCTCTTTAACAAGGGAGTCTATGCACTCCCTACACAAGACCTTTGTCCATGCTTCCCCTAATGTGTCCCTGCAAGAGGCACACCTCTTCTTAGAGCTATGTGTAGACTTAGACTTCTCTGTAGCTTTCTGAAATGCATGAAAAGGAAAAAACAAACATTTTGTCACTTTTTTTTTTTTTTTTTAAAACAAGGATACAACCCTGGGAGTGCACTAGACCCTCCTTAATATGTGGGGATCTGAGCCTCCCTCCCCCTGACCACCCAGGGTGTCTGCCCCCCCATGACAGGAACTATACATGGAGGGACAATCCTAGATAAAGAGTACTCTTCCCCAGGGCACGCTTACCTTAGGAAGGCTGGAGGTAGTGTCCGTTGGCTGAGCATCTGCTTCCGACATGACTTGCAGGTGGTTGCTACTACCGAGTCCCCCGCTGTCTGTGCGCATCCCAGACTCGTCTCCAGCCTGTGCCTGGCTTCCCTATCAGCTCCGCGACCCGGAACCGGAAGCCGCGGGTCAAAGGCAAGCATTCGCCCTTCCGCCGGAAATGACGTCGCCCGTCGTCCGGCCCGCCTAGTTCCAAAAAAGTAAAAAAAAGAGAGCGGTCTGTATAGTATACAGGAAAGGCGAACGCTTGCATGCTGCGGCCCTGTAGCCGCGATAGGGAACCCCCACAGCCTGAAGCCGCGCTCGTCTAGGAAGTGGTGGCAACAGAACGAGGGGTAAGTCCCCCCATGCACCTAGGAAGCCCCTGCTCCCATTACAGGCTCCAAAAAATATAAACAACAGCCACAGTCACCCTGACTGAGTGGCCCGGTTCCTTGCACAGTGTCTCCCCACCGGAGGAAACACTAATACTGAGGTCTGGCAGGGGGAAGTAAGAATTTATGGGCTGGCGCAGTGTTTCCTAGAGGAAGAGGAGGAGACTATCTCTCATGGTGGCTGTCCTGAAAGACGAAGAGGGAAAAGTCAGTAAATAAGCAAAAGGTCAGAAACAAGTGTTTTTCAGGTTGGGATCAAGTGTAGTCAAGAAACTATGTAAAGGGTGGCAGTGGAAATAAGGACAGCACAATAATCAAACAGGAAGTGCAGAGGCATGGCTTAAATCAACAAGCTCATGGGAGTATCAAAGTGTTCAAAGTTCACCAGAAACAAAAGACAAGGCAAAAAGTCCAAAGGAACAGACCATGAGCTGTCCAGCATCTCAGGCGGCTCAGCAAGAAGAGCCACTACCGGACATAGCAGAGATTGTGGGCTCAGATCCAGGTCCTGACAGTGGGAATGACAGACTCGGAGAACTCTCTGCAATTAAAGACCTGGGCTTCAATATTTAAGTTGTTAAAGCCAGTGATTGCAAAGAGGGATGGAACAAGGGTCATTGAGAGCAGGTCTGACCCCTTAGAAAGCAGCCAAGGAGAAGCAGACAGGTGTCATCTCCTAGAAGTCCGAGTATGTCTGTGTACCTGGTTCTTCGGGCTCAGTTTGATGCAATGAAAATTACTGGTTTCTTTTCTTGTGCCATCTAGCATAGTGGTCCATGCAGAATTTGAACTGGAAGGAATGCATACATTAGTCTGAGCGCAAAGAATTATCAGATCATTCAATGCCAATGCTAGAGGATCCTTGGTCCTGGTCATAAACAGCGCAAACTTGTTGCTGAACGTGAAGACTAAGGTGTCCATGTCCGGAGTTCAATCTCTGACATATCGAATTGAAGATGTCAGGGTGAAGGGCCTATTCCCATTGGTCTAGGTCATAACAACTGAGGCAATCTGCCTTCCAATTGTCTGCTCCTGGGATATGAACAGCAGAGATTGCTGAACATTGTTTTTCTGTCCATGAGATGATGGTTTCCTTCAAGGCAGCAAGACGCCTGGTACACAACCACCCCCATAATTGATGTAGGCCACAGCCATGGCGTTGTCTAATTGCACCCTGACATTCTCTCTGAAAGAGGATCTAGTGGTGCAGAGCCATTTTTATTGCTCTGAGCCCCAACATGTTGATGGGGAGCTTGGCTCCCTTGGATGTCCATGTTCCTTGAACTGTGAGAGATTGGAAGAGAGGTAATAACTCCCCTTGAGGCTTCATATAAAACTTTGGAACGTGAAGGTTTTTGTTATAAATTTTAGGTCCAGGATAAGATGAATGCCCCAGTTGGGATTTGGTACTGTGGAAAGTTAGAAAATAATCATTTGAATCTGTCCTCCAGAGGTAGTGGAATGACCACACACCGATAAAAGATGGTTTAGGGCAGCCCTCAAAACTTCCACTCACCTGCTCGCATTTTGTGAGTGGAAATTAGCTGAAGGTGAGTGTGGAGCAGGGGGAGACTGGGCTGATAGTTTCCTGGCTGATCACTTCTGGCAGAAGTGGTGCACCCTTTTTTTACAGGGCATAAGAGCGGCCCAGGGGCAATTGCCTCCCTGCCCCCTGGGCTGCTCTGATGCCCTGAAGAAAAGGCTGCACTGTTTCTGCCACAAGCAGCCAGGAAACGGTCAGGAGGAGAGTCAGCCGGATCACAAAGCTGGAATCTCCCACTGTTACACAGCTTGGATATGAAATGCCGGCCGCTGTCAAAGTCCCAACTCCTGGACCAGCTCCTATGATAGACAGCACACTGGTCCAATGGCAATCCAGGAGGACTTTGTTTGACAGTGGCCAGCGTTACATCTCCAAGATGTGTTACAGTGGGAGATGCCCGCTCTGTGTGATCCGGCCAACAATCCTCCCGATTACTTTTTGTGATCCATGCTGCACTTATGGCCACTAATGAGGCTGCAGTGATGAGGCAGCAATGATATGCTGCACTTATGGGCACTAATAGGTGGCAATAATGGGCACTGATAAGGCAGCACTGATAGCCACTGATATCCTTAATTTTAATGTTGTTAAAGTTATTTAATTTTTGTAACTTAATTCAACATAAAATAGTGTAATTTCATAAGATAATTTATGAGGGCGTGCTTAGGGATGGAATTAGGGGCGGGGCAGGGTAGGGGTTGGGTGGGGCAACTGGTGGCGAGCAACTCTTAAGGCCTGGCTAGTAGCTCAGAACTTTGAGCCCCGGTTCAGGGAATTCTGCAAATCTGACTGTCCTTTTGACTGCTTTGAGCAAAAAAAGCTATGAAGGTGTAGAGTTTAAATAGGAAAAGCCTTTAACCACTTCAGCCCCGGAAGGTTTTACACCCTTCCTTGACCAGGCCAATTTGTGCGCTACGGCACTGCGTTGCTTTAACTGACAATTGTGCGGACATGCGACGCTGTACCAAAATACAAATTGATGTCCTTTTTTCCCTACAAATAGCTTTCTTCAGGTGGTATTTGATCAACTCTGCGGTTTTTATTTTTTGCGCTATAAAACAAAAAAGACTGACCATCTTGAAAAAATATATGGAAGGCTGACCGCAGGTCAGCCTGATTTTGTAGGAGGAGTCAGGATGTATTTAAACCCGCCCTCCATCCTCCTTGCCTGTTGACGGTTTCTCTTGTGTACAACGCTTCTTACGTTACTCGTCATTTCCGGTGCGACTATCGGACGTCATTTCCGGTTTAAGTTCAGCAAGATGGACGTGTGGTGGCAACGGTGGTCATTCTTTCCATTTCTCATGGGCGGACTCAGGTATAGATGGGGGGGGGCGTCGGCAGAGAAGGGGCCAACCGGTCCAGGTGTTCTAGTGCTGCAGCGGTAGGTTTTTTGTTACGAACGGAGGTAAGGGGGAGACGCTTTCTCCCATCTGATGGTCCACTGGGTGCTTGCTGGGGGTTCTTCCATGGTGTGGATGTTGTTGGCAAGGGGGGGTGGGTCACTTAAGGATCTAGGGCCCCGGGGCGTGTGCTTGTTGCGGGGATCTCCAGTGTTTTCACTCATCTTGGTTTAGGGAGGGAAGGTGTAACCAGCGCACGTTTTCCCCACTGTGGCTCTTGGTAGCTGGGGGGCTTGGTTGAGTGGTTGTGGGGGGTCCCCCGGTCGGGGGGTGTACAGGTGGGGGAGGGGCAGTTCGAAGTCCTCCCATTTTCTTGTTGCGACTTAGGAGGGGGGGAGAGGCAGAGCAAGGTCCGCTCCGCATGGCGTCATGGGGGAGGGGTGGGATCTGTTGCTGCTAGGATGCTCAGCTGCCAGGTTTTGTCATTATGACATTAAATGCATGGAAGGCATGCAATTTATGTTTCTCATGCAATTTACTCACGTTTTCCCATATATCTCACGCTGCTCATACAATTTACGTGCTAGTGCAACCTACGTTTCTTATGCGGCCTCGTTTTTCATGCTGCTCACACTACTCATGGTTCTCGTTCAGTACGTTCCTTCACGCAGCTTACATTCCTGTCACAGCAGGTTATGTTCCTCACCCAGTTGCGTGTTTTTCACTCAGTTTGTGGTTATTTTCTTCATTTGGCTGGGTACCATTCATATGTTATTGTCATTTTGAGTTACATCTTCACGGTTAGATCATGGCATTCTCCACTGCAGTTACCTGTCTCGTTTTCAGGTTCGCACGGATTGAGTTGGTTGTTTTTAATTGGCTTGTGCAGTGGCAATCAATTGTGCCTGCGCTAAAAAAAGTATATAAACTAAGAAGGAAAATAATGCTAAATTATTACTAATATACTAAAAACGTAATTATTGTGCAAATAAAGATAAACATATGAATATACATATAATAAGTGCAATCCTTAAATATAAAAAAATCTCAAAAGTGCATCATGCAAAAGGAGAAAGATGTATAAATATAGTTATAAACGTAAAATCCAAGTGCTGTTCTTGTGATAATCAAGTGTCCAATCAAAATATAATCGGCTGATTCAAACCGAAACAAAAAGTGCAAGTATTCAGTGTCCATAAATTAAGTGTCCATCATGCTTCTCCTGAATGGTGTCCAAATCACAACATGCTTAATGTGCTCTCCTGTGGTCACCCAATTGTGCTTGCGCTCACCTCTAATCGTGTGACACAGTAGTTAAACAGTGTCTAACACGCATTGGAGCCACTCCTGGGCTCACTCAGGGTACGTTGATGTGTATTCCAATCCTCTCAGGTAAAGCCAAATGACATTCAAATAAAAGAAAGAGAAAGCTCCATGGTGTAATACAGTAAGGGATTTATTTAAAAGTAAAAGATATTCCTCCAGGAGGGTACTCACAATTTGCGGGTGCTTCAGTGCACCAAACTACCTAGGTATGATGTATAAACCACGGCTCGTATGGCGTGCGGTGTGGTGTGTATTCACCTTCTCTGCTGACAGCTCCGTCCTACCCCTCCCCGACGCGTATTCGGCACAGGGATCAAGTGCCTTCCTCTTGGAGATCCCCCAGAGGAAGGCACGTGATCCCTGTGCCGAATACGCGTTTTACGTTTATAACTATATTTATACATCTTTCTCCTTTTGCATGATGCACTTTTGAGATTTTTTTTATATTTAAGGATTGCACTTATTATATGTATATTCATATGTTTATGTCTTTATTGGCACAATAATTAAGTTTTTAGTATGTTAGTAATAATTTTGCATTATTTTCCTTCTTAGTTTATATACTTTTTAGCGCAGGCACAATTGGTTATATATTTTAAATACACGGAATGAAAGTGGTGAAGTGTTTGCTGCTTATAAATAGTTGACTTGCGCTATAGAGGCATTGGTCCACTTGTGGCTCGCAAGATCCCCACATAATTTGTGCAGTGGCAAGTCTCCTCATCTGTATTACATACGTTACATCTTGGTTTCTGTTTCATAGGTTATCACTTCACAGGCCTGAGTTTACGTTTTTAATTTGCCTCAGGTAACTTGGCCTTGCTAGTTTCCTGAGACTGGTACGTTTTCAGTCCGGCACAACGTACATTTCTTTATTGTCATCTCGTTCATGAGTCAGGTTCATCCACACGTTAGTTCTCTCGGCAACACTCCACTGCAGGGTTACCTATCACGTTATGGGTGCCAAAGGATTGAGATAATCGTTTCTAATTGGCTTGTACAGTGGCAAGTCTCCTCATCCATTTCTCACGTCTTTCATCACGAGTTCATACGTCATGTCATCGCACTTCTCATGTCACTTGCCTGACACGTCTTCAGGTTGAATAGGTCTGAGTTTATATTTTTAATTTGCCTCAGGTAACTTGGCCTTTCTAGTTTCTGGAGACTAACACATTTTCAGTCCTGCACGATTATTTTGTCTTTTATTCACGGTCACCTTTATTTGAGTAGCGGTAAGGGATGTAAGAGGTTTTTTTTCCTTTTGGGGTTCGTCTGGTTAATTCTTGTTTATGACAGTGTTGTTCTCGTTTGCTTAGGTGCTTAGGTCATGTCACAGGCAGCAGATATGTTAGGCTCCATCCATCCTGCTCGGGGTTCTGAATATGGTAGCACGGCCTCCTTGAAACCTCCCGGTTCAGCCGTCACTCTGGCAGTGGCATAGGATCAGGTGGTGGGGTCTGTGTTATTTTGCTACTAAACTATCCTTTGGGTCCTAAAACAGCCATTGGCCTTTGGATTCTTTTGCACTAGCATTCAGCTGGATACTCTCCCATGTAGTATACGGTCACGTAGGCGTCCACTATCTGGACTGTTTCCTCCTCATCGAAGCTTCCCAACAGTGTTCCGCTGATCTATGGGAACCAACGTTACTTTTCTCTGTGCTCACGTCCCTCTGACGGGAAGGGAAATGGTAGGCTCGGTGACAGCAAGGGAAATGGTAGGCTCAGTGATTGCACGGATAATCAGTCTACCTCAGGTGTTGTTCAAAGCAGATCCAGGTCTTTACTCTTTGTTGTATGTAGGCTGATTTTGCTACCCTTTCAGTTCCTTTTTACATTCACTATAGGTTCATCAGTGGGGTAGAGTATACAGCAGCAGATGCTCTGTCCTGTTTTAGTTACCCGCCTTTTTGCAGCAGGTCTCAGTCACGTACGCCTGTGCTACACTGTCCCGTTTTTTTCCTGCTACAGATGGAGTTTGATCTACAAGTCATTGTCAGTTTAAGCCTAGGGAGGCTGGTGACACGGCCAGGGATTCCTTCCGGGCTTTTCCATCTTGGTATCCTAGGTTCTATTGTCACAAACATTCAATATCTACTTGCTTTTGTTGCCTTTTTGCCACTCACAGCTCATGCTTTAAACAAGCTGGTGCCTGGTCACAGTCTTAGATTAACTCATGGTGGCAATAGCGGAAGTACCCAGGAATAGGCCACTTTGCCTTTCCCTAGTGCTCCCTTCTTCACTAGCGCAGTGCATGAAACATCACCATACCCGGCTGCCATGCCTAGGTTTGGCCATTCTTTTAGGATAGGCGCAGTTTCTGCTGCTTCACACCAAGGGGTCCATGTTTCATGTTGTGGAGAAGTTAGGTAGGTGAAATTCAGCATGCATCTCCGGATACATCCCGGATCCACTTGTTGAGATGTCATGGGCTTTCATGCGTTTGGCTGCTCAATGTCACATAAGGTTACTTTCAATCAAATCTTTTGCTAGCTCATCCTATGGTCTTATTTTTGCCCCCTTTTAGGCATACTGACCATGTTACTTTTGGCACACCCCAGGTCACGTTTCCCCTCAGACCTTTCCTAATACGGTTACATAAAACTCAGCGTACAAATGGAAGGCTGACCGCAGGTCAGCCTGATTTTGTAGGAGTCGGGATGTATTTAGACCCACCCTCCATCCTCCTTGCCTGTTGACGGTTTCTATCGCGTCCCACCCACCCTTCCCCTTTTTTCTTGCCATTTCTTCTCTTTTACTTCTACTTGGTACAAGTACAAATATACATTTACTTTCTGCTATAAAACATTCTCAATAAAATAAAAAAATAAAAAACCAAAAAGCATATATTGATTGGTTTGCGCAAAAATTATAGCGTCCACAAAAACTATGGGATAGATTTATGGACTTTTTATTTTTTTTAAAATAGGATTTTTGACTTGCCGTAAAATAAGTTTCTCCGAGTTCATTGACAGACACAGTTTTCTTTATTCAGAACCATAGGGTTATATCGCCCCCTACAGGAGTAGGACACTAGACAGAAAAAAAAGACTTGGCTATGCCCATGGGCAGTCCTAGGTGATATACACCCCCCTCTCTGCTATAGGCCTTCAGTTATGTAACAAGCAGTATCAGAAGTATTAAAACTCCAAAGAGGGGCGGGTGCTGTGTCTATCAATGAACTCAGAGAAACGGATTTTACGGTAAATCAACAATCCTATTTTCTCATACGTTCATTGACAGACACAGCCTTCTTTATTCAGAACCATAGGGATGTTTCAAAGCAAATGCCAAACATGAGAGGTGGGGCAGCCAACAAAAAAACAGGCCAAACAGACAACCTGAAGCTCAGCGAGAACAAACTGGAGCCCACCTGATCAGCAAAAAAAAAAAAAAAAATCCCCTTCACGAGGGGAAAAAGAAGCTTCCGTAGATGCCAGTACATCCACCTTGTAAAAGTGTGCACCGGCAACCAGGTGGCCACCTTGCAAACTAGCGTTACTGACACCTGACGGAAGGCCCAGGAGGCACTCAGCACCCGAGTCGAGTACGCCTTCACCGGGAAGGGAGGAACCCGACCCTTGATAGAATAGGCCTGAGTCACCGTTTGCCTGATCCATTTAGAAATGGTCGCCGAGGAAGCAGAGAGCCCCTTCTTTGGTCCGTCCGTGATCACGAACAGGGAGTCAGACTTTCGAAAAGACTCAGTGGCCGCCAAATACACCCTGACAGCCCGTACCACACCTAAGGTGTGCAAGGAAAATTCCCTCGGATGTTGCGATCTGGGACACAGAGAAGACAACACAATGTCTTCATTTAAATGGAAATCAGAGACAACTTTTGGAAGGAAAGAAGGACAAGGACAAAGCACCACCTTGTCCCTATGAATCAGCAGATAGGGTGTGCGACAGGATAGCGCCAACTCTGACACCCTGCGAGCAGAAGTAATAGCCACCAAGAAGGCCACCTTCTGTGATAGCGTGAAAAGGGGAATTTCTCAAATATTTTCAAAACGGAGGCTTTTGTAGAACCGAAAGTACAAGATCCCCATGGTGGCAAGGGAGATCGCACCGGTGGCATCACATGTCGCACTCCCTGGGTGAAGTTACGCACCAGGAAATGCGAAGCCAGGGAGGGTTGAAAGAAAACCGCCGACACCTGGCCCTTGACAGTCCTCAAGGCCAAATTCTTTTCAGAGCCCCTCTGAAAAAAAGTCAAAATCCAAGTCACCGAAAAGGAACGTGGGTGAAACCCCGGTGACTCACACCAAGAAATGTACGCTTTCCATGTCTGGTAATATACCTTCCTGGAAGCAGACTTTCTAGCTTTCGAGCAGCGTCGG
Source organism: Lithobates septentrionalis (assembly GCA_037952835.1). Taxonomy (NCBI): domain Eukaryota; kingdom Metazoa; phylum Chordata; class Amphibia; order Anura; family Ranidae; genus Lithobates; species Lithobates septentrionalis. Next base: position 201,011 of record JBBDGP010003357.1, read on the forward strand.
AATCACCAACGCAGATAAGCCCCTATCCTTCAAATACCTGGCTTTCAATAGGCAGGTTGTTAAAGCCATCGATGGTAAAGCAGGGTGGAAGATCGGCCCTTGGGATAGCAGATCCTCCCTTAGAGGCAGCCGCAAGGTGGCGTCTGCGACCAGACACACCAGGTCGGCGTACCAGGGCCGACGAGGCCAGTCCAGGGCCACTAGAATAACCGGAATTCCTTCGGCCTCGATCCTGCGCAACAGCCACGGCAGAAGCTTGAGGGGAGGAAAGACGTAGATCAGACGATAATGGCCCCACAGAGCGACCAGAGCGTCTGAGGCGTCCGCCAGAGGGTCCCGAGATCTGGCCACAAACCTCTGCACTTTCCTGTTGATTGGAGATGCCATCAGATCTCTACCTCTGGAGATACCCAACGTAGACAGATCTGTTGAAATACCTCCTGATGGAGGGACCACTCTCCTTGGTCCAATACTTGACGACTGAGGTAATCTGCCTTCCAGTTCTCCACCTCCGCAATGTGAACAGCGGAGATGGCCGGGACGAAACGCTCTGCCCACTGTAGAAGGACGGCTACTTCCAGGTCGGCTAACACACTCCTTGTTCCCCCCTGGTGGTTGACATAGGCCACCGCCGTGGCATTGTCTGACTGGATCCGTATCGGGAGCCCCTGAAGTCGATCTGTCCAATGATCCAGACAGTCTGATCGCCCGGAGTTCCAAGATGTTGATAGGTAGCCTGGATTCCTCCAGCGTCCAGTGACCCTGAGCAGAGCTCAGGCGCAGGACTCCTCCCCACCCAGACAGACTGGCATCGGTGGTGACCATCGTCTAGTACAGCGGGAGAAAGGATTTTCCCTGCCGAAGAGCCGGGGAACAAAGCCACCAGATCAGGGAGCTAAATCCGACTGTCTAGAGACTCTGAACATTTGTCCCATTTTAACAAGATCTCCCTTTGCAGGGGTCTCATATGAAACTGAGCGAACGGAACCGCCTCAAACGTAGACACCATCAGGCCCAGTACCCACATGCAAGTCCGCAGGGGGACCCACCTGCTGGACAGCAGCAAACGGACTGCCGCCTGTAATTTCTGGAATTTTTCCTGCGGAAGGACCACTCTGGCCCGAGCGGAATCCAGAGTCAGACGCAGATACACCAATTTCCGAACTGGAATCAACTCAGACTTTTGGTAATTTATCAGCCACCCAAAATCTGCCAGAGTCTGAACAGTGATCTCCACGTTGCCCCTCTAAGCCGCTGGGTACACTGCTCACAGCAGGTGGTCATCCAGGTAGCCCAGAACAGCAATTCCCCACTCTCGCAGCAGCGCCAGAACCGGAGCCAACACTTTGGTGAAGACTCGAGGAGCGGAGGCAAGACCAAAGGGTAACGTCGCAAACTGATAATGCTCCTCTCCTACAGTAAAGCGGAGGAACCGCTGGTGCTGTGCATAAATCGGAATGTGCAGGTAGGCATCCTTGATGTCAATGGGGGCAAGAAAGTACTCCTGATGAAGAGATGCCACCACGGAGCGAATGGACTCCATTCTGAACTTCCGCATCCGCACATAGCGGTTCAGGGCCTTGAGGGCCAGAATTGGACATACCTTACCCTCTTTTTTGGGGATCGTAAATAGGTTTGAATAAAAGACCTGGACCCGTTCCGACACCGGAACCGGCACAAACGCCCCTTGGAGCAACAGGCCTTGCACCACGCCCCGGAGGGCTAACAAGCAGGCCGGAGACAGATGCAGATTGGACGAAAAAATCTGCATGGAGGACAAGTCTGGAACTCTATCTTGTAACAAGACAGAATCCCTTCATGGACCCACTTGTCGTTTATCAGAGAGGTCCACGGGCCCGGAAACCAGAAAATACGTCTCCTCACCTGAACTGCGGTTGAGGGTGCCTCTTCATGCCGAAGGAGACTTATCTGGGGGTCTTGAGAAGGCCGACCAGGGCCGCTTGGGACATCACGAGGGGGGCTTGAAAGACATTGAGCCTTTGTCAGTGGACCCTGAGGGATGAAAAAAAACTTTGTGTGCCAAGAAGTAAGGGCCACGCTTGCAACTTGGCTCCTTCCCCTTCTTTGACAGTGGAAGTACTCTTCCCCCCGTGACACTCTTAATGATATCATCCAGAGTGGCCCCAAACAAACGATCACCTTGAAAGGGAAGAGGGCTGGTCCGCAGTCCAACACATCAGCCACATTACTCGTTGAAGCACTACCGCTGAAACAGATAGCTTAGAAAGCAAGGGAGCTGCGTCCAAAGAGGCATCGCAGACAAACTTTAGCCCCTGGACCAGTTGGTCCGCTAATTCCGTTAAGGCAGGAGGAAACTGGTCACCTTCCAGGTCACAGAGCAACAGCTTCGCCCATTCTGTCAGCGTTTGCGACACCAGAGCAATAACCAAAACCAGGCAAAGCGCCGAACCCGCAATAGAGAACATAGTGCGGCTCAGAGACTCTGCCATTCTTTCACCCGGGTCTTTAAAGGCCGGAGAGTCCTCAACCGAAATCATAGTGGTTTTGTTCAACCGAGAAATCAGGGGATCCACCACAGGTGGAGTTGTCTATTTTTTGAGCAGACCCTCCTCATCAAAGGGATAACGCACAGCAAAACACTTTGGGATCACAAAGGAGCGATTTGGACGCTCCCAATTCTTAAAGACAAACTTGTCAAAAAAGGGGAGATAAGGGAACACTTTTGCTGCGCGAGGCGGCTTGTGGGTGCCAAAGAGGACCGACACCTCCACCGCAGCCATGGCTGCATCCTTGATATTTAAAGCTTCCCAAACAGAAGCAATCAGTGCGTCCACCAGCACTTTCTCGTGTGCAGCCACTGGGGCAGATGATTCATCCTCACTGTTCGAAAGATCTAGGAGCACAGCTGCATACCCCGCAGGGTGGGCCCTGTCCATGGCAACCGAATCAGATCCAGGATCTGACGAGACAGATGAAGCAGGGGAAGGCGGGGGACACTTCTTGCTAGTCCGCCACCCAAGAGCCACCTCCAGCCGGGACACAAAGGACTCCAGGGCCGCTGCCAGTGCGTCAAAGGATGACTGGGACCCAGAGGGACCTGCAGCCTCTGACAGGGGGTCAGGTGGGGAAACATGATCCTGAGACTCCACAGGAGAGAAAAAAAGAGAAAAAAAAAAAAAAGAGCCCCACTCCAAGAGTGACCACTACAATGGGACACCCCCCACTACCGGACCACTAGGACACCCCACCTGCAGCAGAGGAGGGATCCCCCAGACTCACCAACCCACCAGCGTAGCACTTGCTGCCTAAGATGTAGACCTGCACGCATGTGGCGTCCAAGGGAGAAGAAAACACAGGAGTCAGCACCGGGTTAAAAAGGAGGAGCTTCTGCCTGCCAAAAACGCTTCCCTGGGCTACACAGTAATGGCCGCCATTGCCTGAGCCAAAATCCACCAAAATCGCACACCCAGCCCCACCAGTACTCAACCCCGTCCCCCAGGACGCACGCACTACAGGCACACTACCCCATAAGGGACCTCCAGGGCCATGAAAAGAGGGTGCAGGGACAGAGGGGACCTGCAGGACTGATCGACCCAGGGAGGGGCCTGAGTCAGCCACAAAAACCCTCTAAGGGGAGAGGGGGACATTTACTCACCATACCAGGACCAAGCAGGCACCGCTCCAGACAGAACCTCTTCGCCGCCGAAGTGGGGGGGCTGTCGGCCATGAGGGACGCTGCGGCTCGAGCCGAGACACGGTCGTGTGCGACCTCGCGAGACATTTAACTCGCAGGAAAAAGAAGGGGTGGTGGCGCTACCATAAAGGCACTAGTGATTGAAAGGAAATATTGTATAATAAACTAAACTCCTTACCATAAAAGTAATAAAAATCACTAAACGTGTTCACAAATATGTGATGTGAAAGTGGACATGTAAAAGAAATAAACAGAAAGGGGAAAAAATAAATATATGTATACCCTAATAGGTAGAAAAGTGTATTAGGTGTGTCCAATTAAGACTAATAAACTACCTAAATAAGAGGTTAATGAGATGCGTGTCCACCCTCATCCAACCAGCCCAAAAACCATTATAAACATATTCAATAAACCATAAATAATGAGTGATTAAATATGCAAATTCACCACATCTAATATGTGCAAAAAGCTAAATTAATATAAACACACCCTAAAAAATGGGCAATGCAACTGGGGCTATGTCGCGGCCAACCTAGCGCGTGGCTGCGGTCTGCACGCGATCGCTGGCCAGACTGGGGTGACCACTGGATCAAATGTCCAGCCCTACGCCCAGCCTGGCAGTTGATTGCAGATCTCAGCGGAAAAATCCAGTAAAAAACAACAAATTAGAAAAAAAAAATTGCCAGAACAAGAGATCCCAGCAGGAAACTAGGTCCTCACTCCTGACTAGGCAGAAAAAAAACTGAAGGCCTATAGCAGAGAGGGGGGGTGTATATCACCTAGAACTGCCCATGGGCGTAGCCAAGTCTTTTTATGCCTAGTGTCCTACTCCTGTAGGGGGCCTTATAGAATTTAATTTTTAAAGCGGAGCCTTAGAAAAAAAGTAAAGTCAGCAGCTACAAATACTGTAGCTGCTGACTTATTAGGACACATACCTGTCCACGAATCCAGCAGTGTCTTCAACTGAGCTGATCTTTCATTCGGCTCTCGGGTGCTGCCGCTGCCATCTCGGGTAAGGGAAACTGGCAGTGAAGCCTTGCGGCTTGACAGCCAGCTCCCTACTGCGCAAAGCACGCTGCACTTTGTGAATGGCCTGGTGGCAAGGGAAGGAGGGGGGCCGAACATCCGGTTGAGTTCGCCGTGGCAAAGCCAGCCGAAAGTGGGAGCGGGTACCTGTCAAAACCAGGTACCCGCTCCCCCCCTCAAATGTGGCAACGGAGGGGTGAGAGTCAAATAAGCGGAGCTTCCCCTTTTGGGTGGAGCTCCGCTTTAAGCTTTGCAGTGGAAATTTGCATGTAGCATTGAAGTACTCGTTTTGAGGAAGGGGATTCTGGAACCTTCTGCTGTGAAGAAGGATCTTTCCTCCTGATACATAGTTGGTAAGGTAGAATAAAGACAATAGTCCATCCAGTTCAACGTGTGTGTGTGTGTGTGTGTGTGTGTGTGTGTGTGTGTGTGTGTGTGTGTGTGTGTGTGTGTGTGTGTGTGTGTGTGTGTGTGTGTGTGTGTGTAAAAGCATTTCCCATATCCCCGTATATTGTTTTCGCCAAGATGCACGTCCAAAAGTCTTTTAAAACCATCCACACTTCCTTTCAACACCACCGATTGTGGAAGAGCTCCACATCCTTACTGCCCTGACAGTGAAAAAACCCCTACGCAGCTTAAAGGTTAAACCGCTTTTCTTCCAGTCTCATTGTATGGTCCCGTGCCCTCTTAAACTCCCTTTCATACTTGCACTGGGATCATCGTTGAGATATTTGTATACTGCCATCATATCTCCTATCAAGCATCTATTCTCCAGTGAGAATACATTTAGCGCTTGTAGTCGTTCCTCATAATTGAGGTCCTCCAGTCCCCAAATGCATGCTAATATTCTGCTGGCTTTGGTAGCTGCAGCTTGACACTGCATGCAATTGCTCAGTCTGTCTTCTACTTGGTCCCAGGACAGAGCCTTGGGGTACTCTAACCACTCTAGACCATTCTCAGTACACGTTATTTATCATCACCCATTGGACTCACCCCCGCAGCCAGTTTTCTATCCAAGAACAAACCCATCAGTATACCCACAACCTCAGTTTGTAGATTAAGCATCTGTGGGGCACTGTATCAAATGCTTTCGCAAAATCCTATCGGCCTACCTTTGTCCAGATGGCAGCTCACTTCCTTGTAGAATGTTAATAGGTTGGTTTGGAAAGAGCGGCATTTCGTAAACCCATGCCGATTACTGCCAATTATAAAGTTTTCATCAGCAAACTCTTGGATATGGTCCCTTATCTTCCCTTAAAATAGTTTACATACTACCGATGTTAGACTGACAGGCCTATAGTTTCCAGGAATAGATCTTCTCTAATCCTTTTCGAACTCCGGCTTGTGTTAGCCACAAGGGTAGATCCTGTGACAAGTTACTTACCATAAAGTCATGATTGTTATACCTTTCCTTTTCCTGTGTTTTGACTGAGAAGAAACCATTTAATACAGCTGCCTTCTCCTTGTCATCTGTAACCAACTTCCCTTCCTTGTCCTTTCTGGGGGCCTATGTTGCCTATGTGCGGTCGTTAGCACCTGAACGACCGCAACATACAGGGATATACAATGTAACACTTACATAATCACACACATAGGTTGGACTCGATGGACTAGTGTCCTTTTTCAACCTCACCTACTACAACCTACTATGCAACTATGTAACTACAGTGGGGTAAAAAAGTATTTAGTCAGCCACCAATTGTGCAAGTTCTCCCACTTAAAAAGATGCGAGACCCCTGTAATTGTCATCATAGGTATACCTACCTCAACTATGAGAGACAAGATGTGGAAACAAATCCAGAAAATCACATTCAAAAATCAGACAAAGACTTTGCAAATTATGGTGGAAAATTAGTATTTGGTCACCTACAAACAAGCAAGATTTCTGGCTCACAGACATGTATCTTCTTCTTTAAGAGGCTCCTCTGTCCTCCACTCATTACCTGTATTAATGCCACCTGTTTGAACTTGTTATCAGTATAAAAGACACTTGTCCACAAACTCAAACAGTCACACTCCAAACTCCACTATGGTGAAGACTAAAGAGCTGTCGAAGGACACCAGAAACAAAATTGTAGACCTGCACCAGGCTGGGAAGACTGAATCTGCAATAGGCAAGCAGCTTGGTGTGACGAAATCAACTGTGGGAGCAAGAATTAGAAAATGGAAGACATACAAGAGCACTGATAATCTCCCTCGATCTGGGGCTCCACGCAAGATCTCACCCCGTGGGGTCAAAATGATCACAAGAACGGTGAGCAAAAATCCCAGAACCACACGGGGGGGGACCTAGTGAATGACCTGTAGAGAGTTGGGACCAACCTAACAAAGGCTACCCATCAGTAACACGCTACGCAGCCAGGGACTCAGATCCTGCAGTGCCAGACGTGTTCCCCTGCTTAAGCCAGTACATGTCCGGGCCCGTCTGAGGTTTGCTAGAGAGCATTTGGATGATCCAGAAGAGGATTGGGAGAATGTCATATGGTCAGATGAAACCAAAGTATTACTGTTTGGTAGAAACACAACTCGTCATGTTTGGAGGAGAGAGAATGCAGAGTTGCAACCAAAGAACACCATACCTACTCTGAAGCATGGGGGTGGCAACATCATGCTTTGAGGCTGTTTCTCTGCAAAGGGAACAGGACGACTGATCAGTGTACATAAAAGAATGAATGGGGCCATGTATCGTGAGATTTTGAGTGCAAACCTCCTCCCATCTGCAAGAGCATTGAAGATGAAACGTGGCTGGGTCTTTCAGCATGACATTGATCCCAAACACGACACCCAGGCAACGAAGGAGTGGCTTCATAAAAAGCATTTCAAGGTCCTGGAGTGGCCTAGCCAGTCTCCAGATCTCAACCCCATAGAAAACCTTTGGAGGGAGTTGAAAGTCCATGTGCCCATCGACAGCCCCAAAACATCACTGTTCTTGAGGAGATCTGCATGGAGGAATGGGCCAACATACCAGCAACAGTGTGTGACAACCTTGTGAAGACTTACAGAAAACGTTTGACCTCTGTCATTGCCAAAGGACATATAACAAAGTATTGAGATGAACTTTTGATATTGACAAAATTCTTATTTTCCACCATAATTTGCAAATAAATTCTTTCCAAATCAGACAATGTGATTGTCTAGATTTGTTTCCACATTTTGTCTCTCATAGTTGAGGTATACCTATGATGACAATTACAGGCCTCTCATCTTTTTAAGTGGGAGAACTTGCACAATTGGTGGCTGACTAAATACTTTTTTGCCCCACTGTATGTGTTCCGACCTCACCTTTTTACTGTCAATATATTTAAAACATATCTTGGGATTTTTTTTTAACTCTCCTCCACTATGCATCTCTCATGGTCTTTTTTAGCCACCCCGACTGCGTTCTTACACTTCTTATTGTGTTCCTTCTAGTGTTGGAATGCTGATGATAATAACCCCTCCGCTTTGTACTTTTTAAAGGACCGTTTTTTTGTTCTTAATATGACATTTTACATTTTGGTTCAGCCACCCAGGTCTCATAGTTGAGGTATACCTATGATGACAATTACAGGCCTCTCATCTTTTTAAGTGGGAGAACTTGCACAATTGGTGGCTGACTAAATACTTTTTTGCCCCACTGTATGTGTTCCGACCTCACCTTTTTACTGTCAATATATTTAAAACATTTCTTGGGATTTTTTTTTTACTCTCCTCGACTATGCATCTCTCATAGTCTTTTTTAGCCACCCCGACTGCGTTCTTACACTTCTTATTGTGTTCCTTCTAGTGTTGGAATGCTGATGATAATAACCCCTCCGCTTTGTACTTTTTAAAGGACAGTTTTTTTGTTCTTAATATGACATTTTACATTTTGGTTCAGCCACCCAAGTCTAACCTTTGTTCTTCTATATTTAGCTGAACCAAAACGTAAAATGTCTTTAAGGACAAAAAAAAAAAATGAGGAATTACCGGTAGTCGGGTGCACAGAAAATGTGAGACACATCTTTTACAACTGCCTTCAGCTGATCAGGCTATGAAGTATGATAATGTGCGCATATAGACAGATATCAAAGTGTTGCTGGAGATGTCGGTCATGACTTGTAGGACATCCACATAAGAGCAAAGCAGGGGGTAACTGCTATGCCAAGGTATGGTCCTGGAATGCAGGATCATGTTGGTTGGTCATCACCCTAGTCCAGTTTTCTGCCGTTTGACAAACAGAAATGACAGCAATAGCTAATTGAAGAGCTGGGCCTGTAATAGTAAAGAGAGAGCCCTTTAAGAGCGTCTCAAAATTTGTCAGAACAGTTTCTCAGTTTTTAAGAGCCAGTTCACACCATTTGTGGCGCAGGAAACGGTTTCCTGCACAGCACAGAAACATGCTGCCCCCTGAAGACATGTGCAAGTGCCATCAATTCTTAATGGCATCCACACACATCTAAAGCAAAATAGGGCAGCGCAATTATAAATAGTCCATATGATGAAAATGACAATCAGTGCATGCGAGAGAAAAACACAAATCCGTTGGTGCAGTGATGAGCAGGACGGTACAGCAGGTGATAGTGATCCCTCCACCACAGATACTCTAGCCTCTCACCTCAAATACTTGACCTGAAACAGGTCACTCAGCAATTAAACCCACACCTAAGGTATCGATCACAATTCAGCACTGTTGTTGGACTCCACAGTATATGGATAAAGAAGAAGAGGACAATCTAGTGCTCTCCATATAGACAATTTATTGGTAAAAGATTAGAAATCTACTTACAATGTATAGCACTCAGACCGAGTGCCAGCATACACGCGTGTAACAGTTTCCAACTGAAAAGATGGCCGCGGGTGACGTCTGACGTCATGGGCATACTGAAAACATAATTATAGCTTCAGTAGTAGTATTACACCATGGTTATACAGCTGTATCAGGTTTTAATAGGGTGTTAAGGTGTTTAGGGAACATTTAGCCTAACCCCTCCTTTTTAGGCCTTATTCACATGGGAGCCACGATCCATATGCCCTTGCAAAAGGCTGTCTTTAGCTGCCCAGGATGTACAGGTGTTCAATGCAGGGGCAGACAGCCTGATGAAATTAGTGATGGGTGGCTGGCTGCCTGGACCTGCATGAGCCTCAATGCGAATTCTTGAGTACATGTCCCTGTGGGTCCGATGCATGGATCCAGACGCAGACAATCTACATTCTGATATGTTCATTAAAGGCCTTACATGAAGACATTAGAAATTAGGCACTGTCTAACCAAAACAAGTTACAGACTAATGCAGACAGTTGCAGATGAATCTCACTTTTTGTTACCTTTCCCTTTCTAAACAAAGCCTTGATATTTTCAGGTTGTTGCTCCAAGACCATATTACAAGACTTTAATGCAGCCTCAAAGTGATCAAGTTTAAGCTGGGAAGCAGCCAGGTTGTTCAGACACTTCATCTTGACATCTAGTAATTCAGCTTCTTCTTCCGGTGTAAAGTCAACTAGTAATCAGAAAGGGGAAATTTTCAGATATGATTAAGAAATTGTGGCAAATTTCATTCGTATAAAATGGTTCATGATGTGAACAATCATAACGTTAATTTGGATGAAAACATGGCAGTTAAACTACAGAAAGTTGCTACAGAAAGTGTGTTCTGAGAACAGACAGCTACAGTATGTTAACCAACAAACATTTAAAGTGGCAATGCCTAGAGGAACTACCACAACAGGGATAGAAGTACTATTATTCTCTAATGTGAACATGTTAAGTATTAGAAACATCTTCCCTATAAAGTTTAAGTATATGTATAGAGGAATTTTGGCTTGCCTGAAAATTCAATATCTTGGAGTACAACAAAGGACAGAATACTCATACACCATGGGTTATACACTTGTCTTGTACCTTCACGTTACTGGACCCTGGCAAAGCTCTAGAGGACCAGGACTCAGGGCACATCCCCTATAACCCTACCCCACTTTTTTGTAGCAAGAAATTCACAGTAAACCAAGGAATAGAAGGGAGGGTGGCCTGTGTCATGTACTATACTCCAAGGTATAGATTTTACAGGAAAGTCAAAATGCCTCTTATTTTAACCAAAGGACATAGGCCGAGTATAAGAAGAGTAGCCCAATGAATAAGAAGAGTGGGCAACAATTAAGCAAACATAACTCTGCCAACAGGCCCAAACAATAAGAGTCAGAAGACCAAACTTCAAATAATCTCTGGGATTGATGTGCCTGTGTTTACAGACAAAAAGATTTCCAGGCACAATAATAGATCTTCCGGTAATGCTTTTAGCATGGAATCACAGGCTAAGAAACTCCTCTATCCTTTAAGACCTGGGTCTCAACAGCCATGCAGTTACAGCCAGAGGCTGAGAAGCAGTATTGAATAGAGAGCCTTGAGATAGCAGATCTAGACTATTGGGAAGAAGTCAGGGGTTGTCTGCTCTAAGTCAGAGTACCAGTTCTTCTGGGTCAGTTTGGTTTAATTAGTATCACTGTTCTCTCTTGCTCTATTTTCTGGAGCAGAGGAGGCAGAATTCGCACTGGAAGGAAGGGGTCTGTTAGTCTGAACTGAGACCAGGAGATTTTTAAAGCATCAGAGGCTAGAGCTAGAGGATCCCTGGTTCTGGCAACAGAGGTAGTTTGTTGTTGAATCTGGAGGCTAGGATGTCCACATAAAGAATCCCCTGTATTTGGCATCTCAGACTGAAGAGCCTATTAATGATCCAGGCAGCTGAGGTAATCCCCTTTCCAGTTTGTCCACTCCTGGGATGTGAAACAGAGAACACTGGACAGTGAATTTGTCCATGAGATGATCTTGTTTGCTTCCTTTAATGCCCTGCATCTCTTCTTGTAGTTGAAAAGTTGACTGATCAGAAGTAAAACAATAAAACTAGTAATAAAGCACAGAATGATTTCTCTATAAGAGGTCCTTCACCTAAGGACACTATAAAAAAACGGAGGTCTCACAGCATGGTGTAAGGTTATAGAGGGACACCCAGGGGTGTGTCTAGCAAAGCTTTGCCAGTGTCTCATTACCTGAGGGTACCAGCTTATAACCCAGGTCTATGAATATTTAGCCCATGTCCTACGTTGTACGATTAAAGCCTAGTACACACGAGCCAAGCTCGTGTGTACTGCAGCCGGTCCAACAAGGGTCATGGCCAAAAAAGGTTGGCCGATCAGCCAATGGCTGAGCGTTCTGACGGGAAAATTCTGGCAGGGGGCATTCGCTGTACTAACATCAGTTTTTTTCCGTTCAGCTCTACTGGGTTTGAAAAAAAAAAAACAAAAAAAAAAAAACACCCTAGTAGTGTGTACCAGGCTTTACATATACATTTTAATTTTGTTTGCTCTGTGTAAAGCTTTTCCATATTCACTTTACAAAAGCTAGTCATAAATTGGGGTGGTTGCTATTTTTGTTTAATTTTTTTTTTTTTTTCCTATTCCTCTGAAAACTTGCTCTGGACTTTGACTCGGCCATTCCATGACATTTTTTAATACTATAGTTTTTAGGTCAATTTGGTTGAGTTTTGGATATATGCTTAGGGTCATTGCCTCGCAGAAAGCCAAATCTTTTTCCAAGGCTTAGATTTCACCAGATATGCCCTGCAGGATTTTGATGTATTCATTCTACACTATAAACTTACAAGCCACCCAGGGCCTGTTACAAGAAAACATCTCCACATCACAATGCTTTATGGTAGGGAGAGTGTGTTTATAATGATGTGCACGGTTTGACTCACACTAATATTTAGTGAAAAAATTAGATTTTTTCTGAATACTTACCTGTAAAACACATTTCTTGGAGTGCATCATGGGACACAGAGCAGGTTGTAATGAGAACTACGTGGGTTATGCACCCCCTATAGGCGAATGGACACTGGCCGATCGAACAAGAAGTCCCTCCGTTTTTTTGCCAGTGTCTGTAAAGTGGATGGACACTGGTCTAGTTAGTACTTGTATGGGAGACTGCCCGGGAAAGCCAGGTGCTGTAAGCTTTTACCCTCCAGAGTCAAGGAGGCATCTGAGGCTGCTGTATTTTGAGAGTATCTCAGGCCAGAGGATGTTAGGGCAGTGTCTAAGGTAGTTCGTTTAGTCTTTAGGTTGACTCCGGCAGAAATCTGGTAGGTTACGTATGCCTCTTTGGGGCTTTGCGTTCTCAGCCTTTTGCCTTGCATTTGCTCTTGGAGCAGACGTTATGGATTCTTTATTGTAAGGACTCAACCAGTAGCGACCCCAAAACCAAATGGGGACGTGAAGTCTATCTTAGAAGTCAAGGGACTAGAAAATGTTTTAAATGTCCTTCTGTTTCAGATGGAATCAGTCCGATCAGTGATGGCCTTTCTGCAAGAGGTAGATTTCAGGTGTTCATAGTCATCAATTACACATATCTTCATGTGCCAGTTTTTCCAGGCTCATTGAAGGTTTCTGCAATTTGCAGCAGACAGTTGCCATTTTCGTTTCGTGACACTGCCCTTCTGGCTGGCCATAGCCCCCCAAGGGTTCACAAAGCTCCCAGCCGCAGTGCAGGACTTGCTGAGGATGCAAGGGGTGTCAATCTCGGGATACCTCAATGGCCTTTGCTCAGGGAGCAGTCGGTTCCAGATTTAAAGCAATATAAAGGCAAAGGGTATCCTTCGATTAATCTCACAAGGAAATTACATCCATGTTGAAATAGTTCCCTACATGCAGTTCCACTCCAGGTCTTTGTAGAGAGACATTCTCTCTGTCTGGAACATGAAGGTCCAAGCATAGGTTTGCCGGAGGGCTCTGTCCCTGGGGTATTGCAGAGTTTCAATTGGTAGTTGATTGTTCGGAATCTGGAGAAGGAGAAATCTTTCTTCCAGTGATATGAAAGATGGTAACCACGGATGCTAGTCTGTCCGGTTGGGGGGGGGGCTGGTATGGAGGTGGCTACAGTTTCAGGGGACTTGGTCTCCATTGAAAAAATGCTGGAAAAAGATGCCCATCAATAACGTGGATTAGAATCCCTGTCAGTTTTAATTGCTGCTGGTAGAATCACCCTCTCAATTTGTCCTGTTTACCATGATCATTGAAAGTGAAAGTAAAAGAAAATCCCAAATGTTGGGTGGTCCCCAAAAAAGTAATAGAGGGGAATCTTCCAATCGAGACACTAGTTGTGGTTAAGGGAATTCCTTGGGAACCTCCCAGGTAAAGTGTTACTAAACTCAAAACAGTAAAATCTGTATATGCAGTAAAACATGCTTGTTATACTCACTGTGGAACCTAAGGGGTTAATCCTCTGCATTGTGTAAAAAGGCTGTTTGATGTTGTATGCACAGATCCTCCCCTTCTTCCACTGACTCCAGAACAGGTTCAGATAAGACAGTTACTGGAATCGAATCAGGCTGTACATGCTCAGTTTGGTGTATATTGCTAGGAGAGTTTTCTTTTCCCTTGGGCGGGGTGCATGTGATCAGCACAGGGCCAATCAGCACTTTCCAGACAGGGGGTCAGGGGTCCTGGATCCTGATAGGACAGCTCAGTGCAGTATGATAACTCCTCCTACAAGCTTTAATCAGGAACTGATAGCATTCACAAAAGAGTGCTATATACTGCTGATGAGAAAAGTTATTTAAAAGTTCATATTTACAAAAAAATTACTGCATTTCCAGGTTCTGTGTACCATGGGAGACCAGATATAGTGAATGCAGGGTCCTGGGTTTAGGAACGCTTTCATTTGCAGGGATTTCCTCTCACTTCCTGTTTGGCCATGGGACAGGAAGTGAAGGGAAATCTTCGCAATGGGACACAGATGGCAAACAAAAATCTGACAGGGGTTATAACTCTATCCAAAATGTAAAAAAAAAAATGCTTTGCCAAAAGCCCTTCCACTTCCCAAATGTATGGTAAATGGAGAGTATTTTTTCACCTTATAAATTTTACATAGCATCAAAACAGACTTGTGGAATAATTAGTATATATATATATAAAAAAAATAATAACCCCACATACCACCATATGAGGTCAGAAGTAATTATGATGCACTAAAAATACTGCAAATGGCATTTTCCATTCCTTGCCCCTACAGTCTAACTATCTTGATACCGTCATATGTGTTTATATTATATACAGATATATATAGATACACACACACACACACATATATATACATACATACATATATACACACACACACACACACACACACACACAGTAAAACCTTGGATTACGAACATAATTCGTTCCGGAAACGTGCTTGTAATCCAAAGCACTCATATATCAAAGTGAATTTTCTCATAAAAAATAATAGAAACTCAGATGATTCATTCCACAACCATTTATTCACAAGTCCTTCAGTCTATAGTCCACATTCAGGAAAAGCCTGGAAGATGAGGATCCGACTTACAACTCATGCACACTGCAGCTCAAAAAAAAAAAAAAAAAAAAAAGCTGCTTTTACAGGCATTTGAGCTTGTATTTCAGCTTGAAGAAGCTTGTGCTTTTTTGTGCTCTTGTGCACATTTTTATCGAGCTTCTTTGAGCATAAGCGTTTTTTTTTCCACAAACCATTCTTCAAGTCTATGGGCACAAGTTGGATAGAAGGCGCCTTAAAGTAGTACAGGAAACTTTTCTAAAGTCGGAGCGACTTCAGTAGTGCCAAGACAGCTCTCATTGACTAAAATGGGATTTCACATGTCACGCGACTTGGAGCCTCAAGCTACTTGTATTGTAAGACCTCGCTCGTTTATCAAAATTAATTAAAAAAAAAAAAAAATGTTGCTTTTGTGAAAATCGCAGACCAAGTTACTCGCAATCCAAGGTTTTACTATATATACATATACACTCATATTGAGGTGGTTATCCTAGGATCATTGTTCAGTGTAAAGGAATAAATGTAAATAAAAAAAAAAGTTTTTTTTGTTATTTTAAGTGCCCTCATCCACCCGTGCTCATGCACAAATGTGAATGCGCACAGTGGTCCCACACACATGTAAGTGCTGATTGGATCACACATGTGATGTATAACCGTGAGTGTCAGAGTGAGAGCAATTCTAGCACCAGACCTGTGCAACTAAGCTGGTAACCTGTAAAAAAAAATAAATAAATAAATAACTGTAAAAGCGTCACCTATGGATAATTTAATGTACTGTAGTTTGTTGCCATTCCACGGGCGCGTGAAATTTTAAGCGTGACATGTTTGGTATTACTTGGCGTAACATGATCCTTTATATTTTACCCAAAAATTTTTTGTTTTATATTGTGTTTGTGTTCACCTAAATTCATTAAAGTTTTTTTTCCCTGAAAATTTGTGTTTAATAAACTGATGTGCAAAAATTGTGTGACCATTGCAAAACCCACCCTTTAATTCTCCAGGGTCTTAGCCCTAAGTCTAAGTAATTTTCTAGCAAAAACATGCAGATTTTTACATGTATGTCAGAAATATCAGAATCGGCCTGGAGGTCAAGTGAATAATGAAATGGAGTAGTACTAAGTATTACCAAAAGGGCAGACTTTTTAGGCCAAGAAACAATGGAGAAGAGACATACTATAGACAATCAAATTTATTGAGATTAACATAAACATAGAATAATCAAAAGTAGATAAAAATGTAGCATATATGCATCTATGCTTTTGTGCAGTGAGCCCTTAGGCTTCTTCAGGACACGGCCAAGGTTCAAAGACGAAACAGATAAGAGAATGTATTTCTCTATCTGAAATGAGATACAATGGCATTAAAAACACAACTAATACAAAACAGTTTAAAATAAAAATCAAGTGCTGAGCACCTGTGGATAAAAAAAAAAATCAAGGACGAACAACGAACAGGTACCTTAATTTGGGATACAATATCATATATAGCCACGATAGGATGAACGATGCATACAGAAATTATGAACTAAAAGGAAACAAATACACTCAATTTAAGTGAATTAAGTCTGTGTTGCAGCTTAATTCAGTAAAATTGGGTGTATTTGTTTTTGAACCTTGGCCGAGTCCCAAGGAAGCCTAACAGCGAAACGCGTAGACGCACAAGGGCTCACTGCACAAAAGCATAGATGCATATATGCTACATTTTTATCTACTTTTGATTATCCTATGTTGATGTTAATCTCAATAAATTTGATTGTCTATAGTATGTCTCTTCTCCATTGTTTCTTAGCCTAAAAAGTCTGCCCTTTTGGTAATACTTAGTACTACCCCATTTCTGTTTCCTCAATACTTACGGACGTGGCTGTTTTGTTAAGTCAAGTTTGTCAAGTGGATAATAACGGGAAACCTAAAAAGGACACTTTTTTTTTTAACTGGTATGAGCAAGCAGTCACATGAAATTCACCCGTACACACCTTTAGAGCTGGAATTGACAATCTTCAGGGCTATGTCATAGGAATTTATTGCAAATACATAATCTGCTTGCTGATAGTAGAAGTTTCCACGTTCCCTCTTCTTGTTGGCCAAATCCAGCTTCTTTTGTCCAGTAAGAAGTTCAAGGTCTGGCCCATCCTTCACTTCAAGAAGGAACACCTCAAGAACAAGATTGGCATTGGGTGGAATATCGGGATTCCTTAAACAGAATTGAAATGGAATAACGATTATGCATACTGTAAGAGTAGCATTCATTAAATGCAGTGCTAAAGAGTTATGTGAGCTTGGTTTAATGTAATGGGAATGACCAAGGCCATGGCAAAGAAAATAAAAAAAGCTTCTCATAGCTTTACGATCCCTTAAAGACGATCTTCATGTTTAATGTCCCTTTAAATAGTTTTTATTTTTTTTAATTTACGGCACTAACCGGTGCACTTTCTGGGTATGCTATAATAATTGTATGTGGCATCAGCTACATACAGTATTCAGCGCTGCGTTCAGCGGTAGGATGCGGAGGGCATATTCATTCATAGAATACATACAAAGCTTCCTGTAAATGACTGAGTGGCGCTCAGCTTGACACGGATTTGTTCCGGGAGTGAGACGGCAAGCCACCATCCCACTGCCAGAACACAGCACTCTGTACTATATGTAGCGGAGGCTACATGCACCCAATACAACGTGCCCAGCAGACACACCTGTTAGTGCAGTAAACAGTTAATTTAGGCTAGATTGGGGACATTAAATGTGGAGATCACCTTTATTTTCCCAGTGAATGTTAATGAACATCAGAAGAAATCTTAGTGGTGGTATATATATAAAAAAAAACAAAAAAAAACAATTGATGGCCACTACATCACAGTTTTAGATATGTTCTAAAATCACCAATATTTTATTACAGGTACTAAATTCTTTATCAGCCAAGTTCCCATTTACAGTTTAAAAAAATAATTGTTTTGTTTTAAAGGCCATTTTTTAAGAAAAAAACAATGAGTTTAAAGCTTCAAATTGGGCCCATTTAATACTTGTAATTTAAAACCTATAAGAAAACGCCCAAAACCGATATAGCAGGCATTTTCTTCCTTTTATAGCCTTGGATAGCATCCACAGCTAGTAATAAACAGGACTGAAGAATCTGTGAAGCAGATGTATAAAAATATACACCGATCAGCTATAATATTATGACCACCCACCTAAAATGGAGTGGGTCCCCACTCTGCCAACAAAACAGCCCTGATGCCGTGAGACATCAACTCTACTAGACTTCTGAAGGTATGCAGTGAAATCTGGCACCAAGCAGTCAGTAGGGGATGCTTTAAGCCTCAGCCAGCTTGCCTTCTTCCCACAGTGTATCCTTTCCCAGGTAAGCGATGCACACGCACCCCGGTCATCCACATGATGTAAAAGACAATGAAATTCATCAGACCAAGCCACCTTGCTCCATGGTCTAGTTCTGGTGCTCATGTAGGCTTCAGCATGGGTACCCTTAACTAGTCTGCTGCTATGCAGCCCCATACACAACAAGCTACGATGCACTGTGTGTTCTGACACCTTTCTATGGGAACCAGCATTACCTTTTTCAGCAGTCTGAGCTACAGTAGCTCTTCTATTAGATCAGACTACATTGGACAGCCTTCATTTCCCATGTGCATCCACGAGCCTTGTCTGCCCATGATCCCATCCCCAGTTCACTGATTTTCCATGGACCACTTTTTGTAGGTCCTGACTAGGGGGATGCACCGATACCATTTTTTACAAGTATCAATACTTTTTTTTTTTTTTTTAGTACTCGCCGATACCAACCGTAACCTGTTTTGTCTTCACTTCAGCTGTCAGCAATGGTACAAAGCATTGAAAAGCTGTTTACAAATAAGGAATTGATTTTTTTTTCTGCTTTTTCAATGTGAAATGTGTAAATATATGTCAATATATATGTGTAAAAATATTCACTAACAAAGCAAACAAAAAAAAGGTTAATTTTTGTATCGTTTATAAAATAGACGTAAACAAAAAATAAATCAGGAAAATAATAATTAAATGGCGGAGAATAGGGAGTTAATTATAGCCGATTAAGAGTACATTAAGGGTTAAGGGGTTAAACAGAGGAACATTTGTTCATCCCTTTGATCTGCAGATAAGGAAACAGAAAGATACAAAAAGAAACAATGTTTCTTTTTTTTTTCTTTAGTGTTTTAGTGGCTGAGCAATGTTAACAAACATTACCGGCTGCTTTTTTTGACAGCTCCAATTACCAGACTGAAACACTTCAGCTGTCAGCAGGGAAGACCCACAGAAAGGAGCAGAAAGTATCAGTTTCAGGTATCAGTGCATTTGCATGAGTACAGATACTTGTGCAAATACTCGGTATTGGCACCAATACTAGTATCGGTGCAACCCTAGTGCTGAGCACTGAAGGAGTCCTGGAACATCCCACAAGAGCTGTAGTTTTACAGTTTCTCTGGCCCAGTCGACTAGCCATTACAATTTTTCCCTGGTCAAAGTCACTCAAACCCTTATTGCTTGCCTATTTCTTCTGCTTTCAAACACATCCAATTCAAGAACATGTTCACTTGCTGCCTAATATATCTCACCACCCACTTTTAGATGCCATTGTAACAAGATAATCAATTTTATTCACTTTACCTGTCATTGGCCATATTGTTATGGCTGATAGGTGTATATAGAAAAGTAAACTTCTAATTCTTTTTTCAGCTTAGTGTAAATATGAAATATTGCACATTAATATTCAATATTTTGATCCAACAGGTTGAGCTTTGGGCTCCTTATTTAATTTTAATAAATATTTGGGCTTTTTAGTAAGTCTTTACATAGCTCAAAAGCTCAAACAAATTGTGATATATATGACTGAATAGAACGGTGACTCCTACCTTAGCAAATGTCTATAATAAAAGTCTGCCTGAAATGCTGCTGTGCTGTCTCTTTAGATAATGCTACAGTAATTCTTAAGAAGGAAAGAATGAAAACGTTAGATTTTCTAATGGTTATTGGGAACAAATCAACATTTATTTGTAACCATATGAGTAATAAAATTCAAAGGCTCAGGATGGAAAATATTTGTGGTTTCTTATCTGAACAATCAAAATTCTAATTGTTAAAGTGGTTATTGGACAAATAAATATTTTGTATTGTATTTGTATACTATTGAAAAAGGACTGAAAAAGTAAACACTGAAACGATGGGCACATTAAATGCTCCACTGAATGATTTTTAATTGTTTCTTTGAATCTTTGAAAATCTAGATTGTGAACAGGCAGGCTTTTTTTTTTTTTTTTTTTTTTTTTTTAACAGAAAAGACATGCAATGTTTACCATTGGGGGCTTCAATTAAAAATCCTACATGCCTGGCTGTAAACACCTAAAACACGCATGCTAAAAAGGAGTGTCAAAAGTGTCAGAACTTCAGCTTTAAATTTGTTCTAGGTCTGTGATTAATAAAAGTATCAGAAAGACAGTCAAAGGAGCTTAAAGGGGTTGTAAACCCTCCTTTAAAAAAAAAAAAAAAAAAAACACAAACATGTCATATTTACTACAATCCCCTATATAACCTCTCCCACTCCAGGCTAGCCTCGGTTTTGTAGCAAGCAATAGGGAGATCATAAGGACAGAGGGCAGGTTTCTGTGTCCTGTACTATATTCTAGGACACAGTTTGCTGGTCAGTCAAAAATCCTATTTTCCTGATCTTACAGCGCAAAACATGGGCTTCTTTAAAACATAACTGGGATGTCCAGAAGCAGTCCGACTTGGAGGAGTAATACAGCAAAAACGCCAACAGACCCACATAAGAAATAGGTCAAGAAGTCTTTGACAGACTTGGACAGCCAAAAACTGGCATCAGAGAAAGCTGGAAACTGTAACAAACTTAAAAGGAGGACCTCCAGTCGTTTCTCTAAAAAATTTAAATTCAGCAGCTACACAAACTGTAGCTGTAGGAGTTTGCAACTTTTTTTTCAGGAAGTCAATACATCTAGAGTCGACTATCCACCTCAAACTGTGTGATTTTCTAGATACTCTTACCTTCCCCATGTTAACAGAATCACAGGTAGCTGCATTACAGGCTCCTATTAGGGCGGATGATCTTCTATCTGCAATGGCCCACTTGGCCACAGTGAAAACTCTGGGCTCAGATGGCCTACCTATTGAATTTTATACCTTTTCTGATGCCTTGGTACCTAAACTGTTAACTTTATATCAAGCAGCGTTTGATGCCAATACTCTCCCTTATTCTATGCATGAGGCACTCAAAGTACTAATACCCAAGCCTGGTAAGGACCCTTGTCATGTAGGCCAATTTCCTTAATACAAAACGGATATTAAAATACTAGCCAAAATTTAAGCTCTCAGGTTGAATAAAGGTCATCCTATCTCTTAACCATCCGGATCAGACAGGTTTAATGCCAGCCAAGAACATAGCCTTCAATACGTTTATTTATGAATCTTCAGGCCTCTCACAATCAAATTGGCTCCAGAGTAGTAGTTACTCTTGATGCAGCCAAGGCTTTTGACTAAGTTGAATGGTTATATCTATGGCGCTGCTTTGGTTTTGGGTCTAACTTTATAAAGTGGCTCACTATACTGTATACTGCACCACAGGCTAGGATGATAGCTAATGGCTGGACTTCTGACACCACCTCCCGTTCTAGGGGGATGCATCCGGGAGTGCCCCCCCCCTTTTATGCTCTGGGCTGCTTGTTGAAAAAGTAGTGCTTCATGCCAATGAAATGATTTTATATCTGGCAGATTCGGGTCCATCCTCGAGGTTGGCACTCCATATTATTGAGCAGTTGGGTACCTTTTCAGGCCACAGGATCAATTGGGATAAAACCCAAATCCTTTCCAATTATATTTCTCCCCTATCACTAGATCAGGCTACCTTACCCTTGGCGAGAGTTAGCTCCTTCAGGTATTTGGGTATTCAAGTTTCTAGGACCTCATCGGACTTTATCCACTTTAATGTGGAGCCCCTAATACCACTGGGGGTTAAGGGTTGATTAATTGTAAAAATTATACTGCTCCAAAGATTTTATACATCTTATGGCATTTCCCAGTGTATATATCGTTGAGAGAGTAAAAAAATTATGGATACTTTGCTGCAATCAGGCATAAATTGTCTTGGAAAGCTCTAAAAGAACCCTATATCCTTGGGTGGGCTGGCAGTCCCTGACTTGGGATTATATTACCTGGCGGCTCAACTTTTTATTCTTTACTACTTTGGCAACCATGACAAGGTGAGATACCTCTCTTTGGTCTGCCAAGGCTCTGAATCTCACCTCCTGCATATGTACTGTGACTTATTAAAGGGGTCTGGGTGGCTCCCCTTGTTTTCCGAGTCACTCTAGCCTCCTTTTTCATCACAGACCGATTTGGGATCTGGTCACGGCCAAAATGAATTGTTCATTGTTCCATTCTGAAACAGGGGGTCCCCAGGTTACAAACAAGTTAGGGGCTGTAGGTTTGTTCATAAGTTGAATCTGTAAGTCGGAACAGGTACATTTTTTAAGTGCAGCTCCAGCCAAAAAACTATTTTTAAGCTTTTTGGATAGTATAGGGAAGGGTTATCACCCCTGTAACATTTGTTTTGCTGTCTGTGCCCCTGTTCAGAAGATTTCACCTCACTTTCTGTCCCAATGACAATTGGATTTAGAAAATTTTGGGTTGCTGTGGAAACAAGCCTTGGTGATAAAGCATCAGTGGAGGTACCCTTTCCCCATAATCGCTCTTACAGGAGTGAATTTCCCTTCCTAGGGGTAGATTTCCTCTCACTTCCTGTTGTCTATCTCCGTTTGTAAGTAGGAGTCGTTTGTAAGTCGGATGTTTGTAACTAGGGGACCCCCTGTACTCCATTATGGTATAATAAACACTTAAGTGAATTTCTCCAGATTCCTGACCCAAAGGTCTGAATTTTAAATGGTGTATATACTGTCACATGTTCTTCAGAATGGTAGATTCCAAACCTTTGATAACCAGAAAGCAGAGTTTACTTTTCCAAATTATATGCCATTGCAGTACTTCCAGCTGCGTCATGCTTTGCACACCGAGCTTGAAGGTAATTATCCAGCTCTACTTACCCTTGACGTTTTGGCTGTGTTAAAAGGAGATGAGCCCTGCAAGTTGATATTTTTTTTTTTTTTATGAAGTGCTACTCACCCCATATGCATCTCAGCTTGCTTACTTTCGAAGGCCCAGATGCGGGTGAACTGGTTGATGAAGACTGGAGTGAGGTGTTGGAGGTGGGAAAATTGGTGTCTCCCAAGATGTCAGACAGACTTGCACATATATACATTCTCCATAGATCATACCTCACACCGGAAAGACTTGCTAAACGTTGACCCTCTCGGAGCCCCATGTGTCCCAAGTGTTTGACATCCGTTGGCACCTTTGGGCATTTCATCTGGCACTGTCCTCATGTTCGGGGATTCTGGGAGCAAGTGGTACAATTCCTTCATGACCAGATGGACTCACCGGTGACAATGGACCTAGGCAATGTCTATTGGGATTATTTCCGGACTCCAATATGGATACACACTCCTAAATGTGTGCATGAAACCTTATTCATTGCCAGGAAACTGGTGGATCGGGTATGGATACAGGCCACAGCTCTATTTTGGGGCCTGGATTAACGAGATAAACATTACTTTACCGTAAAAAAGGTTATTTATACAAATAGGGGATGTCTGGGTAAATATAATAAAATATGAGACAGATGGCTGCAATCTTCGCAGACTTGTACCTCATAGTGATAACCTTGCTACTGTTATCTATGTCATCTGGGCGGCAAATCTATTGTCTGGGCCGCTAGTCCCTTGTTAGTAAACACATATGCCTCAATACAACTAGGTTGGTTCCGATATTTTCTCATGTACTGGTGTATATTTACCACTCAGCTGAGGGGTTTGGCTGTGTACTCAGACTTGTCTTTTTTTTTTTTTTCATGATCTCCTGCTATGTTATATAGTGTAGCAGTGTTTTATAGGTGAAGCGCAATGTCCGCATTTTGCTTTATACTTCTGTGCTGCATGTCGATGCATGCTCCAATACTTGTATTTGCAATTTAAAAAAAAAAAAAAAAACCTGAAATTCCAATTTGTGGCTTTTGAAAACAACAGTGTTAACCCTGGCATCTGAAATGTTCTGGGACCAGGTGGTCTAAAAGGCCACTTTTATCTACCGTCTCTTTGAACACAGGATAATTCTCCAAGGGGGCCATTATCCTTCTTATCCTAATAAGGTAAGAAAAATGACTGGATCTACTACACCATTTGCCCATAGGAAATTTGTCCTCATTAGCATATTGTTAGGTGAAACGTTTTGGGGGGAGAAAAAAAAAAAACAACAAAAAAACAAAAAAAAACACTTCTCCTGGTCAGGCCAGGCTTCATATAGTATCCTATAGGATAGGCTAAACCAGCACATAAACGAAAAATTTTCTTAGGTGGTGTAGGCAACTTTAGGGACCCAGTACTAGAAGTCTTGGGGGGGGGGGGCAGACTCAGGTTGCTCCAATGTTAAACAAGTATACAGGTTCAGTCAGTACAGCAATAGTCTCCTTGAGCTTCGGAAACAAACATTCTTGTAGCAGCATTTCATCCTAAACACGTCTATTCTTTTTCTTCATATATGCTGTATTTTTATTCCTTTAATAAAGCAATCCTGATTGTTAAAAAAAAAAAATTAAATAAAAAAATACACATTTGTCAGTGAGTTCTCCTCACTGATGCCTCCCTCCTCTGGTACCATGTCTGACTCAGGGCCAAGTCAAGGTCCAATTCCAGAGGAGAGGGGCATAGGAGGGGCAGGTTGTGATCTAAAGCCTCCAAATGGCAAAAAATTCTGCCCATGAACTCAGTCATTTCAAACCCAAAAAGGGATTAAATGACACCCCCATTGTGAAGGTTTACTGACATCAGTAGCAGGAAAAAAAAAAGGTAGATTTATCCCCAACCTGGCTTTGCCCTCCATGGGATAATTAGAGACTGGGCAATGCAATAGGCACACCTTACCTCTGGACCTGTCAAGCACCTTTCGGCTAACTTTATACTCTGCCAAGGGAATCGCCCACAGCATGATCCACCGCAAAGCGGGCTGGCCCTGCATTTTTTACCAGGCAGGGTCAAGGTGCGGTCCCACTAGGCTCTGCATAAAAAGCTGCAGTGGTTATGGTGCAACTGAATGAGACATCTTGAAAAAAAAATAATCCAGTGAGCAAAACAATGTGTATAAAAGAAGGTAAAGAAGGTAGACTTTTCTTTGTGGAGAGAAGAGGTTGATCACCGAAAGTGTTTGTTAACCCACCCCTACAAATGTACATAATCCTGCTGCTTCCCTAATGACAGGCACTCCTGTCTGTTTTCTAAAAAAAAAAAAAAAAAAAAAGCCTTCTTTACCTGACTTCACAGCGGTTCTCCACAATCACGTAACCGCCCGTGTCTCCTCTCTGCCCGACTGACAGATGCAGCAGGTGGGGCTGAGATTCCCTCGCTGACGTCAGCTGAGGCGCGAGGAGGAGAGAGAGAGCCGGCCTGTCACGTGACCGCGGGGAGCCACTCCGATATACAGTAAACGTGTCATTTTTTTTTTTTTATTAAAACACAGACAGGAGCGTCCGTCATTAGGGAACCAGCAGGATTATATGCATTTTAAAAAGTTATGAGAGCAGGAGTGGAGGGGGCTGGCACTGACACAGGGGCAGGCAGGGAGGGGGGGGCGGGACACAGAAGCACATAGGACGACAGGAGAGCTGCAGCTGATGAAGGCATGTAAACTAACAACGGTGTCAGGGCTCAGCAGCCATGATACACCTTGGTCAGATTACAAAGGGGTGGGCAGAAACTGGCAGGATCAGCCAGGTATTTCAGGTGTTACAGGGGGCCAAATCACACAGCACAAGCACTGTGCCGTATAAAAAGCATTAAAGAAGCAGGATTTTTTTTTTTTGGGGGGGGGGGGGGGGTTAACAAATGCTTTAAGAATACAAGCAAAAAACTGAGACTAGCTGGGGGTAGGAAGGGGGATAAATAGAAGAATGTCCCTTCAGCCTGTTTTCCAGTGTCTTAAAAAGTTATGAGAGCAGGAGCGGAGGGGGCTGGCACTGACACAGGGGCAGGCAAGGAGGGGAGGACACAGAAGCACATAGGACGACAGGAGAGCTGCGGCTGACGAAGGCACGTAAACTAACAACGGTGTCAGGGCTCAGCAGCCATGATACACCGTGGTCAGTTTACAAGTGTCTGATCACCTGAAGGTAGCTGCATATAACTAAGTGGTAGGGATTTAAAGAAGCCTGTGTCCTATATGATCAGGAAAATAGATTCTTCTCCATCTCGTATTTGCTGTATGGCTGTTCTGTCAGTAACTCAGCAACATTTTTTTTCTTTTGTTTTTTCACAAAGGCAGGCAATGGCATTACACATGTTTCTCCCATAAAAAGTAGTAAAATAAAGTTTAAGGGCACGTATTTTATAAGGCTTTTGGGAATCATCATAGAATTTTGTGACGTTTATGAATATAGTCAGCCACCTTCTTATGTGTTTATACACCTACTACAATTCTTAGTCATTAACCATATATCCAGTAATGCCATTTTCCACACAAATGTAATAAATAACTAGCTAATCAATGTTGGTATGAGCGACCCCTGATGGCATAAGTAGGAAATGTATTAAAGTGTAAGGGCTAATAGGAAACTCACCTTCCTTGCTTCCCATAGCAATACTTAGCATCTGCCACAATTAACGCAGTCTCTCCAAGCTCCATGAGCTGCACACACAGATCCATGCTCTAAAAAATAAAAAAAAAAATAAAAAAGACAAATGCATGTGTTTTTTTTCTTATTAAAGAGGTGGGCAATAAGATCAGAAACAAGTCTGGAAAAATAAAAAATGTGTATTCATTGGATAAGATTAGGCCAATAAAGATGCTGACCATTTTCTAACATATCACACTGCATACCTCTATAAATAAGCAAATAAGCTTATGTTGTAAGGAATAGTCTATGAGCATACAGAGTATGATTTAAAGTCTAACTCCAGGAATTTAAAAGTTTAAAAACAAAAAATCCTGCTAAATGCTCATTATGTCTAGGAGTGCATGAGCAAGATGCAAATACTTACCTGGTTTCTCACTCCAACAGGGTCCTCCCAGCACTGAGATCAGACCCTTGCAGCCAGCTCTGCAACTTGTTTAAGTCACACTCCAACCTTACCCAATGCATTAATAAAAGGTGACACAATAAATCACTCTTTATGCAAAATTATATATACATACACACAAAATATATATTCGAGACACACACACACACTATAGTATTAAGTGGATGTAACAATATAACAAGTCTACACACCCCTGTTAAAATGTCAGGTTTCTGAGATGTAAAAAAAAAAAAAAAAAAAAAAAAAATGAAACAAGGATAAATCATTTCAGAACTTTTTCCACCTTTAATGCCACCTATAAACTGTACAATTCAATTGAAAAACAAACTGAAATCTTTTAAGGAGAGGAAGTAAAAAAAATAAATAAATAAATAATGTGGTTGCATAAGTATGCACACCCTCTTTAACTGGGGTTGTAGCTGTGTTCAGAATTAAGCAAACACATTCAAACTGGTGTTAAATAGGAGTCAGTACACACCTGCCATCATTTAGAGTGCCTTTGATTAACCCAAAATAAAGTTCAGCTGTTCTAGCAGGTTTTTCCTGACTTTTTTCTTAGTCGCATCCTACAACAAAAGCCATGGTCCGTAGAGAGCTTCCAAAGCATCAGAGGGATCTCATTGTTAAAAGATATCAGTCAGGAGAAGGGTACAAAAGAACTTCGAAGGCAT
Organism: Lithobates septentrionalis; assembly: GCA_037952835.1. NCBI lineage: Eukaryota > Metazoa > Chordata > Amphibia > Anura > Ranidae > Lithobates > Lithobates septentrionalis. The sequence goes on from JBBDGP010003357.1 coordinate 228,844, forward strand.
TAGATATACCATGGAACACAGTGAAGACAGTCATCAAGTGGAAAAAGTATGGCACAACAGTAACATTGCAAAGAACTGGACGTCCCTCCAAAATTGATGAAGACAAAAAAGAAAACTGGCCAGGGAGGCTGCCAAGAGGCCTACAGCAAGATTAAAGGAGCTGCAGGAATATCTGGGAAGTACTGGTTGTGTGTTACATGTGACAACAATATCCTGTATTCTTCATATGTCTGGCTATGGGGTAGAGTGGCAAGACGGAAGTCTTTTCTTACAAAGAAAAACATCCAAACCCGGCTAAAAATTTTGCAAAAACACATCTGAAGTCTCCCAAAAGCATGTGGAAAAATATGTTAGGGTCCGATTAAACCAAGGTTGAGCTTTTTTGGCTACAATTCCAAAAGATATGTTTGGCGCAAAAACACTGCACATCACCAAAAGAACACCTTACCCACAGTGAAGCATGGTGGTGGCAGCATCATGATTTGTGACTGTTTTTCTTCAGCTGGAACAGGGGCCTTAGTCAAAGTAGAGGGAATTATGACCAGTTCCAAATACCAGTCAATATTGGCACAGAACCTTCAGGCTTCTGCTAGAAAAGCTAAACATGAAGGGGAACTTTACCTTTCAGCATTAGAACCACTCAAAACATACATCCAAATCAACAAAGGAATGGCTTCACCAGAAGTTGATTAAAGTTTTGGAATGGCCCAGCCGGAGCCCAGACCTGAATACGATTGAAAATCTGTGGAGTGATTTGAAGAGGGTTGTGCACAGGAGAAGCCCTAGCAATCTGACAGATTTGGAATGTTTTTGCAAAGAAGAGTGGGCAAATATTGTCAAGTCAAGATGTGCCATCCTGATAGACTCATACCCAAAAAGACTGAGTGCTGTAATAAAATCAAAAGATGCTTCAACAAAGTATTAGTGTAAGAGTGTGCACACGTAAGGAACCATATTAATTTTGTTTTTTTATTTTTGCTTCCCTCCACCTAAGAGATTTCAGTTTGTTATTCAACTGAGTTGTACAGTTTATAGGTCACATTAAGGTGGAAAAAATGCTGAAATGATTTATCTTTGTCTTTTTTTTTTACATCACAGAAACCTGACATTTTAACAGGGGTGTATAGACTTTATATCCACTGTATATATATACACACACGTGGCCTTGAAAAAGTATTCACATTACTTGAAATTTTTCACATTTTGTCAGATTACAAACAAAAACGTGAACATATTTTATTGGGATTTTATGTGATAGACCAACACAAATTAGCACATAATTGTGAAGTGTAAGGAAAATGATAAATGGTTTTCAAAATTTTTTACAAATAAGTATCTGAAAAGTGTGGCATGCATTTGCATGCAGTCCCATTTACTCTGATAACCCTAACTAAAATCTAGTGGAACCAATTGCCTTCAGAAGTCATCTAATTAGTAAATAGAGTCCACCTGTGTGTAATTTAGAGAACCTTAGTGAACACACCGCATCATGAAGGCCAAGGAACACACCAGACAGGTCAGGGATAAAGTTGTGGAGACGTTCAAGCCCTCGTTCACACTGAATGCGGGTTTGAAATCGTGCGAGTTCAGCTGAACTCACACGATTTCAAACTCACACTTCAGCGCTGAGTTTGGGGGCGATTTGAAAGACATCTGTGCGTGTTCATGCACAGATGTCTATTGAAATCACCCCCAAAGTCACCAAAAGTAGTGCAGGAACTACTTTTGGAAAATTGGTGCAGTGCCGCAAAGTCGGTGTCGCATCGATTGGGACAGTGCCGTTGCCGGTAATAGGCTGTGATTTGACATGTCAAATCGTGGCAATGTGAACAGGGCTTAAGCAGTGTTAGGTTATAAAAATTAACCCAAGCTTTCAACATCTAACAGATCACTGTTCCATCACAGAGCACAATCCATCATCTGAAAAAAGAGGAAGAAGAAGAACACAACTGCAAACCTAACAAGACATGGCCGCCCCCCTTTATGGACAGGCCGGGCAAGGAGAGCAAAAATCAGAGAAGCAGCCAAGAGGCCCATGGTAACTCTGGATGAGCTGCAGAGATCCACAGCTCAGGTGGGATAATCTATCCACAGGACAACTATTAATTGTGCACTCCACAAATCTGCCCTTTATGGAAGAGTGGCAAGAAAAAAGCCATTGTAGAAAGTAACGAAATGTCCCACACTCCGGTTGAGTGCTTTTGTCACATACCACTTACTCCCAGTCTGAATATAGATATCAGATATTCCAAACAGCTGACAACTAATAACAACCAACAACAAGGCAGTTGCTCAACATGAACTGTTTATTGAAACGCATGAACCGAGAGGTAACACTCAGGGACAACCCCTCCCATTGCATCCAGGGCGGGTAAACTGTCCAACAACAATTGAGTAGAATTATAGGGGTCTGATAATGCTGATGTATATCTATCTCTATATACACACACACACAATATATATAGACTGTAAAGTGTGTATTAATTAAAAAAAAACACATAGTAACTTACATCTTGGTAAACAAGGCTCTTGAGGGCTTGAAAAAGAAGTGCGCATTCCTCCCACCAACAGGGTGTGACAGCCCAGAAACATGTCGCGATCAAGCCTGTGAGGTCATCCCCTTTAACACTGGGATCCAGGAAGTGTTCCAAGCCTTTCTCCAGCTCTCCACCATCATACCATCTTCCTGCCGGCTGGGAGAGCCCACAGAGTGGCTGAGACAGCATACCTTCTACTAACCAGTGTGATGGAAGCCCCACAGAGCGTTTACCCACAGATGTACCCTTCCTCGTTCACCTAGAGGTAACTTACTATGCGTTTTTATTAATACACACTTTACAGTCTAACTCAGAGGCGCCTGCATTTGTTTTTTTTCTCTCTCAAATACTGCTGAAATCTCTTTTTTTGCCAATCACATGATGTATACACCCATTTAACTGTTCCCTTGCTACTAAGATATGGAAAGTGATTGGACTACGCTATACGGTCACACCTATAAACACGCCTAGACCTTATGCATATTCATGAAGTATATATTGGTAAACTTGATGTTTGTCAGAGACACTTCCTTCTTCATTCGGCTGGTAAAGCCGAATATCGTGTGTGCTGTGTCTCTCCACTGCAGTGTATGAATTAAGCACCAATTTATATTCTTTCACAAAGATCTGGATCTACTATCTCACATGAATGTCTTGTTTGGAGACTCCCTAACCTGATTTAACAGAATGGTGCCGTGACTCGGATACAGTCCGGTGGTCTCCCGGCCAGAGAGACACGAAACTTACGTTGAGTAGACAAGTGGCAACAGTAGGAAAGGGTTATTCTGACTTGTTCTGCTCTCTGTGGCGATCAATTAATCAGTGTCTGGGGTTCATTGGCTGCAGGAGTCTTATGCTATTGATGAGATGGTGAGATTAAGGTAAAATTTAGTGTAAACTAGAGTAATGTTGAGGTTACACAGTTTGACCCAAATAACTCCTTTACTTTACCTGTTGCAGAAACGTTTGGATGATTTGTAAAATACTGATGAGAAGAGCCTGCTCGTATTTGCAGTTTCCTCACCCCCTCCCCTCGTTTGTATTTCTGTGTAAGAAAGGAGTGAGGTGCCCATCCCCTTCACATTGCTGTGTAACATTGTGTGCTTGTAGAAAAGAGAAACAGGCGGTTTGCAGATATGAGTCTTAAAAGATTGTGCCTGTCAGAAGCTGGAGATTTCTGAACATTGTAAATGAGAAACATCAAAAATACAGAAGGGTTATAGTGTAGGTATTGAAACTGAGCGTGAAAAGGAAAAAAGGTTCCACTCACTGATAACACCTGGTTGATTTAGTATTTTAGCATGCCAGAAAATTAAAGGAACTATGCAAGTTAAAAAGTCGTAGTTAGACAAGGAAGCACATGCCAGAAGAGAGAAATCAGAATTTATTTTATGGTTTAAAGTAGTAGATAGGAAACATGAAAGTAAATTGCACTAGAAAGAAAATGAAGCTGAATTAGGCTTACGATACAGTGCATAGAAGAGTCATGAAAGTGGAAAAGAATAGACTGATAAAGCAGCTTACTTCTCAAGAGTCCAGAATGTAGAGATTTGAAGGGGAATTACATAAGAAGAAAGTTATAGCTCAAGAAGAGGTTCAAGAAGATGTGTTTTTCAAAAGAGAAACCAGGAAATGTTTAAATAATAAAATTGGGCATCTTGTCAAGAGGCGCAGATACCAAAGAATCAAAGCTACGATAGCCTTTGTTTGGCTGGTGATTTTATGGTTGTGTCCATTTCTGACCCTGCTGGGATAAATCACATTAATAGGTTTAGTGGGAAAGATGAGGAGCAAATGTTTATGTTCTGATGCCACATGAAGAAAAATAGGATTTTTTGTTTGGGAGCCCAAAAAGGGGTCAAGGCAAGGAAGAGTTCCTTACATTTACCTTTGCTAAGGTGCTAGGGAAGATGGCTTCATTCAAAGTGGCTCCCTATGCTCAGTTTAGTTCAAGGCTGCTATAAACATTATTCTGTCTGCCTGGAACAAGTAGATCCTAACCTAGGCATTATCCAAAGGGTCTGGTCCCAGGGATACGCCGGAACCTCAGCAAGATGGCAGAAAGGAAGATCCTTCATGCCGATTACCTGTGAGGTGGTGGCTGCGAAGGCTGGCCTCTAGGGATGGAGACCAGTCCTTAAGGATACCTCTGCCCAGGGAAAGTGGTCAAGCTCAGAGAGCCTTGACTGTCAACATTCTAGAGCTTCCGATGGCACGTCTGGCTTAATGGCCTGGGCATTTAGATTACAGGATTGTTCTGTCAAGGTACAATCCGACAATGCCACATCAGTAATTTACTTCAGTTACCAAGGAGGCACTAGAAGTCGCGCAGCCAGAGGGAAGGCCATGTTCTGGTTTGGGCAGAGGAGCTTGTACCTTGCCTATCCACAATCTTCATATAGTGAAATGGGGAATTGACAAGCCGGCTCTCTGGAGCCATCAACAATTGTTCCCGGGAGAATGGCCTCTGCACCCTGATTTTTTTCTGCCCAGATAAGAATTTTGGGTGTCCAGGTTCAACAAGAAGTTGGGCTTTGTCAGCTTTGTGTCAAGTGCTAGGGATACACTCGCATATGGGACAGATGCATTAGTGACCACATGGAATCAGATTTTGCACCGATTTACACGTTCTCCCCAGTTCAGCTGCTTCCGCAGCTTCCACGCAGGATCAAAGTGGAAGGGTCGCCAGTAATACTACTAGCCCTGCATGGCCAAGAAGACTGCGAGCTAGGCCTTCTCCTCCACATCAGTGCCTGACCTAACAAATGCGCTTCACCTCTAAAAAAACACTGCCCTGCAAAAGTATTCACCCCCTTGGCTTTTTACCTATTTTGTTACATTACAGCCTTTAGTTCAATGTTTTTTTAATTTGAATTATATGTGATGGATCAGAACACAATAGTCTACGTTGGTGAAGTAAAATGGAGGTTCACCTTCCAGCAGGACCATGAGCCCAAACACACTGCTAAAGCAACACTTGAATGGTTTAAGGGGAAACATGTAAATGTGTTGGAATGGCCTAGTCAAAAGCCCAGACCTCAAGCCAATAGAAAATCTGTGGTCAGACTTAAGATTGCTGTTCACAAGCGCAAACCATCCAACTTGAATTAGCTGGAGCAGTTTTGCAAGGAAGAATGGGCAAATCTCCCAGTGGTAAGCTCATAGAGCCTTATCCAAAGCGACTTTTAGCTGCGACAGCCGCAAAAGATGGCTCTACAAGACTTTTAGGGGGGTGAATAGTTATGCACATTGACTTTTTCTGTTATTTTGTCCTATTTGTTGTTTGCTTCACAATAAAAAAAAAACACATCTTCAAAGTTGTCGGCATGTTCTGGAAATTAAATGATGCAAATCCTCAAACAATCCATGTTAATTTCAGGTTGTGAGGCAACAAAACACGAAAAATGCCAAGAGGGGTGAATACTTTTGCAAGGCACTGTATATCTATATATCTATATGAAGAAAGGATCATAAATTAATAGAAATAGAAATATGGGAGCCACCTAGCTGTTTTTAAAGGCATAAGGACCTGTGCTGTCACTATTTGATGAGTAATCTGGAACAACTACGCACACGGGATGTTGAAAACTATGCTTGTTCCAGATCAGTAAGTCAGCAAAGAAATACTTATTTCAGATCAGTGACTCACTCTATAAGAGCAAGAATGCTTGCTCCAGTCCAGAGACTAACTGCACAGTATGAAGTAAACGAAAGAAAGAATCAAGCAATAGGGATTGGTTTAGCTATTCATTTTTATTTGTAATAATAAAATCAGTTTATGAGGAGTTAACAGCCAATAAGTTTTGGGTGTTTTGCACAAATCCTTCATCTGAGCTTAAAGTGTTCCCAAAGTCAAACATTATTTTGAATTAAAATAACAAACATGTTATACTCACCTACTCTGTAGGATCGTCCCCTGCTGATGATCGTGGCTCCTCCTCTTCTTCGTGTGTACCCATAGCAAGCCACCTCCCACTTCCTCCTCACTGCATTTGATTGACAGCAGCCAGTGGCTTAAGTACAGTGTGAAGAGGAAGAGAGGGGAAAATAGATGCAGCCGTGCACAGTGCTGGATCTATTCTCCCCTCTCTTCCCCTTCACACAGAAGGTAAAACATTTTTTACCTTAATGCAAGGAATGCTTTTTTTTTTAACAATCAGGAGTGCTTTATTGAAAAGTATAAAATACAGTACAAAAGAAAAAAGGAGTAACACAGACCATATGTATAGAAGTACATACAATTACGGATCATAGATTTGATTGGAGATAATCTCTTGCTCACATATTTGTTATCATACCATTTTCAAAGCATTTACCACAATTCTGTAAAGTGATTAATTATAGACCATACTAGATAAACCCATCAGGTACTACAATCACATGTCAGCTCGTCCATGGCAACCAAACCCTATCAAACTTCCATGGGCATCCCCGACTAGTGTACGTCAGTCTGTATAGGGGCAAAGCTTTGTTTATTCTCTTTTCCCAGGAGGATAGGGTCGGGGGTTCAGCAGAGGTCCACCTAGCAAGGATCTCTTTTTTTGCATAATAGAAGAGAAGTGAAATTAAAATTTTGCTGTGGTGCGACCTGTGTTCATCCTCATGTATTCCCAATAGGGCTATCTCAGGTGTTTTAGGAACAGACAAATCCATTCTAAGATTCAAATGATCATACACTCCCAGCCAGAACCTCGACAGAGCAGGGCAATCCCAGAACATGTGGAGAAAAGTGCCAACCTGGGTTTGACATCTGGGGCAATGAGGATCTCTATCAGGATATATTCTGGATAGTCTCGCCGGAGTAAAATATACCCTATGCAAAAATTTTATTTGTGTCAGTTTATCCCCGGCTGATATTACCAGTTTTGGACCCTGCTCCAGGGCGGTCTCCCAGTCCTCTCTATCCAACGTGGGGATATCCGACTGCCAGGTGATCCACAACCTGTCCATCTTAGGCAACTCCCTGGGCAACAGCGTATTATATATGGCGGACAGGGGTTTCACCAGATCCTTACTAGACAGCAAATCTTCTAGCGGATCAAATTGTGCAAGGAATGCTTTAGTATTACTTTAAGATACATATTATGAGTGGGATCCAGATAAGTTGTTATTCTTAAAATTTAATTTCTTTGTGATTAGTAGTTAGAAGCTCGCTATAAGGTGTCTGGCAGTCACTGCCTAGCGAAGCACGTATAAGAAAGCCAGCCAAAGAAGAGACACCTTCAAAAGCATGCTCAGAAGCCTTCTGAAATGTCATGCCATCCAAGATGATGCAAAATATAACGCTTACATTTTTTAGGGGGCGGTTATATTTCTGCATTTGAGTTCTTAATCCAGCATACCTTCCTTGGTCATTACAAGCGAGTCTCACCCTGCCTGGTATTGGGTAGCATATAACAGGAAGAGTGAAAATATTTTAGTTGTTCCTGTCCACTTTGAGATAAGTGTAGGAACACTGGTTTTGCGATTTGTTACAACTGTGGCAACTAAGTACCTGAACTACGGTTATCTTAATGAAAGACCATGTATCAGTTAGCACTAAGGCTCCATTCACACTAGCGCGTTTTTTGAAGCATTTTGCAGAAATGCATGGGAATTTTTTAACATGGGTTCCTATGGAACATGTTCACATCAATGCCTTTTTGTACCTCTGCATTTTTGGAAAGGTTTAGGGACTTTTTTCATGCAAAATGCAGCGTTTTGCATGTAATAGAATTCAATGGACCAGCATCAAAAACGCAAGTGCGTTTTTACAGAGTTTTTGGCGTTTGTTTTTGTTTTTAGACTGTATACAGTCTAAAAAAAAATTGAAAAAAAAAAAAACCCGCAAGACGTGGCAAAAACGCTGTTCAAAAACGTGGCAAGCATCACAAAAAAAACCTCCAAAAATGCTCAAAAGCAACATGCATAGATGTGAATCGAGCCTAAGCCATGGTTTCATGCAAAATGGGGCCATGGAAATAACATAGGTGATATAAGCTCTTAAAGGTTCATTACTTTGTACCAAAGCACAGAATCCTGGGACATTCCTATACTCCGCCTAGTTGATCCTCTTACTAACATTAAAGTGGTAAATGAGGGTGTTTATTTCAAATAGATTTTAAATTGGTGGACATGCATTGTAATGACAAATTCTAAATTAGTATATTCAGTGTTGCACATCCAGATCATGCAAAATGACAACATATAAGGAGTGTTAATATAGTCCTGCAAAATATAAATGACTTGATCATTCCTGCTTTTTATATATATCAATGTGGTATTTGTTAGCAACAATCAGAGCCCATTCACACAACATGGGTCATTTATAAACAACTGAATTTTAGATAAAAATTGTAACAATAGCTTCAAGATGGAACAAAATGTCCATGTTTTTTTTCTTGCTTAACCACTTAAGGACCAGCCTCGTTTTGGAATTTAGGTTGTTTTTTTTTTTGTTTTTTTTATGCTCCCTGTTCATTTCCTTTATTGCTCTTTCTTCTTTTAACACTTTGTTATATCCTCTGCCTGTTGTGCTGCTTCTTTTTGTTTTTCCTTGATTACTTTTTATTACAGAAATTCAATAATATAAAACACTTGTTCCAATAACAAAGCAGTCATATTTACATGTATTGTAGACTAACAGAGTTGCACCATAAAAAAAACCTTCTCGATTCCCCCCCCCCCCTTTCATTAACCCTCCCCCCCACCATCCTCTCGCACCCCCCTCCCCACCCCTCACACACCAGCCACCCTCCATCCTCTCCCACTAATATTATTCCATTTCCAACCATAATTTCCAAATATTTTCAAATTTCTTATTGTTACCTTTCTTTTTATAAATATATTTCTCCTTTACAATCACATCCTCTACCTCTTTCAACCATTCTACCGTTGTCGGGGGCTCTTTTGCCTGCCACTTCCTTGCAATGAATTTTTTACCTTGAAACAAGCACCTAATTATTGCGGTTTGCGTATCTCTTGATATACCACTTCCTCCATCAGACAGGTTCTGGCCTCCATGCCCAGCGATGTCCCAAACACAGAGTTTATTTTATCAATTATACCTTTCCAATACCTGTGCAGCCTGGGACATCGTCAAAGCATGTGTACCAGATCACCCTTCCTATCCCCACACCTTTGGCAATCAGCATCAGGCCTTCTCCCAAACATATGTAACTTCAGAGGCGTGTAATATGACCTATGTACCAAATACAGATTGGATACAATCTGTGAAGGAGAAAGAGATCCTGGGCCCCAGTGCCAGAACATATTTCCATTACTCCTCTGTTAATTGCCCCACATCTTCCTCCCATTTAATCCTATTCTTGGATTCTACCGATCCCTCCTGACCCACCATGCTAATACATCCGTACATATCAGAGATTAGTCCTTTTGTTGTTCTAGCATTCACCAGTTTCCTAAGAGAGGGCATTTCGCTCCACTCTGGTTCCTTCCCACTAAATTGCACTGCCAAGGCATGCCTAATTTGCAAATACCTATAAAATTGTTGGTTAGGAACCATGTACTCTGCCACAATCTCCTGAAATGACTTTAGTCTACCATCCTTATATAAATGTGCCAGGCAGTGGATGCCCCTCCTATCCCATTCCTCTAATCTCCCCATTACTTTAAGTTCCTTTAGATTTTTATTATCCCATAATGGGGTAAACTCTGAGATTCCGACATAACCGACAAAACTCGGTCTTGACGGACTCCCAACTCTTAACCATTAACTGGGCAGTGGGACAATTAGAATCGAAGGAGTCTGCCTCAACCGCTTCTACCAAGGTGTCATGCTTAGTATCCTTCAGCAATAGGTTACTTCCTACCCCTCTTTCTTCTAGCCTATTACTTCCTCCCATGTACTGCATTTGTGCCGCAAGAAAGTACCTCCTTGGGTCAGGTAATGCCAAACCCCCCACCTCTCTCGGCCGCCACAACGCCTGCAAACGAATCCTTGCCACTCCATTTTTCCAAATTAGTTCTCTAAACACACTGTCCATTTTTTAAAACCAGTGTTTTGGAATCCACACAAGAGAGTTGTGTATAACATATAAAATTTGTGGCATCCATACCATCTTAACTAAATTGCATCGTCCGGCGACCGAGAGAGGGAGACGGGCCCACACCCGGCTTTTCTGTTTTAAATTTGTCATAAGTGTGACCACGTTTCCTGTTATGTACTGCCCCGGATCTCTAGTTACGTTAATGCCCAAGTACCTCATGTGACTTACTACTCTAATTTGAGATGCTAGTTGCGGAAGGGGTTCTCTAAGGGGATCTATTGGCATAAGTGCCGATTTTTCCGAATTGCCAACTCGGAAAAATGTCCGAATTCCTTAACTATCCCCATGGCTGCCCTTAAGGAAGCCTGCGTGTCCCCCAGAAATAGTAAGATGTCATCTGCATACATAGCAACTTTCTCCTCCCCCCTCCTTCTTTTGAAACCCTGTACCTCTTGAGAGGCTCGCAAAGCCATAGCCAGTGGCTCTATTGCTAGGGCAAAGAGCAGGGGCGACAACGGACACCCCTGCCTTGTTCCCCTCCCCAACTGAAACCAGTCGGAGCACTCGTCATTGATCCTGACCTTGGTCCTTGGGCTATCATATAATATTTTTAACCATTGGACAAAGTTAGGACCAAATTGGAATTCAGCCAGTACCTTCCATATATAGTGCCACTGAAGGCAGTCGAAAGTCTTGGCTGCATCTAATGAAAGGACGGCTCTGTTCCCTCCACTCTCAATTGGAAGTTGGATATTTAGGTACACTCGCCTTATGTTCACACTTGTAGATCTATCCCGTATAAAACCGGTTTGATCTGGATGTATCATTTTGGAAATTATTCTATTTAGCCTTGTTGCCAGAGCTTTTGCCAAGATCTTCACGTCTGAACACAGGAGCGATATAGGCCTGTAGGAGGACACATCAAGCGGGTTTTTCCCTTCTTTTAATAGTACAATTATTGTGGCTTCTGTCATAGATAAAGGTAATTTCCCCTCTTCCGCAGCCCCATTTAATACCTCCACAAGTTTAGGGAGCAATACTTCCCCATACCTCTTAAGTATTTCTATGGGCAAGTCATCTGGACCCGGAGCTTTTTGGTTTGCCATATCTACTATTACCCTTTGTATCTCTTCCAGCATCAACGGGGCTTCCAATTCTTCCCTGTCCTCTCTTGATAGGGGGTTTATATCCAATTTTTCAAAAAAGTCCCACATATCCCCCTCTACGTTTATTTGTGGAGCACTATGCAGGTTTTCATAATATTTTTTAAATACCTTTACTATTTCCGGGGTAGTTTTAATTTCCCCTTCCTTATCCCAAATTGCTGGTATAGTAGTTGAGGGGCCGTTTGCCTTAGCTATCAGGGCCAGGGTTCTGCCAACTTGCTCTCCTTCCCCCCAAAAATTCTATCTCTGCAACATTCTCTTCTTTTCCACTTTCTCCAAACTTAATTTCCTGTATTCTTCTTGACTTTCTACCCATCTCCCATAGCTGGCCAGGTTCGGTTCCTCCACATACCGGGCTTCAGCTCCTCTCACCCTCTCTCTTGCTTTGATTTCCTTAGCCTGTGATTGTTTTTTAACATAAGAGATTTTTTCTATCAATATCCCCCGAAGGAAAGCCTTCAGGGAGTCCCACATTATACTCAGTGGGGCTGAACCTGAATTTAGATTTATAAATTCTACCAGACTGGCTGCAACTGTCCCAGCATCTTCAATTATTTCGAGCCAAAAGGGATTTACTTTCCAGTCACCTCTACTATATCTTATCCCGGTATTTATTGAAACCACTACTGGTGAGTGATCTGAAATCCCTCTTGGCTCGTACTCTACCCCCTCCAAAAAATTCAAGGCTTCCTCGTTGCACAACACAAGGTCAATTCTGGACAGCGTGGCATGTGTCCTAGAGTGACATTAAATATTGTCTTTCTCCCGGATGCCACCTCCTCCAGACGTCTATCAGCACTACCTCCTCACAATATTGGAGGAGCGGACCCTTCGATACTCCTCTATTCATGGTCCTTGGCGGGAACCTACCTATGTTATTATTCATTGTCATATTAAAGTCACCTGCCACTATTACAGGTATCCCAGATTTATCTGCTATGAATCTTATTAAATCGCCCATAATTTCTGTGCTGAATGGAGGAGGAATATAAACATTAGCGATTACACATACTCTACCTTCTATCACACAAAAAAGAAAAATGTACCGTCCGTTCTCATCTACTTTACTCTGTCTGCAGGAGAAAAACAATCCCGAGTTTATCAATATGCTCACTCCTCTTGAATTAGAGGTATGGGTGGAATGATACTGCACCTGGTAATTCCTATGCCTTAAAGCACTAGTTGTAACTCTCTCAAGATGTGTCTCCTGCAGACAGTATTCTAAATCCACCCTTACCGGCCATAGAAAAAATTGCCTGCTTTTTAGACATGTCTCTTACCCTCCTCACATTCCAAGAACATATCTTAACATATTTTATTGGATCAGGGGATTTACCTCTACCATCCTTAGTACCCATCATGCTCCTGTCCTTATTTCCTTACTATTCTCAGGATATTCCATATTCTTAACCCTAATACTTTTGTGACTAATGATCAGTAACATTTTAACCTTAATTCCTGTGTAACCCCTTAGTGCTTTTCCCCCCAATACAAACTCAAAACCTTTTATATCATGCCACAACCACATCACTGTCTTCCTCATATTCCCATGCACCCACATACACACCCCCTTCCCTCCCCCCCACCCTCCATCCTCCCTCCCCCACCACCCCTGTCCCAATTCCCTTTTCCCCTTTACCAAACCTTGGGCCCATACTAAGGGCTTCTATAGTGAGCGTATCAACCCTCAAAGTGTGTATACTCTTTTTTTTACGTTACATTACTACCCGAACCCAATAAGAGGGGAGCTAACCCCATTATGTCAATATATGTCAATATAAGTGTTTACTGCCTCCCCCACACCCTCACTTCTATATATACACACACAACTGTAACCAAATGGAAGTCTCGGAGTGAGAAGAAAAAAAAAAAAAAAAGTCCACAGGAACATTAAACTGGATAGGCACCGTCAAAAGCTAATTTCCTTATGTTCCTTCACCCCGCTGTAGCCTTCATTCATTCTTTTCCAACCATGATGTCACTTCTGCAGGTACATTAAAAAAAGTCACTTCTCCAAATGCTGTTATGCGCAGGCGTGCAGGATAAAGTAATGCATAACTGACTTTGAATTGCTGCAGCTTGCACTTACACTCTATAAACTTTGCTCTTTGTCTCTGTAACTCGGGGGAGAAATCTGGGTATAAAGAAATCCTTACACCATTGTACTGTATGTTTTTCATATCTCTTGCTTTCTGGAGGATGGTAAATTTGTCCTTAAAATACAGGAACTTAATAATAAGGGGCCTTGGCCGACTCCCTGAAGAAGGTGCCCCGGAGGCCACTCTGTGTGCTTGCTCAATTGCAAAGAACCATGATAGAGAGTCCATACCAAATATATCTCTGAACCAGCCTTCCATAAACTCTATGGGGTTATTACCTTCACTTCTTTCGGGTAAACCAAGCACCCTTACATTCTTCCTGCGTAGCCTGTTGGAGAGCACATAGTCTTCCACCTGGCTGATTCTCCCCTCAAGGATGGCAGTCCGACCACATACCTCCTGTCTCAAGGAAAAAAAATCATTTCTGATACCTTTGAACTGATCAGATAATTCAAACAGTGACGCCTTGCAGTTATTGATTACTAGAAGGATATCTTTCAGGGATGGTTCCTCCTCTGCTCCTGATGCTAGCACACCCACACCTTCCCTTAAATCTTTACTCAGTCCATGTTCCCCCTCCAGGGCTGTTTTTTGGGGCCGGTTCTGCCGCTATTGCAAAGGCACCTACTGCTGCTGGGCCTTGGCTTTTTCTCCACCCCAGGATGGCTGGCCTGTGAACCCTGATATTGCACACCCCCTGCCTGACCCCCTTTTTTGGGTGTATGGCTGGGTGTGTGAGCAAAGCCCTCCAATTTTGCCGCAGCTTGACTTGCCTTGTCCTTGGGTCCACGCTGTGAGTGAGCGCCAGCTCAGTCCTGTGCATCGTCCTGTGCAGCCCCCTCCTCCGCACCTCTCTTCCTGGTCATCCTGGGACAGACCTCCCCGTAAGCCTTCAGGATGCCAAAAACTGCCGCACCATCTCGGGTGTGCGCCTCCTCCCTTCTCATTGGGAGGTGCGCTGGGTCCTATCCCGGGAGAGCCTCGGGAGAGCGCGCTGGAGAGTGTGCAGGCCGAGCGCCAGAAGCCGAGGGGGACACCCGATTCGTTCGCCCGCTCAGCTGATCGACTTTCCGGAGTCTCGGCATCACCTTCCCCGCTCTGCTAGGCTGGAACGAGCATGGGAGTAGCAGCGTGGTTCGGGCTCGTAACGTCCACCCCGCTCACTTCAGCATCCGGTCACGCCCATCACGCTCCGTCCTGTGCTGCTTCCGGAATTTAGGTGTTTACATGTTTAAAACAGGTTTTTTGCTAGAAAATTACTTAGAAAAAAACAATATATAATGTTTGGGGGTTCTAACACCCTAGAGAATAAAATGGCGGCCATTGCAATACTTTTTTCACACCGTATTTGCGCAGCGGTCTTACAAGCGTGCTTTTTTGGAAAAAATTCATTTTTGAATAAAAAAAATAAGACAACAGTAAAGTTAGCCCAATTTTTTTTTATACTGTGAAAGATAAAGTTACGAAGAGTAAATTGATACCCAACATGTCACGCTTCAAAATTGCGCCTGCTCGTGGAATGGTCTCAAACTTTTACCCTCAAAAATCTTCATAGGCGATGTTTAAAAAATTCTACAGGTTGCATGTTTTGCGTTACAGAGGGGGTTTAGGGCTAGAATTATTGCTCTCGCTCTAACGATTGCGGCGATACCTCATGTGTGGTTTGACCACTGTTTTCATATGCGGGCGCTACTCACGTATGCGTTCACTTCTGCACGCAAGCTCGTCGGGACAGGGGGGGGGGGGGTTAAAAAAAAATTTTTTTTTAATTGTTATTATTTATTTGACATGATTTTTTTTTTTTTTTAAACAGTGTAAAAATAAATAAAATGTGTCACTTCTATTCCTATTACAAGGAATGTAAACATCCCTTGTAATAGAAAAAAGCATGACAGGACCTCTTAAATATGAGATCTGGGGTCAAAAAGACCTCAGATCTCATATTTACACTGAAATGCAATAAAAAAAAATAAAAAAAGTCATTTAAAAAAAATGACATTGAAAAAAAATTTGCATTTAAGACGTATGGGCAGAAGTGACGTTTTGACGTCGCTTCCGCCCTGCAGTGTCATGGAGACGAGTGGGCACCATCTTAGCCTCACTCGTCTCCAGGCACAGCAAGGAGACAGACGCGATTGCCTCTGCCGCTACCGACGGCTCTGGTAAGCGGCGGAGGGCACCAGATCGCGGCGGGAGGGGGGGCCCCTCTCCCACCACTGATAAAAGTGATCTTGCGGCAAATCCGCTGCAGAGACCACTTTTACCTGAAAGCCGACCGCCGCACGAAAAGGAGGATACCGGGGTTATGGCAGCTAGCTGCTGCCATAACAAAGATATCCGCCGCCAAACTTTGGATGTACATCGGCGTGCGACGGACGGCAAGTGGTTAACCACCTCAATACAGTGCACTTACACCCCCTTACTGCCCAGACCAATTTTCAGCTTTCAGCGCTCTCACATTTTGAATGACAATTACTCAGTCATGCAACATTGTACCCATATGAAACGTGCGTCCTTTTGTCACACAAATAGAGCTTTCTTTTGGTGGTATTTAATCACTAGTGGGTTTTTTATTTTTTGTGCTATAAATTATAAAGACCGTAATTTTGTTGTGAAAAAAAATGCCTTTTTCTTGTCATAAAATTTTGCTAATAGTAATTTTACTTCATAAATTTTGGCCAAAATTTATACTGCTACATATCTTTGGTAAAAAATAACCCAAATTAGTGTATATTATTTGGTCTTTGTGAAAGTTAGAGTCTACAAACTATGGTGCCAATCACTGAAAATTGATCACATCTGATCAGGCCTTCAGTACATCAGGTGAATCTCATTCCTTGAGACACAAAGTGCCGATTCACACAGGGACAACACGACTTCAGTGCGACTTTGCAAGGCGATTTCAACGCGGCTTCAACGCGACTTCAGCGCGACTTTAAGCAACTTACAGCGCGACTTCAAGTCGCCTCCAGGACAGGCGACTTTGGCTGTGGCCAATCACAGAATAATCAGCTCTCTGGGAGGGAGGGGTTTGCCTGGGTAAACTAATTTCTTTTCCTGTAAAGTCGCTTCAGTATAAATGGAGATCCGGCTTGGAGGTGACTTCCATTGAATTGGTGTGGTACAGGTCGCCTAGAAGTCGGACTGAAGTAGTACAGGAACCTTTTTTGAAGTCAGAGCATTAAGACGCTCTCATTGACTATAATGCATTTCCCAAAGTCAAGCGACTTGGGGCGACTTGAGGGCTGACAAGTCGGATCCCAAGTCGTTGTAGTGTGAACCGACCCTAACAAGTCAGGAAAGTACAAATACACCCCCCAAATGACCCCTTTTTAGAAAGTAGACATTCCAAGGTATTAAGTACCATGGTGATTTTTTTTAACTTGTCTTTTACCTCAATTCTTTGCAAAATGAAGATTTTTTTCATTTATTTTTTTTTTTTACAAAATGGTCATATTATCAGGTTATTTCTCACACACAGAATATGCATACAAATTACACCCCAAAATACATTCTGCTACTCTTCCCGAGTATGGCGATACCACATGTGTGAGACTTTTACACAGCCTGGCCACATATACAAAGGCCCAACATTGAAGTAGCACCTTCAGGCGTTCTACGAGCATAAATGACATCTCATTTCTCAACCACCTATTACACTTTTGAAGGCCCTGGAGCACCAGGACAATTGAATTGCCCACAAAATGACCCCATTTTGGAAAGCAAACACCCCAACGTATAATCTATGAGGCATAGGCATAATGAGTCTTTTGAACGGTTCATTTTTTTCCAGAAGTTTTTGTGGGGGAAAAAAAAAAATGAAAAAAGAAACACTTTTTTTTTTTTTTTTTTTTTTTTTACACAAAGCTGTCAATTTAGAAGATATTTCTAACACATAGCATCTATAATAGCAAAAAATACATTATGCTACTCTTCCAGAGTATGGCGATACCACATGTGAGACTTTTACACAGCCTGACCAAATATAGGAGGTCCAACATTGAAGTAGTACCTTCAGGCGTTCTAGGATCATAAATTACACATTTCATTCCTACTTTTCACACTTTTGAAGGTCCTGGTGCATCAGGACAGTGGAATTACTCACAAAACTACCCCATTTTGGAAAGCAAAAACCCCAACGTATATTCTATGAGGCATGGACTGCGACAGGTACTCGACCTACTCTGATGGACTGCGACAGCTACTCGGCCTACTCTGATGGACTGCGACAGCTACTCGGCCTACTCTGATGGACTGCGACAGCTACTCTGCCTACTCTGATGGACTGCGACAGCTACTCGGCCTACTCTGATGGACTGCGACAGCTACTCGGCCTACTCTGATGGACTGCGACAGCTACTCGGCCTACTCTGATGGACTGCGACAGCTACTCGGCCTACTCTGATGGACTGCGACAGCTACTCGGCCTACTCTGATGGACTGCGACAGCTACTCGGCCTACTCTGATGGACTGCGACAGCTACTCGGCCTACTCTGATGGACTGCGACAGCTACTCGGCCTACTCTGATGGACTGCGACAGCTACTCGGCCTACTCTGATGGACTGCGACAGCTACTCGGCCTACTCTGATGGACTGCGACAGCTACTCGGCCTACTCTGATGGACTGCGACAGCTACTCGGCCTACTCTGATGGACTGCGACAGCTACTCGGCCTACTCTGATGGACTGCGACAGCTACTCGGCCTACTCTGATGGACTGCGACAGCTACTCGGCCTACTCTGATGGACTGCGACAGCTACTCGGCCTACTCTGATGGACTGCGACAGCTACTCGGCCTACTCTGATGGACTGCGACAGCTACTCGGCCTACTCTGATGGACTGCGACAGCTACTCGGCCTACTCTGATGGACTGCGACAGCTACTCGGCCTACTCTGATGGACTGCGACAGCTACTCGGCCTACTCTGATGGACTGCGACAGGTACTCGGCCTACTCTGATGGACTGCGACAGGTACTCGCCTACTCTGATGGACTGCGACAGGTACTCGCCTACTCTGATGGACTGCGACAGGTACTCGCCTACTCTGATGGACTGCGACAGGTACTCGCCTACTCTGATGGACTGCGACAGGTACTCGCCTACTCTGATGGACTGCGACAGGTACTCGCCTATTCTGATGGACTGCGACAGGTACTCGCCTACTCTGATGGACTGCGACAGGTACTCTGATGGACTGCGACAGGTACTCTGATGGACTGCGACAGGTACTCTGATGGACTGCGACAGGTACTCTGATGGACTGACAGGTACTCATATGGACTGACAGGTACTCATATGGACTGACAGGTACTCATATGGACTGACAGGTACTCATATGGACTGACAGGTACTCATATGGACTGACAGGTACTCATATGGACTGACAGGTA
Source organism: Lithobates septentrionalis (assembly GCA_037952835.1). Classification (NCBI taxonomy): domain Eukaryota; kingdom Metazoa; phylum Chordata; class Amphibia; order Anura; family Ranidae; genus Lithobates; species Lithobates septentrionalis. Next base: position 248,029 of record JBBDGP010003357.1, read on the forward strand.
CTCATATGGACTGACAGGTACTCATATGGACTGACAGGTACTCATATGGACTGACAGGTACTATGATGGGTGATGACAGGTCCTCTTTATTGGGGGGGCAATCAGTGTGATTAGGGTACACTGTAAGCGGTAACGAGATGTTACCGCAATCTCCTCCTCACACACGATCAGTGTGTGAGGAGGAGAACCCGGTAACATCTCGTTACCGCGGTTTGTTGAAATTTAGTGATCGGCTGTGAAAGGATCACAGCCGATCACGTGGTAAACAGCCGCCGGCCAATGGCTGTTTACCAGCATCGGTGACAAGTCGTGTTCCCGGGAACACGCCGCCACCGATGCGCACGTGCAGCGTGATCGCGCGCATGTGCCAAGCACAGTGGGACGGAACCATCTGTGACCGGCCGTGACTTCATCACAACCAATCACGTGGTAAACAGCCATTACCAATGGCTGTTCACCTCCTCGGTGGCGAGCGGTATCTCCGTGACACGCAGCCACCGAAGGAACAAGGATGCGCGGACGATCGCGTGCATTCCCTGTTTAAATGGAGGGGCGTCATATTACGCCCTCCCAGAATGAGAGCCACGCCGCCTGGCCGTCATATGACGGACGACAAGCAGTTAAAGGGATACTAAAAAGGTATTTGCACAGAGCAGCCCGATCCTCCTCTTCTAGTATATGCCACCGACACTCCTGGCTCCCCCCCCCCCCACGCTGAGTGCCCTCATAGCAAGCCGCTTGCCCCACCCCTCGTCACTGGCTGGGATTGACAGATGCAGCAGCCAATAGCTCCCGCTGCTGTCTAGCTGCTATCTTGCACATCGCTGGATTGTGAACAGACCCAGGTAAACTGGCTGCTTGCTCATCAAGCGTGTGGAGACATGTTATTTTAACTGTAGGCTCAGGTAAGTATAAGTGAAGGCTGGGAGAAAAAAAAAAAAAAACACACACAACCTCAGCCTTTAGAATCACTATAAAGAACTAGGGGTGCAACGGATCGTTGCCGATCCGTGATCCGTACAGATCAACCTCCACGGATCCGCACACCCGCAATCCGCGGAGCACTCTGCGGCCTCGGCCATAGGAAAGGGCGCGGCTTCGGCCTAGCTCTGGAGCGGCGGCCATCTTGGTACACCCGGAAGCGGCCGCTGTCTCGACAGGAAGTGACGTTTCGTCGCCATCTTGCTACACCCCACACTCCTGCACAGTACAGTAATGATAGAGTGAGAAGGGGGCAAGCGGACATCTTGTTACACCCACCGGAGTTTTAGATTTAAAAGCTATTTTCAACACAAAACCGAGCTTATATGCATAAATACAGTATATTTGGTATATTTGTCAGTCACCGCTCATAGAAGCGCTGGGCTGTGGAGGGGGCTTGAGCGGCTGGCTTAGACTCTCAGCGGCTTGCTGAGGTCCTGAGCCCGAACTGCACTCCTGTGATCCACAGGAGAAGTACAGCCAAAAGAGCTTTTTTACTTCTTTAATAGGAATGGTAAGGTGATTGAGTGCTGAAAAGGTGGGATCTACTACAGGAACGCCACATTTCTGCTTACATTTTTTTGGCTGTGGAGAATCTGGGGATGCCAAGCAAAACACTAGTTCACAACGCAACAGTGTGTACACAGTGGAGAGCATTTGTTCAGAAGCCATAGTTTGTTGCTCATCTGTGTCCCCATCACCTCCATTTCATCCTCCAACAGGTTGGAGGTTCCAACTATGATCCATGAGCAGGGTCAGGGAGAAAAAGAGGTGGTGTACTATTCTTGGCCCCGGGAAAGTGAAGGTTCTAGGAGTGACAAAAGTTTTCTGAAGAATTCAGACATCACTTGAAGGTAGCCTGCATATAAGCCCTGTGTCTTGTATAATTAGGGTAAAACGTTTCGCCTTCAATTACACTTTAAAGTGATAAAGAGTTTTCTTTCCTTTAAAATAATAAGCATGTTATACTTACCTGTTCTGGACAGTGGTTTTGTAGAGATCAGCCCCGATCCTCCTCTTCTTGGGTCTACTGTAGGCACTTCTGGCCCCCTCCCTCCTGCCGAGTGCCCCATAGCAAGCAGTTGCTATGGTAGCACCCGAGCAGGCTTGCTTTTGAGCTGCTGCTCTGTCTGTTTATTCAGACACAGAGCGTGGCTCAGCCTCACCCCTGCACTCTCCTCATTGGCTCACTGGCTGCGATTGACAGTAGCAGGAGCCAAAGCTCCCACTGCTGTCTCAGGCAATTAGGAGACAGAGACCCTGGAGAGCCTCTGCTCTTGTGCTGGATTGAGATGGGGCTCAAGTATTGGTGTAGGATGCATGAGCTTAAAAAAACCTTGAGCTTTTACAACCACTTTAAGGCCCATTTCATATGAGAATGTCAGTCTGTTTTTGACCTGTAATCAGATTGATCAAAAATGAACTGCAATGTTGGGCGATGCAAATCTGTTTTTATGAGATTATCTTGCAATAATTGCAGAAAGGAATTAATGTAAACATATAAAAGGAATGCACATCCGTTTACAATTGGCAACCCATGGAGATTATACGGGTCTGGTTTTCCTCCATCACGTTACAGACGTCACAGGTCTGATACGATTTGGCAGGGATAAGTCTATGAAGCCCCATTGAGACAGAATGGAACCATGTGGAAAGGCACCTAAAGCAGCCATAGCCAGCATAAAAAAATCCAGTCTCCTGCCTGTAAGAAAACTTGCTCTGTGCTTGGAAGCTGTGGCCTGCAGTGGTCTAAGACCCCCTCCCCATTTCACTTAGGCAGGCCATACCATGGGTGGAATTTCGAAAGAACTGTCTTTCGAAAACCTTATCTGAGAACTTTCGTTCTTTTTTCGCACCATTAGTGGGCTGCAGCAACAGCCGATTTTCATGCGGCTATCGAATTTGAGAAATCGTGCATTGGAAATTTTTTGTAAAAAAAAAAATTAACGATTTTCTAATCAATGATGGGAGAATCGGGCGAGAAATGAAATTGAAAAAGAAATGTGCATGTGCAAGAAAAGAAAAATTCCCAGAAAGAAAAGATTCTTTTCTGAAGCAACATGAGGTGAAATTGAAGGCTTGGTTGGCCGAATTTCAAAATCAATGGTGGCACCATCGGATCACAAAATGCACAAATTTTCTGATTTTCAAAAGAAAACTCTTTCGAAATAAGACTATGTATGGCCAGCCTTCGTAAGAGTTATAGGTAAAATAAACTTCAATGCTTTTGTAAGTATTGAAAAAATCCTACACGACAGCGGCAGCACCTGGGTACATCAACTAGCAGTTAAGGGGTAAACCAGCACCGCTGGAACCCTGCTGCTTTCCAGCGTCCTCAATGATGACCAGGAAGAAGGGTGAGGAGCCCCAACAGTTACACGAAAACGCAACAGCACAGGGTACCCGCTCAGTTAAGGAAAAGGGGAACCTAGCAGCATCAACCTCTGCGGCGGTGGCAGCCGCAGCAAAACTGGAAAAATTTGCGCACACCCCCGCACACACCCCCGTTAAGGGCAATCAACTGCCTAATGAGAAGTCGCAGACAGGACCGTCCGGGGAGCGGAAAAGTGTGGGCAGAATGTCAACAGTCCCAGCTGCCCTGCCGGCTAGTACCAAAACTACAATAAATAAAAAAAGCTCAGAGCTAGTCTCCCTGGAGAAAGCAACCGTACCAGCTAGTGGCGTTCCACCTGATCTTAGTATAGCTGTGGAACTAGAACCCACACTAAAGGAAGTACTAGCTGCAGTGAACTCGTGTAAGGGGTCCCTGAATGACTTGTGTGACCAACTAGGGGGCCTCAAGGTAGAACTACGTTCTATGAGTCAGGAACTTCAGAAAGTGCTAGAAAGGACTACCATTATTGAAGAAAGATTGAGCCAACTGGAGGACACAGTGTTTCCAATACAACGGGAATTCAAGAGCATACAAACGCAATTTGAAATGTATAGGAACAAAATGGACGAAATAGAGAATAGGATGCGCAGATGTAACGTGAGGGTGCTGGGTCTCCCTGAGGGAAGCGAGGGCCCCCGCCCCGAGGTATATATGGAAAATCTGCTTAAGGGGCTTTTTGGGCCCGACATTCTCTCACCCTACTTTGCTATTGAGAGGGCGCATCGAATACCCACCAGGCCCACCGCATCAGGGGGACGTCCTAGACCAACGATCCTTAAATTGTTCTGTTATAAAGACAAGGTGACGCTAATGCAGAAATCTAGAGAAAAAGGAGATATGTTCCACAACGGCAGTAGGATCTCACTGTACCCCGATTATTCCCCGGACTTGCAGAAAAGAAGGGCGGGTTTTGTGGAAGTGAAGCGCGCCCTACGGTCTCATAAAATCCAGTACGCTCTGCTATACCCAGCGCGATTGCGTGTAGAGGCTTCGGGGACAGTCTACTTCTTTGACGCAGCTGACAAGGCCTCAGCTTGGCTTGAGGACTATAAAAAGAACTTATAAACCTAGGAGATCGGGGGAAACGTGAAAAAAAAGAGAATGAAAGAGGACAAAACACTGTATCATCAAAAAAATTAAATGAGGGATGGGGTTTTTTTTTTTTTTTTTTTTTTCTCTGCCGGAGGTGGGGGGGGGGGGGGGGGGGAGTGTGGGTCTAAGAGTGTGAGAAAGCGTCAAATGTGTGCTGGTACACAATTTCAATTCTTTTTTTCTTTTTTTGGTTTATTTACTTTAATGCTCCCCTTAAGGGAGATGTAATAAAGGTTGAGGGGGAGGGGGGAGGGGGGCAGGTGGTGGTTGGTGGGGGGGTGTGGCTGTTACCAGTTGAGGTATGGAGGTATGGGGTAGATTGGGTCACAACAAAGGCTCCTAGGGCTAGCCGAAATAGGCATGGGAGGGGTAAGGGGAAGACACTGGGTAAAGAGTTAATCATCCCCCATATGGGACTTAAACACACTAGTAAGCAGAAGCAGGGGTGGGGGGAGGGCAACAAATTAAATAAGGGTTTGTGTTATTTATACATGCACGTGGAAAGATGTGGAGCTCTGGGGGGCGTGGGGGAGACAAGAGGGGAAGGGAATTTGCCCTCCCCCTCCGCCCTCCACGCCCCTAAAAAATAGTTCTTGCACTGGTAGTGGATTTAGGAATCACAGTGGAGTTATAATAATTGGCAAGAAAATGGGTGAGTTCGGTTGGAGTTTAAAAAGAGGAGTATACCTTACACCGCACATGATGGTTGTTTTCTTTTTATCCCATGCTAAAAAAAAAAACTTTTCTTTTCTTTTTCTCTTTCCGATGCCTAGTGTAGTTGGAATAGGATCATGGAACGTTAGGGGTTTAGGCGATCCCGATAAGAGAACTGCTGTTCTACTAGAACTGGAGGCCCAGGGTGTCGATCTGATCTGCCTGCAGGAGACGCATTTGACAAACGAAACGAGGATAAGATTTGGGGGTAGGAAATTTCAGACGCAATTTCATTCTGTTTACTCCTCCTACTCAAGGGGAGTGAGTATATTGGTTAAAAAAGGGGTGTCGTTTGCCTGCAGGGGTGTTCGGATCGACACGCTGGGCTGCTATATCTTTTTGCATTGCCTGTTGGATGACAGAGAGTTTGTTATTGCAAATATCTATATCCCTCCTCCAAGCAAGCTGGAAATTCTATATTGCCTGTTGGAATATATGGAGAGCAAGGTCGGGATTCCATTAATCCTGGTTGGCGACTTTGACACAGTTCTTGATAGTCGGCAGGATAGGCTCCCAACCGGTACCCGGACAGTGAGGGCAATGGAGGGCAGGCTGAGGCAGTTTTTAGAGGAAGTGGGGTGGTGTGATTTATGGAGAATCCGCAACCCAAACGGTAGGCAATACTCTTGTTATTCAGGGACACATCACACACTATCCCGAATAGATCTAGCTATAGGTAATAAGGAAACGCACCCCCTAGTGCATAAAATAGATTACGGCCCAAGAGGATTATCAGACCACTCGCCCCTAAAACTAGTGTTGCGCATCGGCGATAGACAAATATATAGGCCCTGGTCAGTAAGCCCAGTATGGCTGGAGGTAATAGGGAGTAGCGGAGAAATCTCTACTGGCCTAGAGGAGTTTATGGTATGCAACTCAGGGACAGCGGCAGGGGGAGTGATTTGGGATGCCCTAAAGGCCTTTCTTAGAGGACTTCTAATTCAGCAAATAGCAAGGGTAAAGCGGAAAACAAGAATGCAGGAGGATCGCATTAGAAACGAGGTTATGGAGCTGGAAAGGCAGTACGTTTTGGGCCCTACTATAGAGCTAGAGGAGCTCTGGATTAGGAAACAACAGGAATATAAAGCAGTAACAATGAGAAAAGCCGAAAATAAAAGACTTTTTCAGAGGCAGAGGTTCTTTGAGGAGGGGGAAAGAGTGGGCCGAATGCTCGCCGTAGTGGCAAGCACCAACTCCCCGTCCTCAACAATCTCTGCGATTAGATCCCCAAGCGGGGAAATTGTGACAGACCCAGGGAAAGTCAAGGAGATATTCCTCGAATTCTACAGGTCCCTGTACCAGTCAAAACATCCCACAGCAAGAGGAGAGTTGGATAAACTACTGGAGGGATTTGTATTACCAACCCTATCTGCAGCAGACAAAGTTAGCTTAGAATCCCCTATAACACTAGAGGAACTAAGGTGCGCTGTGGCTGCTATGCCCAATCATAAGACCCCAGGCCCAGACGGACTCCCCCTGGAAATATATAAGTATTATGGGGGGATTCTGCTCCCCACCCTCTTGAGGACACTAGAGGAGGCGTTCATAGACGGTGGTCTCCCGGCTTCAATGACAGAGTCAAATATTATTCTTATTCAAAAGGAAGGGAAGGATCATCTGGATGTAGCGTCATACAGACCAATTTCTTTGCTTTGCTCAGACGTTAAAATCCTAGCAAAGGTACTGGCAACTAGGCTAAGCAAATGTATTGATAACTTGGTACATCCAGACCAAGCAGGATTTATCCCCCATAGGTCTACCAGTGTCAATATTAGGAGAGCATACCTGAACCTACAGACCCCAGTCGTAGATAGAGACCCCAGAGCTATCATGTCCTTGGACATCGCCAAGGCATTTGACAGCTTGGAGTGGGGCTACCTCTGGGGAATAATGGATAAATTCGGGTTTGGCCCGACTTTTATTAAATGGATAAAAATCTTGTATAGCTGTCCACTAGCCAAGTTAAAGATTAACAATGAGTATACAGACAGTTTTATACTAGAGAGGGGTACAAGACAGGGGTGCCCCTTGTCGCCTCTCCTATTTGCTCTGGCAATGGAGCCGTTGGCAGAGGCTATAAGAAGGGCACCGGACTTGCGGGGCTTTAGGAGGAAGGGCAGCGAAGAAAGAGTTGCACTTTACGCAGACGACGTCTTGGTATTTCTGGGGGACATAGGACCATCTCTGGTAAAAACGATGCAGCTGGTAGAAGGGTTTGGGAAGGTATCGGGCCTAGCGGTTAATTGGGATAAATCCTCATTGTTACAGATTGACTCAACCAATAACCTCCTCCCTGATGGTCTCCCTGGGTTAAATGTAACTGATAAGATAAAGTACTTGGGAATAGTAATGACTAGAGATCCCAATAATTACATCCAAGACAACTTGGCCCCCTTGCTTGAGAAGTTTAGAAGAAAATGTGACATCTGGTGCCGACTCCCCCTGTCGTTGGCAGGTCGCTCAAATCTGATTAGAATGATCTGGCTGCCACAACTACTTTACATCCTCCATAACTCCCCGGTATGGATCGGGAGAAAATGGTTTATGAAAATAAATTCCCTATTCAGGGAACTTATCTGGAAGAAAGGCCAGGCTAGGATCAAACTGCAGACATTGCAGCGACCTGCCCGGGAAGGAGGATTGGCAATTCCACATCCGTACGGTTACTACCTAGCTGCCCAAATGCAGCTCATAGGGGGTTGTGAATCCTTGGGCGAAGCAAGTGCCAGCAATAAAATAATGCTAGAAGGTAGCCCACATAGCCGCTTGGTAGAGGCACTAGAGGCGGGGTCACTCCAGAGAAAGCTGCCAACACATAAATTAGTAAACAAGATCTGGCAGACAGTAAAAAAGATCATGGGGTATAAAGGTATTACTGAGTTTTTTCCCATATGGTCTAACGAATCCCTGGGGGAATTAAGGGCTGTAGAAAAGAATCCCGCTTGGGAAAGTCATGGAATTCATAGACTGGTCCAGCTGTACAGCGACAATAACTTGAAATCTTTTATGGAACTGAGAATGGAATTCGGAGTTCCATACAATATTTTCTTTAACTATCTACAGATCAGGCATGCACTGAACACCCAATTTGGGTCCTCCCCTATGAAACGATGTAATACACCGCTTCTTAATAAAATAGTTAAAGCAACAAGCACTAAGGGGCTGATTGGGGATGTGTATACGCAATTATTGGATAAGATTCTGGTTCAAGACGTGCCTCTTGGGTCCAGAGAGGGATGGGAGGCGGACGTGGGGGAGTTGTCGGACGACCAGTGGAAAAAAATATTAGAACTTGGGCAGATGGTGTCCGTCTCTCCATCACAGAAGGCCTCACACCTCTTCCTTATACATAGAGCATATTATACTCCCAGAAGACTGCACAGGTTCGGGGGTAGGCCAGACGACAGCTGCCCCGGGTGCTATAGGTGGGGAGATCTTATACATATGGTCTGGAGATGTCCAAAGTTGGCAAGATATTGGACGGAAGTGATAGGGACAATAAACCGTAGATTTAAGGTAAACATTGAATTAGACGCCAAGGTGTGTGTGTTGGGTTTGGTAGGAGCTAATATGGGTAATACCAGAACAACCACTGCCATAGTAAGATGTCTATACCAAGCGAGAAAGTTGCTAGCACAACACTGGCTCTCAACAAACCCTCCAACTATAGGGGATTGGCTTAAAACAATGGACTCCCTGGTCTGGACAGAAAGGACAGTATATACCAAAAAAGGGAATTACAGTAAATTTATCGGCATATGGAAGCCCTGGCTCCAGGAGCAGAATATTCAACACCTAATCTGAACTAACTTACCCTGGACCCCCTCATGAGTGTGGGGGTAAATAAAGGCACAAACTAGATAAGCTCGGGTGTAGGAACAGGTCCCATCGGGACTTAGATAGTCGTAGCATGTGAATCCTAATGTGAACGTATCTAACTTTTGCGCTGATAACAAGGGGGGGGGAGGGTAAGGTGGGTGATAGATAGAGGGTGGTCGGGAAGATTAGGGAGGGTAAGGGGGGGGGGGACAATAAAAGAAGGGAAAAAAAAGGAAAAAACGAGCACATTATAAGTAGTTGTTACTTACATATTTATTGAATGATAGTAGTTATCACAGTGCACAGTAGATAAGCGAGGTATTAGTGTTGTTATCCTGCATTTGTAATATGTTTTATTGTCTTCGCTGAATACACTTTAAATACAATTTGTCACGAAAAGTATGTAACCTTTTTACACTGTTATCAATAAAAAGAAATGGAAAAAAAAAAAAAAAAGAAAAAATCCTAATGACTATACATTTTGTAGGGAAACCGGTTCTGAGTAAAATATGGTAGCAGGGATTCATGACCTGCTTTTGAAAATGCTGTCTGGATGTTTCTGGTCTCAACATTTTCTGACCGGGTACAAGCATATAGATCAGAAAGGTCAGAGCACTTAAATTTGATCACCTGCTCCAAGTGGATGAAAAACATGGTAAGCACCAGATTAGCATGGCAGGAGAGGTTTAAAAAAAAAAAAAAAAAAAAAAGTCGTTATAGTACAAATGTGACAGTATTACAAGCACTTTTTTTTTTTATAAAAACGAGGAAGGATTAAAGTTTGTTTTCTGCTATACGTGACTTAAAACTGATATAGATACTAATCCACTTCAGCACACAGCTGAGAGGCGAAGCCAGATGCGCCTGCCCCCTCTTCAACTTGGCGCTCCACTGACAGTCACTGCTCTCCACTCTGAGCAGAGAACTGAGCAATCAGCAGTAAATGTGGTCACGTAGTTCCGGCTTAGAGTCGACGTGTGACAGTCACAGCATCTAACCGATGCTGCAGCATAGAGGTAAGTATGTGTGTTTATTTTCTATGTACCAGATACACCTCCTTTATTCTCTAACAACTTAAAGCGGTTGTATACCCGCTGTCATTTTTTTTTTTTTTTTTACACCTGCAAGGGAAAAGGCATAATGAGCTAGTATGCACCGCATACTAGCTCATTATGAGATACTTACCTTAGAACGAGGCGCCGGCATCTCACCTGGTCCACGCCGAGGGAGCCGACATCTCCCCTCGGCGTGTCTTCCGGGTATCGCGGCTCCGGCGCTGGGAGTGGCCGGAGCCGCGATGTCGTCACTCCCGCGCATGCGCGCGGGAGACTTCTGCCCGGCAAGCTCCGGAGTTTGCCGGGCTGTCAGCCGAGAGTCCCCTGTGCGCATGCGCCGCTGCAGTTAGCGGCTCATTGCGAGGGGAATATCTCCTAAACCTTACAGGTTTAGGAGATATTTTTTTTACCTACAGGTAAGCCTTATTATAGGCTTACCTGTAGGTAAAAGTTACAAATATAGGTATACAACCGCTTTAAGAAATAGCATTGGCTAACAATTCCTTATTAGTGTTTTACCCTTAGAAACGTGTGCACACTTACATCCCAAAATGATCTACATGCTCACCTGCATGACATCACCATCTCCCAAAGTAAACGTGAGGTTGACATGTTCCTCAGCAACGCTGCCATTCTCCAGACTAGTCTTCAGATTCACCATGACATCTTGCCCTTTTTTTGGTCTGCTCTCTGCTCCCTGACCCTTAATCAGAACTTTCTTTCTCAGGGCACCGTTACCTGTAAAAATAATTTCACGAAGTCAAATCTAATGCCGATGCTTCATATAATTCCTAGCAATGGTGTTCTAGATGCATACGTAACCACAGTCTAAAAAACATTCTATTAAAGTCTACAGAGTAATGTAACAAAATACACAAATTTTATCATGATTTGACATTGCAATAACAAAAAATATAGTCAGCAAAAGGTATATATACTAAATATTATATACTAATAATTATAATATTAATACTATATACTAAGGAATATATACTAAAGTAGCGATTCTGGCAATAAAAGCATTATGAAAAAACATCCCTCCACCATAAACACTGTATGTAAGTACCAGTAATTAAAGAAAAACAATTCAGACAACCAAACAATTATTTCTCTGATTGTCACTCACCATAAAATAATTTTCCATGAGTTAATTGAAAAACACAGCTCTTCATTATTCTTGACTGTAGAGTTATAGCGCCGCCTTAAAGTGGTTGTATAGTCTATTTGTTAACTTTTACCTACAGGTAAGCCTATAATAAGGCTTACCTGTAGGTAAAAAAAAAAATCTCCTAAACCTGTATGGTTTAGGAGATATTCCCCTTGCTAAGAGCCGCTGACTGCAGCGGCGCATGCGCACAGGGGATTCTTGGCTGAAGGCCCGGCAGCTGCCAGACCTTGCCGGGGAAGAAATATCGGTTTCAGCCACTCACATCGCTGGAGCCGCGATACCCGGAAGACACGGCGAGGCAACATGACAGCTCCCTCGGCGTGGACCAGGTAAGATACCGACGCCTCGTTTTAAGGTAAGTATTTCATAATGAGCTAGTATGCGGTGCATACTAGCTCATTATGCCTTTTGCCTTACAGGGGTAAAAAAAAAAAAAATGTCAGCGGGTATACAACCGCTTTAAGAAGTTGGACACTAGGTTGAACAAAGCACCGCCTATGGGGGAAGTCAAAGCCCCCATCTGCAACAGGCAGCTCAGTCACAAAGCAGTATAAAGGAACATAAGAGGTGGGTGCTGTGTCCTTCAATGAACTCAGGAGAAAAAGATATTACGATGAGCAACAAAAAAAAAAAAATCCAGTCTTCATTATTCTTGATAAACCTTGCGCCTAGGTAAATTGTGAAAAAAATACTTTAAGGCTTTATGTACACTGCTGCTGGTAAAGGGATGCTTAGGAGCAGTTGGGCTTTTTTTTTTTTCTTCAGGCTGCCCCTGATATCTCCTCTGTTATCTTATCAGTACATGTACAAAGGATAATTTATAGTCCTTTCTAGGCAGTCAAGTTTAGGCTTAATGTACATGGGAGGACATTGTTTAACCATTAAGGACTGAGCCTCTGAGATTTGGGTTTACACGTTAAAATCAGTTTTTTTTTTGCTAGAAATTTACATAAAACCCCCAAACATTATATATTGTTTTTTTTTCATACACCCTAGAGAACAAAATCACGGTCATTGCAATACTATTATTTAGTATTTGCGCAGCGGTCTTACAAGCGCACTTTTTTTAACCACTTGACAACCGGCCCATAGCCGAATGACGGCTACAGGGTCGTTGCATAACTCTGGGAGGGCGTACAGCGACATCTTCCCAGAATCCCCCTGGGGCGCGAACCCGAACACATCCGCATCACGGGAAAACGGCCGATGATGGAGCGATCACATGTAAACAAACCGGCGTGATATCTGGTTCCTCTTTTCCCTCTCCGTCCAGTGTGAGCAGAGAGGGGAGAGATCGGTGGCAGCAGCGCTGTGGGCTGGATGTGTAGTGCCCACAGCACTGCTCAGTGACAAATCCATCCATCCATTCTCAGCCATGCATACCCATCCATACTTTGCATACCCATCGATCCCCATCCATACTCTGCATACCCATCCATCCATACTCCGCATACTCATCCATCCATACTCATCCATCCATCCTTCCATGCTCAGCCATCCCATCTACCCCCATCCATAATTAGCCACACCCATCCATACTCAGCCGTACCCGGCCATCATCATTCATGCTCAGCCATCCCTATTCATGTTCATCCATGCCACTACAGTGCCTCACAAAAGTGTAATAGGTAGTCAAATTAGATTTGAAACTTATGTCCCTAGAACACCTGATGGTGCTCCCTGCATGTTGGTCCTCTGTATGTGGCCAGGCTATGTTCTCCCACATAGAGGAGTTCAGCTCCCATGGTTGAGACAAAGGATCTTCCATTCTATTACTAGTGTAGGACCCACTAATTCAGGGTACTTTGTCGCAGTAAGTGGGCTTAGCACTATATGACCATATAGTGTGACCAAACCCCCGTATTTTTTGAATATGTTCAGGTGTTTTAAACTAGCCCTGCAGGAAATGTCATTCTTGTATGTGTGCGCTGTAAAATATTTTGTACTGTTTGTAGGTCTTATAGCATCACCATCTTGAATTTAAACGCATTGTACGGTGTGTGCCCCAAATATGTTCTTGCAGGCTGTGGAAAAGTCTCACACATGTGGTATCGCGTACTTAGGAGGAGTAGGAGAATTTATTTTGGGGTGTAATTTTTGGTATGTACATGCTATGTGTTAGAAATAGTGTAAATGGAGAACGTTGTGTAAAAAAAAAAAAAAAATATATGTGTTTTCATTTTCTTTACACATTTTTCAAAAACTTGTAGAAAAAAATGACATGTTCAAAAGACTTGATATGCCTCATAGATTATACATTGGGTTGTTTTCTTTCCAAAATGGGGTCATTTTTGGGGTGTTTCCATTATCCTGGTTCTCCAGGGCCTTCAAAAGTGTAAGAGGTAGTCAAGAATTTATATGTATATGCTCCAAGAACGTCTGATGGCTCTCCCTGCATGTTGAGCCTCTGTATGTGGCCACGCTGTGTAAAAGCCTCACACGTGGTATCGCCATACTCAGGATGAGTAGCAGATCGTATTTTGGGGTGTAATTTGTGCTATGCATATGCTGTGTGTGAGAAATAACCTGCTAATATAACAATTTTGTGGAAAAAAAAAATCTTTATTTTGCAAAGAATTGTGGGAAAAAATTACAACTTCAAAAAACTCACCATGCCTCTTACTAAATATCTTGGAATGTCTACTTTCCAAAAAGGGGTCATTTGGGGGGTATTCATACTTTCCTAGCTTGTTATGGTCTCAAGAAATGAGCCATCAGTACTTCAGGTGTGATCAATTTTCAAAGATTGACACCATAGCTTGTGGACTATATAACTTTCACAAAGACCAAATAATATACACAGATTTGGGTTATTTTTTACCAAAGATATGTAGCAGTATACATTTTGGCCAAAATATATGAAGAAAAATTACTGATTTGCAAAATTTTATAACAGAAACGAAGAAAAATGCATTTAAGAATTTTCGGTCTTTTTCTTTTATAAAAAAAAATTTAAAACCCAGCTGTGATTAAATACCACCAAAAGAAAGCTCTATTTGTGTGAAAAAAGGACAAATATTTCATATAGGTACATGCAATAATTGTCGAGTAACTCATTCAAAATGTGAGCACCGAAAACTGAAAATTGGTCTGGTTAGGAAGGGGGTTTAAGTGCCCAGTGGTCAAGTGGTTAATTAAAAAATAAAACAGTAAAAGTAAGCCCATTTTTTTTTTAAATATTGTGAAAGATGTTATGCTGAGTAAATTGATACCCAACATGTCACGCTTCAAAATTGCGCCCGCTCGTGGAATGGCGACAAACTCTTACCCTTAATCTCCATAGGCAATGTTTAAAAAATACTGCAGGTTGCATGTTTTGAGTTACAGAGGAGGTCTAGGGCTAAAATTATTGCTCATGCTCTAACGATCACAGCAATACCTGTGGTTTGAACTTCGTTTTCATATGCGGGCGCTACTCACATATGCGTTCCCCTCTTGCACGTGAGCTTGGCGGGATGGGGCACGTTAAAAATTGTATTTATTTTTTCTTATTCATTTTACTTTAAATTTTTATTTTTACACTGTTCCTTAAAAAAAAAAAAAAAAAGTTGTCACTTTTATTCCTATTACAAGGAATGTAAACATCCCTTGCAATAGAAAAAAAGCATGACAGGACCTCTTAAATATAAGATCTGGGGTCAAAAACACCTCAGATCTCATATTTACACTACAATGCAAAAAATAAATAAAAATGTCATTTGAAAAAAAAAAAAAAAGTCTCCAATTCCCTGTACACACGGTCGGACATTGATCGGACATTCCGACAACACAATCCATGGATTTTTTCCGACGGATGTTGGCTCAAACTTGTCTTGCATACACACGGTCACACAAAGTTGTCGGAAAATCCGATCGTTCTGAACGCGGTGACGTAAAACATGTACGTCAGGACTATAAACGGGGCAGTAGCCAATAGCTTTCGCCTCTTAATTTATTCTGAGCATGCGTGGCACTTTGTGCATCGGATTTGTGTACACACAATCAAAATTTCCGACAACGGATTTTGTTGTCGGAAAATTTTATAGCAAGCTCTCAAACTTTGTGTGTCGGAAATTCCGATGGAAAATGTGTGATGGAGCCTACACACGGTCGGAATTTCCGACAACAAGGTCCTATCACACATTTTCCGTCGGAAAATCCGACCGTGTGTACAAGGCATAAGAGCTATGGGCGGAAGGGACATTTTGACGTCCCTTCCGCTCTGCTATGGTATGGAGCTAGGCGGGGGGCCATCTTCCCCTCACTCAGCTCCATGTTAAGCAGGATCCAATCGCCTCTGCGTCGGGTAAGCGGGCGGAGGGCACCGGAGCGCGGCGGGAGGGGGGGCCCTCTCCCGCCACCGATAAAAGTGATCTCGTGACGAACCTGCCGCAGAGACCACTTTTATCTGAAACCGGACGGCTCACTGAAGAGGGGGCTACGGAGGATATGGTAGCTAGCTGCTGCCATAAAAACGATATCCCTCTTCAAAGTGCTGACGTATATCGTTGGGAGCCGGAAGTGGTTACCCTCTCCTGAACGATTTAACTTGACAGCTAGAAACTGGCTTTTAAAACGTCAGTTTAGCCGAGTTTACATGCCGCGTTTAGCCACTTTTTTGTTAAAATGAAAAACATCTAATCGAACCGCTGCTAAACACCAGTTACCACGTTTAGCAGCATTTACAAGCTGTTACAGGCATTTGGAGTTTCAAAAAATGCTTCTAAACTAAACTGCCTGGAAACTACTATAAATTACCCTGTGTACATGTACTAATAAAATAACAGGGCAGAGTTATGGGGCAGCTGAAAAAAAATGCGCAACTGCTCCTAAACGTCCGTCTACCAGCAGCAGTGTACATGAAGCCTTTGCAGCATTTTTTGGAAAGCAAAAAAAAAAAAAAATGCATTCAGGATGGATGATCAGAGGCATCTGAAATGCCAAATGCCTGTAACAGCTTGTAAACGCGGTAACTCGCCTTCAGACGCATTTCGTTTACAGGCATTTTTAATGGAGATACATTTTTGACTATTTAAAGAAAAAAAATAATAGTTTTTAAAATATATATATATTTTTTTTTTTAAACTCTCCTAAACGCAAACGTGGCAAAACTGACGTTTTTAAACGTCGTTTACTATCTGTCAAGTTAAATAATCGTTCAGGGAAGGTTGCAAAACTTCCTGCGTACATTAACCTTAAAGGGTTAGTAACCCTACATTATGATTTTCTGCCAACCCTTCTCTTTTAAGCTTCCATCCTGAGCTGAGTCATTGTTTATTAGAAACAAAGCTTCTAAATATCTTTTTGTGAAGTATGTTCAGGCCAGTCACGTGACTCCAGCCCGCTCTGCTACTCCTATCCAGGGCTACAGCAGGAGGAGCCAAGCTCTCCCTCTGACATCAGCCAGGAGTCACATGACCACCGAGTTGGCCACTCAGCTCCTCCCGCTGTAGCCCTGGATCAGAGTAGCAGAGCGGCCATGACTCACGTGATCGGCCTAAAGATACTTCACAAAAAGGTATTTAGAGGCCTGGTTTCTAATAAACAAAGACAGCGCAGGATGGAAGCTTAAAAGAGGGGCTGGCAGGGATTATTTTTGCATTTTAATATTTTATTAATGACAGCGGGGGGTGGGGGCGGAGACAGACACAGGAGGCGGCACAGCGGGATGAAGGAGGCACGTAAACTGACCACGGTGTTAGGGCTCAGGTGCAATGATAAACCGTGGTCAGTTTACAGAGGGGGGGGGGGCAGAAACTGACAGGATCAGCCAGGTTTTTTACAACTTCCAGAGGGGCAGGTTAGACAGCACAAGCACTGTGCTGTTTAACCTGCTATAAGGGAACAGGACATCTTTTTTTTTGGGTTACAAATACTTTATACTTATTGTGAATGACTAATGTCAGCTGCAGTGATAATGTACGCAAACAATAGAAATCAGTGATAAAGAAAAAAACACCACACTCAATACATCTGTGCCACACAGAAGACTAACTACAATGAATCTCACAGAAATTAGCACTGCAACCTTATCCAGTCCATATCTGAATAATTATTTGTTAAAACAAATGTGACCAGTCCTACAGCTTTCTGATGACCATTTGATGGTTGAAATGTGGCGCAATTTCCGTTCAAGTCACCTCTGGGGCTCAAGCCATGCCGCACTTCCAGAAGTAGAATCTCTGGGGACCCGCTGCCTACATATGCTGTATACACAGGGTGCCAGGTATAATCAGGCACATACAAATCTGAGTGTTATTGTACCCCTTATTTCTAAAAATAAAAAAATAAAAAATGATCCAAATGGTTTTACACTATGAGCCCTCTCTCTCTTTCTTCCCTCTAAACTACTGCTCGAAGAACAGGAAATGTGGCGTTTTGCAAGTGCCAGTGACCATTTATGGCAGGGGTTGGCAACTTGTCGATTGCGGGCTACCTGTTGACCACCGGACAGGTGGCAGGTAGACCGCAAACACATCCCACTGCCACTCCAGAGCGGCATATGAGCACGCTCACCCGATCCCAGGCTGCACAGGCAGTCCCCACCCCTTGCATACCTGCGGCTGCGGGGTGTGGAGAGCCTCCAGAATACCTCGGGCGGGCTCGGGCTCTTCTGCAAACATGCCCAAGCACTTCATATGGATATTGCACGCCCATCGCCACAGGCCCTCCTCCCCGATCCAAGGATACCATGTGGGAAGGTGAGAGGATTGCCAGCAGCAATCAGCGCCGCACCTTACCTACATTTAAAACTTCTGTACACTCCAGCGATCCGGACACCACAGACCTTCTGTACACTCCAGCGCGCCTGACATTCCAGCCCTCCTGATCTCACACCCCCCCCCCCCATAAATACGATACCCTACCGATTCCCCCCCCCCCCCCCTCAATACTAAACCCTCCCGACACCTCAGCCCTCCTGATTTCCTTCCCCCCGATACCATAACCTCTTGTCCCCCCCAGTGCCATGCCCTCGAGACCCCAGCCCTCCTGATCCCCCCTGCACTGTGCCCTCCATATCCCCAAGTACCATACTCTCCTGACCCCTCTGCACTGCGCCCTCCTGATCCCCCCAGTACCGCCCCCCCCATACTAACCCCTATCGTACATATGCTACCGACCTCTGTACGCTGGCCTGCATACGCTACCGACCTCTGTACGCTGGCCTGCATACGCTACCGACCTCTGTACGCTGGCCTGCATACGCTACCGACCTCTGTACGCTGGCCTACATACTAGCGACCTCTGTACGCTGGCCTACATACTAGCGACCTCTGTACGCTGGCCTACATACTAGCGACCTCTGTACGCTGGCCTACATACTAGCGACCTCTGTACGCTGGCCTACATACTAGCGACCTCTGTACGCTGGCCTACATACTAGCGACCTCTGTACGCTGGCCTACATACTAGCGACCTCTGTACGCTGGCCTACATACTAGCGACCTCTGTACGCTGGCCTACATACTAGCGACCTCTGTACGCTGGCCTACATACTAGCGACCTCTGTACGCTGGCCTACATACTAGCGACCTCTGTACGCTGGCCTACATACTAGCGACCTCTGTACGCTGGCCTACATACTAGCGACCTCTGTACGCTGGCCTACATACTAGCGACCTCTGTACGCTGGCCTACATACTAGCGACCTCTGTACGCTGGCCTACATACTAGCGACCTCTGTACGCTGGCCTACATACTACCGACCTCTGTACGCTGGCCTACATACTATCGACCTCTGTACGCTGGCCTACATACTACCGACCTCTGTACGCTGGCCTACATACTACTTGCACTGTCCAGAAATCACAGCAGATAGCCAGGCCTGAAATAAGTCAAGAAAATCAGCCTGCGGTACTAGATGTTCTGTTTTCATGATGATCTCAGGCATCAGATTTGTGAGGGTAACCAAATTTCTCCCCAGACATGAAAAAATTGTGAAAGAAAATGAATGCAGAGTGTCTCACTGAAGCCAATTTTTGGGTAGCCCAAGTTTATATTTTTACAGTGACAGTTTTAGTAGGTTTTTCTAGGTTTTTTAATGCAGTCTTCTCTTTTTATTGGGGGTTTGTCAATTTCTTTTTTTTTTTTTTTAAAAAGGGCGCGATTTGGTCTCTTTAATTATGTCCAGGTAGATCTCCATCTCTCAAAGGTTGCCTACCCCTGATCTATGGGGTTACCCCACAAAGCGCAGTAGACCACACTAGAGATAGGTGGTCAATAAGTTTTGTTGAGTGCATATCTATGTGGGGAACCTCAAGCACGAGTGGAACAGAGCACTATTTTGTTTAAAGCGTACAGCACTTTTAAGAAGAATCACTGGGTTTGGGGGTCCAGGTTTTTAAGCAGAACCAAGTTCCAGCCTTGGACTTGGAACATGGAGGCTTGGGTGAAAAAGGAAATCGAAGAAGATTTACTAAAGTTGGTGCACACAGAATCTGGTGCAGCTGTACATAGTTAACCAACCAGCTTCTAAACGTCAGCTTGTTCCAATTAAGCTTCGACAAGAAAACCTAGAAGCTGATTGGTTACTATGCACAGCTGCACTAGATTCTTTATGAAGTGTGAACTAGTTTTAGTAAATATTCCCCTAAATGTCTCAGGAGCAGACCTTAAGAGTCCTTTCACACTGGGGCGGGCGGCGGTAAAGCGCGGCTATTGTAAGCGGCGCTTTACAGTCGGTATGCGGCGGCTAGCGGGGCGGTTTTACCCCCCGCTAGCGGCCGAGAAATGGTTAAAAACCACCACAAAGCGCCTCTGCAGAGGCGCTTTGCCGGCAGTATTGTCGCGCCGTCCCATTGATTTCAATGTGCAGGAGCGGTGAAGGAGCGGTATACACTCTGCTCCTTCACCGTTCCGAAGATGCTGCTAGCAGGACTTTTTTTACCGTCCTGCCAGCGCATCGCTCCGGTGTGAAAGCCCTCGGGGCTTTCACACTGGAATGAAAGCAGCGGCACTTTCGGGTCAGTTTGCAGGCGCTATTATTAGCGCAATAGCGCCTGCAAACCGCCCCAGTGTGAAAGGACCCTTACACTACCCTCTGAAGTTTCTCCCTTCTTTTTTTGGGGAAAAAGAATACTGTTCCTCACAAGACTTCCTTGATAAAGGTGTCCAAAGAGTCACCAAAAGGGCCCCCCAGCTAAAGGCATCCACACAAAACCTTACCTGCACAGAATTTCTGCAGACAGGCATTTGGGACAAAAGATCCTTCACAAATACACTAAAGGGAGAGCCAGTCTGGATGCTTGGCGAATAGAAACTGCTAGCCCATCAATACAATTGCCCCAGTTGTTGAAAATAAGAATCCATTAGTATTAGAATCTTAGCCTTGGACCTGACAGCTAGGAACTGGCAGACCGAAATGCTTGGAATAGCTAGCTGCATAGCAGGTCCTGCAAGAGAGAACAAGGCCTTAGATAGGGGTTCTAGCCTCTTACCCACAGAGTCCTTGAACATTGGAATGTCCTTTACAGGACTGTTAGGGTCTTGTTAAGACAGGAAATGGCTGAACCTACAACCGTGACAACCTACTTCTTTAGGAATCCCTCTTCAATTGGATATTGCTGGGAAAAATGCTTGAGAGCAAAAAAGGTCCCCTTAAATTTGGCTGCAGCCAGAAAAAGATGAAGGGGCTTGCTTGCAGTCTCCAAGGGTAGTGATTCAGTTTGAGGACAGCAGCTTGGACCCAGCATCCTTACAAAATTCAGACCACCTCCCCCCACCAACCCCAAGCCATTAGCTAAATGTAAGCCAGCAGGGCCCTATGGCCCACACCCTTTGTGCCTTTGACAGTACATCATAATATGTGAGGAATTCCCACTATGGGTACTCCTGACTGGCACTGCAGAGCAGGAAGAGCAAGCTTTTTTGACTTCTCACTGTAGGCAGCAGAGAGCCCAAGAATATCCAAATGAACCGCTCTGCTGTTGTACTGAAGGCGAGGCAAAGGGAAGTACAGCCAAGTCCATGTGCGTGCTCCAATATGGTGCACGCATGCACAGCGTGCCCATCCAAGAGGAGACTGCCCAGACTGTGCGAGAGCCCAGCAAGGGAAAGATGGTGCGAATAAATAGAAATGAAGGTCTCCTGCTGCTGGCTTGCTACAGAGCAAGTCGCACCCAGTGCTCTGCATTAGGGCTGCAACGATTATTTTTATAATCAATTAGTTGGCCGGTGTTTTTCTCTTTTATTAGATTAATCAAAACAATGTGTGGTGTATAATTTAGTTAATATGTAAAGTTAAAAAAAAAAAATATCCTTAAATATCTTGCTGTACATGCAGTGGTAAATCTAAACCAGCTACACTTAGGGACAAAAATATTGACTTCATTCTGAGTAGGGTTGCACCATAATAGTTTTCTTTTTTTACCGGCCATAAGGCTTCACTGCCGGGTTCCCTTACTTGCAATGGAGACGGCATGCACCCGACAGCTGATGGAAACAGCTGCGGTGCCGACAACGCTGGACTCCAGGACAGGCAAGTGTCCGATTATTAAAAGTCAGCAGCTGCAGTATGTGCAGCTGCTGGCTTTTAATTTTTGCAGTGGTGGGCGGACCTCCGCTTTAAGCCCATATAATGGATGGGCTCCAATTCACACTGCAAAGAATCGTATGCGATTTGAACAGGAAGTCAGTGCAATTCCTGTCTGAATCGCATGCGGTTTCCCCCACCGCTCCTGTGTGAACCCAGTAAAGAAAGACAGGGAAGTGCCATCTAAGTGCAGCAATGGGCAAACAGTTTATTAAAAATGGTTATAAAAAACGCACGTTAAAAAGTGCAGATCTGTAATAGGTCAAATCCAAATCTGCAAGTCTTAGTGTCCCCGTCCCACTGATGGAAAACCACAGCCGCTTGCGGTGGTCACAGGGCTGGAGGAGATGTATAGCCATGTATAGGCGGTCTGCCCTCAAGCAAACAACACTTCCACCCTATACCCACGTGTGCACTCCAAGCGGGTTTACAGGAGTCCCGGAACTGCATACATCTCCTCCAGCCCTGTGAGCACTGTAAGCGGCTGTGGTTTTCCATCAGTGGACACTGACCATGCATATTTAGATTTGACATATTACAGGTATGTTCTTATAACACTATCGCGTTTACAAACAAGGAAGCTGCCATCCTAGTCTCTATTCGATCTGCAGTTGCCATGGTGCTGCAAGGGAAAAAAAGCACGTAATGCAAGAAAATTACTTCTGTAGGAAGTGCACTAGATCACACACTGGATAAAATTTGAATGTTTTCACTCACAGTTATGACTATCTTAGGTTTCAAGTCTCAGATCTGAGAATTTTTTATAATGGTATTACGTTTCTAGCTATGCTCAGAATAATCAATTTTAAATTGTAGTGTAGATTAATGAATGTCAGACTTCTGTGCAAATGAACGGGTAGCTTAACCTACTGCCAAAGAGACCAGCAATCCCTTCACACCCAGCGTGCTTGTATACCCAAGTCTACATCCATAAATCAGACTCTTGAAGAAACTCAATCTTTCATGCAAGAACAGCTGTACAGCACATGATTCTTCACTTCTCATGTAGGTGGACACAAACCATCGAAAAAGCTAGCAAGAAAGTGATTTACTCAAAAAATAAGGGTTTTGTTTTTAACACTGTGACTAAAAATAATAAAATTGCTGTCTAAAGTTCGTGCATATTATTTTACCATATTTCTATACAATCACACTACCACCACTTTTATTTATTACAGCTACGCATTTTAATCTGGGTAAGAGGATTCTTATGTAAAATGCTGGATTTGCTTTACAAGAGGATCCACTTTGTCTCAGCTTTCCAGAGAATATTCTCTCAAATTGTCTGGGTATCAAAAGACTTGCTAGAAAATTAGCATTCATGTTCTTCTACATTAGTAGCAGTTTCACCTTGACACTCTAAAGCCGGGGTGTCCAAACATTTTTCAAAGAGGGCCAGATTTACCTGTAGAAACCTTGGCTATCTCAACCCTTCCCTTCTCTACTCTGCTACTGACCACCTCTATGACAAAATCCCACCTCTGTCCTGCACCAACCTAGCCACTTCTATCTACAACACTTCACTTCTAGCCTCACTGGACACACTGCCCCCCCTCACTACATACACAGTCAGGCCCCGCCCCCTTCAACCCTGGCAAACAGATCCAACTAGAAGTCTGAAAAAATACAGACGAGCTCTCGAGCGCCTGTGGCGTAAGACGAAGTCCCAGTAAGATTTCAGTCAGTATAAATCTGCCCTCCAAAAATACAATTCCAGCCTCCTCACTGCCAGGCAGACCTATTTCATCACCCTCATTAAAAACTTATCATCCCATTCCCGTCAACTCTTCTCTACCTTCAACTCTCTACTTCGTCCTCCACCGCTTCCACCCACTAACTCACTGCTCAGGAGATCGCCAATCACTTCAAACAGAAGATTGATACAATTCGCGAGGAGATCTCTACTGTTCAGACACCCTCCATGCCTTACACCTCACGTCCACAGGTACAATCATTACTTCCCTCTTTCAACCCCACCACTATAGAAGAGGTTGCTAAATTACTTGCCAACGTCCATCTTACCACCTGCCCCCTGGATCCTGTTCCCTCGCAAATGCTACAGTCACCCTCTAGCTCTATTCTACACTCTCTAACCCACATCTTCAATCTCTCCCTCTCTTCTGACATCTTCCCCAATTCCTTAAAGTGGAGTTCCAACCCAAAAAAAAAAAAAAAAAAATTAGTAATGTGTTTTAAAAAAAAAAAAAAAAAAAAAAAAAAAAAAAAGAAAAACATTTGGAGAAATTTTTTTTTTATTTTTACTCACCTCTAAATGCCTGTTGCTAGGGGGTCCCTAGTAGTCTGCCTCCTTCAGTGCCTGGGCTCCTGACGTCACTTCCCTCGGTCCAGGAAGGGAGATCGCCTCTCTCCCCTCCCTCTTGTCAATCATCTGGGACACGTGACCAGTCCCAGATGATTGCGGGGCCAGTGATAGCGCGCGGCTCGCGCATGCGCAGTGGATGCCCGGCTGTAAAGCCACAGCCGGGCGCCCACAGTCAGAATGCCGGCGCCGCCGAGCGGAGGGGGGGGGGGGCGAGCAGGGCTTCAATCCCCCGCATCGCTGGACCCTGGGACAGGTAAGTGTCCAATTAAAAGTCAGCAGCTGCAGTATTTGTAGCTGCTTTTAATTTTTTTTTTTTTTTTTTAAATGGGAACCCCACTTTAAAACATGCACTTGCCCGCCCCATACTTAAAAAGCCCTCACTGGACCTATCCAATCTTAACAACCTACGCCCCATCTCCTTGCTCCCCTTTTTATCCAAACTCCTTGAACGACTAGTCTACAACCAACTGAGCGTCCATCTTGCTAATAGCAGCCCTTTTGATCCCCTTCAGTCTGGATTTCGTCCTCAACATTCCACAGACACTCGTCTCCTAAAACTAACAAACGATCTACTAACGGCCAAAACTGAGGGACACTATTCTATACTCCTACTTCTGGACCTCTCAGCTGCCTTCGATACAGTTAACCACCCCCTGCTCCTCAAAAAACTCCATGCCTTTGGTCTCTGTGACTGTACGCTGGTTTTCTACCTACTTATCTAACTGCACCTTTAGCGTTACCTACAATTCTACTGCCTCCTCTCCTCTTCGTTTCTCTGTTGGGGTCCCCCAAGGTTCTGTTCTTGGACCTCTCCTATTTTCAATCTACACCTCCTCCCTGGGTCAGCTAATAGCCTCCCACAGCTTCCAATACCATCTCTACGCTGACGACACTCAAATCTATTTCTCTACCCCTCAACTCACTCCTTCAGTCTCCTCACGTATCACTATATTACTATCAGATATATCAGCCTGAATGTCACACCACTTCCTCAAACTTAATCTATCCAAAACCGAACTTATCATTTTTCCTCCCCCACGTGCCTCTTCCCCTGATCTCTTGGTCAAAATTGATGGCACAACTATCAGCCCATCCCCACATGCCAAAGTACTAGGAGTAGTCCTGGACTCTGAACTCTCCTTTAAGCCCCATGTCCAATCACTGTACAAATCTTGGCGCCTCAACCTCTGGAACATCTCCAAAATACGCCCCTTTCTAACCAATGACACAACAAAGCTCTTAAACCACTCCCTGGTCATCTCTCACCTCGATTACTGCAACTCCCTCCTCATTGGCCTACCTCTGCATACTCTATCCCCACTTCAGTTCATCATGAATGCTGCTGCCAGACTCACCCACCTTACCAACCGCTCTCTCTGCTACTCCTCTGTCATTCCCTCCACTGGCTTCTGCTCACCCAACAAATGAAATTCAAAATACTAACAACTACCTACAAAGCAATCCACAACTCTGCCACCAGCTACATCACTGACCTAGTCTCAAAATACCAACCTAATCGTTCTTCGTTCTTCTCAAGACCTCCTGCTCTCTAGCTCTCTCATCACCTCCTCCCATGCTCGTCTCCAGGACTTTTCCAGAGCCTCTCTAAGCCTATGGAACTCCCTACCCCAATCTGCCCATCTATCTTCTATTTTATTAGCTTTTAGACGATCCCTGAAAACTCTCTTCAGAGAAGCATATCCTACCCACACCGAACAACTGTATTTTCATTTTGTCTATCTGATCATCCACCGCAGCTACTGCCCTTTGTTCCACTTAACCCTCCCTTTTAGTTTGTAAGCTCCAACGAGCAGGGTCCTCTGATCCCTCCTGCATTGAACTGTATTATAATTGTACTGTCTTCCCCGATGTTGTAAAGCGCTGCACAAACTGCTGGCGCTATATAAATCCTGTATAATAATAATAATTTGATGAAGTTAACATGCGTGAGGGCCGACCATTTTGCCTGACATTCTTTGAACCATTAAAATGAAATGCAAATTAACTAATACACTGCCCAACAAGAATTATCTTGCCTTTGTGGCTGTGTGGTAAAGAGTCTAAGGATGAGCTTGGGCGTGTTATTTGCATATACCGTATTTATCGGCGTATAAGACGCACAGGCATATAACGCGCATCTTCACTGAGAGAAATTTTGGGGAAAAGAACTATGAAGCAATATAAGGGTCAGTGCCCATCAATGCAGCCTACTCTGTGCCCATCTGCAGCCTCACAAGTGCCATGAATGCAGCCTCACCACCTCTACAGATGCCCGCCTTACCACACTGGAGACTGAGCACCAGGCCTTCCGCCACCATCTCATCGATGTCCACCTGCAGCTGGATGATGGGCAAAATTGTAGCAGGTGGAACAATCTGCGCCTCTGCGGCATCCCTGAAGCCACTAGGGGCCCAGACCTCCGCACTATGGTGGTGGCTATTCTGAATCAGATTATGGACAAACCGCCCACAGACGAACTGGAGCTTGACAGGAGTTCAACGGTACTTGGCCCCAGGGCTCCTTTTTCTTCTCAACAGGCCCCTGCTCCCTCAGGTATGCCTTGGGTTGTCCTTTGTAGGGTTCATTTCTACACCATAAAAGGAAATCATACGCCAGGCCTGGTCCAAGGGTCCCATTGACTTTGATGGTGCATCCATCCGGATCTTTCCCAACGTCTCTAGGCAAACTCAGGCCCTACGGGGGCTAATGCACCCCCTTCTCAAAGTGATCCACGAGGCAACTTACCGATGGGGCCATCCCTTTCATCTAATTGTATGGAAACAAGGGACTGATTGTTCTGTTCCCCTGACCAGCTTCTGGAACTTTTTAGGTTTCCTGGACAGGCCTGCTGTCAGTGTACCCAACTGGTTCGACTAGCTGCTTAGCCAGGAGGCTTCTGGCCCACCTTTGCCGAGACCGCAGAGGATCAGACGACCTAGATCCCGAGACTAGTCGCGAGGCCCCTAGATCCTCGCCGAACACTCCTCGCAACTGAGGCTTGACTGTTTAATTCTTCATATGGACTGTTACTCAAGCAATTGATGCGTTGCATCTTGCCTATCGGGACTTTCAGGGTTGGAAGTTCCTGACTTGCTGTTGTCTCGGAATCCATAGTTCTGGTGGAATCGCTGGCTTTGTGCCCTCTCAGCTAATGATGTTTTCGGGCCCACTGACCTCACACTCCCATTTACAACTGTGTAGACTCTTACTTCAGCAACCATCACCCCCTTGGGCCTTTTCAGGATTGTATTTCAATCCTAGCCTCAATGGTGGGGTCATTCTGTTCTCATTATACGCCCCTATGTGAGGGTCAAAGACATGCTTTTATGGCTTTATGCCACATATGACATGCTTCGACAGAAGTGTGGTCCCCGTTTGCCATCTTTGTTGGTTGTCAGCGGGGGGGACCTCTGGTTTGAAGATTGCAGTCTGCGGGCAGACTCCCTTCCCCATAACCTCTACCAAGCCTGAATCGCCTATTAGTCCTCTATTTCTCAGTGGCTCTCTCCAATGGAGGCCTTGTAATCTACATATAAGCTGAATGTATAGCTCCACCCCCTCTTTAATTTTTGACATTGCCACTCATCTGATTGTGGGGATATGGGGCCTGTCTACCAGACTCACCTTTCATTGAGCTATTCTATTATTGAGTCTTCCATGTTCATGTTTTTTATCCTACTAATTAGCAACATCAGGTTTACTTTCTACTTAACTGTCCTGGTGTTTCAGGGTTAGATACGGGGACCTTACTCCCCCCCTCTTACAATGCCTGGAGTTTTTTGGTCTCTGCATCTCCCCTAATACACCAACTCAGCACCGTTTGCATTACGTGTTTTTTTTTTTTCTTTTTGAGTGGCTACATAACACCTATTATAATTGAAATTTTTATTGAGTTTTAAGATTTTCAATACAAAAAGGTATAAGGACACAAATGAGGGAGGAGAAAAGGAAGAGAGATAATAAAAACAGACTTCTCTGGGTAGCGCATAAGCGACTATCAAATATCAGATATGAGACAAAGTCTGATAACACAAGAGGCTAGATTACAGCTCTGCAAAAAGTGAGAACATAATGCTGAAGAAATAACAGTAAGAGCATCTCAGTCAAACATACCATTAGCATATTTTGTAACTTATAATAGCGTGGCTTGCGTATCCAGAAAAAGAGGAAAGAAAAAAGAAAAAAAAAAAGATAAAAGAAAGGGAGTATAAGATAATAACAATCAACTGGGCTCATCCTGGGCTCTGAATGTTTACACTGTACAGGGCAAGGGGAATCTCAGGCGATCTATCCGAAGATACCAACACTCCTGTATCGCCATATGTCAGTCAACCCGATCAACTAAACGAGCCAACATGGATTCTATAACCTCCACATCCTTAATACTGGCATAAAGATCAGATAATGTGGGGGGATTTCGCTTTTTACAGTGAAGGGTCACTGAAAACCTAGCCGCCGTTAGTATATGTGTGGCCAGTTTTCTGGCTAATCCGGGGAATTTAGGAACAAGAAGACCCAATAAAAAAAGCCTAGAGGAGAAAGGGATATCCACCTCAAACAGCCGGTGGAGCAGCCCCTGGACCGAGCGCCAATAAGGCTACAGAGATAGGCAGTTCCAGTAAATGTGGAGTAACGTGCCCCAGTCTTGGAGACATCTCCAGCAGCGATCCGAGTCCGATTAGTATATAGCATGTAGGCGAGATGGTGTCATGTACCAAAAGAAAAGCACCTTCTATGCATTTTCTTTATATAGCGTACATATACAGCTTTTGGCTGCACAGGACCATACAGTTAACCATTGTTCATAGGATAATTCCTCTCCAAGGTGTTCTTTCCCTTTTACGCACGTAACTATGTCTCCCAAAGAAAACCTAGCATAAGAGTTTAAAATTTTATATTATGTCCGAGGTCAGTCCTTTCTATGAGGAACCCGATAAGATTAAACATTCGAATGGGGATGGTGTGGAGAATTAAAAGCTAGGGGTGAAGGCAATTGCGAAACGCCGAATTTGGAGTTAACCAAAGAAAGCACTATGGGGAAGCTCATGTTTAATTCTAAGTTCGTCAAAGGATAACAAAACCCTAGTCACTGGATTCACTAAGTGTCCATAATGAAAAAGGTTCTTCTGCAACCATGGTGAAATCATCTGGTAAGTTAAGCAATCGAGTAACTTAGGGTTGTAGAGGAAAAGCTGTGACTAAGGAGGCCTCAGATTGAAGAGGGGTAATGCAATTTAATGGTCTCCAAATAGTTCGTAGCAAAATTCATATTATGAAGTAGGGAGGTGGAGGGAACATCAGCATTAGTGTTCCATAATAAATTGTTCGGGTGGATGGGGGCTAGCCACAGTTTATCTATTTGGGTTCAGCGTTTATAGCCCAGGAGGGTACCCCAGAATGCTATAGCTCTCAATTGGGCAGCATAATAGTAATGAAGGAGGTGTGGGAAGGCTAAGCCCCCTTCTTTTCGAGAGGCATAAAGTATTGAGCGGCTATTCGGTGTTTGTAATTCCACGTGAAATTTAGAAGGTCCATCTGAAGTTTTCTAAGCTGTGCAGATGGGATGGGCACAGAGTCATAAAGCAATACAAGAGTTCAGGTAATATGGTCATTTTGACCAAGGCAATGCATCCAAACCAAGAAATTGTATAGTGCCTCCATTTAGACAAAAGAAACCAGACAAAAGAGACCGAATAGATGCAAATAGAGGTCTGAAATTTGCATCATATAGGGATTCGTATTGGGAAGATACACCACCAAATATTTGATGGTATGGGATTTCCACGTATAGGTAAAATTTTCAGAAAGACGATGCACTTCTGAGAGAGGCATATTGATGGGAAGGGCTTCCGATTTAGTGGAGCTTACCTTATATCCCAATAAAGACCCATATTCCTCCAAGAGTTTATGGAGATTACGAAGGGTCACGCGCTGTTAGGTTAGGAGTACGTCATCAGCAAATAATGAAACTTTAAATTTACGTCCCCTAACCATTATACCACCAATGTTGGGGTCCTGTCGGATCTGGGCCGCCAGGGGTTCGATACATAGGGCAAAAAGCAATGGAGAGCGCTGACATCCTTGCCTAGTCCCAGTTGAAATGGGAAAGGAGGGAGATGCCGCAAAAAGCGTTTTGATAGAAGTGGATGGAGTTGCATATAGATGTCTAATCGCCCTGAGGAACGGCCCCCTAAAGCCTAGATGTTCAAGGATTGAGAACATGAAAGGCCAGCTGAGTCTATCAAAGGCTTTCTCAGCATCTAAACTGAGCAACAGCGCTTCAGTTTTTTTGTGTTAATGATATTTTAAATTGATGACTCTGGTGTTATCTCCTGCCTGACACCCTGAAACCAAACCCACCTGATCTTTATGGATCAAGGAGGGGAGGACCTAATTTAAACAGGGGGATAGTAGTTTTGTAAACATTTTCAGATCTGAATTCAATAAAGCTATAGGTCTATAATCCCCACACACTGTATGGTCTTTATCAGGTTTGGGTATGAGCGTTAGATGAGAAGTCTGCGTGTCCCGCAGGATTTCATACCTGCCCATAAATTTGTTAAACGGATCATATGTGGAAGTAGGCTAGCCAGAAAAGTCTTGTAATATTCATAAGGAAGTCGGGGCCTGGGGCATTGCTATTTCGCAGGAGCTTCAAAGTCTCGGAAAGCACCTCTTCAGTTATTGGAGAATTGAGAGACTGTAAGGCTTCTGCTGGTAAGGTGGCCACCCCACTGCTAGCGAGATAAAATCACACACGATCAGTGAGACTTTCTCGGGTTGGTAAGAGCGGTATGTAGGGGTTATTGTAGAGATCCAAGAAGTAATCACTAAATAATTGGGCAATAGGGTCGAGGTGAGAGTGAAGTGTCCTAGTAGGGCCCCTAAGGGCCTGGGGGGCAGAGGTATGGGTTTATTCTCGGAGTTTACATGCTAATAGGGTGTGGGCTTTGTTGCCCTTATAGCATAGATGACACAATTTTCGAAGAGCTTTTTCAACCTTGCCTATGTCTATACTCTAGAGGACTGCCAGTAGGCATATCAATTCTCTTAGGAAACGGTTTGAGGACAAAGTTGTAAGTCTGTATTCTAAGTCCAGAAGTCTCTGTGCGGTCTGCTGTCTAATTTGCTTGGTGTTGTTCTTGCAGACAGTTGAGCTATACATTGTCCAGGTATTACTGTCTTGTGTGCCTCCCAGAGGGTTCCTGTGGAAATCTCTGGGGCACTAGTTTCTACAAAGTACAATTTTAAAGCATTTTCTAACTCTGTCCTAGTTGCAACATCTTTCAGAAGGAAGTCATTAAGCCGCCAATGGCAGCGTTTGACCCTGGAGGTTTCCAGTTTAAGCTTCAGAAGGATCGGGGCATGGTACGACCAAGACATGGGCAGGAGGTCTACTTTAATGAGTGCCCGCAGGGAGAGGGAGTGCATGAAAATGTAGTTTAATAAGACACATGGCCACTCACTAAAATTAGAAGAAGAGAGGTTTAATCTTAAACTGCGTAGAGGGTTCTTTACTGTAAGAGCAGCAAGGATGTGGAATTCTCTTCCACAGGCGGTGGTTTCAGCGGGAGGCATCAATAGTTTCAAAAAAAGTATTAATTAAGCACCTGAATGACCGCAACATATAGGGATATACAATGTAATACTGACATATAATCAACATACATAGGTTGGACTTGATGGACTTGTGTCTTTTTTCAACCTAACCTACTATGTAACTATGTCTAACCGCGCATGCGTACGAAATGGGTGGGAGTAATGGGAATATTGACGTTCTGTTCGGTGAACCACAGGCCATGCATCGAACAGAGCAAACTTGCGAGTGACCTGACAAAACTGTTAGGACTGTCTGGAGAGAGGTGAGGAAGAGAAATTTCTAGAAAGGTGTGTCCTATCCAATGTCAGGGAGAACGGGAGGTTGAAGTCCCCTCCCACGACTAAGGAGGAGTGTGTAGTTCTAAATAGACGGTTGTACACCTTCGTTACAAAGGACATCTGGCGCATAAATGTTACAAAAAGATATTTCAGATTGTTGCCATTTGCCACTAAGGATCAAAAATCGACCTTGATGATCAGATTAGGAGGACGTGGGTGTGAATGGGGATCCCTTTTTAATCAAAATAGCCACCCCTGCCTTCTACGGGATGTGAGCAAGGAATATTGTGGCTACGTGTATAGGGGTGCAGTATACTTATCTAACCTGGGAGCCCAGACAGATGAGTCCTGAAACAGGAGGTGGTAGCCATTGTATGTGGATAGAGACGTGAGCCCAAGAGTGAAAAGCCATTAAAAAGAAGAGAAAAAGAAAGATATGAAAAAATAAATCATAACAAAATGGAGGGCCAAAAGTAGACCAATAGTTCCGTATTACCGCCATCATCCAACGAGAACAATGGGGGTAAGTAGCAACAATAATGGAACTTTAAATCACTAAACCAATTGGGGGGGGGGGGGTAATTTCAGACACCGAGCAACAACTGTTACCTATGATCAGGAATCTGCTAAAGAAAAAAGCTATAAAAAAAAAAAAAAAAAGCCAGGGCACAATACTAGTCAAATTAAGAACAGCATGTACATATAGTTAGGAACTTGTGTGATAAAAGTTACAGTTGCGGGAATACCCGCATCCGGGCCGAGCGCCAAGGGAATAACCTCCCAGACCGCACACCGGCAGACATGCCAAAAAAAAAAAAAAACACAAACACAGGCATTTCAGGAGGTGATAAGTAAGAAAGAGAGCGCACCAGCCTAGTGCATTATCCTGAGTAAATTTATTAGTTAAAACCAAGATTAAAATCTACTCACAAAGGTGAGAAAAAAAATAAAAATAAAATCGCACTATATACAGTCACAAAGCGATTGGTCCGCTGGTAGCACTTTTCCAGGTCCTAGGAAGAGGACGTACAAACTGCTGCTGGCTAACGCTTTTCGAAGGTGGCCCTTCTTCATCAGAGCCTCTGAAGGCTTCTTTGACCTCAGAGATCAGCAGCTTAAAGTCATCCTTGATGGGTAGTAAATGTAGTTGCTCCCGCCAGGTGAACAGTTCATCAGCAGTAAGGATTCAAGGTATTCTGGGCAAAGCCTGATGGTGGGCTATAGCTTGTGAAGACGAGGCCCACGGTTCAAACCACTCTCTGGTCCTCCAATTGTGTAGATGGCACAGGGAGCAGATGGGGTTCAACTGAGGGAACAGGAGAGGGCAAGAGCACCGGGTGGCTAGCAGTTGGGCAGGTGGTGCTGGGTTCATGGGAACAAATGGATCTCTGTGGCTTCGGAAAGCTCGGGATTGAAGATGGAGTCTGAGAAGCAGGGGAGGTAGGCCGCAGCAGGGATTGTAAGGGGGGGAGGGGGAGTCCCCAGTGCCGGAATGCCGGCGCAGTACCCTGAAGTAGAGGGAGAGTCATGTCCAAGACCCTTAGAGGGTGAGGGGACGGGGGGGGGAGGGACTCACCCGCTGGGATACTGGAGGTCTCCTGACATTCTTCCAGCAAGATGGCGGAGGTTGTTCCACATGGCGTGGTAGAGACAAGCTGTGCAGGGCTGGCGGAGCCTATGTATTTGCAGCGGGTCTGCTGCGGGTTGACATGCCGCTGGGGATACTATCAGTGGCACTCGCTGAAGCCGAGAATAGTAAAATATCCTTCGCGCTAGTGGATGTGACAAATACTAATAACACGATACTATAGGTTAATAAATAAATAGATATAAAAGTAAAATAAAATAAAATAAAAATAAGAATAAGAATAAGAAAAAATATTGCTGCAAAATAAAAGTGCTCACACAACCACTTAATGAAATGATAATATAGAAAATTTTGCGCAATATTTACTTGAGTGATGTGTATAGGGTGAAGTAGGAGCAGAAGTGTTTGGGGTATTGGTAACTGTGATAATGTTGATAAGGATCTACAATCTCTATATAAACATAAATCTATTACCACTGATTAACAGTGGAGTGTTAATACTGTGTTTAAAAGTGCATCCGTGCAAATGGTTAAAATAACCAAACAACCATAAAGTGACAACTAGCTCCAATACCATAAATACATAGATGCAAATAGATAATAAATATTAGTGAGTGAATAAAGGTAATTACCGACTGTGAATAATTAAGTGCAACCCCTCAAAAGGATGAATAAATTATACAAAAAATATCAAGAATTAATATCAATTAATTATAGATTCAATTAATGCCATCATCATCCAGATCCATGTGTCTTAAAACAATGACGATAGCATATGTAGAATTGAAGAAAAAACAGTTCATAAATTTATAAATAGGTGGCGCTGTTGTAGAGGTAGAAAAGTCCTTCTATGCAGATCTGTGTATGTCTTTATATGTTAAATAGGTCGTTCCTATAGTGGTGCCTCCTAGTTCAGTCTCTCAGAACTCTCACCTTAAAACAGTAGAAATCAAGCTTTGGTAAATGCCTTTTGAAGTGTAGAAATACTGTCTGGTAGCTTTTCCTTTTTGCTGCTCAGCTCTCCTTATTATCTCCTTATTTCCTCCGCTCTAGTGTGGCTCAGACCCAGGGGAGGAAGAGGGGGGAGAGAGAGGGGGGAGACAAAAAGAAGGGAGGGGGAGAGAGAAGATAGGCTCCACTAGTGTATTATTGTTTTTAAGCAAAGGGAGATATTTATTTAATCTATGCTCTTACATTTACAAGCATATAAAAAGGCAGAGTAAAAAACGTCTGAGAAGCCTGGCGTTCTCAGCGCCCTCTCACTTGTGTAGACTCGCTGAAGCCGCCTGCACCGATCCTGAAGCCTCCAGAGGAGGGGGAGGATATGGCTGTGTGGTGCGCAGTGGAGCTATGCTGTCCGCTTCCTGCATGGAGGGCCCAGGGAGCTGAGGAAAGTAGGACTGAATCAGGGGACCTAGCGGGTGAACCTGTCCTGAGGTTCTCCCCATTTTTGCCCATCGATCTGAAGCTGTGTCCCCATATGTAGCTTAGAAAGAGCAGGTCCAAGGAAAGCAGGAAGACCACGCGTCCATCGCACTCAGCGTCCAGCCACGCCCCCATAATAATCATTATAGGTTTCTCGTTGCTCCCATTCTGTGCATCTCCGAACGTATTGTTTTTGCTGATTTTCATTATCTGTTTTTGTGCTGTTCCTAGCACCTCTACCACCCCCCACATAGAGTGGACTCTTGCCTGGGTGCTTTTTGTGCTCTCTTGCAGTATTCAGGGTACTTCACTGCCGACTGATCATTTTTTCCTTCCCCATTCTCCCTCATTTTTTCTTCTTTCTCCCCTTTTCTTTTTCTTCTTCCCCTCTCGCATGGAGCCAACTGGTGGGGAATACACCCCACACCTTCATACAACCACATACTGGTTAGGGTGCGCTATGGGTCTCCTCAAGGTCACCTCCTCCAATGCGAGAGGTCTCAACGTGCCTGAGAAACGCTCTCAGCTTTTGGCCGATTTGCAGAAAAGTCTAACTCGTATAGCTTTTAAACAGGAAATACATTTCTGTGGAAATCGGGTTCCTAAATTGACCAACAGGAAGTTATGAGGCAATGCGGTTTGATACCCAGAGTCGCTGTCTCCTCCTTAAGGGGAAGGTGTGTGGCATGCAGGTCACCTTTTGCCAATGTTTATTTTCCGAATGTGGATCACCTGCAGGTTTTTGTGGGCTCTCCTCCCTGAGCTATTGGGAGTTTGTGGAGGGGATGCTGGTGTTTGGGGGCGATCTCAATTTCGCCATGGATCCTTTATTGGATGCATCTCGTGGCTCTTCTCATCTACATTTTGCTCATCTAACTCCCCCCAACTCCTGCATCTGATCGACCCTTGGCGGTCATTACATCCTCGATTATCTTTTGATCACGCATAAAAGACCTATCCAGAGCGGTATCTGCTTGTATGTAATTTTTCTCTCTGATCATGCACCGGTCCATCTGACCCTTCAGTTAGGCTCAGGGCTACAGACTCTCCCCCCTCCTTCGGTCAGAAGAGGTTAGCTGACCTACTGACCGCCCTGCAGAAATATTTCTCCATAAATGGTGCTAGTGTTGACAACCCATTGGTGGTCTGGGAGGCCCATAAGCCGGTTATACAGGGTATACTGATTAAAATAGGAGCCCGACTTAAACGGGAGAGGTCCCAACGCGTGGACAAGCTTCTCACCAAGCGCTGCAATTTAGTCAAATATGACTAAAATAATTTAGTCAAATATGTTTTTATTATGGTTTAACAAAGTAACAACATAAATAATCACCGAATGTTCATTACTGAAGAGAGTACGATGTAAGTCACATATCCAGTGCACTTTAGGTTATAATCCTGGATGTAATAGCAACATATAGCATAACAACATTTATTGTGCAATCGATAAATTACAACACGAAAAACACATATAGCTGATAATAAAAACATATGAAATGGGAAAACCAGCTGGAGAAAAGGAGGGGGCTCGCAAATGATTGTCTGACGCGTTT
Source organism: Lithobates septentrionalis (assembly GCA_037952835.1). Lineage (NCBI taxonomy): Eukaryota > Metazoa > Chordata > Amphibia > Anura > Ranidae > Lithobates > Lithobates septentrionalis. The sequence goes on from JBBDGP010003357.1 coordinate 284,530, forward strand.
CACAATTGCACATATAGTGCAGATCTTCCTCAGGGACCTTGCGATTTGCACCATTCCAAATGCTGTGATTCCCAAACATAAAATGATTTCACAAGCAGCTGAAAAAGACACTCAAGTACTTTGACTTTGCAGATGATTGACCGCACACTCCTGTTCCATCCACTAAGATGGTGAGAATTGCCATTTCTTAAGTAATTGGCCATAAGGATGAAAACTTCAGGGTTTTACCTTATATGATTTCATGTTGGACACAGTTACATCTCATAATATAAGAACCCCGCTCTGGTTAGATACACCTTCCATGAGAGATTTACATATACACATGCTTTCATAAACAAGCAGGACACTACCTTTGTAGTTAAACCCCACCCCCCTAATGACCACGAGCAACCTTGGGAGCATGGGTGGATCTAGGGTTGTCTCTGGGTGATGTTCCCGGTCTGGCCCGGACGGATACTTCACTCTCAGTACGAGTGTCTTTTTCTTCAGCTGCTTGTGAAATCATTTTATGTTTGGGAATCATAGCATTTGGAATGGTGCAAATCGCAAGGTCCCTGAGGAAGATCTTCACTATATGTGCAATTGAAACGTGTCGGACAATCATTTGCGAGCCCCCTCCTTTTCTCCAGCTGGTTTTCCCATTTCATATGTTTTCATTATCAGCTATATGTGTTTTCATGTTGTAATTTATGGATTGCACAATAAATTTTGTAATTTTATACCATTACTGCCTTGCGTTCATTCAAAGTCCCATTTTTTGAGGAATCTTGCTCTTTAATCTGTTTTGGGATGGGACGCATAGGCAGTTCAGTCATTTAAATGAGGCAAACCTCCGTCTTTACATAGCAACATATAGCTATCTCTCAAGATCAAGAGATTAAAACCATTACATATTGCAGAGAGACTTATTAGAGTTGGGGAGTAAAAACATCAGTGTGGGGTGAGGAGAGACACAGAAGTGGGGAAAAAGAGAAAGGAAGAGGAGAGAGAGGGGAGGATGAAAGAAATAAGGAAGAGGGGAGTTCAGGCATAGTGTAGGAGGGGAGAGGGTTGGAAGGGAATTGAGCAAAACTTGGTGCGACAAACCTGTGATGGGATCAGGAGGGGTTTCTGAGTCGACAATGGGGGTGCTAGCATAGCTTTCAGGGAGTCCGAGGTAGAGTAATTAATCCAGATGAGCCAAAGGGACCCTAAATTTGTCAAAGATTTCATTGTCTAGGGCTAGCATCTCTTCCAAAAGCATGATGTCATTTACCATTGAGACCCATAAGGACAAAAGGGGGGTGGTGGTCGTTTTCCAGAGTAGGGGAATAAGCTGTCTGGCGGCTGACAAGAAAAAGCGCAGCAAGGTGCGTTTTTGGGAGGCTATGGAGCCTGGAAGCATGGATAATAAAGCTATCTCTGGGTGTCAGTGGCTGATCATATAAGCTGCTATATATGGCAAAAACCTGCAACCAGAGGGGTTGTACAGTCATGGCCGAAAATTGTTGGCACCCCAGAAATTTTTCCAGAATATCAAGTATTTCTCACAGAAAAGTATTGCAGTAAGACATGTTTTGCTATACACGTTTATTCCCTTTGTGTGTACTGGAACAAAACCAAAAAAGGAGGGAAAAAAAAGCAAATTGGACATAATGTCACACAAAATTCCAAAAATGGGGTGGTCAAAATTCTTGGCACCCTTTCAAAATTGTGGATAAATAAGATTGTTTCAAGCATGTGATGCTCCTTTAAACTCACCTGGGGCAAGTAACAGGTGTGGGCAATATAAAAATCACACCTGAAAGCAGATAAAAAGGAGAGAAGTTCACTTAGTCTTTGCAATGTCTGTGTGTGCCACACTAAGCATGGACAACAGAAAAGGAGGAGAAGAGAACTGTCTGAAGACTTGAGAACCAAAATTGTGGAAAAATATCTCAATCTCAAGGTTACAAGTCCATCTCCAGAGATCTAGATTTGCCTTTGTCCACAGTGCGCAACATTATCAAGAAGTTTGCAACCCATGGCACTGTAGCTAATCTCTCTGGGCGTGGACGGAAGAGAAAAATTGATGAAAGGTTGCAACGCAGGATGGTCCGGATGGTGGATAAGCAGCCCCAAACAAGTTCCAAAGAAATTCAAGCTGTCCTGCAGGCTCAGGGAGCATCAGTGTCAGCGCGAACTATCCATCGACATTTAAATGAAATGAAACGCTATGGCAGGAGACCCAGGAGGACCCCACTGCTGACACAGACATAAAAAAGCAAGACTATAGTTTGACAAAATGTACTTGAGTAAGCCAAAATCTTTCTGGGAAAACGTCTTGTGGACAGATGAGACCAAGATAGAGCTTTTTGGTAAAGCACATCATTCTACCGTTTACCGAAAACGGAATGAGGCCTAAAAAGAAAAAGAACACAGTGCCTACAGTGAAATATGGTGGAGGTTCAAAGATGTTTTGGGGTTGTTTTGCTGCCTTTGGCACTGGGTGCCTTGAATGTGTGTGCAAGGCATCATGAAATCTGAGGATTACCAAAGGATTTTGGGTCGCACTGTAGAGCCCAGTGTCAGAAAGCTGGGTTTGCGTCCGAGATCTTGCATCTTCCAGCAGGACAATGGCCCCAAACATACGTCAAAAAGCACCCAGAAATGGATGGCAACAAAGCGCTGGAGTGTTCTAAAGTGGCCAGCAATGAGTCCAGATGTAAATCCCATTGAACACCTGTGGAGAGATCTTAAAATTGCTGTTGGGAAAAGGTGCCCTTCCAATAAGAGAGACCTGGAGCAGTTTGCAACGGAAGAGTGGTCCAAAATTCCGGGTGAGAGGTGCAAGAAGCTTATTGATGGTTATAGGAAGCGACTGATTTCAGTTATTTTTTCCAAAGGGTGTGCAACCAAATATTAAGTTAAGGGTACCAAGAATTTTGACCAGCCCATTTTTGGAGTTTTGTGTGACATTATGTCCAATTTGCTTTTTTTCCCTCCCTTTTTTGTTTTGTTCCAATACACACAAAGGGAATAAACATGTGTATAGCAACACATGTGTTACTGCAATACTTTTCTGTGAGAAATACTTGATTTTCTGGAAAAATTTCTGGCCGTTACTGTATATCCTTACAGCTCCACCAAATGTGTAAATAGCTTCCCTCTGTCGAGCCGCATCTCCAACACGAGGGAGGTACTGATGGAAATATTTTATGTAGAGATTGAGGGTCCCTGTACCATCTGGAGAGGAGTTTTTTTTTTCCTGGGTATAGCAGGATATAGAGTATTTGTGCGTGAAATGGAATGACTTTTGCCAGTTGACTAAAGTGAGCGCCCTTCCCAGGTCCGTGGACCACCTTCTGGTGTAAGAGGGGGGTTGATCGTGTAGCAGTGAGGGTTGTAGTTTGTAGATAGTAGAGAGCAAGTGTCTGGGTGTTTCTGAGAGAGCGCACAGCTGTTCATACCCTGTCAGGGATCTGTGGATTTGGGAAGAAGAAAATAAATCAGAGCAGAAGGAGGATATATGGAGGGCTGTGAGCCAGTTGCCCTGATCTCTCGGTACAACAGGGGTACCTGAAGTGGGTAAACCCACTACAGGCCAGGTTGAGCGTGAATATGGGCCTACCATATTGGATCCCATTAACTGAGGTAGTGCAGGGTGGTCAAACAATGATGCAAGGGGCGAGGGGTCAGTGGATAGAAGCAATGACAGTCCTTTTATAAACCAAAGGCAGCGGTTAATGGGGAGGAGGAAAGTAAATGTAACTTCTACCCGCAGCCCCAAAGTAGGGCCCGAAGGTCGAGGGTGGAAACGTCTTGTTCTACCATGGTGGATGCTTTGGGGAAGGGGTGAGGGAACCATTCCAAGGTCCTAGACAATGCCAACCTGTGGTATAGTTTGAAGTCTGGGAGGCCCACCACGTCTTGAATTTTGGGGTATGTAAGCAGGGTGTGACTGATGCAGGACAGGCCTTGGTGCCAGATGAAACGTATGGTCATAAAGCGCAAGGAGTTGAAAAAGTGTTTAGGGATGGTAATAGGTACTGTCTTCAATAAATAGAGTAGCTTAGCGAGGGTGTCCATATTGAGTTTATCGATGTGACCAAACCAGGGCAATGGGGATGAGTTCCAGGTTTCCCGTTCCTCCCCAAGTCAGGTCAGTAAAGGGAGATAATTAAGGGTATAGAGGTCCGATAGGTCGGAGGGAATCGTTATCCCCAAATAAGAGATGCCTCTGGAGCCCCACTGGAATGGGAAGTTAGCCCGTACTCAGGTGAGGGTAGTGGGCGGTAAACAGATATTAAGGGCTTCCGTCTTAGACATGTTTAATTTGAAGGTACTAAATTCCCAGAACCTGTGGAATTCATGCATCAATGAGGGTAGGGACATGTGTGGTTGCTGGATGTAGACCAGGAGATCATCCGCATAAAGCGAAAGTTTGTGGTCGGATTTGTTTTGTCTGATGGCCCTAGCCAGGTGTTCTATTACTAGGACAAAGAGTAGGGGAGATATGGGGCATATGTGGCGGGTACCGTTGGAGATGAAACAGTGTGGATAAGGAACCATTAACCATAACAGATGCAGAGGGTCGAGAGTATAGTGCCATAACCTTGGACACCAAAGTGGGACCAAGGCCCATCTGTTCCATGAAGAGACGTAAGAACTGCCAATTGACCTGCTCAAATGCCTTCTCTGCGTCAAAAGATAGATGGCATGCCTTTAACCACTTAAGGACTAGCCTCATTTTGAGATTTGGGTGTTTACAAGTTTAAAACAGTTTTTTTGCTAGAAAATTACTTAGAACCCCCAAACATTATATATTGTTTTTTTTCCAACACCCTAGAGAATAAAATGGCGGTCATTGCAATACTTTTTTTTGCACCTTATTTGCGCAGCGGTCTTACAAGCGCAATTCTTTTGGAAAAAATGAACTTTTTTGAATAAAACAACAGTAAAGTTAGCCCAATTTTTTTTTATATTGTGAAAGATAATGTTACGCCAAGTAAATTGATACCCAACATGTCACGCTTCAAAATTGCGCCCGCTCGTGGAATGGTGTCAAACTTTTACCCTTAAAAAATTCTACTGTTGCATGTTTTGAGTTACACAGAGGAGGTCTAGGGCTAAAATTATTGCTCTCGCTCTACCGGTCGCGGCAATACCTCACATGTGTGGTTTGATCACAGTCTTCATATGCGGGCGTTACGCACGTATGCGTTCGCTTCTGCGCGCGAGCTCGTTGGGACACGGCGCTTTAAAAAAAAAATATTTTCTTATTTATTTTACTTTATTTTATTTATTTTTTCACTTTTTAAAAAAAAAAAAAAATTTTGGATCACTTTTATTCCTATTACAAGGAATGTAAACATCCCTTGTAAAAGAAAAAGCATGACAGGTCCTCTTAAATATGAGATCTGGGGTCAAAAAGTCCTCAGATCTCATATTTGGACTTAAAATGCGAAAAAAAAAAAAATTTGTCATTTGAAAAAATGACAACAAAAAAATGGCCCTTTAAGACGTATGGGTGGAGCTGACGTTATGACGTCGCTTCTGCCCTCCTATGGTATGGAGACGGGTGGGGGCCATCTTCCCCTCATTCGTCTCCATACCCTGTTTCCCCGAAAATAAGACCTAGCGTGATTGTCGGTGATGGCTGCAATATAAGCCCTACCCCCCAAATAAGCCCTAGTTCAAGTCTTTGTAGGTCTTGTTTTCAGGGTAGGGCTTATTTTCTGGGAAACAGAGTAGGGCTTATTTGGGGGGTACGGCTTATATTGCAGCCATCACTGACAATCACGCTAGGTCTTATTTTCGGGGAAACAGGGTACCACAGACATGACAGGTCCCGGTCGCCTCCGCCGCTGCCAACGGCTCTGGTAAGCGGCGAAGGGCGCGGGAGAGACCAGCGGGAGGGGGTGGAACCTCTCCCGCCGCCGATAAAGGTGATTTCTCAGCGAATCCGCCGCAGAGACCACCATTATCGTAAACACGGCCGGCTCCTGAAAAGATGGATACTTCGGTTGTGGCAGCAGCTGCTGCCGTTACAGAGATATCCATCTTCAAAGTGCCGACGTATATGTACAGGAGCCGGTCGGTAAGTGGTTAAGTTATGTCGCTAAATGTAGGAAATGAGGTGAATAGTTTTAGTGGTGTTGTCCCTGGCCTCTCAACCACTGACAAACCCACCCCCCCCCCCTTGTCTTTATGAATGACTGAGGGCAGAAGGGGTGAGAAATGGTTCGCTAGAAATTTTGCAAAACGTTTAACGTCCAGATTGAGGAGCGAAATCGGCCGATAACTACTACACTGAGAGGGATCCTTGCCTGGCTTGGGTATGACAGAGATGTTAGTGGATAAAAGGTCTCTAGATGGTAGATGGGAATCCTCTATGGAGTTGAACGCCACAGAGCAACGGGGGGAGGGGCTGGGCAAACGACATGTAGAACCTAGGGGAAAACCCATCTGGGCCCGGGCATTTTCCAGATTTCAGCCCTTTGATGGCATTTAGGAATTCCTCTACTGTTAGAGGGTTGTCTAGGTCAGCTGACTCTTTGGCATCTATCTGTGGTAGGGCCATCTCTGTTATGTAATCCTTCATGCTGGAAAGATGTGGGTCTCCCGTGTGGGTTTGTTTAGTCCGCAGGGGACAGGTTATATAGCTGAGAGTAGTAGTGTCAAAAGGCATCGGAAATACCCTGAGTGTTGCTAATCTTTTGCTGGTCGGTGGTGCAGATATGCTGGATGGGACAGCGTGGTGGGCGGGGGTGGAGGACCCCTGCCATTTGTTGCCTAAAGTGTAATGCCGGTTACGTCCTCTGTCTCTGGCTATGAGGGAGTGGCAATCTAATATACGGAGTAATTTACGACAGGCGTTAGAGAGGTTATGGGGTCTGGGTCCTGTTTATGTGGGAGTTCGAGTGTAGTTATAGCGGACAGTAAGAAACGTATATATAAATGCAGCGCTAATACTGTAACAAGAAAAACACAAAATTAAAATTGTGTCAAATATTCAGAAGTGGTGAAAATCCTGAATGAGTGAAAAAAGAAAACTAAAGCAAAGTCTCCAATATAAATGTTAGATAGTGAATAATTAGTGAACCTGGACAATAAGTGACCTATAAATGGCAAATAGTGTGAATACCAAAAATAAAAAAATTAAATAAGTTTTTGTAAATGGTAAAATCCACAAGCAAGATTCAAATGAATAAAAACAGATATCCGTGGAAAATCACATGAACTTAGCAGTGAAAATAACACAATCAAAAAGTGATAGAAAGATGTACATATTGAAGCTTCTCTAAAGTCCCAATAAAGTCCCAATGATAATAAGCAATGAATCAGAAGGCATTCATGTAGATGTGAAGATGAATTGTGGTTATGACGTTGTAGAGAAGAACCCAATCTCCAAGAAGATTTAAACACCCGAAGTGAGTATGTAGTCTCCTTAACACAAACAATGACCGCAACGGCGGTCTCACCAAACACAGGGATTTAGGTCTCCCAAAACCTAGCAGTGGATGTCTCCAGCTCCTGGGTCTTTAATGCTCAAAAACATAAACAAGAATGGCGCCCATAGTGTAGTATGTAAAAGAATATTTATTTAGGCTTAATAAAGTTGCACTTACGACATGAAGCTGTAAAACGTGCGGTGTATCAATATCTAATGTGACGGCATCTCCTCGGGCTTCCAGGACGTCACATTAGATATTAAAACACCGTACGTTTTACAGCTTTGTGTCGTAAGTGCAACTTTATTAAGCCTAAATAAATATTCTTTTACATACTATACTATAGGATAGAAATTCAGGTAGTCCTGGGTGTGTGCCCTAGCGGGTCATAGATGGAGGGTGTAGGCCCTGGGCCGTAGCAAAGGGAGTGATCCCAGCTCTGGGGTAAAGGTGCAAAAATAACAGGAGCCAGTGAAGAGTCAGTCATCTGTCGGCATCTGGGAGGCAGATCTGGGGTGCTTCTTCTTGCTGAACTTCTGCCACTGCGGGATGAATGGGAGATCCCGGGTAGTAGGAGAGAGGGGCCAGTCCAGTAAGGAGACCTGGGGCAGCTCTAGGGTGCTCAGGAACTGTGGCAGGTCCCCCAAAGTGCAGAAGAGGGCCGTCTTGCCTTCATGATGGACCCGCAGTTGCAATGGAAACCTCCATTGATATTTAAAGGGGCTGTAAAAAAACACCTGGCAGTCACCGGTCGTCCCCCCCCCCCCCAGTTTTTTACTTACCTGAACCCCTTCATTCAGTCGTTGGGGACACGCTATCTTTCTCTCCGCAGGCTCCCGGCTCTTGATTGGATATATTAAATAGCAGCGCAGCCATTGGCTCCCACTGCTGTCAATCAAATGCAATGATGCAGGGGGCGGAGCCGAGCCGAGTCCGGCATTCTGTGTCTATAGATGCAAATGCTGGACCCTAGTGCGTGCCTGCAAGGTAACCCCTTGGGGAAGCGCTTCTCCGAGGGGTTTATCAGATGTGGGGAGGCGCCTCGAGAGCCGCCGGGGGACCCCAGAAGAGCAGGTTCGGGCCACTCTAAAAAACTAGCTGCACGGTGGAGGCAAGTATGACTTTTTTTAAAATAAACACACAAGGCCTTTACAGTCACTTTAATATGTTTCTCCTAGAAGAGAGATGCGAGTGGCTTGAGAGCACGTCTTATGGCCAGTGTTTGGCATGAGAGGTCTGGGAGCAGCATGACAGGGGTGTCGTTCAGCTGGATGGAGTCTTGCGTGCTGGCGGCCCACATAGTTTCCTCCTTAACTTTGTAGAAGTGGACCCTGCAAAGTGTATTGCGGACAAAGGATGAATCGAGGTTCCTCAGGCCTGAGGTCCTAGGAACTCTGTCCAATTCAATGTGAGCATCTTTAGGCTGCTGGGGTAGATGGTTAAAGATGGCAGTGACTGCCCCCGCTAGGTCTTTGTGTTCCACTGTTTCAGGGATGCCGCGTATTGCGATATTGTTCCATTTGTTACATTTCTTGATATCGTCTTGGTGGTACATGAGCTGCTGCAGTGAAACAGTGTGGGAGTTAAGTGTCTCCTCGTGTTACTGCAATGTGTTACAAATGCAGTCAGTGGTGTTCTCCATGTCTTCCATACGGACTCCCAGGTCTTTCTTAAAGTGGAGGGCCACCCTGAAAAAAAAAAATTACACCAAAAATCCTAAAGAAAATTAAAAAAAACATTTGAAAAAAAAAAAAAATTTTTAAACTTACCTAAACACTTGTTGCTAGGCAGTCTTCCTAATCTGCCTCTTTTTTCCACGGCGTCTTCTGCTCCTCGGTGAGCGGCCCCGTTGTCTTCTGGGAACTGTGTGTGTTCCCAGAACATCACAGGGCCATTCATAGAGCGCTCGCACGTGCGCAGTAGGAAACTGGCAGTAAAGCCGCAAGGCTCCACTGCCCATTTCCCTTAACTAGGATGGCGGTGCTGGGACCCGAGAGCCGAGGGACGGGTCGGCCTCGGGCAGCCGACATCGCGGGCATTTAGGACAGGTAAGTATTTATTTAAAGTCAGCAGCTACAGTGTTTGTAGCTGCTGACTTTTAATGTTTTTTTTTTTTTTTTCTAGGCCGGAATCCCGCTTTAAGTTCAGTTATCTCCTGCCTGTATGTGTTTTCTATGCGGGAGACAAAATGTTCAAAGTCAGATTTTGTAGGCAAGAATCGCATGTATGTGTGCAGGGATTGCATCTGCGATTCCATATCCCCGGAGCATAGTGAAACCTGCGAGAGGCTGTGGGGGCTGTGTAAGGGAGGTTAAAGGTCTGCAAGGAAGGCTGAACGACCTCTGGAGAGTACCTGCATGGCGTCTGCTGGCTCAGAGCAGGCCGGGGATGGAGGTACCGGTGCCATCTTGGATTTCCCCTGGTTCATGTAGGCCGCAGATGCTTGGGTTAGAAACCGCCCCAAATCGCCCTTTGTCCGGTCAGCAGCGGGTTTGGATTGATTATTGGGCTTCCCCTTGCCCATCGGTGCGATTTGGAGGGAATGTGGGCAATGATGGAGGAGATAGAGCCCCGTGGAAGCAGTCAGGACCGGGAGCTGCCGCGGAGCACGTCCTACAGCTCCATGCGCTAGGCCACAGCCCCCCAAGCTCTGTAATTTAGAAAAGTCCCATAACGCTAGTATCGCACTATTCACTTATCAGGACCTCCTTAAGGTTTGTGAGGAACTTCGCTCTCTCCTATTTCACAAAACAAAGCAAAAGCTGGCATGGGCTCACCGTACCATGTACGAATTCTACAATAAACCGGGTACGTTGTTGGCCCAGTCCTTACGTGGACCACGTGCTAAATTCTACATTTCTCATATTATTGGCTCCTCCGGGCAGAAGCTTACTACTACTTCTGCAATGGCGGTGGAGTTTAAATCTTTTTATCAGGGTCTTTACAATCTGGGACGTTCCCCACTTATGGATCCTTCTGCGGACGTGAGATCCACTATACAGTCAGTCATACCTTGGCTCCTCTGGCATACCGTCACTTTCTAGTGCAATTCAAGAGGAGTTGGAGGAACCCATTATAGTTGAGCTAGAGGTAGCCTTGGCCAATTCTAAAACGAAAAAAGGCCCCAGGCCCGGATGGCCTTACTCCGACCTACTATAAAGTCTTTTTCAAAACATTGTCCTCTCCCTTAGTCTCTGCCCTTAATTCTATTACGGAAGGGAAACGCTTCCCAAAGGATGCCCTGAGAGCATACATTTCCCCGATTCTGAAGGAGAGAAAGGAGAGGAAGGACCCCTTGCGGTGTGGGAATTATTGCCCGATCGCTCTCCTGAACACCAACTTGAAATTGTTTGCGAAAAGCTTGGCCAATAGGCTGCTCCCCCATATTCCTGGTCTTATTCACAGGGTTTAGGCAGGGTTTGTGCCCCTCCGTGAGCCTCGGGGTAATGCACTCCGGGTGGTGAATCTGATCCATGCTGCCAAGTCTTCTCGCCAACCCCTTCTCTTGCTATTCACAGATGCAGAGAAAGCCTTTGACCAGGTGAACTGGTTGTTTATACGTGCCACCCTAGAGCATATCGGGCTTGGGTCGTCCATGCCGAGTTATATTTTTTCACGTAATTCAAAACTCCTGCTGCAGTTAAGGTTAACAAGTTGAGATCAGACTTCTTTAACATTACCAATGCCACGCGCCAAGGTTGTCCTTTGTCCCCTCTGATTTTTATACTCTCTGGAGCCCTTCTTGTGTACAATACAGACTGATCCTGATATTGCAGGCCACCAGAAGATGTCAGGTACGCATAAAGTGGCTGCATTTGCGGAAGACCTGATTTTCTTAACAGACCCGCTATCTTCCTTACCGAAATTGCTCCAATCTTTACAGGTGGATTAAAAACCCTTTCCTTTTTTTAAATCATATGTAACCAAGTGTAGCGCTAAAAAATGAGAAAGAAAATATTGCTATACCACATATAATAGCAAAATGAATTGTGAAAAGATAGTGTTTTGTATACTTTGTGAACATTCATACATATAGAACACTTATATTATAAAGCCTTAGGGTCACCAAAAGTGATAACAGGATGTAAAAATGGCAATAAAGTCCAAAACTGAATATGCAGATACGATGAACATAAATTTTGCAATGGTGATAAGTTCCAAAACATATATTCGTGAGAGATTTCTGTACGTAATCCAACATGTGCTAACAGACACTTGTGCGAAACCGCCACCTAGGATGACTGGAGGCTTACCAGAAAGTTGGGACCCACCTAGCATACGCTATATGGGTCAAACAGGCTTGGATTGCTCACTGGAAATGAAGGTAGGGAACCCAGGGCTGGTGAATGGTGAAGTTGTAACGTTGCTATCCCAAAGAGGTCTTCTTCATATGGAAGCTCGGACACCAACGGACATTACCCACATGTAATGAAGAAGGGGCTCATAGCGTAATTCCGTAAACCATAAAAAAATTTATTAAAAAGGAAAAACACTTACATTTCAGAATAAAAAGCGCTTGCAAGTAAAATGGCGGCAGTGGAGTCCTCCCGACGCGTTTCATCATACAAGACTTCGTCTGGGGTACTTGCCCACTGCAGCCAGACTCCTTTATATAGGGACAAGGACCCCTCTGATGAGACTCCAGCTCCCAGGCTTGTTTGCATTGGCACTTCCGGGGTCATCCAAAATGGCGGACCCGAGTGCTATCCAAGCCTCTCTTTCATGTAATTCAATTCCCATAGGTCTAATGGTGTCATGTGTTTCAAGAGAAGACGTGGTGCTGAGTGCCTTCCAAGCCTCTCTTTCACATGATTCCATTCCCATAGGTCTAATGGTATCATGTGCTTCAGGAGGAGACATGATGCTGAATGCCTTCCAAACCTCTCTTTCAAATGATTCCATTCCCATAGGTCTAATGGTGTCATGTGCTTCAGGAGGAGACATGATGCTGAGTGCCTTCCAAGCCTCTCTTTCAAATGATTCCATTCTCATAGGTCTAATGGTGTCCGGCTGCCACATCTGGAACAGTACATTCAGGACTATCGAATCCTTCTCTTTTCTCCCCTCCTGTACCCACCGCACCGGCAGTAAAAATGTTCAGGGATCTCGTTCTCAGTGATTTATCCAAACTGCCTGTTAAGCGTATTCGAAACTCTCCATTGTCGAAAGAGGGATTGGAATCATTATGCGCACAAAAAAATATGGTTGTCCGTCCTGCGGACAAAGGAGGGGGCATAGTGGTTCTGGATAAGAGCCAATATGAGGAGGAGATGTTTAGAATTTTGAATGAACCTGGTACTTATCAAACACTCCCCAATAACCCCACCAATGCATACAAAAAACAACTTCAACTTATTACCAAGGGTTATGATTTAAAGATTTTGAATAAAAAAGAAAGGGCATTTCTGGTCCCCACAGCTCCCAGGATCCCTACCATATACTATTTACCCAAAATACATAAAAACCCTACATGTCCACCCGGTTGACCTATTGTCAGTGGTATCAATTCCATTACGGCAAGAATTGGGAAGTACATCGACTTTTACCTTCAACCGCTAGTGAAACGTACACCCTCCTACCTTAAAGACACCGGTTCCACTATCAGACTCCTAGAGGAGGTCAATATACAGGAAGGATTCATTATGGCCACTGTTGACGTGGCATCCTTGTACACGTGTATAGCCCATGAGAAGGGTATAGATGCAGTCAAACATTTTCTCCATCGTGAACAGTCCCTTGCAACTTTTCAATGTGATTATATAATCGAATTGTTGGACTTCGCAACCAGACATAACTACTTCTGGTTTAACCAGAACTACTACCTGCAACAACGGGGAGTGGCAATGGGTGCCAAGTTCGCACCTAGCCTTGCGAACTTGTTTATGGCCAAGTGGGAGGAGGATGTCGTCTATGCCCACGGGACCACTTCGTTGGTTCTGTGGGCTAGGTACATAGACGACATCCTCCTCCTGTGGAATGGCTCTTTTGAGACACTCGAACAATTTTTCGAGTGTCTGAATTCTAATGACAGGGGCATCTCCCTTTCATATGAGGCCAGCAGGACCATGATACATTTCCTGGACTTGGAGATAGAAATAGTAGACAGAAAATTTAAATTTAACACCTACTTTAAGCCCACTGACCGCAATGGTTTTATTCCCACCACCAGTTGCCATCATAGATCCTGGTTAAGTGCTGTTCCTCGCAGCCAATTTCTCAGGCTCCGTAGGAACTGCACGGACACGGAATTATTTATCACACAAGCAGGTGTCCTTAAGCAAAAATTTATAGACAAAAGGGTATGACAGCGCCAACCTGGATTTTGAGATCCAGAGAGCCATGAATATTGAAAGGAAAACTTTACTCGAGGTAAAGCCAAAAAAAGAACCGGATGAAAAGTTTAAATGGGCAATGATAACATCTTTCTCAACCCAGCACAAACAAATTAAAAGCATTGTAAAAAAACACTGGGATGTCTTGAGACATGATAACATTCTGGGCGGGTCATTGCCAGAAGAGGACAAGATTATATTTAAGGGAGCACCATCTCTACAGGGTCAGATAGCCCCCAATGTTATAAATCCACCATCCCGGCCTTCTTTTTTCCATAACATGACAGGCTTTTACCCGTGTAGAAAATGTGTGGTATGTTTGCACAATAACCTGGAAGGACGTAAAGTCACAGAATTCACATCCACAGTCATGGGGAAAAGATATACAGTGAAATCTTTTTGCACGTGTAGTACCAAATACATAGTATATCTTATCACATGCCAATACATTGGTCGTACTACCAGAACGTTTACAACAAGGGTAGGGGAACACATTGCTCTAATCAAAGGCAGGGACTCTAAGCATACGGTACCCAGACATTACAAGCAATATCATAATAGTAACCCCACTGGTTCACAATTTGTCATTATAGACAAATACGTCCCGCCGTGGAGGGGGGGGGGCCAAAATCAGAGGGGTCTCTCGCCTTGAAATGTTCTGGGCGTATGAACTACAGACCTTTTTTCCTCAAGGCATGAACGTGGAAGTAGATGTTAATGCCTTTATAAACGAGTCTTGACAGATTTATCATGAGATAAGAAACATCAACTTCCGTTTAGGAGTACTAATACCTAGGGTGTATATTATGTCTGATACTTTTTACATGCATGTGCCTTTCCATCTGTTACACATTATTTTATTATTATTATGATTATATTTACTTTATTTTGACAATTGGGTAGTTATTATTAAAGTATTGTCGTTTTTGAAGTAATACAATATGAGCTATATGGGGACATAGAGTGAGTCAAGAGATGGAATTATTGTCCATCTCTTCTTTCTCCTGCTGAGAATCCATCTTCTTCACATTTTTTTCATTTTTTTTTTTTTTTTTCGTTTTCATGGACTCATCTATCATCTTTGAATGAAGTCCTGATCGTGTTTAGGTCACCCATTAATGCACACTCATTGCGTACACTTTGAAGGCCGGTCTGGGGACTACAACATCATTTCCGGCCCTTTTCCCATCTCTGCAGGTCACTTCCTGGTGTGATCAAACGGAGACATGAGGTGATGTACGCATGCGTCGTTTTTTGATGACGTCACCGCGCTGGACCACGCCGCGCGCATGCGCGAGCGAGGTCTCTATTAGACTATGGGGGATGTGATTGAGGTTGAGACGCACAGTTGCGGCCTCGCCCTTCATTGATGTCACCGCGCTGAACTACGCCGCGCGCATGCGCGAGCGTGGTTTATCGTAATATACGTTAGGGGGGATGTTACTGATGTGGTGATGCAGAGTCACGGTCTCCCTCTCCATACACCCACTAAGAGGTCATAAGGGGTAGTAACAAGTGGAAGTGGGAGGTTCTGGACGCCGGGACTCTGCATCATGTCTCCTCCTGAAGCACATGACACCATTAGACCTATGAGAATGGAATCATTTGAAAGAGGCTTGGAAGGCACTCAGCATCATGTCTCCTCCTGAAGCACATGACACCATTAGACCTATGGGAATGGACTCTGCATCATGTCTCCTCCTGAAGCACATGACACCATTAGACCTATGGGAATGGAATCATTTGAAAGAGGTTTGGAAGGCATTCAGCATCATGTCTCCTCCTGAAGCACATGATACCATTAGACCTATGGGAATGGAATCATGTGAAAGAGAGGCTTGGAAGGCACTCAGCACCACGTCTTCTCTTGAAACACATGACACCATTAGACCTATGGGAATTGAATTACATGAAAGAGAGGCTTGGATAGCACTCGGGTCCGCCATTTTGGATGACCCCGGAAGTGCCAATGCAAACAAGCCTGGGAGCTGGATTCTCATCAGAGGGGTCCTTGTCCCTATATAAAGGAGTCTGGCTGCAGTGGGCAAGTACCCCAGACGAAGTCTTGTATGACGAAACGCGTCGGGAGGACTCCACTGCCGCCATTTTACTTGCAAGCGCTTTTTATTCTGAAATGTAAGTGTTTTTCCTTTTAATAAATTTTTTTATGGTTTACGGAATTACGCTATGAGCCCCTTCTTCATTACATGTGGGTAATGTCCCTTGGTGTCCGAGCTTCCATATGAAGAAGACTTCTTTGGGATAGCAACGTTACAACTTCACCATTCACCAGCCCTACCTTCATTGCCAGTGAGCAATCCAAGCCTATTTGACCCATATAGCGTATGCTAGGTGGGTCCCAACTTTCTGGTAAGCCTCCAGTCATCCTAGGTGGCGGTTTCGCACAAGTGTCTGTTAGCACATGTTGGATTACGTACAGAAATCTCTCACGAATATATGTTTTGGAACTTATCACCATTGCAAAATTTATGTTCATCGTATCTGCATATTCAGTTTTGGACTTTATTGCCATTTTTACATCCTGTTATCACTTTTGGTGACCCTAAGGCTTTATAATATAAGTGTTCTATATGTATGAATGTTCACAAAGTATACAAAACACTATCTTTTCACAATTCATTTTGCTATTATATGTGGTATAGCAATATTTTCTTTCTCATTTTTTAGCGCTACACTTGGTTACATATGATTTATTACAAATTTTCTATTTGTTGTGTTAGCTGCTTACATCTATGACTTTTTTGGAGTAAGCGCATGGTTTATAGGTTTTTTTATGCACATCTTTTTTTAAATCAATTTGTCCAAATCCTCTGTTCCCAACATTACTGTAGATCTGGCCGCGGTCTGTTCATTGCGGTCCCCTTTACCCCTCCGCTGGGCGACTGAATCCATCCGTTACTTGTGAGTCATCATTACCTCTGATGCTTCGGCTCTTTACTCAGCCAACTTTGTCTTATTGCTGCTCGGACTTAAAGCTGATTTGCTCCTCTGGCATTTACTTACCTTGACCTGGTTTGGTCGCTGTAGCGCCCATAAGATGACCATGCTGCCAAAGGTGTTGTATCTACTACAGGCCCTTCTTATCAGCCTCCCTCTGGTATTTTTTTAAATGCGTGAGCTCAATGTTCCGAGACTTTGTATAGTCGCATCGGAAGCCACGCCTTAAGCTCCAACTTCTCCATCTCTCGAAACCCTGGGGAGGGGTTGGCCTTCCAGATGTGCGGGCCTGTTACAAAGCAACCCATCTCACCAGGATTGTGGACTGGTTTTGCCATGCAGAAGCGAAACACTGGGTGGTCATGGAGTTGGAGGACTCCAATGGTACAGCAAAGAGCTGGCCTTGGATCACTTCTCCAAAAGCCATTAGCAACCATCCTGCCCTTGACAGCACGCTGTTGGTTGCCAGGGATGCCTTTTGACACTCTAAGGTGTCACCATTACCCTCCCCTATGGTGCCTATATTGAGCAATCAGGAATTTGAACCAGGCCTCCAGAACCCTCATTTTCAACCACTGCTGTCGAATGGTCATCTTCATCTTTGTGATTTCTTGGGACCTGATGGTCGACTTTCCACTACTGTCTGCGCGATCCCTACTGATCCGCCCTTAGACTTTTGGAGCCGTCTCCTCCAATGCTCCAGATTGCCGGGTGTTCGACAGCTCACAGAGCTGGAGAGTATCTGCCACAGGGGGGAACCGAATCGCCACTGCCTCGACGATCTGCGCTTCTTTAAATAGTCTGGCGACAGGGTTTGTCCTTGCGTTCTTCTCCAAGTGGCAAGCTGATCTCAAAACCCAATTCACTGACATGCAGAAAGAAAATCCTACATTTCGTTCAGAAGTCTACTAAGATCCAAGAGACCAGGTACAAGATCTTGACTCAATGGTACAGGGTACCATCTACCCTGCACCATTTTCTCCCTCAGGTTCCTAGCGAATGCTGGCAATGCTGAGGGTATGATGTTACATATTTTCTGGGACTGCCCCAAAAAACTTAGACCTTTCTGGCAAGAGGTGATCTGTACCGTCAGACATTTGGCCAACGTTGATCTAGAGGGAAACCCTGCAGCCTGCCTGCTGCATCCCTCAGAAAGACCAATAAAAAAAATACAAGGCATCACTTATAATTCAGTTCTTAAATGCGGCTAAGGCATGCATCCCTCTGTGTTGGAGGTCTGAGAACCCATAATCGAGGTCTCTCTGTTTTTCTAAAGTCAATGAGCTCAGGGACATGGAGGACTTCACAGATACCTTGAAAAACCGGGAGGAGATCTTTCATGACACCTGGAGGCCCTGGGAACATTTCATATATACTGACGCTTACCTCCAGGATATTATACAACCTGGTTGACCTACTGCAGATAGTTTACATTCTCCGGGCGAGAGGCCCTGTCTCTGTCTGCTTTAGGTCTCCTCCGTGCATGGGACGTAGGGTCCCTTCTCTCTGTGTCTTTTCAGACTGCTCTCCCTTTCTTTGTTCTTCACATCCTCCTTTCCCCCCTCCCCCTCTGTCTACCTCCTACCTCTTGTATTTGCACAGTCTTGGGGTATTACACCATTCAGATTTTTTACTTTCCATATGTATATCGACATAGTTCTCCTCTTCTCCTGGGTTCATTGGCCACTGGGATGTCACGCTTCCTGGCACATTATACTGTTTTTACTGTATGTAGTTGCAACATTTGAAGCCTTTGAATCTGTATACGAGGTCATTATTGCCATCACAAAAAAAGATAAAGGAAAAAATCCAAAGGGGATTTCCAAGCTTTACTTATAGACCAGCCTGCGACCAACCAGATTAACCTAACAGTATGCATTTAAAACAGGGGTTTAGTGGCACAAATTTGCAAATGCATGCGTAAGCTATAGGGCCAATTATAGGCGAGAGCAGTGGACAATTTTTTTCTCGCTTGATTTTAGGTCAGGCAACGCTTTGACACCATTGCAGCCATTGCGCTGCCTGCTGGGTTTCAATGTGCCCCTGTACCTTTGAGGGGTGGGCTCCTTCCGGTCCATCTGCCCATCTATCTCATCAGAAAGCATGTGCTTCCACTGTGGAGCCTCTTATAAGTTAGAGAGAGGACTAGATATATCAAGGTGACTTGGCGGGGCTTTGTAGCTTACGCATGCATTTGCAAATTTGTGCAACTAAACCCCTGTTTTAAACGCATATGGTTAGAAAAGGTAATCTGGTTGGTCGCAGGCTTGTTGGTAAGTAGAGCTTGGAATTCTCCTTGAATTTTTTCCTTGGCCTTTTTTTGTTATGCGTTGCCTTCCAATGCTCCTTGCTGTAAGGGCCAGTTATTGGCGAGAGCAGTGGACAATTTTTTGTACACGATTGCCATCACCATATATGTCATACAGGCTTTGTAAGGTAACGACCACCCTTGAGTTTGCAATGTATTGTATGACCATTTGACCCAACCGTGAGACTTCCTTTGATATTTGAATATGCTTTCTAGCAACTTCCTGGAAAATACATTTTATAAATTTGCAACTTCCTGGAAATTAAAAGTAATTGCACAAAAAAAAAAAAAAAAAAAAAAAAAAAAAAAAAAAAAACACACAACAAGCGGTCCAACCTCTGGGGTATGAGGCACAGGCAAATGTAGAGTATGATCAAAATAAGAGAATATGTCTTTCCAGTACATTGAGATAGTAGGGCAAGTTCAGAACCTATTGTAGAAGGTCTGCTCCCATAGAACCACAACGGGAGCAGGCCGCAGCAGAATCAAAGCCCATATGAACTAATTTAGCATCAGTATAATGCAACTGGTGTATGAACTTAAATTGTGTAAAACGATCATTAGAACTGATGAGGTCCTGAGAACAGACCTTCGAGGCCTCCTCCCAGCCCTCCTCAGACAGCCCAGGGATCAGCACCTCCCACCTCTTATGTGCTAGTTGGAAGGGGTTGCTCCCAACCGACTGGAAACGTGAATAGACAGTCATAACCAGTTTAGTGATATCAGGTTATGACAGTAGCACCGCAATTGGTGATTCTGAGAGCTCTTGGGTCAAACCTCCAAAACTGTGCCTGGACAGCATGACGTAGCAATAGATATTTGAAAAAGAATTGGTTAGTCA
This sequence comes from Lithobates septentrionalis, assembly GCA_037952835.1. NCBI lineage: Eukaryota > Metazoa > Chordata > Amphibia > Anura > Ranidae > Lithobates > Lithobates septentrionalis. The sequence goes on from JBBDGP010003357.1 coordinate 304,381, forward strand.
CTCCATTTTGAGCCTACAACTCCTCAAAACGGAACAAAAAGGTCGGTAACAAAAATGTTTGAAGTATGTGTGACCCTGAGACGCGTCCACCACCGAGTCTGGGTGACCCAAGAGTTCTGGAAAATTTGGGTTATGCCAGTAGGGCACTAGGACATACATTTACCATTTGTGACAACACTTAACCTCCCTCGTGCTAAGCCAGCTAACATCAATTGGAGAGTTTTGGGAGCAGCATATAATACTAGATCTGTGCACTGCATCAATAGCATTAAGCTTAGATGCATAGAATGCAGATATTAGGGCAGTGGAGGAATTTGAGGAGAACTGACGAAACCAAAAACAAGTTGTGATGCCAAGAAATAGTTCCTAAGATTAGGACAGGCCAATCCCCTGCTAGATTTTGAAGCTAGATATTTACAATTGCCCTCCCTGACGCAAAACACTATTATCAAGCAGTACATTTAGAAAGGATCATTGACTGGAACAGACATGAACAGACATGAACAAACCAAATTATGGGTTCAAGTGGAAAACCATCAGGCTCTTGTCTTGACTAACTTGTCTATTATTTGTCTACACAAGGACATTACTTTGTCTTTTTTGAGTCAGAACTTCCATATCAGGACTACTCACTTATGAATATGCATGGGTGATCTCCTTTATTACATATCCGTTGTCGTTTAGGATATTGTTTTAGCGCTACACTTTTTTGTTGTTTTTCCCCGTACATACTTTGTTGGTTGTGTGAGCTGCTTTTTGTTTCCTTTGTGAGCAGCGCAGAATAATTTTGCACATATTGAAAACCATCAGGCCAATGCCCCTTTGAAAGGGGCAATCTGGTGCTACGATCGGCTCCCCAGGGACATGACCTCACATCCGATTATAGGTGCCACGCTGTCAGTGGGCTCAATACTACTAAAAACCACTTCGCTGACATCCAGACAGTCCCCTTTATTTCCCATTCTGGGCAACCCAGCGTTCAAACCAGGACTAGACTATTCAGAATATGAGACGCTCTGGACGGCAGGTAAAGACTGTGCAGTACATTATGTAGAAGGTGATCACTGGACTTCAATTCAATCCCTGACGAGCGATAACGGGGGTTTTCAGTTGTCATTTTGGAAAGCGATCCGGTTGCACCATTTCATTCATTCAATACCAGACCCTACACACTTTAGGCGTGACATGACGACCCTAGAAGAGTATTGTAGAGGTGAAGGTACATTGTCTCAAGTGCTCTCCAAGACATACTCTCTACTCAACACACCAACGGACCAACCGGACTTGCTGTTTTTACAGAAATGGGAACATGATCTACAGTGCAACTTTACAGCAGCACAAACACAAAACATACTTCAATTCACACTGAAGTCATCCATCTGCACAAAAATTCAGGAGACAAATTATAAAATTCTGACTAGGTGGTACTATACACCTCAACTACTACACAACTTTTTCCCTAACACATCTGATAGATGCTGGAGGTGCTGTGCAGACAAAGGGACACTCCTGCATATTTTTTGGACCTGCCCACTATTACAAATTTTTTGGATAGCGGTTGAGACAATCGTTAAGAAATTTATGAGTTACATAACGCAGAGAGATCCCGCAATCTTTCTGCTGCACCCCACTTCAAGCCCGACTAGATCATATAAGAAGTCAGTGGTTAGACATTTGCTTAATGAAGCAAAGTCTTGCATTCCAGCCATGTGGAAACAAAATGTACCCCCCACGGTGGGGATGTGGCTGCGCAGAGTTGAGGAAATTAAAAAGCTGGAAGATTTGGTACTTACTGCACAACACAAACAAGACAAACATTCCAAAAGCTGGTTATCTTGGAACATGTTCATTTTCTCTGATGAAGGACAAACTTTATTAAATTCTTGAGAGTCACTTTAATGTGGCTTTAATGCAGGACAAGATCCTGGCTCAGTCCATCGCGCTCGCGTCGAATATATACCCCCCCCCTCCTTACCCCTTCTATTTTGTCTATACGTTTCACGTACCTATTCCTTCAATTAGTGGTCTAATATTCAGTTAATAGATGGTTTTCCATCCACACCAGCTATGCAGAGGCGAACAACCCATTGGAATATGTTAATCTTGTAGTATAGCAATACTGCATGGATGTTTACAGGTTGCAAAGATGGGTTTACGGGTAAAATGAGGTCATGTTACGTAGATGATTATCTTCTCAGCAGATAGAGTGAGAACCTTTTATGGAAAACGTATATAATTGTCATATTTGTCAGAATGTTGAAGCAGACCACTGTTGTATTATACCTTCACGGCATTTCTTCCTTCTTTTCAAAACCCTCAATAAAATTTATATTTGGAAAAAAAAAAAAAAAAAAACAGGCAATTTAACACAATTTGCATCCATGCATGGACAGTCACAAGGTGTACACCGACAAGGTGATAGACGGTCACAGAGCACAGACATTTCTCAATACACTTATATGGGTCCTATAGCGGCCCAAGCACTACAACTTATGCACACTCAAAACCTATCACAGGCACTTCAATCCAGTGCTATACCTTAGTTAAGCCACTGGAGGGAGTGACACTAGACTGTCCAATCCACCAAGCACACCCATGCCTCAGTCCCGCTCAGCAATGGTGTTGAAACTGTGTAAACACACAGATCCTGGTTCTCAGGGTGTCATCAGCGATCGTGGGAGCCCGGCGGTGATCACGACCGCCGGGCACACGCATCGGCTCGGGGGGGGGGGGGGGGCGAGCAGCAGGCGCGTGCCCCTAGTGGCCACAGGGCGAAGCGACGTTACATAACGTAGTTTCGCCCAGCCGTACCATTCTGCTGAAGTAAAACTGCGTTGGCTGGTCGGCAAGTGGTTAAGAGACCTAATGCTTCTGTTAGAAGAAAAATAGAATTACAGCTTACCTCTAAAATCCTTTTCTTTGAGTACATCATGGGACACAAAGCCTTAAGTAATTACTTAATGGGTTATAGCCTACCGTCAGGTGTTGACACTGGTAAACCCTAATTAAGGAAGTTTACTCCCCTTTAACCCCTCCTCCTTCCAGGAGCACATCAGTTTTTGTAGCAAAGCAATATACTTGTATCCCAAAAAAGAGGGGAGGGACCTCTGTGTCCCATGATGTACGCCAAGAAAAGGATTTTACAAGTAAGCCGTTATAAAAATCCTATTTTTTTTATCGTACATCATGGGACACAGAGCCTTAAGTAATTACTTAATGGGATGTCCCATAGCAATGTCACATGAGGGGTGGGAGAAAACAACCCACAGGGTACACCCAGACTGGAGGATTTATACTGCTGCTTGCAGCACACAGCGCCCGAAGGCGATATCCTCATACCGACTTGCATACACCTGATACAACTTTGTGAATGTATGCATTGAAGACCAAGTCGCGGCCTTACAGATCTGAGCTATGGAGGCCTGATGACGCACTGCCCAAGAAGCACTAACCGACCTGGTAGAATGCGCCTCAATTTGAAACGGGGGAATCTTACCCCTTGAATCAAAAGTTTGAATTATCACTTGCCGAATCCACTTAGCAACAGTGGATTTCGACGCTGCCTGTCCCTTCTTAGGACCCTCCGGCAAAATAAATAAGACAATAGTCTTACAAAGCTGATCAGTTTTCTTTAAATAGATTTTCACTGCTCTCACCACATCAAGACAATGTAGTGACTTTTCTTCCCTGGAACATGGTTTTGGAAAAAACGATGGCAGGACAATATCCTGGTTCAGGTGAAAACTTGGAATGACTTTTGGCAAAAAGTCTGGACGAGGGCGTAACACCACTCTGTCCTCATGAAAAAAATCAAATACGGCTCTTTACAAGAGCAGCCAATTCTGAAACCCTCCTTGTCAGAAGGACTAGGGGAATCTGTTGTATTGGTTCAAATGGCTGTTTTTGTAAAACAGACAAACTTAAGTTCAAGTTCCAAGGGAGGTTTGACGGGCGGATTAAGCCGCGTTACCCCTTGTATAAAGCCCCGGACTAAAGAATGAGTAGCAAGTGGTCTTTGAAATAAGACCGATAAAGCTGAGGCTTGGCCTTTAATAGTACTCAAGGCCAATTTCTACCCCTAATTGTAGAAAGGCAAGAATTCTGCCTATGTTATATCTCCGAGGGTGCCAACCCTTTGATTCACACCAGGAAACATAAGCCTTCCAGACTCTATAATATATAGTTCTGGAAGCTGGCTTCCTAGCATTAATCACGGTAGAGATAACTGACCCGGAAAGCCCACGTTTCTTTAGAATGTGGGTTTCAATAGCCAAGCCGTTAAATTTAGAGACCGTAAGGAAGGATGGAATATCGGTCCCTGAGAGAGCAGATCTGGCCGTAGTGGGAGGGACCATGGGCCCTCCACTGCCATCTTTACAATTTCTGCATACCATGACCTTCTGGGCCATGCTGGTGCTACCAGAATGGTCAGCTTTCTTTCCAGCTTGATCCTGCAAAGAAGTAGGAGGCAGCAACTGAATAGGGGGGAATGCATAGATCCGTAAAAACTGATCCCATGTGGTCACTAACACATCTGTCCCGCATGCGAATGGATCCCTTGTCCTGGCCACAAAGTTGACCAACTACGTGTTGAACCTGGATGCTAGAAGATCCACGTCCGGCATCCCCCATCTTTGACAAACAGCCCAAAATATGTTCGGGTGAAGAGACCATTCCCCCGGGAATAACTGCTGGTGACTTAAGTAGCCCGCCTGCCAATTCTCTACTCCCGGAATGAAGATTCCAGAAAGACACGGAACATTCCTTTTTTCCCAAATTAGAATATGGTTTACCTCTCTCTGCCCCCTTGGTGATTGATATAGGCCACAGCTGTGGCATTGTCGGATTGAATCCTGACAGGACAATCCCGTAACCTGAAAGTCCAGGCCTTTAGAGCCAGGCGTACTGCCCGAATCTCTAGGATATTGATGGGCAAGCTTCTTTTGGTTCTTGACCACCGTTTTTGTCATCTATATTACTGTTTTATTTTACTATATTGTATGGACTCATTTTCTTGGCCGGCCATAAGGTATACCTCCAGGGATGTCACCTATTGGTGCCCCCATGGAGGAATCCGGATGTCTTTAGGCACGAATATATGCAATCAGGGCTCTGATTGCAAGTTTTATATACACTTGCTGACCATGGAGACCAGACCGCAATACCTCCCTTCACCACTGGCCTGCTCCTAGAAGTCTCCGCACAGCATAGTCAGTGTGTATGGCCACCTGAGTCGCCGGGGGACACGGCCAGGACTCTGCAGAGCGGGTGTTCCTGCATCTGTAGATATTACTGGCTGTGTCAGCCTGCGGCGCCCTGGGGATGCGTCTTATTGTCCCCTAACTGCACTGCGCCGTTGTCGGCGGACACTTGGACCGGCTTCGGCCGGGGATCCCCAATGCGCCTGCGCCGACTTCGCGCATGTATACCAGCAACGGTTTCAAGGTAAATCCATGTTCCTTGCTGTACTATTTACATTATATTATGCTTGTACCCTTTGTGCCGATATTGAGCCTCATTGGATAACTATGTTTCCTCTCCCTTCCCCCCCCCCCCCCCCCTTTTTGTCTGCGTTTAGACCTGCAAAGCTTTAAACAAATTTGCCATAAACGTCTGCTTTAATCAAACAAGCCAAGTGTGTTTTACAAGTGAGTATTGGGAAAGATAACCTTAGTATACATCTACATATCACCACACCTGAACCCTTTTTCCTATTACCTTTTTAGTTACCTTGTATGTCCCCACACCCTGACATATGTGCTAAATTGCGGCTACTTCCTGGCTTTGGGGGCCCTGGTTTTCTGGTACCTACGGCGGAAGGGAGTTCAGATATATTCTTTACATATAAGTATATGTAAAGAATATATATATATAGTATATGGTTATAGTCGCGAAACATGTAGAGCAGAACTGTTTTTAATCTACAAGTGGAAAAGTAGAAACCCAACTAAGAGGATACCCGCGTGTGGACACATCTTCAGTATTGTCACACAGGAAACGATATCTAGTCCTTAAATTAGGGGAACCACAAATAGTCCAACTTTTATGTTTAACGCTATATATGTATTGTGATGTATATTAATAAATGAATTTCATTAAAAAAAAAATCTATATACGTGCCTTTAAAGTCCATCTTTCCAAACATTGCAAAATCCCTGCCCTCCTGTGACCCATTTTCAGCCCACAGCAGGCTTAAGTCTGCTGCTGGCTGACGTTACTGAGCCAGTCCAAGCTCTGGAGAGATCCCGACTTTAAATAGAAGCCTGGACTAATGGCTGGCTCAGCTTCCAAATGATCTGCTGAAAGCCTGAGCCAGCTGCTCCTGCCACCTCCACAGTCCAGCCTCCAGTGAGCGCTCGAGAAGCAGAGCACAAAGCCGATGACTGAGTCACCAGGTCTCTGCTCACTGAAGACCCAAGAACTGAGTGATCAGCAGTCTGATTACTCGGTTCTCTGTCGTAGAGGCAGTGGGGGGACACCTAAGAGAGTATGACTGACTTTTTGCATTTGCGAGCTTCTCTTAATCATGGGAAATCTGCAAGATCACCACAGAACCTCACATACTGCATGGGTTAGAATCCCTGAGTACTCCCAGACTGTCTTGTCATCCCTCTTTTAAGGGACCACAGCCCAAACCACAATGATGTATACAGTATCCGTTTTCTAAAACTCATTCTTGGTGTACCGTACTACATATATATGTTAAAATCAAAAATGTTAGGCGCCTTTTACACGGACGGATAGAATTGTGCTTTTAGCTGCGTTTTCTACCGCAGCTAAATGCACACGCTTTCCTATGGCCCCATTCACACACTGCGTTTAGCTGCGTTTTCATTACATGCAGTTTGGTGCAGATAGAAAAAATAGAATTGACTGCGTCCAGGAGAGATTTAGCGCAGCTATCCGCACATAACCGCAGGTAATCGCAGTGCACTGTGTCAGCTGCGGATAGCAGCGCCGAGCTGGCTCGCTCATCGGGAAAGGAAAAATGTTTTTTCCTTTCCCAATGAGTGACAAGCACAGGGATCGGACTTGGATCCCCACCAATGCCAGGCACCGTTTGGTATGAATCTTGAGGGGGAACTCCACGCCAAATTTTAAATAAAAAAACGGCATGGGTTCCCCTCCAAGAGCATACCAGGCCCTACAGGTCTGGTATGGATTTTAAAGGGGAACCCCTAAGCCGAAAAACAGCGTGGGTGTCCCCCTCAAAATCCATACCAGACCCTTATCCAAGCACGCAGCCCAGCCGGTCAGGAAAGGGGGTGGGGACAAGCGAGCGAGCGCCCCCCCCCCGAACCGTACCAGGCCACATGCCCTCAACATGGGGGGGTTGGTGCTTTGGGGCAAGGGGGCCTGCGGGCCCCCCCGACCCCAAAGCACCTCGTCCTCATGTTGATGGATGAGGACAAGGGCCTCTTCCCGACAACCCTGGCCGTTGGTTGTCTGGGTCTGTGGGCGGGGGGCTTATTGGAATCCGGGAGCCCCCTTTAATAAGGGGGCCCCCCACCCTATGTGAATGAGTATGGGGTACATCGTACCCCCACCCATTCACCTGGGGGGCAAAAAAAGTGTCAAAAAAAAAAAAAAAAACAGTAGACAGGTTTTTAAAGTGATTAGGCAGCTCCGGGGGTCGTCTTCCGACTTCGGGGGTCTTCTTCCGGCTTCGGGGGTCTCTCAGGCCTCTTCTCCCTCTCTCCGGTGTCGTCTCCGCGCTCTCTGGTTCTTCTCCTTCCTGCCCTCTTCTCTTCCTGAGATGTTGACACGACGCTCCCTCTCACTCTAATGCCGCGAGCGAGGTCCGCAACCAATTATATAGGCATGGGGCGTGGCCACCGTGTGATGTCACCCGCTGACCCCTTCCCTTATGTCGTCACAGTCCCAGGGCATTCTCATCTCATTAAGAGAAAGAGAGGAAGACGTCTCAGAAGACCAGACTCCTCCGCTAGCAAAAGAGTGGCAGAAGATCACGGAGGAGCCCGGCAGAAGGAAGAAGGCACCGGAGAAGAACCAGAGAGCGTGGAGACGACACTGGGGAGAGGGAGAAGAGGCCTGAGAGACCCCCGAAGTCAGAAGAAGACCACCGGAGCTGCCTAATCACTTTAAAAACCTGTGTATTGTGTTTTTTTTTTATTGACACTTTTTTCCCCCAGGTGAATGGGTGGGGGGCCGGGATCTGGGGCCCCCTTATTAAAGGGGGCTCCTGGATTCCGATAAGCCCCCCGCCCGCAGACCCCAACAACCAACGGCCACGGTTGTCGGGAAGAAGCCCTTGTCCTCATCAACATGGGGACGAGGTGCTTTGGGGTGGGGGGGCCCGCAGAGCGCCCCCTTGCCCCAAAGCACCAATCCCCCCCATATTGAGGGCATGCGGCCTGGTACGGTTCAGGACCGGGCGTGCTCGCTCGTCCCCACTCCCTTTCCTGACCGGCCGGGCTGCGTGCTCGGATAAGGGTCTGGTATGGATTTTAAGGGGGACCCCCACGCTGTTTTTCGGCTTAGGGGTTCCCCTTAAAATCCATACCAGACCGAAGGGCCTGGTATGCTCTTGGAGGGGAACCCATGCCGGTTTTTTATTTAAAATTTGGCATGGAGTTCCCCCTCAAGATTCATACTAAACATACCTTGAGGGAGAACTACACGCCAAATTTTAAATAAATTTAATTCATACCAAACAGTGCCTGACATCCAAGTCAGATCCCCGTTCAATACGAGTCGGTACCCTGTCGGGTTGCTATGGAAATGGCAAACCGCAGCTAAACACAACCGCAGCTAATCGCAGTGCCTGGAGTCTTGAATTTCACAGAAAAAAAAAAACATGCTTTTAACTGTGGCAGAATAGCCGTCCGTGTGAAAGGCGCCTAAATGTTTATTGGGATTTTATGTGACAGACCAACACGAAAGTGGCACATAATTGTAAAGTGGAAGGAAAATGATAAACGGTTTTCATTTTTTTTTTACAAATAAATATCTGAAAAGTGTGGAGTGCATTTGTATTCATCCCCCTTTACTCCAATACCCCTAACTAAAATCTAGTAAAACCAATTGCCTTTAGAAGTCACCTAATTAGTAAGTAGAGTCCACCTGTGTGTAATTTAATCTCAGTATAAATATAGCTGTTCTGTGAAGCCCTAAGAGGTTTGTTAGAGAGTGAACAAACAGCATCCTGAAGGCCAAGGAACACAACAGACAGGTCGCAGATAAGGTTGTGGAGAAGTTTAAAAAAGCAGGGTTAGGTTATAAAAAAAAAATTCCCAAGCTTTGAACATCTCACAGAGCACTGTTCAATCCATCATCCAAAAATGGAAAGAGTATGGCACAACTGCAAACCTACCAAGACATGGTCGTCCACCTAAACTGTCAGGCCAAGCAAGGAGAGCATTAATTTAGATAAGCAGCCAAGAGGCCCATGGTAACTCTGGAGGAGCTGAAGAGATCCACAGTTCAGGTGGGAGAATCTGTCCACAGAGCAACTATTCGTTATGCACTCTACAAATCTGGCCTTTATGGAAGAGTGGCAAGAAGAAAGCCATTGTTGAAATAAAGCCATAAGAAGTCCCGTTTGCAGTTTGCGAGAAGCCATGTGGGGGACATAGCAAACATGTGGAAGAAGGTGCTCTGGTCAGATGAGACCAAAATTAAAGTGTTTTGCTTTTAGCCCAAAAATTTATGTGTGATGGAAAACTAACACTGCACATCACTCTGAACACACCATCCCCACTGTGAAACATGGTGGTGGCATCATGTGGGAATGCTTTCCTTCAGCAGGGACAGGGAAGCTGGTCAGCGTTCATTGGAAGATGGATGGAGCCAAACACAGGTCAATCTTAGAAGAAAACCTGTTAGAGTCTGCAAAAGACACGATACTGGAGCGAAGGTTCACCTTCCACCAGGACAACTACCCTAAACATACAGCCAGAGCTACAATGGATTGGAATGGTTTAGATCAAAAGAATATTCATGTGTTAGGATGGTCCAAAGTCCAGACCTAAATCCAACTGAGAATCTGTGGCAAGACTTGAAAATTGCTGTACACAGACGCTCTCCGTCCAATCTGACAGAGCTTGAGCTATTTTGCAAAGAAGAATGGGCAAAAAAAATCACTCTCTAGATGTGCAAAGCTGGTAGAGACAACCCCAAAAAGACTTGCAGCAGTAATTGCAGTGAACGGTGGTTCTAAAAAGTATTGACTCGGGGCTGAATACAAATGCATGCCACACTGTTCAGAGATGTGTAAACAATTTTGAAAAACATTTATCATTTTCCATTCACTTCACAATAATTATGTGTCAGTTTGTGTTGGTCTATCACACAAAATCCCAAAAAAAACCCCATTTATGTTTTTGGTTGTAACATGACAAATTTCAAGGCACTGTGTGTGTGTATATACAGTTGTGCTCATAAGTTTACATACCCTGGCAGAATTTATGATTATGATGAAATTATGATGGTTATTGTTTGGCTGAAGCCATTTATCAGAAAACTGTGTTTACTCTTTTTAAATCATAATGGCAACAGAAACTACCCAAATGACCCCGATCAAAAGTATACATACCCCAGTTTTTAATACCGTGTATTGCCCCCTTTAAACATCAATGACAGCTTGAAGTCTTTTGTGGTATTGGTAAGTCTTTATCTGCTCAGATGGTAAAGCTGCCCATTCCTCTTGGCAAAAAGCCTCCAGTTCCTGTAAATTCTTGGGCTGTCTTGCATGAACTGCACGTTTGAGATCTCCCCAGAGTGGCTCAATGATATTGAGGTCAGAAGACTGAGATGGCCCTAGAGAACCTTCACTTTATTCTGCTGTAACCAATGACAGGTCGACTTGGCCTTGTGTTTTGGATCATTGTCATGTTGGATAGTCCAAGGACATCCCATGCGCAGCTTCCTGGCTGATGAATGCAAATGTTCCTCCAGTATTTTTTGATAACATACTGCATTCATTATGCCAACAATTTTGACAAAATTTCCTGTGCCTTTGTAGCTCACACATCCCCAAAACATCAGCGATCCACCTCCGTACCTTTCATCATAGGCCTTGCTGACTCCTCTCCAAATGTAGCATTTATGGTTGTGGCCAAAAAGCTCAATTTTGGTCTCATCACGTTTTCAAAGAGTCCTGTATTTCATCTGAAGTTATTTGGGGGGGGGGGGGGGTTTTTGCATCCCGAACAATTATCCTGGCAGTTGTGGCTGAAATTTTAGTTGGTCTACCTGACTGTGGTTTGGTTGCAACAGAACCCTTATTTTCCACTTCTTGATTAAAGTTTAAACACTGCCGATTGGCATTCTCAATTCCTTGGATATCTTTTTATATCCCTTTCCTGTTTTATACAATTTAACTACCTTTTCCCGCAGATCCTTTGACAATTCTTTTGCTTTTCACCATGACTCAGAATCCAGAAACATCAGTGCACCACTGTCAGGAGTCCAGAAACGCATTGGCCTTTTATATACACACACTCTAAAATTACAAGCAAACAGATCACAGGGGAGGATGGTTACCTTCAATAGCCATTCAAACCCCTTTGTGTCAACTTGTGTGTATGTTTTTAGGGCAAAAAAGTTTGTATGTATGTATGTATGTATGTATGTATGTCTCACACACACATACCACACCCACAGTATTTCACAAAAGTGAGTACACCCCTCACATTTTTGTAAATATATTATATCTTTTCATGTGATAACACAAAAAATATGACACTTTGCTACAAAGTAGTGAGTGTACAGCTTTTATAACAGTGTAAATTTGCTGTCACCTCAAAATAACACCACACAGCCATTAATGTCTAAACCGCTGGCAACAAAGGTGAGTACACCCCTAATTGAAAATGTCCAAATTCGGCCCAAAGTGTCAATATTTTGTGTGGCCACCATTATTTTCCAGCACTGCCTTAACCCTCTTGGGCATGGAGTTCACAGGTTGCCACTGGAGTCCTCTTCCACTCCTCCATGATGACATCACAGAGCTGGTGGATGAGAGACCTTGTGCTCCTCCACCTTCTGTTTGAGGATGTCCCACAGATGCCCAATAGGGTTTAGGTCTGGAGACATGCTTGGCCAGTCCATCACCTTTACCCTCAGCTTCGTTAGCAAGGCAGTGGTCGCCTTGGAGGCGTGTTTGGGGTCGTTATGTTGGAATACTGCCCTGCGGCCCATCTCCGAAGGGAGGGGATCATGCTCGGCTTCAGAATGTCACAGTACATGTTGGCATTCATGGTTGACTCAAACTTTAGCTCCCCAGTGTTGGCAGCACTCATGCAGTCCCACACCATGACACTCCCACCATCATGCTCGACTGTAGGCAAGACACACTTGTCTTTGTACTCCTCACCTGGTTGCCACCACACACCCTTGACACCATCTGAACCAAATAAAGTTTATCTTTGTCACATTAGACCACAGGACATGGTTCCTTCCAGTAATCGATGTCCTTAGTCTGCTTGTCTTCGGCAAACTGTTTGAGGTCTTTCTTGTGCATCATCTTTAGAAGAGGCTACCTTCTGAGACGACAGCCATGCAGACCATTTTGATGCAGTGTGCGGCATATGGTCTAAGCACTGACAGGCTGAACCCCCACCCCTTCAACCTCTGCAGCAATGCTTGCAGCACTCATATGTCTTTTTACCAAAGACAACCTCTGGATATGATGCTGAGCACGTGCACTCAACTTCTTTGGTTGATCATGGCGAGGCCTGTTCTGAGCGGAACCTGTCCTGTTAAACCGCTGTATGGTCTTGGCCACCGTGCTGCAGCTCAGTTTCAGGGTCTTGGCAATCTTCTTATAGCCTAGGCCATCTTTATGTAGAGCAAAAAATATTTTTTCAAGATCCTCAGAGAGAGTTCTTTGCCATGAGGTTCCATGTTGAACTTTCAGTGACCAGTCAGAGTATGGCTGGCCATACACTATACAATTTTCTTGTTCAATTTTCTTTAGATTAACCTTTAACTATGTAGTGCAAGGGCCTGCCTGGTTGCATACACATTGAAAGTGATTAGGTTTGATCTCATATTATATGGTTTTGGCAAATCTAAAAGAAAATTGAATAAGAAAATTTTATGGCCAGCCTAAGAGCAATAACACCAGATTTAACACACCTGCTCCCCATTCACACCTGAGACCCTGTAACACTAACAAGTCACATGACAACAGAGAGGGAAAATGGCTAATTGAACCCAATTTGGACATTTTCACTTAGGGGTGTACTCACTTTTGTTGGTAGCGGTTTAGACATTAATGGCTGTGTGTTGAGTTATTTTGAGGGGACAGCAAATTTACACTGTTATACAAGCTGTACACTCACTACTTTACATTGTAGCAAAGTGTTATTTCTTCAGTGTTGTCACATGAAAAGATATAATAAAATATTTACAAAAATGTGAGGGGGTGTACTCATTTTTGTGAGATATTGTGTGTGTACACACACCTCAAACTAATTAAAGGAACACATTTCAATCAGAGTATAGCATCAAGTCAATTAAGCTCCTGGGATATTGCTATGGTCAGTTAAGTAGCAGAGGGGGTTGTTAATTCCATTAACACCAAAGCAGCTGAAACTGATTAACAGGTGCATTAGATAGGCAACAATGAGACAACCTCCAAAAACAGGAATGGTTTTACAGATGGAGACCACTGACATTTTTTCCCCTACTCCTCTTTTCTGACTGTTTTTTTTACTACTTTTGCATTTGGCTAGGGTCAGTGTCGCTACGGGTAGTATTAGGCGATACCTAGACCCTATAGAGGTTGCACAGGCAGTCCAACTCCTCCAGGATGGCACATGAATATGTGCCATTGCCGGAAGGTTTGCTGTGTCTCCCAGCACAGTCTCAAGAGCACGGAAGAGATTCCAAGAGACAGGCAGTTACTCTAGGAGAGCTAGAAGGTCCTCAACCCAGTAGGACTGGTATCCGCTTCTTTGTGCAAGGAGGATCAGGATGAGCACTGCCAGAGCCCTCCAGCAGGCCACTGGTGTGAATGTCTCTGACCAAATATCAGTAACAGACTTCACAGGTTCATCCTGAGTCCATGTGACAGATGCGACAGACGTGAAAGGGTCTGGAGAAGCCGTGGAGAATGTTATGCTGCCTGTAACATGGTTCAGCATGACTGGTTTGGTGGCAATTCAATGATGGTCTGGGGAGGCATATCCATGGAGGGATGCACAGACCTCTACAGGCTAGACAATGGCACCCTGACTGCCATTAGATATCAGGATGAAATCCTTGGACCCACTGTCAGACCCTACGCTGGTGCAGTGGGTCCTGGGTTCCTTCTGGTGCACGAAAACGCCCGGCCTCATGTGGCGAGAGTATGGAGCCAGTTCCTGGAGGATGAAGGAATTGATATAATTGAATGGCCCCTACACTCGCCTGACCTAAATCCAACAGAACACCTCTGGAACATTCTTTTTTCAGTCCATCTGTGATGCAGTCGTCCACATCTGGGAGAAAATACCCCAGGACACCATCCGTCATCTTATTAGGAGCATGCCCCGACGTGGTCGTCAGGCATGCATACATGCACGTGGGGCCATACAAACTACTGAGTACCATTTTGAGTTGCTGCAATGACATTTCAGCAAAATAGACTAGCCTGCTGCATAATTTTTTCACTTTGATTTTTGGGGTGTCTTTGAATTCAGACCTCTGTAGGTTGATAATTTTCATTTCCATCAAACTATGTGGCATCCTTTCGTTCCTAACACATTGCCCAGTCCATATTAGTATAGATATCCAGCATGACTTCTTTCCCCATGGAGATACTATGTGTTTTCAAAGTGTATAACATACATACATATACATTATATATATATATATATATATATATATATATATATATATATATATATATATATATATATATATATATACACACACATATACATACACACACACACACACACACCACTATATATATATATATATTTTTTTATTTTTTTTTTCTCCATTAATCATACATACGTTTTATTTTCCCCTAGAATGAAGATATGTTAAATGCTTGTAATACGATGCCTTCCTAAAAGTTAATTAATGAG
Organism: Lithobates septentrionalis; assembly: GCA_037952835.1. Classification (NCBI taxonomy): domain Eukaryota; kingdom Metazoa; phylum Chordata; class Amphibia; order Anura; family Ranidae; genus Lithobates; species Lithobates septentrionalis. The sequence goes on from JBBDGP010003357.1 coordinate 319,422, forward strand.
ACTGTCAATATATCTGGACTTTTCAGCTGCAAGACACCGTATCATGCCTAATTCCATGAATCCAGACAAACAGTGGTGGAGCTGCTAATGAGGTCCCAGCTCAGGGATCCTTAAGCCCCAGTCTTGTTATTCCAACTGTGCATAATAACTAGATTTAAAGCTGCCCAAGCCACTTGTTTCACCTGTCCTTAAGCATGCACCATTTCTCCATATCCTGCTGTCTTACCGCTGCAAATGCCGTCTGTCCTCACTGGCCCGCCAGAGTATTCTGGCATCTCGTAAATCACCTCCTTCAGTCACGTTTTTTGCCTATAATGGCTTCCTCTGGGCCTCCTATATTTCACCTGGGTGACAGCTAATATATTCCCGGCATCATGGTTCAGTGCTGAAACCCATGGCAAGCTGACTATTAATGACTTTCTGAATAGAAATAATCATTGATTCCTACTCCCCCTGGTGTCTCTGGATCAGCTCACCTGCAGTCTGGGGCATTTGTGCATTTTTTAACACCACTTCATTATGAAAACACTTAAAGAATAACAGACTGCAGAAAGAGTCTGTTTAAAAGGAATAGCTTGAATTTATTAAAAAGGTATGACAAATTTAAGGACACCAGTATCTGCCCAGCTACACTTTTCCAATATGTTGTGAAGAGTTGAACTTAAAAACCACAACTAAAAGACAAATATTACAATAGGACAAAGGCAAAAAGGGCAATTCAACATCAGCACAAAATGATTGACCAACAAAACAAAAACACACAGTAGGCTATAATGATATTTTTCTAGCTCTAAACAGCATCATTCCAATGCATTATTATTATATTATTATGATACAGGATTTATATAGCACCAACAGTTTACGCAGCGCTTTACACTATAAAAAGGGAGACAATACAGTTACAATACAATAAATTACAATTGGATTAAGAGGGCCCTGCTAAGAATAGGAAACAAAGATTAATTTTACACCTGCATTCAAAGTTTAAAAAATAAAGTTCAGTTTGCTATAGTTAAAAGTTATAGATCAAGTGCCACACTTGCTTCCTCTGAAATGCAAGGACATGTTTCCATCAATCTTTAAGGCCCCATTCACACCTACCCATCTTTTTCCCTTCTTGGCTTTTTTCCTTCCTTCTGATATAACAAAAACCTGGTTATCCAACCCTGTTTCTATTCAGTAGTTTTAGATTAGCCAATATAGCAGTGCTATTCATTTCTGTACATTTTGTGATCTGAGGTATTATGTTACTTATGCACTTATCCTGTTTGACTAAATTTTTGCTGTTCAGATATTGATGCGATTTGTTGCCTTTGTAAAAAGAAGACAACAAAGGTGGTCGATTGGTAGATCAACTTCTGTACAACCAGCCTGCTCATACAAGGATCGAAATTCAGCCAGCCCCTGTTAAACCAGCTAAAATTCGATCAGCGCATGGCTACCATTACAGAGGATAGTCAGAGTGTGTTAGAAGGGGAAGGGAGCATTTTTAAGATTAGTAAGGTGTTAGCCTGGAATTCCACTTTAAAGTAGAAGTCCGGTCTAAACCTACTTGAGCTTAAAAAACACTCCCACGCCCATTCTAAGTCCTATACTAACTAGCCTGTAGAGCAGCGGTCCCCAACTTTTTTGGCACCGGGGACCGGCTGCGTGGAAGAAAATTGTGCCAAGGACTGAGGGGGGTAAGCGATTTTTCGCAATCATCATGGCACCATGCTTGATATGGTGTCAGGGTGATTGAAGTGCATTATTTCTATTTTTACATTGTAGTAAAAAAATCAAACAGTTAAACTCACCATAATGCAGAATCAGTGGGAGCCCCGAGCATGTCACATGCCACTGTCGCCTGCCGCCAGATGTGGATTGTCACCTGCCACGTTGCCTGTCACCAGATGCGGAATGTCACTTGCCACGTTGGCAGTCTGACACTAACTGAAATTTTGTGGAAGCCAGTGACACAAATACAGTGATCAGTGGCAATACTATACACTGTACTAATGACACTGGCTGGGAAAGGTTAACATCTAGGGCGATCAAAGGGTTAAATGTGTGCCCAACAGTGCTTGGTGCACTCACCATGAGGTGCTTTAAAGAATAAGCTCACCCTTAACCCAAAATAAATAAATGCACATTGTTTGCAGGTAAAAACGTGTGCATTTATTATTTTTTGTTGCAGGAGCATTTAAAGCATTCCACCAGCGATCAGCAGATCACAGATGCCATGCAGGACTCCTACATACTTGTCACTTGTGAGTAACTGTGCTTCAGTATGATGGAGATGTGAATGGAAGGTTTCATTGTCCCATAAAAATAGTCAATAAAAGGATTGATTCACAATGTTAGCTCTATAATAATAGTGCCTGCAACCCGCCCTCAAACAGCTGCAGCATTGTCTCGAGCGTGAAAGCCCGAGGGCTTTCACACCGGAACGCTGCGCTGGCAGGACGGGAAAAAAAGTCCTGCCAGCAGCTTCTTTGGAGTGGTGAAGGAGCGGTGTGTTTACCACTCCTCCACTGCTGCTCCCCATTGAAATCAATGGGGCAGCGCTGGGATACCGCCGGAAAAACGCCGCTATTGCGGCGCATTGCGGGTGGTTTTAACCCTTTCTTGGCCGCTAGCGGGGGGGTAAAAGCCGCTCCTCCACCGCTGCTCCCCATTGAAATCAATGGGGCAGCGCTGGGATACAGCCGGCAAAACGCCGCTATTGCGGCGCATTGCGGGCGGTTTTAACCCTCTCTCGGCCACTAGCAGGGGGGTAAAAGCGCCCCGCTAGCGGCTGAAATGCGCTGCTAATCCGACGGTAAAACGCCGCTAAAAATGGCAGACCCCTTTCACACCAAGACGTTTTTGCAGCGTTTTAGCGCTCATAAAATGCTCATAAAACGCTCATAAAACGCTCCCCATGCATCTCAATGGACCCTTTCACACTGAGGCGTTGCGCTGGCGGGGCGTTGAGAAAAGTCTTTGGAGCAGCTTTTGGGCGTTGAAAAAAGCGCTTCAAAAACGCCCCTCTCAATTTAAATGAATTGAAAACGCTGTAAAAACGCCTGAATAGCGCCTATAATCCACCCTGAGCTGTAGAAAATTCACATGATCTCACAAAAGGGTAAACATGCAAGCAGAAGAAAAAAAAAAAAAAAAGAGATCTACAACAACAGGACTGAACTTGTGGGAAGGTCAGAATGATTAAACAGACCATCAAAGTGCAAAAAAAACAAAATTAAAGTGCCAAAAAAAAAAAAGAATTAATCCCAGAAAAATGAAGATTTGAAGTAAAACAAGACACTGCTTGTTACTTTACAAGACACTGCTTGTTTTACATGATCTCACAAAGGATAAACATGCAAGCAGAAAGATAGCATCAATAACACATGCTTCAATAACGCTTGAAAAACGCTGTTAAAACGCCTGCAGCGGTGCGTTAATTTTACCGCCAACACCCCTAAAACGCTGTAAAATTGCGGTAATAACGCTAAGGAATTTTAGGGCGTTATTAAAGCACCTTGGTGTGAAAGGGGTCTAAGAAAAAACCCAAAACTAGTGTGTTCTGAGAAGTTTTTCAGCTGTAAAAAAGCTCTAACGTCAAAAAACGCTGATGAACGCAGATAAACGCTCAAAAACTTGGCTCACCAGCGTTTGACGTTTTTGATCCATTTAAAAAAATTAAATAAAAATAAAAATAAATGAAAAAAAAAAAAAAAACGCTAATAAATGCAAAAGCGTTGAAAAACTCACTGCAAAGCTACTGGCATTTTTATAACTTTATTTTAACGTCCAGTGTGCATGAGGCCTTCTGAACTACCGTATTTATTGAGCCGAGATACACATAGCCGAGTGTTCTCGGCTCTTTCCGGCGCCGCTCACAGTCACGCCCAGTCCTGCCATTGGACCTATGTTATGTCCATCATAGGGCGAGACTGGGCGTGACTGTGAGCGGCAACGAGAAGAGCCGAGTACACTCAGCTATGTGTATCTCGGCTCCGCCCAGTCACCGAGTCACTCCGAACTCCGCGGCGCCATATTTAAAAACTACACGCTTTGTGTATGTCGGCGGCGTCCAAGGCAAGCATGTAATGGACACTGGGGGCAAGGCTGCACTGACCACTGGGGCAAGGCTGCACTGGGGCAAGGCTGCACTGACCACTGGGGCAAGGCTGCACTGGGGCAAGGCTGCACTGACCACTGGGGCAAGGCTGCACTGGGGCAAGGCTGCACTGGGGAAAAGCTGCACTGGGGAAAAGCTGCACTGACAAGGCTGCACTGACAAGGCTGCACTGGGGCAAAGCTGCACTGACAAGGCTGCACTGGGGCAAAGCTGCACTGACAAGGCTGCACTGGGGCAAAGCTGCACTGACAAGGCTGCACTGGGGCAAAGCTGCACTGACAAGGCTGCACTGGGGCAAAGCTGCACTGACAAGGCTGCACTGGGGCAAAGCTGCACTGACAAGGCTGCACTGGGGCAAAGCTGCACTGACAAGGCTGCACTGGGGCAAAGCTGCACTGACAAGGCTGCACTGGGGCAAAGCTGCACTGACAAGGCTGCACTGGGGCAAAGCTGCACTGACAAGGCTGCACTGGGGCAAAGCTGCACTGACAAGGCTGCACTGGGGCAAAGCTGCACTGACAAGGCTGCACTGGGGCAAAGCTGCACTGACAAGGCTGCACTGGGGCAAAGCTGCACTGACAAGGCTGCACTGACAAGGCTGCACTGACAAGGCTGCACTGACAAGGCTGCACTGGGGCAAAGCTGCACTGACAAGGCTGCACTGACAAGGCTGCACTGGGGCAAAGCTGCACTGACAAGGCTGCACTGACCACTGGGGCAAGGCTGCACTGACCACTGGGGAAAAGCTGCACTGGGGAAAAGCTGCACTGACAAGGCTGCACTGACAAGGCTGCACTGACCACTGGGGCAAGGCTGCACTGGGGAGAAGCTGCACTGACAAGGCTGCACTGGGGCAAAGCTGCACTGGGGCAAAGCTGCACTGGGGCAAAGCTGCACTGGGGCAAAGCTGCACTGACAAGGCTGCACTGGGGCAAAGCTGCACTGACAAGGCTGCACTGGGACAAGGCTGCACTGACAAGGCTGCACTGACAGGGCTGCACTGACAGGGCTGCACTGACAGGGCTGCACTGACAGGGCTGCACTGACAGGGCTGCACTGACAGGGCAAAGCTGCACTGACAAGGCTGCACTGGGGCAAAGCTGCACTGACAAGGCTGCACTGGGGCAAAGCTGCACTGACAAGGCTGCACTGGGGCAAAGCTGCACTGACAAGGCTGCACTGGGGCAAAGCTGCACTGACAAGGCTGCACTGGGGCAAAGCTGCACTGACAAGGCTGCACTGGGGCAAAGCTGCACTGACAAGGCTGCACTGGGGCAAAGCTGCACTGACAAGGCTGCACTGGGGCAAAGCTGCACTGACAAGGCTGCACTGGGGCAAAGCTGCACGGGCAAAGCTGCACTGACAAGGCTGCACGGGCAAAGCTGCACTGACAAGGCTGCACTGACAAGGCTGCACTGGGGCAAAGCTGCACTGGGGCAAAGCTGCACTGGGGCAAAGCTGCACTGGGGCAAAGCTGCACTGACAGGGCTGCACTGACAGGGCTGCACTGACAAGGCCGCACTGACAGGGCTGCACTGACAGGGCTGCACTGGGGCAAAGCTGCACTGACAAGGCTGCACTGACAAGGCTGCACTGGGGCAAAGCTGCACTGACAAGGCTGCACTGACAAGGCTGCACTGACCACTGGGGCAAGGCTGCACTGGGGCAAGGCTGCACTGACCACTGGGGAAAAGCTGCACTGGGGAAAAGCTGCACTGACAAGGCTGCACTGACAAGGCTGCACTGACCACTGGGGCAAGGCTGCACTGGGGAGAAGCTGCACTGGGGAAAAGCTGCACTGGGGAAAAGCTGCACTGGGGAAAAGCTGCACTGGGGAAAAGCTGCACTGGGGAAAAGCTGCACTGGGGAAAAGCTGCACTGGGGAAAACACTGGGGAAAAGCTGCACTGGGGAAAAGCTGCACTGGGGAAAAGCTGCACTGGGGAAAAGCTGCACTGGGGAAAAGCTGCACTGGGGAAAAGCTGCACTGGGGAAAAGCTGCACTGACAAGGCTGCACTGACAAGGCTGCACTGACAAGGCTGCACTGACAAGGCTGCACTGACAAGGCTGCACTGACAAGGCTGCACTGACAAGGCTGCACTGACAAGGCTGCACTGACAAGGCTGCACTGACAAGGCTGCACTGACCACTGGGGAAAAGCTGCACTGGGGAAAAGCTGCACTGACAAGGCTGCACTGACAAGGCTGCACTGACAAGGCTGCACTGACAAGGCTGCACTGACCACTGGGGAAAAGCTGCACTGGGGAAAGGCTGCACTGGGGCAAAGCTGCACTGGGGCAAAGCTGCACTGACAAGGCTGCACTGGGGCAAAGCTGCACTGACAAGGCTGCACTGGGGCAAAGCTGCACTGACAAGGCTGCACTGGGGCAAAGCTGCACTGACAAGGCTGCACTGACAAGGCTGCACTGGGGCAAAGCTGCACTGGGGCAAAGCTGCACTGGGGCAAAGCTGCACTGGGGCAAAGCTGCACTGGGGCAAAGCTGCACTGGGGCAAAGCTGCACTGACAAGGCTGCACTGGGGCAAAGCTGCACTGACAAGGCTGCACTGACAAGGCTGCACTGACAAGGCTGCACTGACAAGGCTGCACTGACAAGGCTGCACTGGGGCAAAGCTGCACTGGGGCAAAGCTGCACTGGGGCAAAGCTGCACTGACAAGGCTGCACTGGGGCAAAGCTGCACTGACAAGGCTGCACTGGGGCAAAGCTGCACTGACAAGGCTGCACTGACAAGGCTGCACTGACAAGGCTGCACTGACAAGGCTGCACTGACAAGGCTGCACTGACAAGGCTGCACTGGGGCAAAGCTGCACTGACAGGGCTGCACTGACAGGGCTGCACTGACAAGGCTGCACTGGGGCAAAGCTGCACTGGGGCAAAGCTGCACTGGGGCAAAGCTGCACTGACAGGGCTGCACTGACAGGGCTGCACTGACAGGGCTGCACTGACAGGGCTGCACTGACAGGGCTGCACTGACAGGGCTGCACTGACAAGGCTGCACTGACTGGGGCAAAGCTGCACTGACAGGGCTGCACTGACAGGGCTGCACTGACAGGGCTGCACTGACAGGGCTGCACTGACAGGGCTGCACTGACAGGGCTGCACTGACAAGGCTGCACTGACTGGGGCAAAGCTGCACTGACAGGGCTGCACTGACAGGGCTGCACTGACAAGGCTGCACTGACAAGGCTGCACTGACAATTCTGCACTGGGGCAAAGCTGCACTGACAAGGCTGCACTGGGGCAAAGCTGCACTGACAAGGCTGCACTGGGGCAAAGCTGCACTGACACTGAAAAGGCTGCATTGATGGGCATTTAAATGTAAGTTTTTTTTTCCTTAAAATTCCCTCCTAAACTTGGGGTGCGTGTTATAAGCCGGCACGTGTTATACGCCGATAAATACGGTATTTTTTTGACAGCTTAAAACCAGCGTTTAAAAACCCCTGTTTAGCCACGTTTGAATGCCGCGTTTAGTGGCGTTTTGCCGCATTCGCGTCTAGGAGCGTTTATTTAAGACCCTCCCAAAGCACAAAAAATCTATTTAACGATTTCAGCCATTCTGAGAGACCAGAGTAGCAGAAGCTGAGAGAGCAGCAGTGTACTTGCATCTACCTCAATTTCAGTGCTTTTACTATGGATCCCATAATGAGCATATGTAAGGAAATGCTACTGACGTTGTTGATGAGGCTGGAAAAAGACGTCGGAAATTGCGTGCGAGGACCAGAGTTCGTCGCTACTGGACTCATCCATTGATTGCGCAGCGCAAGTCTGTAGGATATTTTTCCAACATCTATGTACAGCTGCGTAGTTTCCCTGATAAATTTTTGTCCATTGCCTATATGGTCTAGAAAGCATTGCAAGCAATTACAAGTCTTTAAAATATTTTTTTCGTGGTTTTTCAATATTTGCTATCATTTTTAAGTTTTGTAATGTAAAAAAAAAATAAAAAAAAAAAAAAAATAAAAAATAATAATAGGGCACCTTTAAAAATGCTTCAAAATGAAAATGCGGCTAAATGCCAGTACCGCATTTAGCGTCTGAAACGTCAGAAACTTCAGCGTCTAAACTCATTTTTTGGCCTTCAAAGAAAAGCCTCTAAACACAACTGCCTAAAAACGACATTAAACAAACCTGTGTACATGTACACATAAGATAACATTGGATGAGTCCAGGGGCAGCTGAAAAAAGCAGCCAAATGCCTCTGAACATCCGTTTACCAACAGCAGTGTACATGAGGCCTTATAGTCACTGAAGTGTTATCTCTGCTGGATTCCTCTGAAGATTGGAACAAGCTGCAGAGGAGAGGGGGAGAAGGGAGGGGGAGCAGCTTAGCTCTGTGAAGTCTCGGGAACGAGCAGAGAGAGGGCATCATTCAAGCAAAATGACAGGAAAGTGGGTGGATCCAGACTCCAGAACCAGACCATTATGGGTATTACACTGTATTAAAGTCTGTAGCCCCTCCCATGGGTATTTAGCTCGATTTTAAACAGAATGGGAGCACTTCTGAGAGGGCTGGAAAGATTTTTAGATATCAGCAGCTCACATATAATAGTTGTAAGCAAAAAAAAAAAAAAAATGAGGCTGCAACTACCTGCAAGTGGACGAACAGGAATGCTGACTGTATAGTGGTAGCTGAATAGGTATATTGGTGGTACAGTGATGGTTGAACAGGTTTGCGGGACTTTGAAATGATGCAACAGATGTGTGAGGGGTAGAGTGGTTGCAGAAGTATGCAGAGGGTACAGTGGCAAAAGGTGTGTGTAATAGGTACAGTGGTGGAAAGGATCTGAGGAGGCTAAAATAGTGGAATAGGTGTTTGGGGAGGTCAGCTGTGGAAGAGAAATGCAAGGAGTGCAGAGGTGAGCAATGGTGGACAAGGGATGCAGAGGAGATGGGTGGAAAATATCAGGTTGCTATGGGCAACACACCACACCAGAGTGTCAAGTACAAGGCCTGACCCACGGGCCCACCCATCTCCCCGATGTTAAAGTGATTTGCGACCAGCAGCAGAAAACATTGGTATGTGGAAGACCATTCGCACATCTATACTAATTTCTCTTGTTTAAGGCCGGTTTCACACCTATGTGAATTAAAAGCGGGTTTCCCCGCATCCAATTCGCATGGTAGGAGATTGTGACCGGCTCTCTATGGAGCCAAATTAATATATCTATGCTGCGACTACAGTGTGAATTTGCAAAAGGAGCCCAGTGTGTCTTTTGGTCTGTTTCAGGTCCGAATTCAGCCCAAAAATTCAGGCTGAAAACAGACCTGAAACAGTGAACTGGGATGCACTGGATAACTGCTGTGAGCCGCATGCGGAAGTAGTGTGAACCCAGCCTAAACCGAGAGCAGGACGCGGGCCTGATGTGAGGTCTGAGGGTGCGGGGCGCGTGCCTGATGTGAGGTCTGAGGGTGCGGGCCTGATGTGAGGTCTGAGGGTGCGGGGCGCGGGCCTGATGTAAGGTCTGAGGGTGCGGGGCGCGGGCCTGATGTGAGGTCTGAGGGTGCGGGGCGCGGGCCTGATGTGAGGTCTGAGGGTGCGGGGCGCGGGCCTGATGTGAGGTCTGAGGGTGCGGGGCGCGGGCCTGATGTGAGGTCTGAGGGTGCGGGGCGCGGGCCTGATGTGAGGTCTGAGGGTGCGGGGCGCGGGCCTGATGTGAGGTCTGAGGGTGCGGGGCGCGGGCCTGATGTGAGGTCTGAGGGTGCGGGGCGCGGGCATGATGTGAGGTCTGAGGGTGCGGGGCGCAGGCCTGATGTGAGGTCTGAATATAAACATATCCAAATATGAACATGACTAAAATAAACAAAAAACATAATTAATGTGTTTAAGGCCTCTTGCACGTAATACCCCTGTTTGAGCATCTACTTTTTCAGACGTAATTTCAGGCAGTTTTTCACATGTATTTACACGCATTTTCGTGTATATGTGTTCGCGAACTTTTATGCAAAATTTATTCTCGCGTTATAGTTCTGCAGGTTATGCAAATGGACATGGAAATTACTGACCAAAATGCATATTTTTCTATTTATTTTTTTTTACTGAACAATGCACGGCGCCTGTTTACGCACCTGTGTGAATAGGCACATTACAATCAATGGGCTGTATTTTAGCTGTATTTTAGCTCAATAAAGAAAAAAAAAAAAAAAAAAACTGTACTGAGCTTTTTCAAGAGGCCTAAACTTTCCATCATCAGTACATCCGAGTGCAAAAATTGAAAAAATAAGAGAAGGGTGTTCACTAGCATGCTGATTGTCTAATCTAAAATGATACTCGATGTGGAAAAAAATTAGAGTTACGTACCGGTAACGTCTTTTCCAGTAGTCTTTCAGGACAGCCACCATGAGAGATAGTCTCCTCCTCTTCCTCTTAGGAAACACTGCGCCAGCCCATAAATTCTCACTTCCCCCTGCCAGACCTCAGTATATTCCGGTCAGCTGGGGAGACACAAGAACACATTAATAACATACTATTCCATATCATTATCATGCTGCGTTCTGGTCTTTTGTAAGACCCCCCAAAAATTTCGGGTGGGTAACTAGGGCTGTCCTGAAAGACTACTGGAAAAGACGTTACCGGTACGTAACTCTAATTTTCCCCTTTCGTCTTTCAGGACAGCCACCATGAGAGGATAAACGAGCACTTACCAGTTTAGGGTGGGACTACAGCTTGCAATACCTTTCGCCCAAAGGCTTGCTCACTAGCCGACACCAGGTCCACTCTGTAGTGCTTTACAAAAGTGGAGTAGCTGGACCATGTTGCAGCCCTGCATATTTGCTCTGGCGTTGCTCCAGCCCTTTCTGCCTGCGAAGCTGCCATAGCTCTAGTAGAGTGTGCTCTTATACCCATTGGGATTTCTTTTCCTGCCAATGTATAGGCCTGGCCAATGGCTACTCTGAGCCATCTGGCAATAGTGCGTCGAGACGCTTTGCATCCCTTTCTGGCCCCAGAAAACAAAACAAATAAAGAGTCTGACCTTCTAAACATCTTGGTCAGCTCTAGGTATCTAAGGATACATCTCCTTACATCCAAAGAATGAAATTTTAATTCCCTTTCCCCCGAGGGGTTGGGACAAAATGAGGGTAAAATTACCTCCTGACTTCTGTGGAAACCAGAAGCAACCTTAGGTAAAAATGCTGGATCGGTCTTAAAGATGATCCGATCTGGAAAAATAACGCAAAAGGGAGGTCTAACAGATAAGGCCTCAATCTCGCTGACTCTCCTGGCAGTTGTCACTGCCACCAAAAAAACTGTTTTTAACGTAAGATCCTTTAGTAGACATTCCTCTAAAGGTTCAAAGGGGATTCCCGTCAGGCCCTGCAAAACTAACGATAGGTCCCACTTGGGAAAGGGAGGACCTTGAACCGGTCTTTGTCTAGACAGAGCCTTAAAGAATCTGACCACCCAGGGGTTGGTGGCCAGATGTTTCTCTAAATAAGCACTGAGTGCTGACACCTGACCCTTAAGGGTACTTATGGATAAACCCCTGTCTGCCCCGCACTGAAGGAATTCCAACACAGCTGTAGGACTATGTACCGCAAAGGAGCCTTCTGCACACCATTTATTGAAACGTACCCAGATTTTTTTATATATCTGGCGTGTTTCCTTCTTCCTGCTATTGAGGAGGGTGGAGATTAATTTCTCAGAAAAACCCCTAGCTCTCAGCATACCCTCCTCAGTAGCCAGGCCGCTAACTGCCATTGGTGAACCTGTGGACAGAGGACTGGGCCCTGTGAGAGGAGATCCTCTCGAGGTGGCAGGAATAAGGGAGGTTCGACCGCTAGCTGCTTGAGTACTGAGAACCAAGCCCTCTTTGGCCAATGTGGTGCTACCAGAATCAGGGACGTGTTTTCCATCTGAAACTTCCTGAGAACTGCTGGTAATAACGCTGGGGGCGGGAAGGCATAGCAGATTCTGTAATGCCAGTCCTGGATCAATGCGTCGACCCCTCGCGCTCCCTCCCCTCTGTTTAGGGAGAAAAAACAAGGGGCTTTCGCGTTGCTTCTTGACGCGAACAGATCTACCTCTGGAGGACCCCACTTCTCTGAGATGAGACTGAAAACCTCCTGGTTGAGGATCCAGTCGCCCTCTCTCAGCTTGGTTCGGCTGAGAAAGTCTGCTTTCACATTCTTTTCTCCTCTCAGGTAGACTGCTGAAAGTGAAAGAGTGTGAGCCTCGGCCCAGCTCAGAATGTCTGATGCCAATGCCAACAGTACTCCGCTCCTTGTGCCTCCCTGCTTGTTCACATAGGCTACGGCGGACGAGTTGTCCGACTGCACCTGAACATGGTGGCCCTGTAGCTCCTTTTTGAAGAACCTGAGTGCTAGCCCGATTGCCTTCAGCTCCTTCCAGTTGGACGACCTTCTGAGTTAGTCTCCCTCCCAGGTGTCCTGTGCTACAAGGGAACCCAGATGCGCCCCCCAACCTCTGCCGCTTGCGTCTGTGGTTACCACCTGAGAGACTGGGATGAACCACAGACGACCCTGCGACAAGTTTGAGACTCTCCTCCACCACCAGAGGGATCTCTTTACTTGGGATGGGACCTGAACCAAGGCATCCAGATTTCTCTGGCTGTGATCCCACACCCTTAGGACAAAGGACTGTAAGGGACGAAAGTGCAGACCTGCCCATTGCACTGCTGGGAGGGTCGCGGTCAAAAGACCCAGGGCCGACATCAGAACTCTTATGGAGACCCGACTGCTGCCCTGGAGACCAGCCACTGCCCTGTCCAGCTTTAGTATTTTTTCTGTTGGAAGAAACACTCTCAGTAGTGTTGAGTCCAACTGGTACCCCAAGTAGGTAATGCGCTGGGAGGGAATCAAACTGGATTTCTCCAAGTTCATTAGCCACCCTAGACCTGTAAGAACTCTTTTTGTAAGTTCTAGATCCCTGACTAACTGCAGTGGACACGCTGCAAACAGGAGCAGGTCGTCCAGGTATGCTATCACTGATACTCCCTGGAGCCGAAGAAAGGCCATCACCTCCGCCAAGACCTTGGTGAAGATGCGGGGCGAGGAGGATAGCCCGAAAGGCAGCGCCTGAAACTGTAGATGTACCTTTGTTCCACCTAGATCTACCGCTAGCCGGAGAAACCTCTGTGAGGCTTCTGCTATGGGAACGTGTAGATACGCATCCTTTAGGTCCAGGGATACCATAAAGCAGTTGCGGGGCAACAGTGTTCTCACCGTGAAAATTGTTTCCATACGGAATCTCCTGTATGTCACTGACTTGTTCAGGGGCTTTAGATTCAGAATTAGTCTGAATTTCCCTGTGGGTTTCTTCACTACGAAGATGTGTGAATAAAACCCCTCTCCCTCCTCGGCTTTTGGAACTCTTAGAACCACATTTTGATCTACCAGATCTCTTAATGCTTCCAACAGAGCCTCGGCTTTTGCCGTACACCTGGGTAGGTGCGTGACCAAAAATCTCCGAGGAGGATTTGTGAAATCGATATGGTACCCCTTTCTTATAATCCCTAGGATAAAGCGATTGGGGGATATTGCTTCCCACTGTGGGAGGAAGGCCCCAATCTTCCCCCCACCATGGTTGGGGAGTCATTGACTTTTACGGGGCTGTTCAGGAGGGCGAAAAATCGCCCCTCCTCTGCCCTTGCCTTTCTGACCCCAGAGCTTCCTTTGCCCTTCCGGCTTTGGAGTCTCTTTACGCTTTTGCGGACGAAACCCCTTCTTTGTAGGTGCAGGGGTTTTCCGCTTAACCGGGAAGGATTTCTTCCTGTCTGCTGTGCGGTCTAAGACAGTCTCTAAGCCTGGGCCGAAGAGAAGGTCTCCCGTTAACGGTATGCCGCACAATTTGACTTTAGAGGCGCTATCGCCCGGCCAGGTTTTTAGCCAGAGGGCTCTCCTGGCCGAATTGGCCAGAGCCGCTGATCTGGCCGTCATACGTACTGACTCTGCCGAGGCATCAGCTATGTAGGCGATACCCCGCAGAATCGTAGGGAAAGAAGACAGAATGGTTTCTTTTGCCGTTCCAGCCTCAATATGCTCTTGAATCTTAGAGAGCCAGTGCTCCAGATTGCGAGCCACTACTGTGACAGCCAACTCAGGTTTCAAGTTACCAATTGTTGAATCCCACGTCTTTTTAAGGAGAGAGTCTATCCTCTTATCCATGACATCCACCAGGGCCCCCATGTCCTCAAATGCCAGGTCAGTGTGTCTGGAAACCTGGGAGAAAGCAGCATCTAACTTGGGATTTTTATTCCAGATAGATGTAGGATCATCCGAAAACGGAAATCTCCTTTTTAAGGATCTAGAAAAAAAGGGTTTCCTTTCGGGATCCTGCCACTCCTTTTTGATAGTTTCAACCAGTACTTCATGAACTGGAAAAACCTCTCTTTTGTTCCCCCAAGCCTCTGTACATCTGGTCATGAAGGGTCAGGGGTTTCCTGTCCTCCTGAATACCGAGGGTTGTATAAATAGCCCCTAAGAGGTCCTCTACCTCCTCTAGGGATAATTTATATCTGGAGGATCTCTTGGACTCCCCGTCCTGGTCCTCCCCCTCTGAACCATCCTGGGAATCGGAGGAGGAACTGTCTGGCTGTCTTAGTTCCACTCCGGAAGGCCCTGGAGCTTCCTCTGCCCTAACTGAAGTTGCAGGTTGGGCAGGAGCAGAGCCCTGCGCCTGAGGCGGGGTTGTATCCTGGGGAGCTGGACTAATGGGAGGTTGAAACCTTTCAAATAAGGCCTTAAATGAAGAAAAGGTGGACGAGAGCTCCTTTACTGAGGCTGCAAGTCCTGACTCCTGTTCAGAGTCCCTCTCCTTAACAAGGGAGTCTATGCACTCCCTACACAAGACTTTTGTCCATGCCTCCCCTAATGTGTCCCTGCAAGAGGCACACCTCCTCTTAGAGCTATGGGTAGACTTAGATTTTTCTGTAGCTTTCTGAAATACAAGAAAGAAAAAAACTAAAATTTTGTCACTTTTTTTTTTTTTTTTTTTTTTTTTTTTAAAAAAAACAAGGATACAACCCTGGGAGTGCACTAGACCCTCCTTAATCTATGGGGATCTGAGCCTCCCTCCCCTGACCACCCAGGGGATCTGCCCCCCATGACAGGAACCATACATGGAGGGACAATCCTAGGTAAGGAGTACTTTTCCCCAAGGCACTCTTACCTTAGGAAGGCTGGAGGTAGTGTCCGTTGGTTGAGCATCCGCTTCCGACATGACTTGCAGGTGGTTGCTACTACCGAGTCCAACGCTGCCTGTGCGCGTCCCAGACTCGTCTCCAGCCGGTGCCTGGCTTCCCTATCAGCCCTGCGACCCGGAACCGGAAGCCGCGGGTCAAAGGCAAGCCCCCGCCCTTCCGCCGGAAATGACGTCGCCCGTCGTCCGGCCCGCCTAGTTCCAAAAAGAGAGCGGCCTGTAAAGTATACAGGAAGGGCGGACGCCAGCCTGCTGCAGCCCTGTGACCGCGATAGGGAACCCCCACAGCCTGAAGCTGCGCTCAGCTAGGAAGTGGTGGCCACCGAACGAGGGGTAAGTCCCCCCCATGCCTATAGGAAGCCCCTGCTCCCATTTACAGGCTCAAAAAAAAAAATAACAGCCACAGTCCCCTGACTGAAAAAGCCTGGTTCCTTGCACAGTGTCTCCCCACCGGAGGAAACACTAATACTGAGGTCTGGCAGGGGGAAGTGAGAATTTATGGGCTGGCGCAGTGTTTCCTAAGAGGAAGAGGAGGAGACTATCTCTCATGGTGGCTGTCCTGAAAGACGAAAGGGGAAAAATAGCTGATCCTGGCTGTAGATAATTATGCCAGTGCATAATAGCAGTGCAACTCTTACCTAAGTCAATGCATAAGGAAAAACAGCATGAAAACAATACATTATCTAAATATGTCTTTTTTTTTTTTTTTTTAAAGCATTCAGATTCTTTACAGATTCATGCGGTAACAAAAATAGCGAGTGGAATCCAATAGGTAACTATAAGACAGACTGTTCGTCATTAATTCGTTCTGTGATCTCTGATGAAAATAGACCCAGACACAGCTGTACAGACCTGGGTTGAATAGGGAAGTGTAACTGAATAAATTACAGGAGACGAATAGGAATCAACTTACCTAAAAGATCTATCCAGTCATCTTGTTCATTATGAAATGGATCATTGGCAGTTTCCTCATTTTCTTCATTCTGCGTTTTCCCATTTTCTTGCCCCTGAACAGTTTCCAATTGTGGAAGATCACTCAGGTCATCATCTTCTCCAGTGCTGTCAATGATCTCAAAGTCCTCAGTGCTGTCCAGAAGGGACGTCCTGGCTCTTGGTTTTGAATCATTTTCAGAAAGCTGTGCACTGTCAGATCCATCATCGTGTGTTGGTGAATCGTCTGCATCTGCAGAGGCCATCCTCTGGATGAAGTTATGAGGATGAAACCTATAGGGAAAAAAAATAAAAATGAACATTCTTTTTACGAAACCATGTTCTGATTACCAGAGTCTGTCCACATGACATTCTGCAATAAACATCAAATGTTTTTTTAGTCAGGAAAAGTTAAGATTCTATGGGGACATTAAAGGCCTCCTTCACACCAGTGTGAATAGGTCAGTTTCTCTGCACATGTTCTGCAAGGGCACAACTAAATCAATTGTTCTCTATGTCCTCTGTTCACACCACAACACTAGTATCACGTGCAGATGTTTTCTGAGCAGTCTTCAATGCTTATAAAACTCATTGAAGCGCATCAAAACCGATGTACACTGATGTCTCTGCAAGTGAAATCTGCTAGCCAGTTTCCATCTGTTTTTCTGCACATATGGTGTGAATGAGCCTTTAGAGCCCTTTCATACTGCCAGCGCCCGAGCAACGGCGGTAGTTTTTGCGGCGCTTTTCAGGCGCTAGCGGGGCGGTTTTACCCACCCTTACGGCCGAATAAAGGGTTAAAAACGCTTTGCAGGCGCGCTGCCCATTGATTTCAATGGGCAGGGGCGCTTTAGGAGCGGTGTATACACCGCTCCTAAAGAGCCTCAAAGTAGCTGCTTTCAGGACTTTTTTGATGTCCTGCCAGTGCATCGCCCCAGTGTGAATGCACCCTTACCGATGCCAAAAATGATCAGGGAGCAAACACTGCACATGCAAATCAATTTTCGCTAAATAAAAATTACCAGCAGCAAGGGAAAGACAGTTTTTTTTTTGCCAGAAAACACATGCATTCTCCTATGCCCAAAAAAAGTAGCCATGAGTAAGCACTCAAACTAGAGTGTGAAACGCGTCAGCTGTGCCTGTACCATCTGCCTGAATGTCCTGTATTTTTGATGATCCCATTTTTACAATAAAGAAGAATTTTCAACTTCATCCAGTGTGCGGCATCCAGATTCTCTTGTTCCAAACCTTGCGCTCCTCCGTATACTGCCACAAAGTCTGCCAGCCGAGAGGTATTCCCTCCCTATACCTCTCTCTCCTCTGGGGCAACATTATGGACCGCTTTGTGGAGCAAACCGCTGCACGAATGGCCCCCGCAAGCAGGGGACACAGCACATGCTGCAGCCAACATGGCGCTGGAGGATTTTAGAGCTGGGAACACAGCACAGGTCCCTGCTCTCCCTCTGGAGCCCTCCACACCCACCCAAATGGCCCCTGCCTCTCCTGTTAATATTGCACAAGCTGTGGTGACCCTCCTCACACCAATAGTCACTGAGGCAGTGGACCAAGCTGTCCTTAAAGAGCTAGAACACCTTCACAAGGAAATACAACTACAAACCCTCAGAATTGACCAGGCTGAGGACCGAATCTCCACCATAGAGGACGATGCCGTCGCAACCTCTGCTGCCGGAGCCAGACTTTCCTCAATCCAGCAGGAACGCCAGGATAAAGTGGACGATCTCAAAAAATCGTTCCAGACGGAACAATTTACGTATCATAGGTCACCCTGAATCCTATCCTGCCTCCTCGCTCACCGTCATATGCTCCACCATCATCCCGGAGCAGTTGGGGCTCCGCACCCCCTGTACGGTCGAACGGGCGCATGGCGTCGGTTGAACTGCGTTGGTCAACCAGAGGAGTCCCGCTCCAAGCCCCACCCTGTGATTGTCGGGTACCTAAATTGTGCGGATAAACAAGCCATACTCCAAAACATCTGGCCACAGACGACCTCTCTCGCATGTGCAAGCTATGGGTAGGTGAGGTATATGGCTCGCCAGCTGTGGGTCGTAAGGCTGTGGTAGTAATTTGGATCCACAAAAATCTCCGCCACACCGTTCGCTCAGTTGAGACGGACTCGGAGGGCCGCAGAATTACCCTTCACCTGACGGTTGCCTCACGCGACATCACTATCTCTAAAATTAATAAATAAATATCTATATATCCCTAATTCCCCTGGACAGCCCTTCTTTCACGATTTCACCACCTGGGTCCTACAAACCCCTGAGGATCATCATCTTATGGGGGGGGGGGGGGGGGCTTCAATACTGTCATGCGCACGGCTGAAGACTGTACCCCAGGCTCCGCAACTCGAGGACACACGGGCGACACTCCCACCATCTTAGAGCGAACGGCCTCCTCGCTCCACATCACAGACACCTGGTGCGTCTCACATCCTACCGAGAGGGAATTCACCTTCTCCCCTCCCCATGACTCATTTTCCCGCATAGACTACATTTTCTGCTCGCCGGGTATACTCCCCTTCATCTCCTCGTCGACCATCGAAGACATGGTCATCTCTGACCACTCCCCTATTAGTGTTCACCTATCTGGGTTCGTAACTCCCCACAACGCAGGCACCTGGTGCTTCCCATCTTATTTGGCTAACAACAATGATTTTCTACTCGCCCTCTGCACTGCCTGGGCTGAATTTGTAGAAACTAACGGAGCCCATCTTTCTACTCCAAATCTGTTCTGGGAGACGGAAAAAGCTTTTCTCAGGGGACGTATTTCATATACAGCTCAATTTAAGAAGCAAACTCGCCCCAGGTATTTGAAGGCCAGCGAATCCCTACACCAGGCACACTCTGCCTTAACACTAAACTAAACTACAGCCAACTCACTCGCATGGCAAGCAGCCAAGCATGCCTTTGACCACTGGTTTGCGCAACAGGAAACTGTTAGACAATCCTACTCTGCTCTCCAATTCCATGGATACAGAAATAAGGCAGGCAAGCTCTTAACGAAGCTGTGCTCGGGACATCGCCGGCCGACACATATTGGAGTCCTATGCTCCCCTAACGGAGACATAACTAATGCGCCAGCTGAGATTAGCGCCATCCTAACCCAATACTATACCAATTTATACTCAGTAGACCCCATAGACGCAGAGGCAGTGAACAAATTGCTTGCGTCAATTAAACTAACTACTCTGTCCCCTGACCATTTGGACATTCTAAATGCCCCTATCTCTCAGGAAGACATTTGCTCTACCATTAAAGCCCTGTCCAGTGGAAAAGCCCCTGGCCCAGACGGTTTTTCAGCGGAATTCTTTAAAATGACATAGGGTTGTCCCGATACCACTTTTTTAGGACCGAGCACAAGTATCGATACTTTTTTTCAAGTACTCGCCGATACCGAATACCGATACTTTTTTTTTTATGTCATGCAACATTTTTTTTTTTTTTTTTTTTTTTAACAGTGCTGACTTCCAGGTATCGGTAGAAGCATCGGGAGCATTTGCCCGAGTACAAGTACTTGGGCAAATGCTCGGTATCGGTGCCGATACCGATACTAGTATCGGTATCGGGACAACCCTAAAATGACAGCCGATTTCATCCCCGAGACCCTATCCCATGTTTATACAGCAATGTGGGCTGATAGCCCATACCCTCCCTCAGGCGCGCAAGCACACATCAAACTCATTGCAAAAAAGGGAAAAGACCCCCTCCTACCGGGCTGGTATAGGCCTATATCCTTAATTAATGTAGACGCGAAAATTCTCTCCAAAATCGTCGTATCCTGACTAGCGCGCATCCTCCTAACAATCCTCCACCCGGCCCAATCAGGATTTGTCCCGGGGCAATCTGCCACGCTCAACATCCGAAAGGTCCTCTTAGCCCTTGAATTTGCTAAGAGGCACTCCGACCTTGACATAGCCATTATATCGCTCGATGCCGAGAAGGCTTTCGATAACATCAGCTTTTCCTGGCTCTTCATGGTCATGAGAGCAATTGGACTGACTGGCCAAAAAATGTACTCCTCACCGTCGGCCCACCTTGTTACCCCCAATTTCGTTTCTCCCCACATTCCGCTCACCAAAGGCACACGACAAGGCTGTCCCCTATCCCCTCTTCTTTTCAACATAGCTATTGAACCACTCTCCAGACTTTTAAACTCACCCTCAGGGGTTAGTGGTGTCGCGGTGGGCAACCAAGTTTTGCGCTCCGCTCTATTCGCCGATGACGTCCTCCTATTCTCAACCAATCCTCCCGCGGATATCTCACTCCTCCGAGACCTATTAGAGATTTTCCGGACCTGCTTGGGGCTCCGGATTAATTTTGACAAGAGCGAAATCTTACCTCTCAACCCACAGCTGGCTCGAGCTTGGATGGGCTCATCCCCATAGTAGCAAAACATCATATCTACCTGGGCGTTCGCATTGGTGGGGAACCCTTCTCCCTATATAGCCTGAACTACCCCCCTTTGATAGCCAAGGTTGTACAGGAGTTGGAAGCATGGGCGGACCTACCCCTTTCACTATTCGGGAGATGTCACCTCTTCAAGATGGTCTCGTTCGCGGGACTATTATATCCATTACATACCCTACCTTTACTAATGAAGCATACTGATGTTCAAAAGATACACACTGCGCTAATTGCATTCATCTGGCGGCGCAGAAAACCTCGCACTGTGCTTCAAAAGCTGTCTCCCGAAGCGTGAGGGTGGGGCAGGCCTGCCCAACATCAGATTCTACAATCTTTCATGCCTACTGAGACAAGGCATTGACTGGTTATCTAAAAAATCTCGTTACTCCAACTTAATGCTGGAGGGTGTCCTCATGTCTCAGTTTAATCTTCAGGCAGTCCTGCATTCTAGGCTGCGTGCCCTTCCCCAGCCTTTGAGATTCAACCTCCTGATTAGAGGCACTGTAATCGCCTGGAGAGAAATACGAAAAATACTGGACCTACCCTCCATCTCAAAACACCTTCCTATACTTGGTAACCCAATGTTCCCCCCCTCTATGGATCATAAGGCTTTTACCCAATGGTCATCATCAGGCATAACAACTATCTCCGAAGTCATTGATCCTGCTCAAGGTACCTTCAGACACTTTTCGGAACTAACCAAACAATTCTCCCTCACACCATCACAGGAGTTCCACTACCACCAGCTAACCAGCTGTCCCCCCCTGGACATTCCACCTAATCTATTTACTTAGGTTCTTCATGATTTGACATGATACATCCAACTTCTCTCTACAATGGTAGTGATCTCTCTACCCACGCTACGAGTAAATGTTTACATGCTTCCACTCCTTAGGCAGAGCCTTCAGCTAACTTCATTTGTTAGACCGGATACAACATTATCAGTTTTATTCTCATTGTTTATAGGCCCCAAATCCCGCAGTTTTATCCTGCTCACTATTCTACATTACTTGTATTACTGTTTTCCGACTAACTACTCCCATATTTATGAACTGTGTACTTTTGTTTGTAAAAGCTCAACAAACATATTTTAAAAAAAATTGATTGCAGCTCGAGTTTTTGCCAAGCACAAAAAACACATTCTAATAAACATGACAAACCAGCATGATTAAATTATATGATATGACGGCTAATGGATACTTTCCCCCCAAAAAAATATATACATCTATTTTTAAACTAGCTTTGCTATGTGTCGCAAATCACAGGCATGACAGCCATTTTGCTGCAATAATTTCTGTAAGCATTGCATATTTTAATTTCTACATTTATGGCTAAAGCTGAACTTTAATGATTAAGGTTTGCAAGTAAGACAAGCAACAGTGGAAAAGATTACGTTATATTCAGTAATTGCTTGGAAATAATAGTTGGTCCTAATAAGAGCTCTCCGCCTGTTTTAAAGCACCTGAAATATTACAGTGGATATTAAGTTACAACTGCCAGATTTGAGATTTAGAAGCACTAAATAAGTTACAGGGATCTTTCCCAGCTAATTAACGTATTTTAATGGTTCATAAAAGAGTCCTTTGAAATAAAAAAGTTCCAGCATTTACCTCTGAATTTCCTTTTTCTCCCTGTAGAAATTATATGCAGGGCAGCTTCAAATTAAATAACATTTACTGGCTTTTCTACAGAAATAGTAAAAAAAAAAAAAGCCAAGCACTTGGAGGCTGATTTACTAAGGAGTTGAGAATCTTAAAGCGGATCTTCACTGAAATGGAGCACAACAGAGCAAAAACACTAATATTCAAAGCAAACTCCCCCATCCATCCTTGTCTCCATGCTTAAATTTTGATGAGAAATCACCTTGAAAAAACCTAGCATTTCTGGCTGTGGCTATCTTGAGTAAGGGCAAATCTATGTAGCATTTACTTCCTGGAATCCATCTGCCCTTAGCTAAGTGCACACTCCTGCGTGCCTAAGCTAAGAAAACCCCTCCTCCTGAAGACTCCTGGGATGTATTACACCATTTGGCCCACAACGAACGTCCCTAATCTGTCAGCCTGCTGGATGTGCGGTAATACTGTATGTAGCTTTGGCTACATACAGTATACCGTGCTGAGCAATGTATTCTATTAATGAATAAAAAGCCTGCTCGGATTGGCTTTGAGAGTCAGAGAGGCGCGAGCTGATGATGTTACAGCCTCTGACAATCCGAGCAGGCTTTGTATTTATTAATAGAATGCATCACTCGCCTTGATTGGCTCAGCACGGTATACTACTACTGCATGTACCTGCGGTATTACCACACATCCAGCTCCAGATCTCCCCCTTCTTTATGATTTCTGGTGCTCTCATTCGCGGTATCTCATTGGAGGAGAGGATTCACTGGCTATTGGAATATGCGTATTCGAGGAATGGAGACCGTCAAAAGGAGCCCTCGTACGCTGTCGTTACATCCAGATGAAGCTACACATTGTCTATTGTGAAACGCGTTGACATCACTTCCACCCGGATGCCACGCTATGGCAACATCCCCGTGGCGCTCGTGAGCCCGCGTACCGAGGGAAGGGCTACGATCGCCGGTTCACGGAGAATGGAAGGAGGCAAAACGGTGTGCCCACCTGTGGACCTTAGTAGAGGTCTGTGGGACTAGTGTGGAAGCAATAGCCTTCTGGCTCCGCAGTACAGTATTTCCCCATGCAATATCCCCCCGATGGCCCATTGATTTCCCGGAAGATTAATAAATGGATAAAGGTGCACCACCCGAGAAAAGTACATCTCAGACTGACGGTATCACTCATCATCGGAAGCGGTAATGTATTGCCTCTGCGAACACTCCGATACTGTGCCAGCACCGCAACTGTGAATGCTTACCATGGTATTACTACATTTCATTGGGGATTCATCCAGAAAGTTTCATCATACGCAGGATGATGAATCCCAGTCCCCTTTTTCCTCCACTGGCTCGAGCCCCCAGGGGGGTTGGTGCTAGTCTACCCTGAACTCAGCATTTGCTGGATACTCCATTCCACTGTGGGGGGTTAGACTGATACCAATCTACCTGGCGTCCAGACGTTTGTTCAATTTTTGTTACATGTTGTCTTGTCCCCCCTGTCTGTGGTTGTTATTGATCAGCCCATTGTGGCTCTTCACCAATTTGAGCCAGGGCTAGTTTGTCATTGGTCGTATCTATTTACCCCCATGTTTTAAATATACCAATAAATTATTACATTTTGATACTTGATTGATTATTAGTGTTTACTGCCAGTTAGCCCCTATCCTTTCTCTCCCCCCCCCCCCCCCCCCTCTGTTTGGGGTATCTGTTAGTTTTTTCCCAGGGGCTGAATTGCAGTCATTATAATACTTGGTATATTGTGTATACATGGTCAATCAAGCCTTATTTTTTCATACATATTTTTCTGTCCCCCACATACACAATAACCCAATTATTTATCTAAAACTTCACACAATGGGTTAGATAACGAGGTAGGGCTGACTCATGGCTACTTCGTCCTCCTCTAGCAACTACTAGCTGACAATGATATAAAATAACATGCTAATTAACGCAGCACTTAACCCAGACTAGGTGACTCAATGCCCACACCATGTTATGATCAGATATTCCCACTTCAGGTCAGACTTGCTGCCAAACTCCCAAAGAAAAATACACATTATTACACGTATAAACACATCGTGTAACATAGCAGAGACAATAGTTGTAACAATTAACCATGGAATCCACATCCAAGCAATACTTTGATTAATCAGGACTTGCAGACAGCATGGCAACGGCCTACAACAGGCTGTGAGGCAAAGTTCATACAATGTCCCATCTGAAGTAATGCAAACCACATTCTCAATGTACATTAGTAGCTGTCCATTTTCTCAGTCACCCTGTGCCCTTAATAGACGCAGGGTAACTTAAAAATAAAAGGGGCCTGGGGAGCTGAAACAAGGGTTTCCCAACCTCTCCAAGGGATTCTGGGTTCCACGGGTCCCCCCGCCCAAAGTGACCGTCACAGCACCTCTCAAGCTCCACCAGTTTGGATGGGGAGCATCGATGCACAGCCATTTAGATAATCTCTCTAGAGATGTTCAATCAGGTTCAAGTCTGTGCTCTGGCTGGGCCACTCAAGGATAATCACAGCGTTGCCCCATAGTCACTCGTTTGTTATCTTGGCTGTGCGCTTAGGATTGTTGTCCTGTTGGAAGATGACCCTTCGCCTCAGTCTGGAGGTCCAGAGCGCTATGGAGCAGGTTTTCATCAAGGATGTCTCTGTACATTGCTGCATTCATCTTTCCCTTCATCCTGACTAGTCTCCCAGTTCCTGCTGCTAAAAAACATCCCTACAGCATGATGCTGCCACCACCATGCTTCACTGTAGAGATGGTATTGGGCAGGTGATGAGTGGTGCCTGGTTTGCTCCAGACATGGCGCTTTCCATTCAACCCAAAGAGTTCAATCTTTGTTTCATCAGACCAGAGAATTTTGTTTCTCATTGAGAGAAGAGTCCTTCAGGTGCCTTTTGTCAAACACGAGCCAGGCGCTCATGTGCTTTTTACTGAGTGGCTTCTGTCTGGCCACTCCACCATGCAGGCCTAATTGGTGGAGTGCTGCAAAGATGGCTGTTCTTCTAGAAAAGGTTCTCCTCTCTCCACAGAGAAACACTGGAGCTCTGTCAGAGTGACCATTGGGTTCTTGGTCACCTCAGTGACTAAGACCCTTCTCCCCGATTGCTCGGTTTGGCCAGGCGGCCCACTCTAGAAAAGAGTCCTAGTGGTTCCAAACTTCTTCCATTTAGGAATGATGGAGGCCACTGTGCTCATTGGGACCTTCAACGTTGCAGACATTTTTCTGTACCCTTCCCCAGATCTGTGCCTCCATACAATCCTGTCTCGTTAGTCTACAGACAATTCCTTGGACTTCATGGCTTGGTTTGTGCTCAGGCATGCACTGTTAACTGTGGGACCTTATATAGACATGTGTGTGTCTTTCCAACTCATGTCCAAACATGTGATATTTTTTATTTTTAATAAATTTGCAAAGATTTCAAACAAACTTCTTTCACATTGTCATTACGGGGTATTGTTTGTAGAATTTTGAGGAAAATAATGGTTAATCCATTTTGGAATAAGGCTGTACTATAACAAAAAGTGGAAATATTGAAGTCTGTGAATACTTTCCGGATGCACTGCATGAGCAGAATACATGTTCATCACATGGGCCAGTATGGTTCTTCCTACCAGGTCATACAATCATAGTGACGTATGAACCAGCGGGAGTGACCACAGCGGCTGACGGAGGAGAAAGTATTCTACACATCCCAAGCGTAGAATGTTTCTAGCAAAATGGGAATGGATAAATAGCAATAGCCTTTCAGTACACAGGCCACTGGTAAGCCAAGTATATTGAAAGTGGAGTTACACTCCTTTTTCTGTTTATTAAAAGCAGTTACCAAAAATGTAGCTGCTGACTTTTAATAAACACACACTCGCCCATCCCTCGGTCCAGCGATGCAGCCACCCGAAGCCTCGGTCCTCTCCCTCTCCTCTGTGCCAGCATCACTAGCGTGGGCACCCGGCTGTGGCAGCTTGCGGCTTTACAGCGGGGTTCGCACTGTGCATGTCGCGTGTCTTGAATGGCAGAGCCATCTTCTGGGACCTGTGACGTGTCCCAGAAGATTGCAGAGAGGGAGGAGGAGAGGAGTCGCCGAGGCGGCGAGAGCAGAAGTTGGAGCTGGGTACCTGTCAAAACTAGGTACCCACCCCCCCCCCCTCAAAAAAAAAAAAAAACCACATGCCAATCGTGGCATGTCAGGGGGTTAGGAGTGCTTAAAGTGAAAGTTCCACGTTTAGGTGGAATTCTGTTTAAGTCAATGGTAAGGCATTTTCATACTTCTTTTACAAGTAACCTATGGGTTAAATAACTCTGGTGACAGGGTCACTTAAATCCAGAGCAGCCGGTGACAGTCAAGCAACTAGCTTTTTCAGGAGGATAGATGCCATAAAAGCCCCAATTTATTCCCAATAATGCCTTTCCCATGAACAGTTATGGTTTCCGATATACTCATGGTATCTAATACAATATACTTTTGATCTTGGCAAGTACAGTTTCAATGCAACGATAAAAGGTGCCGTAGTCATGCAGAAATTTGGGAGTGCACTGCACAACGCACTTCAGCATGAACACTGAACTGTCATCTACTCCAAAGGGGTTTAAAAATATTATCTCCAAGTTGTAAAAGACCTGGGAAAACAAACGTGTGAACAGGCCCATTATTATGCACTACCTCATACAAAACACATTAGATATCAATTCAACTTGATCGATATCATCTGCTCAAGTATGTGATACTATGTATTTCATCAATTCGATAAGTGTCAAGCATTTAGAATGTCTGGTGCAGATGCGGTAACGCATGCATTATTTTTCTTGTCAGCACCTAGCTTACAGAGTGAAAACACAAGAATTTAGGAGTTAACACTACCTGGTGAAAAAGCTAGTATTGCTTACATGTGGAAGCCATCTTCTAATGACAAGAGAAGCAGTGATGATTTTTTTTTTTTTAAATGCACTTAATGCTTTAAAAATAAAATAAAAAAAAAAAATAAAAAAAAGCAAACAAGGAACACGCTTGCACTATTCTCTGCAGGGATACCAGCCAAGAACACAGGTCATATTAAAATATGCTACCCTGCTAAACTTCTGCCTGGGGTAGATGGACACTGGTCACTAACACCAATCGAGTCCAAAGCAGGTGGCACGGGTAAAAGGGGTAGAATTAATGTGCAAGTTACCTGCCCGCGCCCCCCCCCCCCCCCCACCACCACCACACACACACACTAATTATATTCCTGCATGGATGATTGGTAAATGAACACAGTAGCACATTGAAGGCCTTCTTGCTATTACCATACTAGTAACACTGCCTGGTGTGCTTAGATGATCTTTTTAGAGTCAGCTATTTTTTATATAATATAATTAAAAAGTGAATTTAAAACATTTATGGGGTATATAAACAAAAAAAAAAAAAAAAAAAACAAAAAAAAAAAAAACACCATACATACTCACGTTCATGCTTAACCACCTCAGCTCTGGAAGATTTTATCCCCTTCATGGCCAGGCCATGGCTACTCAGCACTGCGTTACTTTACATGGTAATTACACGGTCATGCAGCATACCCAAAATTAAATTTATATTTTTTTTTCACACAAATAGAGCTTTCTTTTGGGGGTATTTGATCATCACTGGGTTTTTTAGTTTTGCGATATAAATGAAAAAAGCCTGCAAAATTTTGAAAAAAAAGAAAACATTTTCTACTTTCTGCTATAAAAAATATCCAATAAAATGATTTAAAAAAATCTAATTTCTTATCAATTTTGGCCAAAACTCAGAAGTAGGCTTTTTAGGATGATCCTGGCAAGTCTGATAAGGAGAAACTAGTACAGTACCTGGATAATGTGCACACTAACCCACTCTACTTGGGGGGGGTTGGTTTTGGATGAGTTCACCTGAGCAGTGGTGGAGGTACGTTGCTGAGGTGATGCACTGATGAAAAAACAGTGGACTATAATACACTTTATTTGCACAAGGCACTTTTAATTAGTTTAATAAAGGACATTCAGAGAAGCATACATGTAATGTGGTTCTTGAACTTTAATGTTTAACTATTTGCCTACTGCGAACTTTGACCCCCTTCCTGCCCAGGCGGATTTTCATTTGTCAGCGCTTTTAGACTTTGAATGAGAATTGCAACACTGTACCCATATGAAATTTTTATAAATGTTTTTTTTCCACAACATAAAAATAGAGCGTTCTTTTAGTGGTATTTAATCACCAAAAAAAAAAAAAAAATGTGGTTTCTGTTTTAACCACTTGCCAACTGCCTAACTATAAATGTACATCATTACTTTACAGTTAAATACTAGGGTTATGGCTGCAGCTAGATGCCATAACCCAGGTACCTTTTTTTCCCCTCAGGCGGTCGGCTTTCTGATAAAAGTGATCTCAGCGATCACTTTCATATGCGATTGAAGAGGTGCCCCCCTCCCGTCGCTTTCTAAGCGTTTCAGAGCCATAGTTAAGCCTGGAACCGATCTGGTGCGGCCGATGGCTAGGCAGGAAGTCGAGTGAGGGCAAGATAGCCCCCACTAAGCTCTATGCCCTTAGAGGACTGGAGAGACGTCCGACATCACTTTTGGCTCTCGGGCAGACAGAAAGGATTTTTTTTTTTTTTTGCTTTTAAAAAAAAAGGTAAATGAGATTGACCCCAGATCTTTCAATAAAGAGGACCCGTCAGGGAGCGCAGCTACGCACGGCATGCAGTAGGACATGCTGGAGCTAGCTCAGTGGTGAATCCTGCACCACGCTATCCTTCCCTGTACTGACCTGGGACACCTCACATCTGCTGCTGTAGCTGCTCTGCTACATCTGGCTGGGTATATCGCCACGCTGCCATGGCTAGACGAGAGACAGGACCCAAGACTTCCCCCGAAACCCCCGGCCATGATGGTGGCCTCCCGCCTCGCAAAGGAGGCAGCCCAATGGCTGTTTGCCAAAAATCTCTCCCTGAAAGACGTGACATCACACCGGCTGATTGATCCTGGAGAAGGGCTCCTGGAAGCTGATATGGGATCATTGGATGGCGTCCCCAGGTTCCTGGATGACACGCAGACCACAACTCATGCGAGTACTGGGCCTCAGTGGCAGCCTCTGCAGAGAGATGTCTGACATATACAATCAGTGACCTCTGCTAATGCGTCCCGCCTGGAGGACATGGAAAAATGCTTACGCCGGAATAATGTGCGTGCGGTGGGCTTCCCTGAATGGGCAGAGGGCAAAAATCCAGTAGCCTTCATTGAAGCATGGCTCACTGACACCTTTGGCCGTGATGCATTTTCACCCATGTTCGCGGTGGAGAGGGCACACAGGGTCCCAGCAAGGCCGCCACAACAGGGTGCCCCACCACGCCCCTTTTTGTTCCGGCTCATTACCGTTAATTACAAAGACCGCAATGCCATACTGAATACAGCTAGAGCAGTTGGTATCCTTAAAGTTGAGAACGCCAAAGTATCCCTATTTCTGGATTTTTCAGCAGAGGTACAGCGGCAGAAATCCATATTCATGGATATACAGAAAAGGCTGCGTGCCCTCAACGTCCAATACTTCATGCTCTATCCTGCAAAGCTGAAGGTCATTGCCAATGGCACCTTGCACTTCTTTGAAAATCCTGTGGCTGCAGGGCACTGGCTCGACATAGGAATAGGAACAGCACCTGGCACAACACCCTCCTTAGGAACAGTGAGATGTCTCCGGTACTCTTCCTTTGTTTCAAGGGTGCTTTGATGTTAATTAGCAACACGGCATGGACAGCTCTAGCAGTTTGGTTTCCCTACATTGCACAAAGTAACTGTTCTTTTATCTTGGTTCAATAGCACGAACCACAATGGTCCTGCGTGGACTCTTTCCCCTATATGTTTGGGGATGTTTTTGTTTTTCTAGGGCCCAGTTGGCCGAAAACTGTACTAACTCTGACCTAATACAATCGATTCTCCCTTTAACCACTTTCTCTTCACAGGTGGGACTTTTAAAGATCTTAACACCACTATGTTTCAAGCATCCACTAGGTGGCGTAAGAATCTCATCATTGATCTCTTGGTGAGATTGGTATTTTCAGGTTCACATTGTATTTACCTCAGCCTAAGGCTTGAATTGGGTAATGTGGCAGTTATATCCTATGGAGGAGGAGAGCCCTTAGGCTTTCCCTCCCTTTCCAACAGTGTCAAGGATGGCACAAAACACTGCCAAAAGGCTTTGTTATTTATAACATGGTATGTAAGAGGCATGGGGGACAAAATTAAGTTGGGTGCAATTTTTAAATATTTCAGTAGGTTACAACCTCATTTGATCTGTCTCCAGGAGAAGGGTCTGCAACCTGACTCTGTCCATCTGCTGCGTTCTCGCGAATTCCTAAACACAATTCTGCTCCACCCACTCATCTTACTCCAGAGGAGTCAGTATGTTGATATCTGCCAATGTCTCATTTGAGTGTATTCAGCAGCGGATTGACAGAGGGCAGATTTGTCTTTTTATTATGAAAGTTAAAATTGGTTTTACATGTATTATTGCAGCAATATATATCCCTCCGCCCTTCTCTGTGGACTCCCTTAAGAATCTAGCTCAATTTATTGCATTGCATCCCGATGTGCCGGTGATGGCTTTGGGTGATTTTATCAACACCTTGGATCCACACCTAGACAGGTTGTCACTGACGCCAAGCCCTGCTAAGTCTGCCACTCTTAAAACCATTTTTACCTCCCTGCTCTCCAAACTGGGACGTCATGATGTGTAGCGAGAGAGGCACGCTGCTGTTAGGTGTTACTCTTGCTACTCAGCCACACATGATGGACTCTCCAGTATTGACCTAGGTCTGGGGAATGCGGTGCTTCTGCAGCATGTACGCGATTCAGCGTATGAACCCCGTCTACTCTCTGATCACTCCCCCTTCTGGGTACGGCTAGATGTTACGGTATCCTTGGGTGAGCCATTGTGGAGAGTATTGCTGTAAGGTATTGCTGCGATCGTTAGAGCGAGAGCAATAATTCTAGTGCAACACCTCCTCTGTAAGGCCCCTTTCACACTGGGGCGTTGGCCCCAAAGCGCCGCTATTTTTAGCGGCACTTTACCATCTTTTTTGGGGGTTTTCGGCCGCTAGTGGGCGGTTTTGACACCCGCTAGCGGCCGAAAAAAGGTTTAAAATGACCCGCAAAGCAGCGATTTGCCAGCGGTTCTGCAGCGGTGCCCATTCAGTTCAATGTGCAGAAGCGGTGAAGGAGTAGTGTATACACCGCTCCAAAGATGCTGCTTGCAGGACTTTTACCGTCCTGCAAGCACACCGCTCCAGTGTGAAAGCCCTCGGGCTTTCACACTGGAGAGAAGGGTGAGGCGCTTTACAGACGCTATTTTTAGAGCTGTAGCGCCTGTAAAGCGCCTCAGTGTGAAAGGGGTCTAACACTTAACAGGTAACCTGTAAAAAAAAAAAAAAAAAAAAATGAAAGCGTCGCCTATGGATATTTTAAGTACCGTAGTTTGTCGTCATTCCACGAGTGTGGGCAATTTTAAATACATATGTAAGGTATCTATTTACTCGGCGTAACATCATCTTTCACATTATACAAAAGAAGTTGGGCTAACCTTTCTGAATTTTTTTTGTTTTTCAATAAAAAAAAAATGTATTTTTTTTTTTGCGTTTGAAAGACCACTATGCAAATACGGCATGAAAAAAAAAATTGCAATGACCGCTATTTTATTCTTTAGGGGTTTCTGCTAAAGAAAAATATATAATGTTTGGGGGGTTCTAAGTAATTTTCTAGCAAAAATACAGATTTTTACTTGTGAACAACAAATGTCAGAAAAAGGCCCAGTCAGCAAGTGGATAAAATGTTGCACACTGGTAATTTTCTCCTTCACTGATGTGTGCTGTTAAGGCTGCACTGATGATCAGTGCACCGATTATCAGTGTAGTAGTCCCTTTTCACACTTGCTGGTTACCGGCTCCCATCATGCTGTGACAGAATGTGAGAAGAGGTATGCTAATAACCAGCAAGTGTGTTTATATTGTGATCATCTGTGATTGGACACAGTTGATCACATGGTAAAGGGCCGCTGTGATTGGCCCTTAACCCCAATCACAGAACGTGTCGGATGCGCACTGGGGGCATGGTTTACGGAGGACGTCAATAGATGGCCTCCCACAACCGGACGACCATGCTGTAGTCGTCATTCAGCAATAGTGCAGTTGGCAAGTGGTTAACCACTTAACAACCGGCCCATAGCCGAATGACGGCTACAGGGCGGTTTCTTTACTCTGGGAGGGCGTCCAGGGACGTCCTCCCAGAATTCCCCTCTCGCGCGCCCCCTGGGGCGCACACCCAAGCACATCCATGACCGGCGGGTCCCGAGGACCTGGCGCAACACGGATCCCGGTCAATGGCCGCTGATCGCGGCCATTTACCATGTGATCGCTCCGTCAAATGACGGAGCGATCACATGTAAACAAACCGGCGTCATCTCATGGCGCCGGCTCCTCTCCTCCCCTCTCTGTACCAATCGGTACACTGTGAGCGGAGAGGGGGATGGATGGATGGCAGCAGCGCTGTGGGCTGGATGTGTAGTGCCCACAGCGCTGCTCAGTGACATCCAGCCATCCATCCATGCTCAGCCATCCTTAATGCTCTGCAATGCCCTGTACTACTCTGCAATGCCCCGCCACACCCCGCCATACGCTGTGATACCCAGCCATGCTCGGCCATACCCAGCCATGCTGTGGAAGTCTCACACATGTGGTATCGCCGTACTCAGGAGGAGTAGGAGAATCTATTTCGGGGTGTCATTTTTGGTATGTACATGCTATGTTTTAGAAATATTGTATAATTGGACAACTTTGTGTTAAAAAAAAAAAAAATGCGTTTTAACCACTTCCCGCCCGCCGGCTGTCATATGACGTCCTTGACTTTGTGCGGGGATATCTGAATGATGCCTGCAGCTTCAGGCATCATTCAGATATTAACTTTTTTAGCCGGCGATTCCCTACACCATAAGAATGATCATAGCGGCTGTTCCACTGCTTGATCGTTCTTACGGGTGGCAAGAGGGGACGTCCCCCCCTCCCGCCGCCCTCCGGTGCTTCTACCGACTCACTGCTACGATCAAAGCCAGGATCGGTTTTTTTTTTGTTTTTTTGTTTTTTATTTCAGGCTTCCCAGCCTAGAGGTGAGATGTGGGGTCTTATTGACCCCATATCTCACTGTAAAGAGGACCTGCCATGTTCCTATTACAAGGGATGTTTAAATTCCTTGTAATAGGAATAAAAGTGGTCAAAAAACTTTTTTTTTGGAAAAAAAGCGTCAAACTAAAATAAAGTAAAATGAACAATAAAAAAAAAAAAAAAAAATTTTAAAGCGCCCCTGTCCCTGTGTGCTCGCATGCAGAAGCGAACGCATACGTAAGTCCCGCCCACATATGAAAACGGTGTTCAAACCACACATCTGAGGTATCACGGCGATCGGTAGAGCGAGAGCAATAATTTTGGCCCTAGACCTCCTCTATAACTCAAAAAATGTATCCAGTAAAAAATTTTAAAGCATCGCCTATGGGGATTTTTAAAGTAGCGAAGTTTGGCGCCATTCCACAAGCGCGTGAAATTTTGA
This sequence comes from Lithobates septentrionalis, assembly GCA_037952835.1. NCBI lineage: Eukaryota > Metazoa > Chordata > Amphibia > Anura > Ranidae > Lithobates > Lithobates septentrionalis. The sequence goes on from JBBDGP010003357.1 coordinate 353,267, forward strand.
AAGGTGACATGTTGGGTATCTATTTACTCAGCGTAACTTCATCCTTCACATTATGCAAAAACATTGGGCTAACTTTACGGTTTTGTTTTTTTTTTTTTTAAGCACACAACTGTTTTTTTTCCAAAAAAAAACGCGTTCGAAAAATTGCTGCGCAAATACCGTGCGAGATAAAAAGTTGCAATGACCGTCATTGTATTCTCTAGGGTCTTTGCTAAAAAAAAAACATATATAATGTTTTGGGGTCCTATGTAATTTTCTAGCAAATAAAATGATGATTTTTACATGTAGGAGAGAAATGTCAGAATTGGCCTGGATGCCCCAGAACGCCTGAAGGTGCTCTGTGCATGTTGGGCCTCTGTATGTGGCCACGCTGTGTAAAAGTCTCACACATGTGGGATCGCCATACTGAGGAGTAATAGCAGAATGTGTTTTGGGGTGTTAGGTTGCTTGTTAGGGTCTCAAGAATATAGATAGGTTGTCAGTACTTCAGGTGTGATCAATTTTCAGATATTGGCACCACAGCTTTTGGACTCTATAACTTTCACAAAGACCAAATAATATCCACCGATTTTGGTTATTTTTACCAAAGATATGTAGCGGTATAAATTTTGGCCAAAATATATGAAGAAAAAATACTAAATTTGCAAAATTTTATAACAGAAACGAAGAAAAATGCATTTTTTTTACAGATTTTTCGGTCTTTTTTCTTTTATAGCGTAAAAAATAAAGAACCCAGCGGTGATTAAATACCACCAAAAGAAAGCTCTATTTGTGTGAAAAGAAAGGACAAAAATTTCATATTGGTACAGTGTTGCATGACCGAGTAATTGTCATTCAAAATGTGAGAGCACCAAAAGCTGAAAATTGGTCTAGTTATTAAGGGGGTTTAAAGTGGAGTTCCACCCACTTTTACAACTCTTCAGCATCCCTCACTAAACTGTGTTCTGTAAACAAATTAGATATTTTTTTATTTTTTTTCTCAGCACCTACTGTATATCTGCTGTGTTCATTTTTCACTTGCTCCTCCCTGGCCGCGGCCCATCGCATCATTTCCTGTTTGCAATGCCTTCTGGGAAGGGGCGGCAACTTCCTCTGAAATTGCCGTTGCTATGGAAACCTGACCTGAAACCTATTACATTGCTTGTGCTTCACTGAGCATGTGGGGCGGCAACTTCCTCTGAAACTGCCGTTGCTATGGAAACCTAACCTGAAACCTATTACACTGCTTGTGTTTCACTGAGCATGTGCGAGATCTGCAAGGATGAGATCCAGGAAGAAATACAGTCTGGCTTCAGATGCCCACACTTAAGATGGCCACGGCCTGCTGTAAGTTTATAAAATAACAAACTACTGCTATAAACTAACAAAACAGACCTTAGTTTACAGACTAACTTTACTAGAATACATTAAGCTTGTGTATTATAGGGGTATTTTTATTTAAAAAGTATAATTTCGGCCAGAACACCACTTTAAGTGCCCAGTGGTTAAAGAGCGTTGTGTAATATGAGAACAATTAAGAAAGAAATTGCCCCAGCGTAGACTTTATAGGCAGGTTAGGGGAGTGTGAAAAAGTAATACAAGGAGTTGACTTTTGTGTCCGGCTATACCTGCATGTGCCCTGCTGAGTCAAGTCTGATGTCCCGCTGTAAGATACCAAGAATATTCATGTCTTGTACATGAGGGTTACTTGTAAGTGTGCATTTTGATCCTGGCATATTATGGTCCATATGTTAACCTTATTTATTGAATATTTTATTGACGGTTTCTTTATTGTGTCTATAGATTTTGTGCACCCTTTTCTTCTTCCCTGGAGGAAGAATATACAAAACATTTTCCGAAACGCGTTGGTTTCGGGTTCAGCTGTGAACACCTTGAAGCCTGTTGGGCCATTAATCCATCCTGGCTGGCTCGGTGCTCCAGCCCACCTTACGAATTAGGTGCTTGTTTTGTTATTTTATCATCATGGTATGCGCTTATTTATTTTATTGTCCCCTCTTTTATTATGAGACAAATAAACTTTGTTATATTTTATACCTTGTATTACTTTTTCACACACATTCCCCCAACGTGCCTATAAAGTCCACGCCGGGGCAATTTAATTCTTCATTGCATTTGGGATGCTGGCAGGTGTCTTGGGGTTTCCACAGTGGTTCATTAGCTCCTCCCCCTTTACATGTAATATGAGAACAAGTCATTCATTCTAAAAAGCACTGCAAATGCACTTTGCTGACAGACGTGAATTGCAGCACGTCTATGTACGAACATGTGTTGCGACGTGCTGGAACAAATGGTGCGCTGACAGCCCTTTCTTTTTAAAGGAGCTGTCTTAACACAATGCAGATTATTGCACGACATACTGTAATGCCGTTTAAAGCACCACAAAGGATGTCAATAGGGTGCTCTGCAGTCTGTGGAATTCACGCTCAACCGCGTGACTCCGGATCAAGCAATTCAAGGAGAGCCAAAGACGGGCACCTGGGAGAAGGTAAAGAGACGATCCCTGTGAGGGACCCCTTGCAGATGTCAGAACATTGAGAAAAGGTTGAGAAAAAAAAAAAAAAAAAAAAAAAAAACTTTAGCTTTAATTTGTGCCTGTGAAAAATGGACGTTCAGGGAAGCAGCACTGAAAGCTGCAAACTATATGTGCTGGGGTAAAATTTAACTAATAGTTTACTGGGGAACGTTTATTTTATTTTTTGCTCAGGCCGAATATCGTAACATGGAAGAAACCTAAAAGGAGATTTCAGTGCTTATCCATGCTTTGATCTATGTACAGTGCCTTGCAAAAGTATTCAACCTCCTTGTCTTTTTACCCATTTTGTTACATTACAGCCTTTAGTTCAATGTTTTTTTAATCTGAATTATATGTGAAGGATAAGAACACAATAGTCTAAGTTGGTGAAGTAAAATTAGAAAAATATATACATAAAACTAAAATTTTTCAGAAATTAAAAACTGAAAATTGGCATGTGCGTATGTATTTACCGCCCCTTTGTTATGAAGCCCATAAAAAGCTCTGGTGCAACCAATTACCTTCCGAAGTCACAATTAGTGAAATGATGTCCACCTGTGTGCAATCTAAGTGTCACCTGATCTGTCATTGCATATACACACCCCCTTTTTGAAAGGCCCCAGAGGCTGCAACACCTAAGCAATAGGCAGTGGCATCACTAACCAAACACTGCCATGCAGACCAAAGAACTCTCCAAACAAGTAAGGGACAATGTTGTTGAGAAGTACAAGTCAGGGTTAGATTATAAAAAAATATCCAAATCTTTGATGATCCCTAGGAGCACCATCAAATCTATCATAACCAAATGGAAAGAACATGGCACAACAGCAAACCTGTCAAGAGACGGCCACACACCAAAACTCATGGACTGGGCAAGGAGGGCATTAATCAGAGAGGCAGCACAGAGACCTAAGGTGACCCTGGAGGAGCTTCAGAGTTCCACAGCAGAGACTGGAGTATCTGTACATATAGTTACATAGTTAGTAAGGTTGAATAAAGACACCAGTCCATCCAGTTCAACCTGAGCGAGTGTGGGTGCGTATCTACAATCATCCCTATTTATTTAATTGTACCCATATAGCGCTGCCAATTCACGCAGCACTCCACACATACATCGTACACCCACATTGGTCCCTACCCTCAAGAAGCCCACAATCCAAGGTCCCCAACTCACATTCATATACTAGGGCCAATTCTTTTGAACAGAAGCCAATTAACCTACCAGCATGTCTTTGGAGTGTGGGAGGAAACCGGGAGGAAACCCACGCAGGCACAGGGAGAACATGCAAACTCCAGGCAGGTAGTGTCGTGGTTGGGATTTGAACCAGCGACCCTTTTTACTGCTAGACAAGAGTGCTACCCACTACACCACTGTGCTGCCCACACAGGATGAAAATAAGCCGTACGCTCCATAGAGTTGGGCTTTATGGCAGAGTGGCAAGAAGAAAGCCATTACTTTCAGCAAAAAACAAAATGACATGTTTTGAGCTTGCGAAAAGGCATGTGGGAGACTCCCAAAAAGTATGGAGGAAGATGCTCTGGTCTGATGAGACTAAAATTGAACTTTTTGGCCATCAAAGAAAACGCCATGTCTGGTGCAAACCCAACACATCACATCACCCAAAGAACACCATCCCCACAGTGAAACATGGTGGTGGCAGCATCATGCTGTGGGGATGTTTTTTAGCAGTTGGGACTGGGAAACTGGTCAGAGTTGAGGGAAAGATGGATGGTGCTAAATACAGGGATATTCTTGAGCAAAACCTGTACCACTCTGTGTGTGATTTGAGGCTAGGACGGAGGTTCACCTTCCAGCAGGACAATGACCCCAAACACACTGCTAAAGCAACACTTGAGTAGTTTAAGGGGAAACATGTAAATGTGTTGGAATGGCCTAGTCAAAGCCCAGACCTCAATCCAATAGAAAATCTGTGGTCAGACTAAAGCCTCATACACCCGATCGGACTTTCCAATGGTAAATGTTCGATGACAGGCTGTTGGCGGTAAATCTGACCATGTGTATGCTCCATCGGACAATTGTCTGATTTTCTGCTGACAAATGTTGGCTAGCATTTTTTAAAATTTGCCGCAAACAAATGTCTGTGGTCGGATTTTCCGAGCGTGTGCGCACACAAGTCCAAAGTACAAATACTTGCTTAGAAGCAAGGACAAGCCAGAGTAGCTCCGGTGCGAATTGCACAAGAGTCCGTGTGTGTCTTTTGGTCCGTTTCAGGTCCCAATTTAGCCAAAAATGCAGGCTGAAATCGGACCTGAAACGGAGAACAGGGATGCACCAGAACCCTGCTGTGAGCCTCTCCGTGCGGCAGTGTGAACCCACCCTTAAAAAGGAAGTAAACTCTGCTTTACTTTGTTTTTATGACAATATTACAAAAACGAGCAAAGTATTAGCAGTCATTCAACATTGTAATATTTTTAAAGACGATTCAGAACTACCTTTTTTCGGGTTATAAAAAAGGCAGCGATCAATAGCCTGACAAATATAGATTTAAATGTGATAGTTTTGCAAGAGAGTTTACAACCACTTTAAAAAGGGATACATTTTTCTTGAGCTTTTCTTGCGCCAAAAGGTGGCGATAATGGCCAGGAATAAATTAATATTTTTTTAAATTTAATGATTTTAATTAAAAAGTTGAGTATAATACAAATTTTTATAAATAATATTGTCTCGCATTTATTTTTCGGAAAGTGCATTTTCAGTTTCGGCAGCAAAATTTCCATTCGGTGCACCTCTAAGCATTTTTTGCTAGAAAATTACTTCTAACCCCCAAACATTATACGTTTTTTGTTTTTTTTTTTTTCCCTTTTAGCAAACACCCTAGGGAATAAATCGGCGATCGTTGTAATTTTTACCATCACACGGTATTTGCGCAGTGATTTAGCAAAAGCAATTTTTGGGGAAAAACTTTAATGAATTTAAAAAAAAAAAAAACCACAATATTTACCACAATTTTTTGTATAACGTGAAAGATGATGTTACGCAGAGTAAATGGATACCCAACATGTCATGCTTTAAAATTGTGCACACTTGTGGAATAGCGTAGGCGACGCTTTAAACGCATTTACAGGTTACCTGTTTAGAGTTACAGAGGAGGTCCAGCGCCAGAATTATTGCTCTCGCTCTAACGTTTGCGGTGATACCTTACGTGTTGTGCGAATACCGTTTAAATAGGCATGCCTGACTTACGTACGCGTTCACTTCTAATTTTACTTTTTTTTTTTACTTGGAAATAAGGATGACAGGTCCTCTTTTTGGAGAGATCTGACCTCAAATATCTTTTTAAAAGCAAAAGATCAAAAAAAAAAAAAAAATTGGTTTAAAAATGTATTTACTGGATCGGAAGTAAAGTCATGCCATTGCTTCGTTCCTCCAAGGCCATCGAGGCGATAAAAGAGTATTAACTCTTCGATCGCCTATGAGAGCAGCTGGGCGCACCGGTTTTCAAAGCGGCGGGAGGGGACCTTCCCCCGCCCTCATCGCTCGCCGGTGTTTAATCGGGCTTACCGTTTCCGTTGGTTCACCCAAGAAATACCGGCGATCGGTGGTGGCAAGGGAACGTCCCCTCCCGCCGCTGTGAAAAATCGCTCCAGATTCATGAGAAAGCCGACTGCCAGCTGCAAATAACAACTATACCAGGGTTATGGCTGATATCTTCAGCCGTAATCCCGGTAAACCGCGTGCAAATTGCAACGTACATATACATATTGCAGTCGGCAAGTGGTTAAATTAACCCAGTGCAGAATAGCAAAAAATGGCCTGGTCATGAAGGGAGAAAAACATTCCGGAGGACAAGGGGTTAAAGTGGTTGTAAGTCCATACATATACCCAGTGAAGTATGTGGCCTTAGGTGATACACGGAAATGAAATAAATTCTCCTACATAAGTTGTACCTTTTCATCTGCAGTATTCTCTCCTCTACAGATGTTCTAAGGCCCAAATTTAAAAAGCTTGTCTGGGCTTTCAGAAAAAAGGGGGTAGAGAGCTGAAATGAGGTGAGGAGAGCTGATCAGAGGGAAGAGACACCCCCCCATTCACACAGGAACAGAGCTGAGGCTGTTAATCAGCTGGAGGTCCATCCCCCGATTCTCTTACAATTCTCTCACGATTCTCGTAGTGAAACATCATCTTTCACATTTATAAAAAAAAAAAAAAAAAAAAAAAAAAAATTGGGCTAACTTCACGGTTTGCTTTTTTTTTTTTTTTTTTTTTTTTTTTTTTTTATTAACTGGCCAAGTTCATTCCTTTGATCTAAGCCCCGGTTCTCACAGGGGCGACTTGTCAGGTGACCTAGCCGCCTGACAAGTCGCTTCCCGTTCTCTACTATGGAACCGTTCTAATAGGAGCGACGCAAGTCGCTCCGACTTAGAAAAAGGTTCCTGTAGTATTTTTGGGGCTTAACATGAATGGAATTAACATGAATTGTTTGAGGATTTGCATCATTTAATTTACAGAACATGTCCACAACTTTGAAGATTTTTTTTTTATTATTGTGAAGCAAACAAATAGGACAAAGTAACAGAAAAAGTCAATGTGCATAACTATTCACACCCCTAAAGTCAATACTTTGTAGAGCCACCTTTTGCGGCTATCACAGCTCTAACATTGGAGATAACTATAAACAAAGTAACATTTCATTCTTAGATCAAAAGGAATGAACTTGGCCTGTAAATAATAAAAAAAAAAAAAAAAAACAGTGAAGTTAGCCTAATTTTTTTTTTGTATAAATGTGAAAGATGATGTTACGCCACGAGAATCGGGAGAGAATCGTGATCTTTATTCTTAGCAAGAAAAATAGCAATTCTCATTTTAGCCAGAATTGTGTAGCTCTACATGCAGACATATTTTAATGCAGAAGATCTCTTCTGCAATAAAGAGCCTGCCTGCTCACTGTTTATGACAGCGGAGGTTTAGTTCTGCTATAATCGTACACCCGCAGGAATGGCCGTGGTCTGCCTGTACAGAATGCACAGGTGTTCCATGCATCCCCGTGTACTGACACAGTCGCTGCTCCCAATTTGACATCTGGGTGTGCGTTCCTCCATGCAGACAGTGCGAGTTCAGGGGCATGTGCCTGCATCTGTTATACTGGAAGCAGTGGCTGTGTCTGTGCAACTCCTGCATCCCAATTGACATAAATGGGACTGCTTGCATAGGAATGTATAGAACTGTGTACATCCTTTGCAGGCACACCCTGTAGTATGAACGAGACTTTAAAGTGGTTGTAAACCGCAGACATGAAATATGAATAAAGCATATCCCTCTACAGCAGGAGTAGGTAACCTTTAGAGAGTTGGAGATCTACTTGACCACCACTGATGAAGTCAAAGATCACCGGGCACAGTGTCCTGTTAGGGCTGGTCCACACCAGAAGGTGATGCCAGAAAAACAGGTTCTATGTGTGTTTCCTGCACAGAGTTCAAAACGCATTGCTTTTGTGATCTACTGCGGGTGATCTTAAACGCAGTGGACAAAAAACAAAAAAGTATTACAAGAGAGAGGAGGGCCAAGGAGTTCCACTGAGCTCTCCTCTGTTCACTGATAAACAGCAGCAGAGGAGGTTGTGGGCGGAGAGAGACAGCTAGCAATAGAAGGCCGGGGTCAGTGGCACAGACCCGTTCCTGGTCTGCCTGTCACCTACCTGGGGTCGACAGGCAGCCCGCGATCTATGGGTTGCCGACCCCTGCTCTACAGTGTGCACTTGTCTTGTCCAGAGCACTAAGTGCAATTTTTGTCTGCTGCTTTGTTCCACTGCTATCAGCATAAATCACTTCTGACAAGTTTACCTGACACCAAGAGAAAAACGGTGACAGGGGATGGACCTCCAGCTGATTGACAGCCTCAGCTCCGTTCCTGTGTGAAGGGGGTATCTCTTCCCTCTGATCAGCTCTCCTCACCTCATTTCAGCTCTCTACCCCCTTTTTTCCTGAAAGCCCAGACAAGCTTTATAAATTTGGGCCTTAAAACATCTGTAGAGGAGAGAATATTGCAGATGAAAAAAGGTTCAACTTATGTAGGAGAATTTCTTTTTTATTTCTGTGTATCACCTAAGGCCACACACTTCACTGGGTATATGTATGGACTTACAACCACTTTAACCCCTTGTCCTCTGGAATGTTTTACCCCCTTCATGACCAGGACATTTTTTGCTATTCGGCACTGGGCTAATTTAACCACTTGCCGACTGCAATATGTATATGTAAGATATCAGCCATAACCCTGGTATAGTTGTTATTTGCAGCTGGCGGTCGGCTTTCCCATGAACGTGGAATGATTTTCAAAGCGGCGGGAGGGGACGTTCCCCTGCCACCACCACTCGTCGGTGTTTCTCGGGTGAACCAACGGAAAGGGTAAGCCCGATGAACACCAGTGGGGACGGGGGGAAGATCCACTCCCGCCGCTTTGAAAACCAGCGGTGCGTCCAGCTGCTCTCATAGGCGATCAAAGAGTTAATACTCTTTGATGGCCTTGGAGGAACGAAGCAACGGCATGACTTTTTTTTTTTTTTTTTTTAAACCAAAATAATTTTTTTTAATCTTTTGCTTTTAAAAGAAAGATATTTGGAGTCAGATCTCCCCAAAATGAGGACCGCTCATCCTTATTTCAAAGTAAAAAAAAAAAAAGTAAAATTAGAAAAAAAAAATATAAAGTGCTGCATCCCTCCGTGCTCACGCGCAGAAGCGAAAGCATACGCAAGTCAGGCACGCATATGTAAACGGTATTCGCACAACACGTAAGGTATCACCGCAAACAGAGCGAGAGAAATAATTTTGGCACTGGACCTCCCCTGTAACTCTAAACAGGTAACCTGTAAATGCGTTTAAAGCGTTGCCTATGGAGATTTTTAAGTACTGTAGTCTGTCGCTATTCCACAAGTGTGCGCAATTTTAAAGCATGACATGTTAGGTATCTATTTACTCAGCGTATCATCTTTCACATTATACAAAAAAATTGTTGTAAATATTGTTTTTTTTTTTTTAATTCATTAAAATTTTTCCCCAAAAATTGCTTTTGCGAAATCACTGCGCAAATACCGTGTGACGGTAAAAATTGCAACGATCGCCGATTTATACCCTAGGTTCTTTGCTAAAAGAAAAAAAAAAAAAAAAAAAAAAAAACGTATAAAGTTTGGGGGGGTTATAAACAATTTTCTAGCAAAAAATGCTAGAGGTGCACCGAATGGATATTTTGCTGCCGAAACCGAAAATGCACTTTCCGAAAAATAAATGAGAGAGGATATTATATATAAAAAAAATTGTATTATACTTAACTTAATTAAAATCATTAAATTAAAATAAATAGTAACTTATTCTTGGCCATTATCGCCACCTTTGGCGCAAGAAAAGCTCAAGAAAAATGTATCCCTTTAAAGTGGTTCTAAACTCTCTAGCAAAACTTTATCACATTTAAATCTATATTTGTGAGGCTACTGATCGCTGACTGTTACACTTCACTTACTTTATTAATCATATCACAATTAGTGCTGCAAACTTTCACTACATCACCGGCGCATGCCCAGTTCAGTGTTCGATTAGTGGCACGCGATGTGTGTCGTTAACCTAACAACAGCATGCCGGGTATGTGTGTTCCATCGAACGGCACAGTTAGGAAGGCTCGCGATACTGCTCCTTCCTCCTCGGCATCCTGGATCTCCCGCGATCGTGCATGCACGAGATCTCGGCACGGGAACCCAGAGAGGGCGGAAATTAAATCCATAGAGAAGACAAAAGATGGTGCTGCCAATTCCCGGAAGAAGATCTTTTTTATAACACGAAAAAAGGTAGTTCTGAAGTGTTTTTAATAATATTACAATGTTGAATGACTGCTAATACTTTGTTTTTATGACAATATTACAAAAATGAGCAAAGTAAAGCAAAGTTTACTAGCTCTTTAAGGGTGGGTTCACACTGCCACACGGGGAGGCTCACAGCAGGGTTCTGGTGCATCCCTGTTCTGTGACCCGTTTTCAGTAGAGAGTGGGCTGAAATCTGCTCTCTGCTAACATCACAGAGTCGGTCCAGGCTTGGCGACATCACGACCATAGAGGCGGGATCTGCCAGATCCCTGGATGGGCACCCAGCTCAGCAAGCTTGAGCCAGCCGTTCCTGCCCCTCCACAGCCCAGCGCTCCATTGAGCGTAGGGGGGCAGAGAAGATAGCGGTGACTGACAATCAGCAGCTCTCTGCTCATGGAGCTGTGAGAATCAAGCGTTCGGCAGCAATGCTGCATCCACCTAGGGAAGTATGAATCAAAAAAAAAAAAAAGGAGGGAAGGGGAAGAAATACCCCATACCTCTATTTTAAATTTTGTGTATGTCTTCACACTGGTCCGTTGCACTGTTAAAAATTCTTGCTTGCTGAATTTTTGGCCAGAAAAAAAAAAAAAAAAAAAAAAAAAAACACACGCACCTTCCGGTTGAAATGCATTGAAAACGCAGCAAGAACGCACCTGTGTTACATTTTTGATGCGTTTTTTTGAGTCACATGCACTATGAAACACCATAAGCACAGTAAAATCACGTTTTATATATATATATATATATATATATATATATATATATATATATATATACACACACATATATACACACACACACACACACTTGCTTACTGGGCACTTAAACCCCCCTCCTGCCCAGACCAATTTTCAGCTTTCAGCGCTGTCACTCTTTGAATGACAATTGCGTGGTCATACAACACTGTAACCAAATTTTTATCATTTTTCCCCACAAATAGAGCTTTTTTTGGTGGTTTTTAACCACAGCTGGGGTTTTTATTATTTGCTAAACAAAAAAAATGGAAAATTTTGAAAAAAAAAAAAATAAAAAATCATGTTTCATAGTTTGTTATAAAATTTTGCAAACCGGTAATTTTTCTCCTTCATTGATATGCGCTGATGAGGCGGCACTGGTGGGCACAGTTAAGGTGGCACTGGTGGGCACAGTTAAGGTGGCACTGGTGGGCACAGTTAAGGTGGCACTGGTGGGCACAGTTAAGGTGGCACTGGTAGGTGGCACTGTTGCCTACTAGGTGGCACTGGCAGGGGGCACAGAGGAGCTGGCGGCAGCTCGCCATGATCGGGACTGATGTCCCTCTCACAGCCGCTGGTGATCAGCTTTTTTTTTTTTCCTCCTCACACTGTCAGCGCGAGGAGAAAAAATAGCCGATTACCGGCTCTGTTGACATCACATGATCAGCTGTCATTGGCTGACAGCTGATCACGTGGTAAGGGGTCGGGATCGAACCCTTCCTCCGATATGTGATCCAGCGAGTCTCAGACTCGCTGATCACAGAGCATGCTATGCACGCCCTGCAGGGGGCGCGCAGGCCATCAATAGACATACTCCAAGCAAAGCAGGTCCAAGCTGTAGCCATCATTCGGCTATAACCGCGGATCTGAAGAAGTTAAAATTTGGAAACAAAGTGGCAGAAAACGCCTCGCCGGCAAGTGGTGACTAACAATTGCACGGTCATGCAACACTGTACCCAAATGAAATTTATATTAAAAGATAAATAAATTCACACAAATAGAGCTTTCTTTTGGTGGCATTTAATCACCACTTTTTTTTTTCTTATTATATAAACTTTTTTTTTTTATTTCTCCCCATAAAATTTTGAACACACAATACTTTTAACTTTTTTTTTTTTACTAAAAAACACATCCAATTAAAAAAAAAAAAAAAAAAAGGGGGGGTCATTAATTTAGGCCAAAATGTATTCTACTGCATCTTCGATAAAAAACAAAATCCCAATAAGCGTATATTATTTGGTTAACATGAAAGGTATAGCGTCCGGTATAGATACTGGATTTTTTTTCGTTTTTTTCACTGAGATCAATGACTTCTAGTGGAATGCTTATTGCATACCTGATACGTGATTCAGCGCACAGCGGCTGTACTGCTGTAGTAAATGTACCTAGGGCACCTGCTAAGCTATAAAAATAAAGATAGAAGCCGATTGGTTGACCTTTGCAGCTGCTTTTGAGCTTAGTGTGAGGTTCTTCCACTCCCCTACTAAGCTTATTTCCCATTGAAATAAAACAAATGCAATGTACACAAGCCCTAACTGTACAATGAAGGTGTTGTAGGTGTGACCAGGCCTAACAGGCAGGTAATCCTCTCTATATAAATGCAGTAGCAGTGTAGTGGAACAAGCAGTGACACAGGAAGCGTCTAGAGACCTGCAGCTAGGATACATTGACAACTGACTGTACAGCTGCTAGGGAAATGAATACACGACTCTTCTGTCACTAGTCCACAGCAAACAGCAGCCGGGCGCCTCCGAGCTGTCACCAATACAAACGCCCCTTACCGTGCACTGCCAGCAGTCTCCTCTCCTTCCCTGCACCAACAGCTGCTTCCCACCTGCACTCACGAGTCCTTCCGGAAACAGTATGTAAACTGCGCTGCCATTGGCCAAGACACTCTGCCTGCGGATTGGCCAGGCAGCTCAGCATTACATGTGACTAATCAGCTGACCTCTGTACCGTGTAGCCTTGTCTGTGGGGTTATGTACTACTAACGTTAGAGAGAATGCCGTTGCTTGCCACAGAAATGGCAAGTAGGCTAATGTTGCTGCATTCCTGTAAAAAGAATACGAGTTGTCTGCCTGCCAGGTTGGACCCAATGATTTTACCACTTTTTAACCCTTTTCCTGCAAGAGACCTTGCTGTTTTTTGTTTTTCACGCATTTAACCACTTCAGCCCCGGAAGGATTTACCCCCTTCCTGACCAGGCCATCTTTTGCGATATGGCACTGCGTCGCTTTAACTGACAATTGCGCCATCGTGCGGTGCTGTACTCAAATAAAATTGACATCCTTTTTTTCCCCACAAATAGATCTCTCTTTTGGTAGTATTTGATCACCTCTGCGGTTTTTATTTTTTGCGCTATAAACAAAAAAAAAAAGCGACAAAAAAAAATTATTTTTTTTTTACTTTCTGCTATAAAACCTTTTCCCCCCCAAAAAATGTAAAAAAAAACGAATTTATTCATCAGTTTAGGCCGATATGTATTCTGCTACATGTTTTTGGTAAAAAAAAAAATCCCAATAAGCGTATATTGATTGGTTTGCGCAAAAGTTCTAGCGTCTACAAAATAGGGGATAGATTTATTACATTTTTTGTATTTTTTTACTAGTAATGGCAGCAATCAGGGATTTTTAGCAGGACTGCAACATTGACCTAACTGATATTTTTTACCCTTTTTTGGTAACTAGTGACATTATTACAGTAATCAGTGCTAAAAAAATGCACTGTTATTGTACAAATGACACGGGCGTTAACATGAGGGGTTAAATGTTTTCCCCACAGGTGTCTTCTAACTGTATGGGGGACACACACTAAGCAGGAAGACAGGATCTGTGTTACTTGCCCTGTCAGAACAGAGATCTGCCTTGTTTACAATTAAAGCGGAGTTCCGCCAATTTTTTTTTTTAAGTCAGCAGCTACAAATACTGCAGCTGCTGAATTTTAAAATAAGGACACTTACCTGTCCAGGGTGCCCGCGATGTCGGTACCCGAAGCCGACCCGCCCCTCGGCTCTCGGGTGGAGGTGCTGCCATCTTCGGTAAGGGAATCAGGAAGTGAAGCCTTGCAGGCTTCACAGCCTGGTTCCCTACTGCGCATGCACGACTCGCGCTGCATGATCCCACTGGTCCCTGCTGTATTCTGGGACCTGTGTGTCTCCCAGAAGACAGCGGGGGGGGGGCGAAAAGGCGCCGGAAGTGGCGTAGATACCCGCGGGTGGCTCATCTCAGCTATCTATGCCCGGAAGTGGATTATACAGGTATCTGCTCCCCCCCTCCCCCCTGAAAGGTGCCACATGTGACACCGGAGGGGGGGATGGATTCCAAAAAGCGGAAGTTCCATTTTTGGGTGGAACTCCGCTTCAACAATTGCGGGTGGTCAGCAGATATCGAGTCCGCCGGACCCACGGATTGGCTCCAGTGGAGCGCACAGGCCCACAAAAGCGAGGTCCGGAGCCGATGTACACCTAAGGCGATTTGCAGGATCGTGCCACCTTGCCGCAGTATAATGACGGCAGCTGGTCGGCAAGTGGTTAAAAAATAATTTTAGGCCTGACGATTCCTTAAAACCCCCCAACACGTATATTTTCTGAGAGCAGACATGCTAGAGAATAAAATGAGTGGTAGTTCCATTTTTCCATTTTTTTTTTATGTTACATGATACTAGCGCAAAGGTCAAGGAAATGCAAAATTTCACTACAAGAGTACAGTAAAGTAAATTTTTGGGCAAACAAAACAAAACGATATATATCCACTTCAGGACTGTCCACCACACTTATACCAAGGCAGGGTGGCCTTGCTGTGCTGACTCACGTACTGTATATGTACGTGATTTGGCATTACTTGGTAGGGTACACATATCCGCACAAGCCAATCAGCGTGTCCTGGCCAATGATTTATGGCCAGAGTCCGCCGATCTGATGAGAGAATGACAGAAGAGAGCCCTGTGTAGGTAAACAACACAGGACTCTCTATTGACAGCAGTGATGTGCTGTTTTTTGTTTCCTCCCAGCAAAGCCTTGTCTCCGCCGGCTGCCATTTTTAGGAAGACCAGGAACGAAGCCCCTGCGTCGCCGCCCACCCTCCGCCCCGCTCCGCCTCGCCCCGCCTACCCCCCGCCCCGCTGCCGGTCTGTTATGGAAAGGGGCGGGGGTTCTATTGTAACCACACGGCCGGCAGAGGGAGACACTATTTTGTATACCCCCTCTGTTCTGCAATGGCGGCGGAGACCTACTAGGACACCTGAGGTAAGGGGGGGTGCACTGCTGGGGACATCTGATGTAAGGGGGGGCTCCGCTTGTGACACCTGATGTGAGGGGGGGCTCCGCTGGGAACATCTGATGTAAGGGGGGGGCTCCGCTAATGACACCTGATGTAAGGGGGGGCTCCGCTTGTGACACCTGATGTAAGGGGGGCTCCGCTGGTGACATCTGATGAAAGGGGAGGCTTTGCTGGTGGCACCTGATGTAAGGGGGGGCTCCGCTGGTGACACCTGATGTAAGGGGGGGCTCCGCTTGTGATACCTGATGTATGGGGAGACTCCGCTGGGAACATCTGATGTAAGGGGGGGGCTCCGCTGATGACACTTGATGTAAGGGGGGGCTCCGCTGGTGACACCTGATGTAAGGGGGGCTCCGCTGGGGACATCTGATGTAAGGGGTCTCCGCTGGTGACACTTGATGTAAGGGGGGCTCCGCTGGTGACACCTGATGTAAGGGGGGGCTCCGCTGGTGACACCTGATGTAAGGGGGGCTCCGCTGGTGACACCTGATGTAAAGGGGGCTCCGCTGGGGACACCTGATGTAAGGGGGGGCTCTGCTGGGGACATCTGATGTAAGGGGGGGCTCCGCTGGTGACACCTGATGTAAGGGGGGGCTCCGCTGGTGACACCTGATGTAAGGGGGGCTCTGCTGGGGACATCTGATGTAAGGGGGGGGCTCCGCTGGTGGCACCTGATGTAAGGGGGGCTCCGCTGGGACATCTGATGTAAGGGGGGCTCCGCTGGGGACATCTGATGTAAGGGGGCTCCACTGGGGACATCTGATGTAAGGGGGCTCCGCTGGGGACACCTGATGTAAGGGGGGCTCCGCTTGTGACACCTGATGTAAGAGGGAGCTCCGCTGGGAACATCTGATGTAAGGGCGGGCTCCGCTGGGAACATCTGATGTAAGGGGGGGGCTCCGCTGGTGACACCTGATGTAAGGGGGGCTCTGCTGGGAACATCTGATGTAAGGGGGGGCTCCGCTGGGAACATCTGATGTAAGAGGGGGCTCCGCTGGTGAAACCTGATGTAAGGGGGGGCTCCGTTGGGGACATCTGATGTAAGGGGGGACTCCGCCGGTGACACCTAATGTAAGGGTGGCTCCGCTGGTGACACCTGATGTAAGGGGAGGCTCCGCTGGGGACACCTGATGTAAGGGGAGCTCCGCTGGTGACACCTGATGTAAGGGGGGGCTCCGCTGGGGACACCTGATGTAAGCGGGGGCTCCGCTGGGGACATCTGATGTAAGGGGGGGCTACGCTGGGGACATGTGATGTAAGGGAGGGCTCCGCTGGGGCACCGGATGCAAGGACGAACTCTGCTGGGACACCTGATGCAAGGACGGACTCTGCTGGGGGCACCTGATGCAAGGACAGACTCTGCTGGGGTACCTGATGCAAGGACGGATGGCTGGTGGCAGGCGACGTGGCAGGTAAAACGCTCAGGGATCCCACTGATTCGGCATTATGGTGAGTTGAATGATTTCATTTTATATTACAATGTAATAATAGAAATAATGCACTTCAATCATCCTGACACCATAACAAGCATGGTGCCGAGATGATTGAAGTGCTAACACCAGGTGTTTGGAGTATCTTTATCTGCTGATTGTTAAACTTTCTAGAATACACATATTTCCATTGTTGTGTAGGATCTGGGGCTGCTGTCCCTCCATCCCTCTCCCCCCCTTTCCCTCTCCATCCCTCATTCATCTCAGACTCTAACCACACCCTCTTTGAGCCACACCTACTTAAGACACGCCCACCATTTTGCGTAAACCATGCCCATTTTTCGCCTTTTTACTTTCCCCTGTGCCACGCCTACAAACGCATGCCCCGCCCCTAATTATAAAAAGAATCCGCCTAAAGCCAAAACAGTGTCCCTACAATGTTTTTTTCAATGTTGGCAACTATGCCAATGCTCAGTCATTTCTAAACCAAAATATTTTCACTTTTACACTTTTTAAACCTTAATATTACAAAAAAATTATTCAAGCTAGCTCACTTTGTTCTCCTGGCTTCTACGTTGACCAGACCTAGGGCATGGGATAAACAGTTCACCTACTTCTCTGAAACTGTCAATCCCAAATTGATCCCAAATCCCAAATTGATGGCTTTTTCGTAAACAAACTATTGACTAGTATCCTTACTAACAGCCATAAAAATTTCTTCAAATCTGGGATCCTTGGATCAGCTATTATCATCCAAATGTTACAGCTTATAAAAATCCAAATTGTGCTGCACATAGCTAGTAACTGAGGTTCTCCTACGTCTTGCTTTCCCTCCTATCCCCTCTCCTCATCTTGTCCATGCTTCCCAACCTTCTTTTCCTTGTTTCCTCTTTTTTTTCTTGTTCTCTTTCTATCTTCACTCTTTTTTATTAGCCTGCTTGGGACTTTGGAGATACCCTCACTCTCACCAAATGGCCATGCGGCTGTTCTGCGGCTATTATATATGGTACGCAAGGCCATCACGAGGCTCTGGATAACTCCGAGTGTGCCAACGGGTAAACAATGGGTCGAACTGGTAAATAATATGCTAATACGAGAAAAAATTACTTACCAACATGGAAATGTCCTTAAAAAATTTTACTCAATGTGGCAACCGTGGCTAGGTACACCAGGACTAGGTCCAACCCATTTGGTGAAAGACAGACTGTTACAAATGTAACCTTGCAGATCAGAAGGTAGATTCAAAGTGCCTGGAATAATTTCTAACTTCTCTAACAACTACTCTTGATGGAACCATGGTGAATGCCAATATCAATAATAACATAACATGAATAGAGGGTAATATTCTACTCTCGCCTTATGTGCCTTGGAACGGATAATGTATTTGTCATCCATCATACCTATCTACTGTTACAGGTTTAATGTTTTATAATAATTTCCATGGCATACGAAACACAGTCTAATGCCCCGTACACACGGTCGGATTTTCCGACGGAAAATGTGTGATAGGACCTTGTTGTCGGAAATTCCGACCGTGTGTGGGCTCCATCACACATTTTCCATCGGCATTTCCGACACACAAAGTTTGAGAGCTTGCTATAAAATTTTCCGACAACAAAATCCGTTGTCGGAAATTCCGATTGTGTGTACACAAATCCGACGCAAAAAGTGCCACGCATGCTCAGAATAAATGAAGAGACAAAAGCTATTGGCTACTGCCCCGTTTATAGTCCAGACGTACGTGTTTTACATCATCGCGTTTAGAACGATCGGAAATACCAACAACTTTGTGCGACCGTGTGTATGCAAAACAAGTTTGAGCCAACATCCCTCAGAAAAAATCCATGGATTTTGTTGTCGGATTTTCCAACCAATGTCCGACCGTGTGTACGGGGCATTCGTTTACTGCTAACTGATGTTCTTTGTTTTTTTTTGTTTTTTAATTGTTTATTTAACAAGTTTTATATATAATACAAGATAACAAGTAATTATCACAATCATTTACAGAAAATGTAAATATACACTGTCAATGAAATTGAAATGTAAACTAGGTTAGAATGAGGTATGAAGGGCCAATATAGATACAGAGATAACGAAAAAAAATCCATCTAGGTGGGAGTATTGATTTTCATATGTACAATTTGTTTTCATTGGTATACATTATCAATGTCTGTATGGGGAACAGGAGCAGCACATGGCATTAATAGTGACTATACAAAACAGTTATTACTTAAATAGGACTGTATGTTTCAGAACTATATTCATATTCATCCCATTGCTTCCATATTTGTGAAAATTTATGTGATAAACCCTCAACCATGGCTGTTAGGTGTTCCATTCTCTGTATATCTGATAAGATGGAGAGGGTTTGCATAATAGTGGGAGAAGCGGTAGAGAGCCATAGTTTGGGAATAGTTCTTTTAGCTGCTAATAATATGAAGGACATCAGTCTTCTTTTAGATTTGTGGATGCCAGAGACGGGAAGGCCCGATATGTAATGCATAGGGTTTACGGGGACGGGGACCCCCATCAACCTCTCCAGCACCGTTTGTATTTGAGCCCAAAATTGAGTGACTAGAGGACATTCCCAGAAAATATGAAAGTGTGAGCCCACAGCTTTATAAAAATCCAGCACATTTTTGAGGTTGTCGGATTGTATGCGTGTAGGCGTTCTGGAGTTTTATACCAAAATAGTAGAATTTTATACGCGGATTCTTTGTGTGCGACACAGCGGGAAATTTTGGAGGTGGATTCCCAGATATTCTCCCAATCTAACAGAGAAATGTCATGCTGGAGTACTTGAGACCATCTCTTCATGTAGTGATGACTGTCTACCTTCAAGGGGTTGGCTTTGTGTAGAATTCTATATTTGGCGGAGATTAATTGGGGCTTGTAGGGGCCTTTGGCACATAACATTTCGAAGTCTGTTGGTTTGTCTAGGGAAAGAGTGGGGGATTTAGAGGCGAAGAAATGTCTGAATTGTAAGTAGGAATAGAAACATGTTTTAGGAACCTGGGATTGTTTTTGTAGGTCAGCGAAAGATAGTAGATGTCTCGTAGCTGGATTAACAAGACACCTCAGCTGAAAGATCCCGGCCCTAGTCCAATGTATTATACGATCATATCACAAGCTATCAGAAATGTCCGGGTTGAAGAGAAGGTTTAAAAGAGGTGAGCTTGAAGAAGATAATGAATAATGATCAGAGCATCTTTTCCATATTGCTAAGGTTAATAGCATTGGAGTCAGGCATAGACCTCTCAGCTGGGGCATGTGTTTGTCACTAGACGGCCAGAGCAGATAACATGGGTGGACCGGAGAGGTAACGCTCATTTCCATCTCGGCCCATCTGTTTGGAGCTTTCCTGTGGGTCCAGGAAGTAAGGACTCTTAAGTGTGAGGCGTTGTCACGAACGTATGTCCCGTTCCAGAAGGCGTACGCCTAGGCGCATGCGCGAGTCACGGACCGCTCGTACGAACGTGCGCATGCGCGTTCGTTAAGACGCGCTTTTGGCGCCCAATAGACTTTAAAAGATGCTCAGTGACGCTGCCTCCTTGCGGTTTGATCTGCTTCTGTTCCCTGTGTTCCTGATTATACCCATACTCTGTTCCTGTATTCTGACCCGGCTTCCTGACCCTGCTTATGTCTCCAATCCTGACCTCGGCTAGTTTGACCCAGCTCTGTTACCTGCCTGATTGCCTGTTGCCAAGACCCAGCCTGGACTTTGACTACTCTCTGCTTACCGTTTCTGCTGTATTCCTTGATGTGTATGACCCGGCTCGTCTGACTCCGCTTCTGTCTGCAAACCTGCATCTGCTGATCTGCAAACCTGCACCTGCTAACCTGCATCCGCTGCTCTGCAAACCTGCACCTGCTAACCTGCATCCGCTGCTCTGCAAACCTGCACCTGCTAACCTGCATCCGCTGCTCTGCAAACCTGCACCTGCTAACCTGCATCCGCTGCTCTGCAAACCTGCACCTGCTAACCTGCATCCGCTGCTCTGCAAACCTGCATCTGCTGACCTGCATCTACGATCACTTCAGACTGTAAGGACTCAGGCACCCTTACCCCGCTGTGCTCTTACCGCCACTGTTCCCACTCCAGTGGTCTCCGAGCCAGGGTGGTACGGGAGGTCTACCTCCACACGTCAGGCTCACATCCCAGGTACGTTACAGTATCAAACCGCCATGTCTGAGCCTGCAGGAGGGACCTCGCCTATGGACTTTGTCTGTCAAACTCTCACAGCCCTCACTCAGGTCATGGAGACCCTGCAAGACAGTCTCGTCCGAATGGGGGAGCGGACACAAGAATTGACCATCTTGGCAGATCCATCTCCCGAGCCTAGGGTGCCTGTTCCTGAGAAATTCTCTGGAAATCGTAACCAATTCCGGGCGTTTCGCAATGCATGCGAACTTTATTTTTCATTACTGCCACGGACTTTTTCATCCGAAATTACCAAAGTAGGTTTTACTATTTCCCTGCTGCAAGGGGAACCCCAGGCCTGGGCTCACCACCTACTCGAAGTCCGCCATATGGATTTGAACTCTTTATCATCCTTCCTTAATGCCATGGCCCGACTTTATGACGACCCCCAGCGGACCTTCACCGCCGAGGCTGCCCTCCACGCGCTCCAGCAAGGCCGCCGAGCGGCCGAGGACTATGTAACCGATTTCAGACGCTGGAGCGCGGACACTCAGTGGAATGAGGCGGCTCTCCGATACCAGTTTCGTCTCGGTCTTTCTGAGAGTTTAAAGGACGAGTTGGCACGGGTTGACATCCCTGATACTCTAGAGACTTTAATTACGCTATCCATCCAGATAGACCGACGACTTCGGGAACGCAGAGCAGAGAGGTCTTCTCAGCAGTTAAGCCCAGCTCGGAAGCTACCCCGGATGCCCACTTCCGTACACTCCATCAAATCAAAGCAGCCTGAATTGATGAGACATTCCCTGTCCGCCCAAGAACGACTTCGTCGCCAGCAGAACTTTCTATGCCTATACTGTGGAGAGGCTGGTCACTACATCTCCTCTTGTCCTGCTAAGAGGCGCAAGTTCCTGGCTTCCTCTTCTTCTAATCAGGCACCTTCTACTACCGGCACTCACCTGGCCATACCAATTTCATTTCAGCTGCCGGAAAGAACTATACCAGTGACGGCAATAATAGACTCAGGGGCATGCAGTTGTTTTATCGATTTAGACTTTGCAGTCCAACAGCGCATTCCCCTTCAGCCCAAGGCCCAGGAACTTTCCATCTTCTTGGCAGACGGGTCCCGCATTAAATCTGGAGTAGTGACCCAGGAGACCCCTCCTTTGCCCGTAATCACCTTTGTGGATCATAAGGAACTTCTGAGCCTGAATGCTATCTCCTCTCCTCTGTTTCCAGTCATCCTTGGCTTACCTTGGCTTCAGGCACACAACCCCCAGATCGATTGGGGAACCGGAAGTGTTAGATTCCAGTCATCTTACTGTCTACACCATTGCGTACCATCATGCCCCAGTACCTCTGGTCCATTGTTATGCCTGGAACCAGATCCTGAAACTTGCTCTGCTGTGCCTAAACATTACCATGAGTTCTTGGACGTTTTCAGTAAACGTGGGGCCGAAGTTCTTCCACCTCATCGTCCATACGACTGTCCAATCGAGCTTCTTCCCGGGGCTGAGATCCCTTTTGGACGTATCTTTCCCTTATCTGAACGGGAACTAGGGGTACTGAAGGAATACGTCGATGAGAATCTTAAGAGGGGATTCATCCGCCCTTCCACCTCTCCAGCAGGAGCAGGAATCTTTTTTGTGGAAAAGAAAGACCACTCTCTCCGACCTTGTGTGGACTATCGGGAACTGAACAAAATTACGGTTAAAAACCGCTACCCTTTACCCCTGGTACCTGAACTCTTTCAAAGACTTAGATCCGCTTCTGTATTTACCAAGTTAGACCTGCGGGGGGCTTACAACCTGGTACGCATCCGTGCAGGGGATGAGTGGAAGACTGCCTTTCGTACCAGATTTGGCCATTACGAATATCTAGTAATGCCTTTTGGGTTATGTAACGCCCCGGCCACATTTCAGCACCTGATTAATGATGTTTTTAGAGACTGTCTGGACATTTATGTAGTTGTCTATCTAGACGATATTTTGATTTTTTCTTCTTCCCTCGAGCAGCATCGAGTTCATGTCAAGAGTGTACTCTGTCGCCTTCGTCAACACGGACTATACGCAAAACCAGAAAAATGCGAGTTCGAGCGACAGAGTATCCAGTTTCTCGGTCTCGTGATATCAACAGAGGGATTCAAGATGGATCCTCAAAAAGTTGCAGCCGTTCTGGATTGGCCTGCACCTTCAGACAAAAAAGGGGTGCAGCGGTTTGTTGGTTTCGCAAACTTTTATCGGAGATTCATCAAGGGCTTCTCTGCTATCATCTCCCCAATCACGCAGCTGACCAAGCAGAATGCCCGGTTCCAGTGGACCCCCGAGGCACAGACCGCTTTCACAGACTTAAAGAGACTTTTCACATCAGCTCCTATCCTGAGTCATCCTGACCCTGCGCTTCCTTACTTACTTGAGGTAGATGCCTCCGAGACAGCGGTTGGAGCTGTCATCTCCCAACGCCAGGGTCTCAAGGACTTGATGCACCCCATAGCTTTCTTCTCTCGGAAGCTTACCCCTTCCGAAAAGAACTATGACGTTGGGGACAGGGAACTACTGGCCATTAAATCGGCTCTTGAGGAGTGGAGGTATTTGTTGGAAGGAGCAGCGCACCCCATACTCATTTATACAGATCATAAGAACCTAGAGTATCTGAGAGCTGCCAAACGTCTGAGACCCCGCCAGGCACGATGGGCACTGTTTTTCTCTAGGTTCTCATTTCATATAACTTACCGGCCTGGCTCCAAGAACACCAAACCGGACGCTCTCTCTCGCATGTTTGATGATCCGAAGGAAGTACCAGCTCCAGACACCATCCTATCGGAGGGTAACTTTCTTCTTCTGCAAACTGATCTCATGTCCAGCTTGAAGCAAGCCTCTACAGGTGTGTCTGGCCCTCCCGGAGTTACTCTACTATTCAAGGATGGTCTCCTGTGGAGGAACAGCAAGATCTTTGTGCCTAAAGAGGTCCGAGTCGCAGTGCTGAAGTTGTGTCATGATCATCCTCTGGCAGGCCATTTCGGAATACATAAGACCCTGGAGCTAGTCCAACGTACGTTTTGGTGGCCGGATCTTGAGAAGAACTGCAGAGATTATATAAGCTCTTGTACCACCTGTATCCGTAGCAAGACCACTAGAAGCAAGGCCTGGGGTCTACTCAGACCTTTACCAGTTCCCGACCGTCCTTGGAAAATGATTGCCATGGATTTCGTAGTGGAACTGCCTCTGTCAGAGGGTTATTCAGCGATCTTCGTTGTGGTTGACCGTTTATCCAAAATGGCCCACTTTGTTCCATTAAAAAGCACACCCTCTGCCATGGAAACTGCCCAAGTCTTCATTAGAGAGATAGTGAGGCTACACGGGATTCCTGCGGACATTGTTTCGGACAGAGGGGTTCAGTTCACCTCTCGTTTCTGGAGGGCTTTGTGCAGGGCGTTGAAGATCGAACTGTCTATGTCCTCGTCCTATCACCCTCAGACGAATGGGCAAACTGAGAGGACAAACCAAACGCTCGAGCAATATCTCCGATGCTTTACCTCCTTTGTTCAGGACGACTGGGTGTCATTACTACCTCTGGCAGAATTTGCCTTTAATAATGCCAGTCATTCAGCTACAGGTCAGTCGCCATTCTTTGCCAACTATGGGTACCATCCCACCTTCCTACCTGATCTCATCCCGGATTCAACAGTTCCGGCAGTTCAGAGTACTGTCGATTTCCTGACCCGTAATAGCAAGATATTACAGGAAGCCATGACCAGGGCACAGGCAACCAATAAGAAGATGTTTGACAGGAAGAGGAGGGGGGAGTTATGTCTGCAACAGGGCGATCAAGTATGGTTATCCACCACTAATCTTAAAATGGCTTGCCCTGCAAGGAAATTGGCACCCAAATTCATTGGTCCTTTTCCAGTAAAACGGAAATTAAATGATGTTTCCTACGAACTTGTCTTACCGGAGTCTTTGAAAATCCATCCGGTATTTCATGTCTCATTATTGAAACCCACAGTACCGGACCCTTTTCCTGACAGAGGATCAAAACCACCCGAACCTGTGATCATTAACGGAGATGAGGAGTTTGAAGTAGAGGCCGTGTTAGACTGCCGAAGAAGAAGGAATCAGCTACAGTTCCTGATCAAATGGAAAGGTTACGGCCTGGAAGAAAATTCCTGGGAACCCCAGCGGAACATTCACGCTCAAGAATTGATCCAGGCCTTTTTCCGTAATCATCCCCAGAAAAGAGTTCTCTTGGGCACCCGGAGGTTGCCCTTAAGGGGGGGGCACTGTCACGAACGTATGTCCCGTTCCAGAAGGCGTACGCCTAGGCGCATGCGCGAGTCACGGACCGCTCGTACGAACGTGCGCATGCGCGTTCGTTAAGACGCGCTTTTGGCGCCCAATAGACTTTAAAAGATGCTCAGTGACGCTGCCTCCTTGCGGTTTGATCTGCTTCTGTTCCCTGTGTTCCTGATTATACCCATACTCTGTTCCTGTATTCTGACCCGGCTTCCTGACCCTGCTTATGTCTCCAATCCTGACCTCGGCTAGTTTGACCCAGCTCTGTTACCTGCCTGATTGCCTGTTGCCAAGACCCAGCCTGGACTTTGACTACTCTCTGCTTACCGTTTCTGCTGTATTCCTTGATGTGTATGACCCGGCTCGTCTGACTCCGCTTCTGTCTGCAAACCTGCATCTGCTGATCTGCAAACCTGCACCTGCTAACCTGCATCCGCTGCTCTGCAAACCTGCACCTGCTAACCTGCATCCGCTGCTCTGCAAACCTGCACCTGCTAACCTGCATCCGCTGCTCTGCAAACCTGCACCTGCTAACCTGCATCCGCTGCTCTGCAAACCTGCACCTGCTAACCTGCATCCGCTGCTCTGCAAACCTGCATCTGCTGACCTGCATCTACGATCACTTCAGACTGTAAGGACTCAGGCACCCTTACCCCGCTGTGCTCTTACCGCCACTGTTCCCACTCCAGTGGTCTCCGAGCCAGGGTGGTACGGGAGGTCTACCTCCACACGTCAGGCTCACATCCCAGGTACGTTACAGGCGTAATAGTATTTAATAAAATCAGGAGCTCCTAAACCTCCTCTATTTTTACGTGCCATGACCACTGATCCTGCCACCCGATGGTAGGCGTTTATCCATATAAAACGGAGACTTCTCCTTTGGAGAACTTTCAATTGTGACATAGGAATTGCCACTGGGAGCGTCTCGAATTGATACAACAGTTTAGGAAGTATCGACATTTTGAGAATGTTTACACGTCCCAAAAGGGAGAGGGGAAGAGCAGTCCATTGTGTCAAAAGGCGATTGATCTCTTTGAATAGTGGGGGGAAATTAGCTTGGTATATTGTAGAATATGATGCAGTAAGCTGTACTCCTAAATTTTTCATCGAGGAAGCACACCAATGGTAATAATTATAATTTTGTTGATGTATATTTAATTGAGGAGGGGTGATATTAATGGGAAGGGCCTCCGTCTTGGTAGCATTAATTTTATAACCTGAGATAGCGCTAAAAGCCGTTAAAATATTGTGGAGTGATGGTAGGGACAAGTGTGGATGTATGAGCGTCAGGAGGACATCATCTGCGAAAAGGGATATTTTGTATTCTCTGTGTCGTAAGTATACTGCAGTAACATTGGGGCTATCGCGTATGGCAGCAGCCAGGGGTTCTAAGCTGAGGACAAACAATAAGGGTGACAGGGGACACCCCTGCCTGGTACTGAGGGGGAATGTAGGGGATATGTGAGATGATAGTTGAACCTGGGAGGTGGGACGGGAATATAGGGATCGGAGGGCATGTATAAAGGGTCCAGAGAATCCTTATTTCGCCAAAATTGCGAACATATAGGGCCAACTGAGTCGACCACATGCTTTTTGGGCATCTAGGCTCAGAATCAAAGCAGGAGTTTTTGTTCTGGTTAATAGATCGTCTATTGTGCGCCTAGTGTTGTCCCCTGCATGTCTTGTGGGGACAAAACTGACCTGGTCTCTATGTATTAGTGATGGTAATATTTTCGAGAGTCTGTTGGCCAATATTTTTGTGAAGATTTTATAATCCGAATTTAATAGGGCAATAGGGCGATAATTATCAGGGGTAGATGGGTCTTTGCCTGGTTTGGGTATTACTGTAATATGTGCATGCAAAAACTGAGAGTGAGGCAGAGTACCTTTGAGTAAGGAGGAGTGTATGGCTAGATCTAGTGTAATAGGGGCATGATCGTACCGAGTAATGGTGCCTATCTCGGAGGCAACCAGGTAAGGTAATAGGGGTGCAGTAATCAGAAAATGATCTAAGCGGGAGTACATTTTGTGTGGAGGGGAATAGAAGGTATATTGCCTATGTGTGGGATGTTTTACTCTCCATGCATCAAATAAGTTGTATGAGTGCGTTAATTTTCGAAATGAAGTGGACCGTTTGAAAGCTTGGAGCGGTGGGGTGTTTTGGAAAAGTGTGTGTCTGTCCTTGCTGGGGGACATGCACAAATTGAAATCACCTCCAACTATTGTAAAAGGTTGTGGGGAAGTGTGTAACCTCTCGAGGATCTTTGTGAGGAATCCCATCTGCCCAGAATTAGGGGTGTAGACATTGACTAGTGTGAGAGGTGTTTTGTGATGGACACAGTTCAGGAGAACATACCTACCATGGGGATCCAATGTTGAGGTAGTGATTTTTAATGGACAGGAGCGTTTGATCAGAATGGCTACACCCGCCTTTCCCGAGGGGTCGGAGGCCATATAAGTAGTAGGAAACATTTTGGAGGCAAATTTGAAGGAACCCCCCGGACGGAAATGCGTCTCCTAAACCATGACCACATCAGCCCCCGAGGCCTTGAATTCCTTCAGAGCCAACCAGCGCTTCTGAATGGAACTCAAGCCCTTTACATTACATGAGAAGATTTTCAGGGCCATATGGTAGTTTTAAATTGAATAGCAAGCATTCTCTTAACCTGGCATAAGAGTATAACCAACCTCATTATAAATGATCTGCAAGGAAACATATGAGAGCATTTCTCATACAGTAAAAAGACAGTGACTGAATTTTTGTTAACAAGGTAATAGAACCATAGCAAACTTAGACATAAGGGCAGGTCAAAAAGAGACCTGATAAAAGAAGAAAAAAAAATTGAGAAACAATTAAAAAAAAACATAAAAAATTGAAACAAGTGTTTTGAAAGCCTGAAGGAGGAAAGTCCTTCAGGGGACCGAGGTGGAACACTTTGGCCGTGTAGAGGAGCGTGACGGTCAGCTAGAACAGCAGGCTGTGGCCCGCTCCTTTAAAAGATGACTGGTTTTGGACATTTGACAAGAAGTAATGTTCAAAACAGAGTACCACTTACTGGCACCACATTGAGGGCCAAAAGGAGAACAGAAGTCTTCCAAAATGGAAAATACCGGTACATATATGTGAAAAATTAGACAAAAAAAAATTAGAAACTGGGTTTACTGATCTTTTCAGAAGAGGAAGGGAGTAAAGGGGAGAACTCTCCCCCACATATACCGGAGGAAATCAGCCGAGATCCTGGGCACCTGGGGACCAAAGACAAAGAGGTGCAAAACAGGAAACCTTGGGGGACTCAGGTGGGGGGGGGTCTAGGCGGATTGGAGCGTTGTGGTGTAGAGAAAGCCTTCTGTTGTCTTCGACGTACTGGGGTCCAAATTGCTGCTGGGACCTGGAGTGGCTTGGAGGTCAGTGGAGGCGGGGGAAGCTGGAGCTCTTCTTCTGGAACTGGTGGCAGTCCCAAGTTTCGAATGAAGGCCATTCATGAAGATCTCTGATGGAGTATTGTGTGCCATCTTTGGATGCTGAGAGCTGGAATGGGAATCCCCATCTGTAGGGGATTTGATGCGGTTGGAGGTGGGCCGTGATTGGGCGAAGATTGCGTCAAGTCAATGCGGTTTTTGTTGCGTGTGGCTGCTGTTAAAGCTTCCTTACTTTCATAGTAGTGAAAACGAACTATTATGTCTCTCGGATTTGATCGAGGAGGAGGTTTGGGTGCCAAGGATCTGTGGGCACTATCTAGGCGCCAGTCAATATCGGGTATATGTGGGGCTAACGTGACAAAAAGGTTGAGTAAATATGTCCGCAGCTCTTTGTCATTGACTGTTTCCGGGACTCCACGGATCCGCACATTTGAACGACGTTCCCTATTCTCCAAATCTTCTTGTTGGAGTTGTAT
Organism: Lithobates septentrionalis; assembly: GCA_037952835.1. NCBI lineage: Eukaryota > Metazoa > Chordata > Amphibia > Anura > Ranidae > Lithobates > Lithobates septentrionalis. The sequence goes on from JBBDGP010003357.1 coordinate 382,360, forward strand.
TTGGGAAACAGTGTGTTTAAGAAATGCATTTTCTTCCTCAAGTGCATGCATATATTGTACAGTCTCGTCAAATTTAGTTTCCAGAGTGGCCGTACGCTCTCCAAGCTGATCTATCTCCTCTCTGAGCTCTTGAGCGATCTTCCCAACCTCTTTAGCTATATTGCGTGTCAAATCTTGTAGAGGTGTCTGCAGTTTCAGATCTAAAACTGCTACCGTGACTGCTTCGGCGGAATTCGCCTGTTGGTTAGTATTTCCTGTGTGAAATATACCCGGTGCTGTCAGACTTCCACTTACCAGACTGATGAGTCCGCTTGGGCAGAGGGTAGACTCCCTTACTTATATGACTCACGGCCCCTGGTAGAGCAGACAGGAGGCACGGGAGTGCGGAGTGGTATGAGAGCCTGCAGAAGGGATCCAGGTACTGGATGAGAGATGATCTTCAAGCAGCAGGTCAGTAGTCAGGAACACAGGCTACAGGTGCTGAGCAGGAGCAAGACAGGCAGGTCAGGGCACAAGCAGGGTTCGGCAACAGGCTGGCAGCAAAGGTACAATAGGAGCAGGCAGAAGCGGAGTCAAACAGGCCAAGGTCAAGTATGGGCAGCAAGCAGGAGAATCCAAAGGCAATCCGGGTCGTAAGGAGATCAGGTACACAGGAACACAAGACAGGCAACGGGAACTAATGCACAGGGAGCTGTTGATCAGGCAGCACCGAGCAGACAAACCTAAATAGGCCGGTTGGCGCCAAACGGCGCGCACACGTGCACGCCTATGCTCACAGGCGCGCACGCACGCGCCCGCACGCCAGTACACAAACCAGCGCCTGCAGGAGCGCGCACAGTAGCACGCACAGGAACGCGTGCACCAACGCGCACTGGCGCGCACCAGCGTGGCCAGCAACGCGACCAGCAAGTGGAGCTCTCTGACAGGTGCGGAGGCTAATAAGTCTGTAGCATCAGTCAATTCTGTGGGCGTATTTGAGGCTGGGGATTGCGATCTATATAGGAATCGCAACATGTTTTATGCTGACTTTGATGGTGGTATAAAACATTGATATGTGTACTTCTGAAATACTATTTTACCCATGTAGTGCCCGGAGGTTTCCGGGGGAAGTCGGATATGATCCTGTGATTGTGAAAGCTTTGGTAGCGGTGGAGGATCCCTTAGTAAAGGAGCGGGGACCTGAGAGAATCTACAGCATGTCCACCATTGATGTTAATTGCCCCTGAGCCCCCCTATTGTACGCCTCAGGGGTGTAGTTGGGCTATCTGGAATCTTGGGGGGGGGGCCTCTGTGAGACCCTTCTGAAGTTACATTAGAGGGTATGCTGCATAGATGGTAGGAAATTAGAGATGGCAGGGAAGTGAATGCCGCTGGTGTGTTGATGGACTTCTCCTTTCTTGGGGCCAGATATGACCACTCAAACTGTGGGGATGGTTGCTATAGAATTTTGTACCTGAGTGAGGAGGGGGAGTCTGACTGCAAAGGCCTCAGAATGGCTGTGGATCGCTGATGTAGGATGCTGGCTGTCAGGGGATCCCAGGCAGACCTCCGTTTGTATCTCGTTCCTTTGTCCCCTTCAGGGAATGCTGCCACTACCAGAGGAGGGCGGGCGGCTATGTGATCTGGGTATGCACTCCAGGTCGGGAGATGCTGGAGGATCCACCGGTCTACAGGCCGCAAGACGGTGGCGGGCCGCAGGTCTGTATAGGCGGCCAATAGAGATGTAGCGGCAGGTCCACGCGGATGTACTAATCGTTGAATACCTCCGTGGGCGTAGGCCTAGGAACGTCTGGATGTTCTGCCTGTAATACCGCAGTCCGCGTCACTCCAGCCCGGAGATGATGTAGGCCTCGCGGGTCTTACGGTGGCGGTGACTCTTTGTATTGTTAATCCGGCCACGGGTCGAATGGGAGGACGGACACCCGGCCGGGCACCCCACCTCAGGCCGTGGTCTGAGTAAGTAGCGTCTGTCAATCGGTCGGTCAGCAGGGAGGCTTTGTAGGCCTCTGTAGGCCTCAAGATGGCGGCCGGCCCAGGCCGTGTGGAGCGGCCCGGGGGAAGCCGCTATGAGCCGGCCGAGCCTCTCAATACTAGCTGGGATGAGGGCAGGAGCTGTCCGGGGGCCACTAGGGAAAAGTTGGTGGCTTACCCAGGATGTTTACAGCCAGGATGTCGATGGATTGAAGTTGGGACTGTGGAACTCTATGTCCGCACGTCCTTCTCCGTGCGCTGCCGAACACGCCCCCCACACTATTTGTTTCTAATTTACAAAATGACATAAGCTCGAAGAAAAAAGTGAATAAATGTATTTTTTTTATATATCCCTTCTGCTATGTATGGTATAGATTTTTTTTGGCAGGGGGGGCTGCATGCAAGAGCTTTTCTTTCTTTTTATTGTACAAAGTGGAGAGGCAGAGTGGTAACAACGTGCTCATAACCTTGTCCAAACATTATCTGAATGGTCTCATGCCGAGTTAGGTGAGCTCCTGTGTTGAGAATGCAGCAGGTCACCTGCTCAGTGCAGGACCCAAAAGCAAGTGGAGATCCCTAGAGTAGCAATAAGGACAGTTAGAGAGGGACCAATAGAGAGGGAGTGAATCTTCCTAATGTGAACACAGACAGACATTAACGTTACAGTGGTTCTTTGCCCTCATCGTTCTATCCAAATTTTCAAAATGTAAAAAATGCCTTTATATTAACAGTAGTTTCAAAAAATGTAGCTGTAGAGAAGTAGGTCTTTATAATATTGTTTTGTCACTTTTATAAAGGGGCTCATTTATACCTCATTCCCTGCGTTCAGTGTGTAGATCCATAAGCGCATTTACATCCATTTGCAGTGCATTTGCAGAGTGTCTGTGATTTTTTTTTTTTTGCCGTGCTTTTTTACGTTTTTTTTTTCCACACGCATTTGAGTCACATTTATGTTTGTTCAGGTGTGTTTCAGTACCCAAATTGCAACCAATTGTGCTGCAAGTTTGAAAATGACATGCTAAGCTTCTGCTAGACTTGCCAGGCTTCGCAAGTTTGTTACACAATTTGAGCAAATCCGCATTGCATTACTCCAGATCAACTTTCTTTGCAAACATTCTGCAAGTCACCCCACCACAGGGGTCATTGTGGCTGAATTTTCATGCTGTAGACTTGCAGAGCTCTTGCTGTAGACTCACCAATGCAACTTTGCGCTTGCTAGAGATTCACCACGCAAATTTGATAGAAATGGGAAAAGTGTCAACTAGAACTTGTGCTTCAAGTGCTCTGCAAGTGTGCAACTTGCCAGTGAAAATGTGCAGCAAGTTAACAGACTTACAATTCAACACTGCCACAAATTTGTGGCAAGTTATCCCTGCTATCTGGGTATATTCACGTGTAAAAAAATGCAGCATGCTACTTTTTTTTTTTTTTAAAGCACATGAAAGTACTGCAATGGTGTAAACTAGGCTCACTGAAATAAACATTTTTTCTAGCATATGGATTTGTAGCCCTGGTCCAAGGCACTTCCTGCCCATTGCCACACAGACCGGGCTGTCATTCCAAAAGTTATAGCCACCCACACAATGCAGCTACAGAATCTCTGTGATCAGGCAGAGCAGCTGGAAAGATGGAGAGAGGAGACACATGATGCTTTTAGACCACTTGCCCAAGATACTGCACACTGTGATTGGCTGCAGTGCAACCTGGGGAGGAAGAGCACGTCCAGGAAACTGTGAAAGAGTGCTGGGAGCCCTCTGGAACTGTGGGGGATGTAGCCCCTAGGGCACAGCCTCTATCAAGCCAAGTATCGGATATGACTACAAGTCCCAGGAGAACTATGTGTTTCAGAGTGGAGAAACAGGAAGAATAAGCTAGTGCTCAGGGCAGTCTCATGTGGGATGTGAGAATTGACTAGAGACTGGGTGCTGAGTTTGAGATCTGCCTGTTGTGAGTGTTCACTATGGTTTAAAGGAGAAACTGCGCTGGAGCTGTTGGAGAGACCCAGCAAGCTGTAAAAAAGTGTCATCGCTGGTTCTGTGAGGGATCACCATTACTGGGTCCTGAGTTGCTAATGCCACTGGTTCCGGATGAAAGGCTGTGGGCCAAAAATTCATTACACTTTTCACAGACTGCATGGTGTTGAGAGGCAGGGGATAGTGTCACTTTGGCTAGGGATACAGTTTGGGTATTTACGCCCTATACTGTGGAATCTACTTAAACCTGAGCACTCCAACACAGAAACTTTAGGCTCCAACATTTAAAAGTACAATGGACAGTGAGAGGGGTTTTAAGATGCTGAAGGACCTTTTAGCTTTCATGATTACTACAACTTTAGTTAGGGAGCTCCCTAGATTCAGGGTTCAGCTACAAAGACACTTGGTGGTTGATTTACTAAAACTGGAGAGTGCAAAATCTAATGTGGCTGTGCATGGTAGCCAATCAGCTTCTAACTTCAGCTTGTGCAATTAAGCTTTGACCAAGAAACCTGGAAGATGATTGGTTTCTATGCAGAGGTGCACCAGATTTTGCACTCTCCAGTTTCAGTAAATCAACCCCTTGTTTGTAGTGTTGTACAACATTTTTATCTGTCATTGCTTTTTGCTATTGCTATTCTGTGTGTTGCTTTGTGGGGAGTATTTTCTGAAATAAAACCTCTTTCTGTAGCCTTGATGTGTCAGAGGGTGTGGTATTGCCAGAATGGTCATGGTTATCTGGAATCAGGGAACCCATACACCAGCGGCTCACTTCGAGGTAAGCGCTACATTTGTACTGCATTTAAAAATGCATTCAACTGTATCTGATGTAAACAAGGCCTTAGGGCTCGATCATCCCAGCAGGTGTGCGCCAGAAGGAAACAGTGAGAATGCATTGATCCCAGCACTTTGGACTGTACACTTTTTTGTAAGAACTTAATTGAATTGTCACAAGTGACATTTCATTCATTGCTACTGATACTTACAGTGTGAGGCAGTGGATTGTGTTGCGTGCAATGCCCAATGCTTCTGGTGTGAAGTCCTTAACCACTTTAGGACCGCCTACCCGCACTGTACTGCAGATGGGTAGCTCTTACAGGCACAGTGACGTAGCTGTATGTCACTGCCTTCTTCCAGGTTCAGGGGTTGCATGCTCCCCCACCTGCCGCCGACTCCGCTGGATTTTGTCAGCAGGTCCTGGCCATTGATTCATGGCCAGGTCCTGCTGATCGTCCCTGAATGAACAGCTTGGCCTCTGGGTAGACTGTCAGTTACAATCCATAGCTAAGAATCTTCCTAGTTATCTTAGGGACACAAAACAACTTTTGAAAATTGCGGATAGCGTTACATGGGAATTTGATGACAAATGGATTGTGTGTGACATTTCCAGCCTTTATTCCTCTATACCCCATGCTTTATGTTTCAGAGCGGTCAGTTTCTTTTTGGATAATTACAGTGAATACTCTGAGGTGCATAAGGAGTATATTTTGGAATGCTTGTGTTGCCCATTGCCCCACAATTTTTTCTCCTTTGATAATGCTTTCTATCTCCAAAGATGCGGAGCTGCTATGGGAGCTCGTTTTTCACCCTTCATCAATCTCTATGTGGGATGGTGGGAGAGGGTCCGCATCTTTGGAGATGGTAATCCTTTCCGCTCATGTATTAGGTTGTACCCTTGGTACATAGATGATTTGCTGTTCATCTGTTCTGGTGACATTAATAGCTTGGACAAACTTTTGGTTTATTTTAATGATAACAAATTAAATTTGCGTTTTACTGGACAGATGAGCAGCGGATCGATCCCTTTCTTGGACGTCTCCCTCTCAGGTAGAGATGATAGGATCATATCCAGCTTATATAGGAAACCCCTGTCAGAAAACACACTACTCCATACCGATTCTGGACATCCCCATCATGTCATTCAAGGCATACCAATGAGACAGTTCATACGGCTAAGGAGAATATGTAGTGAGGACGTGGATTTTGAGAAAGAAAAAAGGGAAATGAGTGACAGGTTTTTTTCACACAGTAGACAGTAGAGATACAGTCCATAGGGCAGTAGAGATACGGTCCATAGGGCAGTAGACACCGTGGATACAATTCAGAGGAGTGCCCTGTTACAAGACAAAACGAAAAGACAGGCTGTAGGGGTCCTGGTATTTTCTACTCCATATAGTCTTAAATTTAGAAAGATCAGGAGGATAATGGAACGACACCTTTCTATCTTGAATGACGATGAGACTTATACTAAAATTTTGTCCAAAGGATTTAAAACCGTGTCCCGAGGGCACCCACTTTGAGTAATGCCTTATCACCTTGCTATTTCAGCTCATGCAGTACCAAAAAAAAACATGGTTAGATTTTGCAGGCAATTACAAATGTGGGGCCAATAATTGCCCATGTTGCCCTCATATCACCAGGGGGGACCAGTTATGATCCAACATTAGTGTTAGTATTTTGGTATCAAAACTTTCCTAAATTGCAACACCAAGTACATCATTTATTTAATTGATGTGTAATTCAATACGTTGGACGTACTATAAGAAGACTAAGAGACAGGCTGCAGGATCATGTTTATGATACCGAAAAGGAACATACCACTAACGTTGCAAAGCACTTCTGTGAGGCTCATGATGGGGATAAGTTCCTTATACAGATACAGGCTATAGAGAAAGTATTTACACCTAAGAGAGGGGGAGACCATTTGGAATTCTGTGTAAACGTGAAGTATTTTGGATCTTCACTTTGCAAACCAGAATTCCCAACGGTTTGAACTTTGAGTGGGATCCGTCACAATTTTACACCTGAATGGTAAATTGGATCTATTTTTGGGTGGGAATATCCAGCTTTTTTGTGTTTTTTGGTTTACTTCTTTACTTCTTAATAACTTATCATTTAAAATTTGTTTGCTTTAGGTCAGATTCATTTATGCATATATATATATATATATTTGTGCATATATTCCCCACAATTGTGTACATATGTTTTTAATCTTTAATATCTATGTTTTTTTGTTAATTTTAGGTTTATGATTATTTTTCAATTTTTGTTTTGTTATCTACTATACCATGAGCTCCATCTCTGTGCATGGGTGCATTTAAGTGCTGCTGGCACTTTTGTGTGCGTCCCTACTACACATGTGTGAAGCTTGAGATGATGGTTGCAGTTAATTGATTGTGCACACCTGTTATATTATTCAATATTGTTATATATAGAATGTGCAGTCTGCATTCCTTTGTGGTATCGAGCACGAACTATCGAGTAAAACACATCTACCTATCTTCCTTCCCATGCCGTATCAGCACTAGTTGTTTTTATGGATTTTGTATAGGAATAAAGCCGTTTTGCCAGGATTGAGTGTGCAGACATCCTATCTTTTGTGTTACCTGCTGATCGGCTGTGTCCAATCACAGCCCAGAACCCTGTGCTGACAAACAACACAGGGCTCTGCACAGATGGAATGATCTAGATTTTGAGTAAAATGCAGTGCATAATACACACATTAACACTTGTTAGGCACACACCTAATACACCTAATATTATTGACCCACCAAGCAGGTTGTCCTTCTTTCATAACCTTACAGAAAGTTATCCATGTAAAAAATGTTCAGTTTGCCAAATATACACTCTTGGCTATAGGAAATCCTGTCTGTTTACGTTTATAGTTACATCTAAGTCCTATGTCATTAAACAGTTTATTACATGTGCATCCAAAAATGTTGTTTACCTAATACAATGTCTATTTGGTAAGCAATACGTGGGCAGGACCACAAGATCTTTTTCAGTACCTGTGAATAAACACATAAATAATATCAGAATATCAGAAATACTATACTATATCTACCATAGTTTGTAGACGCTATAAAACTTTCACACAAACCAATCAATATACACCTATTGGGATTTTTTTTACCAAAGACACGTAGCAGAATAAATTTTGGCCTAAATTTATGAAGAAAGTTGATTTTTTTACTTTTTTTATTGGATATGCTTTATAGCATAAAGTAAAAAATATTAATTTTTTATTTTATTTTTTTCAAAATTTTTGAAAAGTTTATATAATAAAAAAAAAAAACCAGTAGTGATCAAATACCACCAAAAGAAAGCTCTGTTTGTGTGAAAAAAAAATTATATAAAGTTAATTTGGTTACAGCGCTGTTTTAATGCACAATTACCAGTTCAGTCTAGGTTCACATCTATGCAGTTGCAGTTGATGCGTTTTTCAGGCGTGTTTTGCAGTGAGTTTTGCGTTTTTAAACCCGCATTTTTTATGTGTTTTTGCATGCAGTTTTCATGCATTTTGCATTTTTTTTCTCTTTATCCACTTCAGCTCCGGAAGGATTTACCCACTTCCTGACCAGGCCATTTTTTGCAAAACGGCACTGCGTCACTTTAAATGACAATTGCGTGGTCGTGCGATGCTGTACCCAAACAAAATTGACGTCCTTTTTTTCCCAAAAATAGAGCTTTCTTTTGGTGGTATTTGATTACCTCTTCGGTTTGTATTTTTTGGCGCTATAAACAAAAAAGAGCGACAATTTTGAAAAGAAACCAAATTTTTTACTTTCTGCTATAAAACATTTCCAATAAAAAAATGTAAAAAAACAAATGTATTTATCAGTTTAGGCCGATATGTATTCTGCTACATATTTTAGGTAAAAAAAAAAATCCCAATAAGCGTATATTGATTTGCGCAAAAGTTATCACGTCTACAAAATAGGGGATATATTTATGGCATTTTTATTATTATTTTTTTTTTTTTACTAGTAATGGCGGCGATCAGTGATTTTTAGCGGGACTGCGACATTGCGGCGGACAGATTGGACACCTAACTGACGTTTTTTACACTTTTTTGGGAACCAGTGACATTATTACAGTAATCAGTGCTAAAAATATGCACTGACAGGGAAAGGGTAAACATCAGGGGGTTAAATGTGTTCCTTACAGGTGTTTTCTAACTGTATGGGGTACTGTCAGAACGGAGATCTGCCTTGTTTACACAGGCAGATACCCGTTCTGTCACTGTGGGGAATGATCGCGCTGACCACTGATTGGCTCACCCGCTGGCCAAAGGAAGCACGCGCGCGCCCACAAAACCGAGTTTCCGAGCCAACGTACATCTACGGCGATTTGTGGGATTGTGCCACCTTGCCGCAGTATAATGACGGCGGCTGGACGGCAAGCAGTTAAAAACACTGTATCATCTTTCAGTGGGCCTCCCCCTGAATGTACATAGTTACATAGTAGGTGAGGTTGAAAAAAGACACAAGTCCATCAAGTCCAACCTATGTGTGTGATTATATGTCAGTATTACATTGTATATCCCTGTATGTTGCAGTCTTTCAGGTGCTTATCTAATAGTTTCTTGAAACTATCAATGCCCCCCGCTGAGACCACCTCCTGTGGAAGGGAATTCCACATCCTTGCCGCTCTTACAGTAAAGAACCCTCTACGTAGTTTAAGGTTAAACCTCTTTTCCTCTAATTTTAATGAGTGGCCATGAGTCTTGTTAAACTCCCTTCTGCGAAAAAGTTTTATCCCTATTGTGGGGTCACCAGTATGATATTTGTATATTGAAATCATATCCCCTCTCAAGCGTCTCTTCTCCAGAGAGAATAAATTCAGTGCTCACAACCTTTCCTCATAACTAATATCCTCCAGACCCTTTATTAGCTTTGTTGCCCTTCTTTGTACTCGCTCCATTTCCAGTACATCCTTCCTGAGGACTGGTGCCCAGAACTGCATACTCTAGGTGCAGCCGGACCAGAGTCTTGTAGAGTGGGAGAATTATTGTTTTATCTCTGGAGTTGATCCCCTTTTTAATACATGCCAATATTCTGTTTGCTTTGTTAGCAGCAGCTTGGCATTGCATGCCATTGCTGAGCCTATCATCTACTAGGACTCCCAGGTCCTTTTCCATCCTAGATTCCCCCAGAGGTTCCCCCCCCCAGTGTATAGATTGCATTCATATTTTTGCCACCCAAATGCATTATTTTAAATTTTTCTACATTGAACCTCATTTGCCATGTAGTTGCCCACCCCATTAATTTGTTCAGATCTTTTTGCAAGGTTTCCACATCTTGCGGAGAAGTTATTGCCCTGCTTAGCTTAGTATCGTCCGCAAATACAGAGTCTTGAACTGTTTACCCCATCCTCCAGGTCAATTATGAACAAATTAAATAGGATTGGTCCCAGCACAGAACCCTGAGGGACCCCACTACCCACCCCTGACCTTTCCGAGTACACCCCATGTATCACCACCCTCTGAACTCACCCTTGTAGCCAGTTTTCAATCCATGTACTCACCATATGGTCCATGCCAACGGACCTTATTTTGTACAGTAAACGTTTATGGGGAACTGTGTCAAATGCTTTTGCAAAATCCTGAAACACCACGTCTATGGGCCTTCCTTTATCTAGATGGCAACTCACCTCCTCATAGAAGGTTAATAGATTGGTTTGGCAAAAAGGATTCTTCATTAATCTATGCTGATTACTGAAAATGATATCGTTCTCATTACCAAAATCTTGTATATAGTCCCTTATCATCCCCTCCAAGAGTTTACATACTATTGATGTTAGGCTAACTGGTCTGTAAAAAAAAGAATTTCCGCCAATAAAAAAAATGGCGTGGGGCCCCCCTAAATCGATACCAGGCCCTTATCTGAGCATGCAGCCCAGCAGACGAAGGCACGAAACCCCTGTGCCGAATACGCGTCGGGGAGGGGTAGGACGGAGCTGTCAGCAGAGGAGGAGGATTGCACATGCCATACCGCACGCCATACGATCAGCTGCTTATTATTTTACCTGTACAGTCTGGTGCACTCTAGCACCCATCTAATGTGAGTACCCTCTTGGAGGGCTTTATTCTTTTAATAAATGTCCTGGCTATATTGCACTATGGAGTCCCTCTGTTTGTTTCTTCTATGATTTTGGATCTTGGTTTTACCTGAGAGGAGTGTTTTTGCATCATTGTAACCTGAGTGAGCCTAGCAGTTTCACCTGAGAGGAGTGTCTTTGCATCATTGTATCCTGAGTGAGCCTAGCAGTGGCCCCAATGCTTATTTTGACACCGTTTAATTACTGTGTCACACGACTGAAGGTGAGCGCAAGCACATGTGGGGTGTCACGGGAGAGCACAGTTTTCACGTGTTGTGATTTATACACCCATCAGAAGAAGCATGATGTATACTCATTTTATGGACACTATTTATTCACGTTTTTTGTGATTTGTATTTAATAATTGGGATATACACTCATTTGTCACTGGAAAGTGTTTTGATATTTATATTTCAGCATGTTGCACTTTTATTAGTTATTACCACGATTGCACCTTTATATGCACTTGGTGGTTTATCATTTATAGTTATTTGCATTATATTTTACCTGTATGGTTTTATTTATCACACTATATGTGTTTTATATGTGAAAGTATTTTTTTATATATTATATATTTTATATGTGACACTATACTAGCGCGGGCACATTTACTATTTTATATCTATTTACACGCAATGAAACGTGGTTCAGTAAAAAAAAAAAAAAGGTACTTGTCCCAGCAGCCTCTATAACAACATGATAGCACAATGATGGGTTACCTTAAAGGTAATGCCCAGTTTTCAGAGCAGGTCTTCTGTTTTCAAACAGTACCCTTTATATAGGAAGTGCTTCTCTTGCACCCAAAAATGGGTTCAAATGCATATTCATGCCATGCTGTTTGAAGCTGTATTTCTCCTAAAGTGGTATTATATCCACGTTGGAATTTATTAGAAGAACAGTAAAGCAGGAGCATTCCAAAAAGTGGTAAAAGCTATGCACGTTCCACACTGCAAACATTCAACTAAGATTTTAGCAACTTTGCTTACAGTGAAAAAAATTGTCCACAGTATTTCTACCATCTCTGTAGAGTTAATCACATATTCTTTATGTATCATCTGTTTTCCTTTAGATAATTATTAACTGTTACAGAAAATGTTGACCCCTCATCCTACACTTGCTGATGGCTTTTTGCCATTGTCAGCTCAGACCACGAAGAGCAAAAAATTAGTTATTAAGAACTTACTTACTGGATTAACTAAGATTTAATATTAAAAACTTATGGATATGGAAAAAATGGACCCAGGGCACACTGGATGGCACAGATCATTCAAGACACATTAAAAAGGAGATATTGGATTTACACCCATTTGGGTTAAGCAAAGTACAGTTTCATAAATGGAGTCCATTGCGGATGTGATGTAAAAAGAGCACTGTAACCTCTTCTAGCTAGCAGGAGGGGAGTATTGCAAAGTGGATTGCAGATCAATGTGGTAGATGAATTGTGAAAACAATACTATTAGGTATAACTGAAGAGTCTCATGGCTCTCTTTATGCATTTTGAGATCCATACCCTTTCCTCAGAATCATTGCACCCTTGCATCTCATTTTCAGAAATACAAGGCTGCAAGGGTTGACAAAAAATGGTGAACATTGCCATTACTGTCTGAGCACATTCCTATTTTTACTACTCTTTTCCTGGGTTTATTAAAAGGTTAAATACAAACAACTATAATGTTATAAAGGAAAACTTTTTAATTCACAATTGCAGATTTCCTTAAACTGCAGATATGTGCAGATCGAAGGAAAATACTTTCTTTAGCATAAATGCACTAACAAATATGTATTGTAATAATAGTGTTATGATAACATTGTGAGTGAAGTTTGCAGCCACTGTTTTCAGGTTTCATTCATACAAGAGTTGCTGTCAGTACTCCCGATACAAAAAGTGGAACCCATTGTCAAACTGAGCCACTCTCCTGGTGCAACTTCTGTAAGGGGCATGTCCAGGGCCCCAGCTGCACCCACTGCCTGGCCTTGGTATAACTGCCTGCTGATATGTTACACGAGCCTGTTAGAAAATGCTGATGTGACAGAAGAGACTTTTCTTTAAAACAACATCATGTTTAGATGTTGTGAATATTTGGAATGGCACAGTGAATACTCAATGGCAGCAACTGATGAGATAGAAGACAATGATAGAGAGCTAAGGAAGGTTGGGGACGTGATATGGCTACATAAGCTACGATTAAGTCCTGGGTTATGCAAATCTTTGATCATCTTTATTTTGCCACCTCTAGCAACGCTTTTTTGTTTCATGGGATCTAGTTGTTGGCAGGCGGAACTGTGTTTCCCATTAAATTTTATCACTCTCTCTGCTTTTGGGTCATTTCCTGTAAGCAGACCCCTCCTCTTGCCTAAAAAGGGTTTGGGAAAAGTATATTCCTAGGGAAGCCAGCAGTGTAAGTAGAGGACTGAAGTTGTAGAAAACTGGGTAATGACTAAGGCTTTATAGGCTGAAACGCGTCAACTGATTTTATCTGCGTTTCTACATTGTGGCTTTCCAATAAAATGAAGATTTCTTAAGAGCAACAAAGGGTGTGCGGATCACCCTTTCTACTTTATTCTACTCAGCTAATGACTGTGGATCAAACACCCGGGTGCTCTGTCATCGATACGCTATATGGGTGGTAGCACTGATTTTTCTTTTTGCACAGAGGACTGAAGTTGCCTGTCAGCAGGATGATTGGGGGGATGCCAGAGGAAGGACCAGTGAAGGCTGGTCCTTCAGAATTGTGTAAAGCCTAAAAGAATCATTCAGTTGTGCCCCTTGTTTAGCCAATGCCTGAATTTTAACCTTTAGTACCAAAACCTTTGAACCTTAGAACCTTTGACCAAAACTGTGGATGTCTGTAATCTGTTTACTACAACTTGATGAAGTTCAGGTAAAGAAAAGGAATTCCTGGCCTCATTAGTGCCTCAGTAAAGTGTAGTACTGCATTACGGAAGGTGGGAAAGCCATTTTGTATGTTGTCATGGTAAGTAGTTTTACTCTCTTTTTTTCAAATATTTTATTTAAACCATGAAGGCACTTCCAAGATATTACAACAATAATGTACAATCTACAACACGTTCCAATAAATTGCATGTGACATCTCTAAACCGTGAAGTCAAAGAGAACTATAAAGAACAACAACAGAATGCCGTTCCAGTCCAAAATAACACTTTGAACATAAAAAAGGAAGCTGCCTACTTCTTTTTCCATTTTCACAGTAAAGAAGAGGGGGGGGGGGGAGGTTAGAAGGGGAAAAAGAAATAAAAAAAACACAACTAAATCCTGGGATGGTGAAAATTCACTTCCACCAAAGCTAATTATCACGTACCAGACTGGAGGCTGAGGTGACGAGAGGACTCCCCTTGCGGCTGAGTGCACAGTACCTCTGGAGTTGGTGACAGAAGATGCTATGCCCAGAGATGCACGGGTTGCCTGCAGATGAAGTTGTCTGATAGTTCCAGATGCGGGACACCTTGGAGCAGATAAGGTGGTCACAGCCAATGATTCTCTGGAGATACTGGCGGATTTTGACGGATGGGTAAGCAGAAAGCAACGTCAGAAGCCAGGCCGAGGGTCAAACACTGGTAGTCAGTCAGCAGGAGAGGCAGGAAGCATAGTCGAGGTCAGGCCGGGGTCAAACACAGGATGTCAACCTGGAACAGGCAGAAGCAGGTCCGTGAAGCAAGCCAGGTTCAGAGCCAGGAGAGAAGCCAGAACAGGTCAGGGGTAAGCCGGGTCGGTAACAGCTAATCAAACAGGAGCACAAGGCACAGGAACACAGGATGCAAGGCTGAAGATAATCCAGCAATTTGTGAGAGACACTGGTGTCCTTATATAGGTCAGTAAACACTGGCAATTAGCACGCTTTGCGTACGCACGTTCGTTGTTGCATACCGATGCGCGAATTAGCACGGCACGCGATATTGGATATTGGACATTGGATATTGGCACATCTGCCAGTTCTTCTCCGGATTCTTCCCTGACACTAATAGAGTAAATCAGCTAGTCGGTGTTCGTGAAGTAAGCACAGCTATGCCTTCATCAGAGAGGACAAACATATTGCACAGTCTCCACATCTTGGAGTACTTGTCGTGTTGGTGCTGTGCAGAGAGTAGATCCTCCATCTTATTTATTTTTGGATGAAAGGTTTAGTACTGAGAAACACTTTTTGAAAGCTTAAAAGTGCATTTTATATACATATAGATCAGACCAAAATGAGGGACAAATGAGGAGGAATGAGGGACAGAGGGACATTGCTCCAATTCAGGGACAGTCCCTCCAAATCAGGGACAGTTGGAAGCTATGCATTCATGCCGAACATGACATGCACTACTGGGTTGACTGGGCCAAGGGTCACCACTACCCATACCTGCTCCACCACCTGGTCTTCAATTAGAATCCTTACCTAGGTGATGCCTTGGACCAAGATGGGTAGATTATTGGCTGCTCTGAGGGAGAGCCAGCACGGGTTCAACTGTTCTCATGCTCCAGATCTCTGCACATAGAAATCATACTCCATGACCTCTGACCCGGTGGCAGTAAGGCATGGGACTTCTTGGCCATTAACTAAGGCAGTCACCACTGGGCTCAGTGCAACTATGTCCTCTGACTTGCAGGGACTTTGGGTTGTTTGTCCATCAGGTCGTTCCTCTGCCCCAGGAGTCAGGTGGCCTGGAGGGGTTCCTGAATCCAGACCGCCTACAGTTCTCGGATATATGTCTGTATCTCCAGCAGGTCCTCTTCGGGGTCCCTGCACAGTGGGTTCTCACCCCTGTGGGGTTGGGATCAGTCCTTCTTAGAAGAGGTTATCTCCTGTTTCAAGGCAGCCACATACTGAGCTAGATTCATCAGAGTGGTTTGCATGGCTGAAAGGGGTGGAGGTGCCAGGGCCCCCTTTTTGAAGTATTCAGGTTCAAATTTCTTGGTCACTGCTACTGCTGCATCTGTTTTTTCCTGTTCCTGCGCAGCCGCATCCACCATCCCATTGTGGAAGGAGGTGTCGGGTTGCGCCTTAACTTTCTCTTGCAGGGCCTGCTATAAACTGATCCCTTAATATGTAGTCTGGGTCAGTGATGTCAGCGCATCCGCACACATCCTTCTTCTCCAGGCGCCTCCACAGGTTCTGCATGGCTACCGCATAATAGGTAAGGTAAGATTCTCGCCCTCCTGTTGTTTCCATAGGAAGAACCTTTGCCCCAGCTCTAGAAGCGGTATCTTCTCCCCAAACAGGCCCTACAAGTGTAACACAATCTGCTCTAAGGTAGCTCGCTTATTGTAATGACACCCCGAATATGAAAGGGGTTAAAGCCGTTTAGGACATTCCATTTCTGAACACAAAGGCAGCTACCGAAAACTCCAATCAGCCGAACAAGAAACCCATACGAATAATTCTTCCCCCCAAGTACGAGTTGAGGCTCTGTACAGAGGGTCAAACAGGAATCAGACTCTTTTTTATTAGAACCAGAATACAGTCTTATATATAGTAGAAGAGGAGGTCCCCCCTCCTGCTCATATTACTCTAACAATACAACTGTAACCAGAAACAGAATTAACATGAACGAATTAACTAACCCCTTAAAGCAGCCGATGTGACTTCGTGCCCTCCTGGGCATTGTATGATTAATCAGGATTTCACTACAGGTCAGATTTGTTGTCACCGAGCTTCACACATTAGTATAAACACAGGACACCTTCTCACAATAGCAGGAGCTAATTACAATTAACAATACAAACAGTGACCCCCCCTCCTCAGCCTAGTAGGCAACAAACTATAGTAGGAGTAGACTGTCCGGCTCTTACCCAGTTCTAGAGGCCAATGTGATCAGCTCTCTCAACTAAAATGTTGAGTTCAGAATCAAACAAACCAAGAATAGTCTTTACATATGTAGCACTAACCCCCGAAGGAGCTGCTGAAATAAATCGGGTTGTTACCATCACCCCTTTACCTGTAGTTTCACCACATCAGGAACCTAGAGTCCATGTTGATCTTTGTATCCAATGTAATAACAATGTATGCACCAGTCACTTTAGTATTTTTCCAATGCTTTAATGAAAAACTTGAAAGAAGTAGCAGTGAAGAGGTAGAAAGGTAGTTGCAGGGAAGTTCAAATACCTTTTTTTCAGATCACTGAGGGATTGAAGATCTTAGAGACGATTATACCTTCAGTCCAAAGATCTTTGCCCACCCGGATAGGTCTCTCTCACTGACCTAGCAGCCGGAATGGAGCACGAACAAAAAGTCTCTGCCACAGACTTTAAAGGAACAAAATAGCTATACGATCCTCTGCCACAGGACGTAATGGTTTTAGATGAACAGCGACACAGTACCAGGACCTTTAGGCTGACCCGGCAGTACTGTGCGGTAAGTTAGGTTAGGATGCATCCTCCAATTGAGTCACCAGGCCCCTCTTGAGACACCAGCTTTCCGCACGGTCCTCTCCAAGATGAGTCCTCCCCTGGATCTTCTCAATTGCTTGGCTTCTTCCCGCAGGACAGACAGCACAGGATCACCTCTAAACCAATGAGCCCCAGACGACCTCTGGGCCCACTCAAAGTAATGCAGCCTCGGGCCAGCATGGTCCCAAGGCTGAAAGGAAGCCGTCACATACCTTTAGGCCAGGAGGGCCAGCAGGTAAAAAAGAACCAAAAATGGCGTCTGCCCCTTAAGTACTTTTTCCCAGAATACACAGCAGTGGACCATCTCCGCTGAGTTACTTCTGAGTAGGGATGAGCTTCGTGTTCGAGTCGAACCCATGTTTGACTCGAACATCGGCTGTTCGGTCGTTCGCCGAATTGCGAACGATATGGGCCGTTTGCGCCAAATTCGTATGGCGCGTCACGGCCCATAATTCACTGCGGCATCGCAGTGCATTGCTTGCTGATGATTGGCCAAGCATGCACTATGACCCGCATGCTTGGCCAATCACAGCGCCGCCTGAACAGAGAGCCGTAATTAGCCAAAGCCAAGGAGGCTTTGGGCAATTATGGCTCAGGGGATTTAGTACACGCCCCACACTATATAAGGCCGCCTGCACGGCGGCCCTGTGCAGTGTGTTCCGGTGTGCTTAGAGATAGAGAGAGAGAGAGACAGTGTCATTTCATTTGAGTTAGCTAGATTAGGCAGGACAGTCAGTCAGTTAGCTGCACTTAAAGTGTATTGTGTATATATATGCATCCCAGGTGTTGCATATATATATATCTACACTGTATTCAGTTTAGCTAGATCCGTTCCTGTTATCTTCTAGACTATTTACATTTAGTGCAGTGCGTCCTGCTCACAGTGTTCAGCTAGATCCGTTCCTGTTATCTTCTTACTGACAGGCAGGCTTGTCTTGTTACAGTATTTACAGCTACCTGAAGAAAATTACTGGTGTTCTTTTGATCCTATTAGTACCACAGTCAGGCAGCTAGACTATTTACATTTAGTGCAGTGCGTCCTGCTCACAGTGTTCAGCTAGATCCGTTCCTGTTATCTTCCTACTGACAGGCAGGCTTGTCTTGTTACAGTATATAAAGCTACCTGAAGAAAATTACTGGTGTTCTTTTGATCCTATTAGTACCACAGTCAGGCAGCTAGACTATTTACATTTAGTGCAGTGCGTCCTGCTCACAGTGTTCAGCTAGATCCGTTCCTGTTATCTTCTTACTGACAGGCAGGCTTGTCTTGTTACAGTATTTACAGCTACCTGAAGAAAATTACTGGTGTTCTTTTGATCCTATTAGTACCACAGTCAGGCAGCTAGACTATTTACAGTTAGTGCAGTGCGTCCTGCTCACAGTGTTCTGCTAAACCTACAAGTTAGTGGGGTGCGTCCACCTCACAGTGTTCAGCTAAACCTACAAGCTAGTGGGGTGCGTCCTGCTCACAGTGTTCAGCTAGATCCGTTTCTGTTATCTTCTTACTGACAGGCAGGCTTGTCTTGTTACAGTAAATACAGCTACCTGAAGAAAATTGCTGGTGTTCTTTTGATCCTATTAGTACCACAGTCAGGCAGTTAGTGCAGTGCGTCTTGCTCACAGTGTTCAGCTAAACCTACAAGTTAGTGGGGTGCGTCCACCTCACAGTGTTCAGCTAAAGCTACCTGTAGAAGGTTGGTGGTGTTCTCATACTACAGGCAGGCAGTTGATTTTGCTAGCTGCAGTATCAGTACATATATATATATATATATATATATATATATATATATATATATATATCCAAGCTTACTGCAGCTACAGGCCATTAGTATGTCTGGAAGGCCAAGAAGGAGAGGCAGACAGTCACAAGCCAATAAGAGAGGGCAAGCAGGCTCTGTGTCTAGTGCTGGTCGTGGAGACGGTGCATCCTCATCAGCACGTGGCCATGGGACACGCTTGGCCTTTTTTTCGGCAGCTGGCCGTGTTGAGCCGCAACATGCGGAAGACTTGGTCGAGTGGATGACCAAGCCGTCCTCATCCTCCTCATCCTCTCTCACCCATGCCCAGGGTACTTTGTCTGGCAAAGCAGCGGCCTCTTCCCTCGGCTTAATGTCATCAGTGACTCCTTCCCTAGCCCCACCATGTCCTCCTGAGGAGTCCCTCGAACTGTTTGACCACAGTGTTGGGTACATGCTCCAGGAGGATGCCCAGCGTTTGGAAGGCTCTGATGATGATACTGAGCTCGATGAAGGAAGTAACATGAGCACGGACAGAGGGGGTGCCCAAGAAGGACAGCAATCTGGCAGTCATGCTCCCCCTGCTGCAGCATACTGCCAGGTTTGCTCCAGTGATGAGGAGGGAGGGGATGATGAGGTCACTGACTCAACGTGGGTGCCTGATAGGAGAGAGGAGGAGGAGGCGGCACATCACCAACGAGGCAGGATGCCCTCCAGGGGCCAGCCTAAGGGCAGCACATTGACTGCATCACACCCCAAAGCTCCACATGTGCAGGGCACTGCAGTCTCTGCGCGTTATTCAAAAAGTTCTTTGGTGTGGGCCTTTTTTGAGACGAGTGCATCAGATCGCACCGCTGCTATTTGCAACATATGTCTCAAGCGTATCTCAGTTGGCCAAAGCATCTCCCGCTTGGGTACCACATGCTTGACCAGACATATGTTGACCTGCCATGCAGTTCGTTGGCAAGCGTATCTAAAAGACCCACACCAAAGAACAAAGAGGACCTCTCCTTGCTCCTTATCAGCTGAGATTTCCAACCCCACTAGACCTTCAGTCCTCTCTGAGACCTGCACTGAGAGGAATGAAGGTGTAGAATTAGGTGTGTCACAGCCAAGTACTTGTGGGCAATCTGCTTTTGGTACACCGACGTCAGATTGTACCAGGCAAATTTCCCTGCCCCAGCTGCTGCACCGCCGAAAGAAGTTTGCTCCCAGCCATCCACATGCCCAGCGGTTAAATGCTAGCTTGGCAAAATTGCTAGCACTTCAACTGCTGCCTTTTCAGTTGGTAGACTCTGCCCCCTTCCGTGAGTTTGTGGAATGTGCGGTTCCTCAGTGGCAGGTACCCAAACGCCACTTTTTCTCATGGAAGGCGATTCCGGCTCTCTACCGGCATGTGGAAGGCAATGTCCATGCCTCGCTGGACAGGGCAGTCAGCGGTAAGGTGCATATTACCGCTGACTCATGGTCCAGCAGGCATGGACAGGGACGTTACCTAAGTTTCACGGCGCATTGGGTGACTCTGCTGGCAGCTGGGAAGGATGCAGGACAAGGTGCAGTAGTGTTGGAGGTTGTTCCACCACCACGCCTCCAAAATGCTAGTGATTGTGACACACCTCTCTCCTCCACCCCCTCCTCTTCTTCTTCCTCCATGGCCTCTTCCTCGGAACCAGCGGTGCTCCGTAGTCGTTCAAGGGGCTACGCAAGTACGCAGGCCAAAAGATGCCATGCGGTGCTTGAGCTGGTGTGCTTGGGGGACAGGAGCCACACTGGGGCAGAGGTTCTGTCAGCTCTGCAGGGGCAGGTTCAGAGGTGGTTGACGCCATGCCAACTTAAGGCAGGAATGGTGGTTTGCGACAATGGCACCAACCTCCTCTCTGCCCTCCGACAGGGACAAATGACCCATGTGCCCTGTTTGGCTCACGTCCTTAACTTGGTGGTGTAGCGGTTCTTGGGCAGGTACCCGGGCTTACAGGATGTCCTGAGGCAGGCCAGGAAAGTCTGTGTGCATTTCCGCCGGTCATATAATGCCAGTGCTCGGCTGACGGACCTCCAAAAGGAGTTTAACCTGCCCAAGAACCGCCTAATCTGTGACATGCCCACCAGGTGGAACTCAACGTTGGCCATGCTGCAGCGGCTGCACACGCAGCAGAGGGCCATCAATGAGTACCTGTGCGACTATGGCACCAGGACAGGGTCATGGGAGCTTGGTTTTTTTTCCCCATGCCAGTGGGCCATGATCAGGGATGCATGCACTGTCCTGTCACCATTTGAGGAGGCCACGAGGATGGTGAGCAGTGACAGTGCATGCATCAGTGACACTGTCGCCCTTGTCCACCTGTTGGAGCACACGCTGCGTGGAATAATGGACAGGGCACTTGAGGCAGAACAGAGGCAGGAAGAGGAGGACTTCCTTAGCTCTCAAGGCCCCCTTTATCCAGACAGTGTTCCTGCGTGCCCGCCGATCACACAGGAAGAGGACGAGGAGGAGGAGGAGGAGGAAGATTGTGTCAGTATGGAGGTGGAGCCTGGCACTCAGCATCAGCAGCAGTCTTTAAGGGATCAGTCCCAAGAAACACATGGACACATGGACACGTGGCTGGGAGGAGGTGGCTGCGGACCATGTCGTCCTTAGTGACCCAGAGGACTCCGGACCGAATGCCTCAGCAAACCTACGCTGCATGGCCTCCCTGATCCTGCAAAGCCTGCGTAAGGATCCTCGTATTCATGGTATCAAGGAGAAGGACCAATACTGGCTGGCAACCCTCCTTGATCCACGTTACAAGGGTAAGGTTGCGGACCTTATCTTGCCATCGCAGAGGGAGCAGAGGATGAAACATCTTCGGGAGGCCTTGCAGAAAGGTCTGTGCAACGCGTTCCCAGAGACTGGGAGGTTACAAACTCCTGTTTCTGGACAACGTGTTGCTGAGGCTTCGGTCAGTCAAAGAAGGAGTGGTGGAGAAGGTGGCCGTCTGACCGATGCGTTCAGACAATTTTTTGGTCCGCAGCCCCAAGGTATGATCGGTTCCAGCAACCATCGCCAGCGTCTGTTTTACATGGTGCAGGAATACCTAGGGGCAAGATCAGACTTGGACACCTTTCCCACCGAAAATCCTCTGGGTTACTGGGTCTTGAGGATGGATCACTGGCCAGAGCTTGCACAGTATGCAATTGAGCTACTGGCCTGTCCTGCATCCAGCGTTCTTTCGGAACGCACATTCAGTGCTGCTGGAGGCGTGGTAACCGATCACAGGGTGCGTCTGTCCACCGACTCGGTCGATCGACTGACCTTCATAAAAATGAATCAGTCTTGGATCACCACCAGCTACCAAGCACCTGATGCTGATGTAACCGAATAATTTTTTTTGAAATCTCAGATCCCTTCAAAGACTGCCTATGCTGATGCTGAGTGACTATCCCTGAGTAATTATCCTCTTCCTCCTCAATCATCACGCTGATAGCTTGTAAGAACATTTTTGGTTCTGGGCGCCACCACCAGTGCCTAAGGCACAATTTTTCAGCCCCTGTTTAACAGGGGCGTGTAATTACAATTTTTGATGTAATACTTTGCAGCAGGGCTCGTTCCTGCATTCCAACTAGAGTGTCTGTGAGGGGTTGCAGTGTTGTGGCACCAGCACCAGTGCCTAAGGCCCATTTTTTCTGCCCCTGTTTAACAGGGGCGTGTAATTACAATTTTTGATGCAATACTTTGCAGCAGGGCTCGTTCCTGCATTCCAACTAGAGTGTCTGTGAGGGGTTGCAGTGTTGTGGCACCAGCACCAGTGCCTAAGGCCCAATTTTTCTGCCCCTGTCTAACAGGGGCGTGTAATTACAATTTTTGATGCAATACTTTGCAGCAGGGCTCGTTCCTGCGTTCCAACTAGAGTGTCTGTGAGGGGTTGCAGTGTTGTGGCACCAGCACCAGTGCCTAAGGCCCAATTTTTCTGCCCCTGTCTAACAGGGGCGTGTAATTACAATTTTGATGCAATACTTTGCAGCAGGGCTCGTTTCTGCGTTCCAACTAGAGTGTCTGTGAGGGGTTGCAGTGTTGTGGCACCAGCACCAGTGCCTAAGGCCCAATTTTTCAGCCCTTGTTTAACAGGGGCGTGTAATTACAATTTTTGATGCAATACTTTGCAGCAGGGCTCGTTCCTGCGTTCCAACTAGAGTGTCTGTGAGGGGTTGCAGTGTTGTGGCACCAGCACCAGTGCCTAAGGCCTAATTTTTCAGCTCCTGTTCAACAGGGGCATGTAATTACAATTCTTGATCTAATATTTCACAGCAGGGCCCTGTGAGGGCTTACAGTGTTGTGGCCACAGCAACACCTAAGGCCCAAATTTCTGCTGAGTATATAGGGCAGGACCCTACTTTCAAACATCTAACTTACAAACGACTCCTACTTGCAAACGGAAGGAGACAACAGGAAGTGAGATGAAATCTACCCCTAGGAAGGGAAATTCTCTCCTGTAAGAGTTAATATGGGAAAAACATTTCTCCTTTCCACTGATGCTTTCCAATCCTTGTTCCACAAAAAACCCAAATTTTCAAAAAACATTTTTCATTGGGACAAAAAGTGAGGTGAAATCTTCTGAAGAGGAGGAAAGACAGCAAAACAAATGTCACAGGGGTGATAACCCTTCCCTATGTTTTCCAAAAAGCTTAAAAAAGATTTTTTGGCTGGAGCTAAACACGTTAAAAATGTTCAAAATTACAAACAGATTCTACTTAACAACAAACCTACAGTCCCTGTCTTGTTTGAACCGCCTGCATACTGCTGTTCAGAGTATATAGGGCCTGGTGGCCCCACACCTTTCCTTATTTTAATTTGGGTGCGGGGTTCCCCTTAATATCCATACAAGACCCAAAGGGCCTGGTAATGGACTGGGGGGTACCCATGCCGTTTGTCTCACTGATTTTCATCCATATTGCCAGGACCCGACATTACATTAAACCCGCAAGCAGTTTTAAATGAGATTTTTCCCTTTAAAAATGACATTTGGTGCAGGGACTGTTCTAAACACGGGAAACACGCGTCACTTTACAGGCATACTATAGACACCCCCAGGTACGATATTTAAAGGAATATTTCACTTTTTTTTTTTTACTTTAAGCATCATTAAAATCACTGCTCCCGAAAAAACGGCCGTTTTTAAAAAAATTTTTGCATTGATACATGTCCCCTGGGGTAGGACCCGGGTCCCCAAACCCTTTTTAGGACAATACCATGCAAATTAGCCTTTAAAATGAGCACTTTTGATTTCGAACGTTCGAGTCCCATAGACGTCAATGGGGTTCTAACGTTCGTGCGAACTTTCGGTCCGTTTGCAGGTTCTGGTGCGAACCGAACCGGGGGGTGTTCGGCTCATCCCTACTTCTGAGAAAGAACACTCAATACACTTCAGCCTTTTGCTTTTCAACACTGACCAACGACACCTACAGGCGACAGCGTGAAACTGCACACAACACAGCCAATGCTGGAACAGAGGCTAATTTAGCCATAGATTAAATCTGAACTATGTACAGAACAGATAACCCAGTAAATTTACATATAAGCGCCTGATCAACAGGAGCAGGGCGCTACACATATATCCTGGGAGATATTGTAGATAAATATTACTGTCCCATTTTAAGTAATCCAAGATATATTTTCTCAGTCACCCTGTGCCCAAAAGTGACTCCCGTCACACTCGTGTTCTGGCAGCGCCATTACCGCGTGGCAGGCGTCACCCTCTAGGCGTTAATAACTAGTTCTGCCACCAGCTGACAACCTGATACAGGCACGTGGCACTATCCAGTTTCTCCTCCCACTCTACCAAGGGAATGCTAGAGCCATTGAAGTCAGAACCAATCCTAGCGGAGCTAGTACTGTGGAGTACTGTGAGTAACTGGTAAGTACTGTGAGTAGCTGTACACTGAGTGCCGTGAGTAACTGGTGAGTACTGTGAGTAGCTGTGTACTGAGTATTGTGAGTAACTGGTGAGTACTGTGAGTAACTGGTGAGAACTGTGGGTAACTGGTGAGTACTATGGGTAACAGGTGAGTACTGTGGGTAACTGGTGAAGTATTGCGAGTAGCTGGTGAGTATTGTAAGTAACTGTGTACTGAGTATTGTGAGTAACTGGTGAGTACTGTGAGTAACTGGTGAGTACTGTGGGTAACTGGTGAGTACTGTAGGTAACTGGTGAGTACTGTGGGTAACTGGTGAAGTATTGCGAGTAGCTGGTGAGTATTGTAAGTAACTGTGTACTGAGTACTGTGAGTAACTGTGTACTAAGTATTGTGAGTAACCAGGATGGATAAAAATTGATGATTTTTTTTAAAAAATCAGATTTTTTTTATTTGACTCCTTTTTTTTTTTTTATCAAATTTATTTTAATAAAATGCTTTTGGAGTAAAAATCTAAAGTTAGTTTTCTATGTAAGATGCAATAATAATTTAGTTTATGCAGCATGAAATGGAGCTTAGCATGAGGCTGAATATTCTGCAATTTTTATATTTTTGGTAAACTCATTTAATAAATCCAAGCTTTGCAAGCTGAGATAACATTCACTGCATTGATGCATTCACACAATTTCACAGTAACCATGAGATAAAACAAAGTTCAGGAATATTCCGTTATCCCATTGTTTTGCAAAGCCTATGTAAACCACAAACTGTATGATGGTTTGAAGAGAAATGCATCTGTACCAAGCTCTAAATGTGAGGAGGAAGAGAAAGCAGTAAAAATGAAAATTAAGCCTTTTAAGCAGCTTATAAAACTTGTGATCTTTCTGCACATAGCTTGAAGTGCTTCATTCCACTCTTGAGGAGCAAAATGGCAGCAGGCCATAAAAGAGACCCAGTTTGGGAATATTTACTAACCTGACAGATTATTATTCTAAAAAGGAAAACTTTATTTTGTTTGCAAATATTAAAGATTCTAACTACCAGCAAGAATAAATCCTTACATTTAAAGAGCATCTGCTATTTCAGATCCATCATGGCAGCGCCTGTTAGCGGACATCCACTCACCTGCTGCCACCACGTTCCCTCACCTTGTTGTGCCACTGCTGCATCACCAGCCGTCCCATTAAAGTGAAATAGATGATTATGGCCTCTTTCACACGGACGATCCGTATGTCCGTTTTTCATCCTTCCGTTTTCGGATGAA
This sequence comes from Lithobates septentrionalis, assembly GCA_037952835.1. Taxonomy (NCBI): domain Eukaryota; kingdom Metazoa; phylum Chordata; class Amphibia; order Anura; family Ranidae; genus Lithobates; species Lithobates septentrionalis. The sequence goes on from JBBDGP010003357.1 coordinate 408,457, forward strand.
AAACGGACATACATTCATCCCTATGGAGCGTCGGATGTCAGCGGTGACATGTCCGCTGACATCCGACCCGCTCCGATCCGAAAAGTGTAACGGAGGAAAAACCTACTTTTCCATCCGTTTTCGGATCGGATCGGGTGACGACGGACACTACGGTCCGTCATCATCCGATCCCCCCATAGGGGAGAGCTGCGCTCTGACAGGTCCGTCGCTGCACAGTGTGCAGCGATGCACCTGTCATCTTCCTGCTCAGCGGGGATCGGCGGAGTGATCCCCGCTGAGCAAGCGGATGTTCACGGGGTGGATCATCACTGATCCGCCCCGTGAGAAAGAGCCCTTAAGCGTATCACTACAGGGTGGTACTGTGGATACCAAAATAGTATATAAATGTGCCACTTCCCATTAATTGAAGATAATAGTGAGAGGATTGGGACTGGACTTTATAGGCATTGAGATACACAAAAATTATAAATAAAATTATTTTATTAACAAATTGATTAAAACAAGCACAACCAGACAAAGACTATTTTAAAAAAACTTTGCAAAGTAAAGTTCGCCTATATGCCTTTGCAAAACATAACCCAAGCACCAAGAGGTATACTCCTGAATGATTAAGACGATGTCCTTGTTGAAACACCAATTAGTGTTCTATCAGGCTTGGTGTGAGTTGATCATAGTGTACAGTAGCTCGGCTCTACATGTTATACGTGCATGAATTAATATACACATCACCCAGGAGAAGTCAATAGAATAGGCAGTGGTGGTCCGTCCATTAGGGGCGCCCGAGCGCTGCCCTTCTACCCACAGCCACCACCCCCATGCTCTATCCACGGCCGCTATTTTGACAGAACACCACCACCCCTTAGTGATGTGTCCGACCCCTTTTAGGACGCTGGGCGCATGAATCACAGTAACGGGGGTGTTTTTTTGAAGCACCTGATTAGAGCCAAAGGCTCTAATAGGCTTCAATATAGGGTGGGCTCGTGGCGCAGAGCATTACGCTAGGAGACCACCCAGGTGTTACAACAGCGAATGAATATTCGCTATTGAAACTCTGATCCTCATTCCAGCCTATCAGAAGCAGGTCTGAGATCTGTTTTCAGATTGGCCAATTGGCCGCCGAGATGGAGGGTGGAAACGGAAGCCGCCGTGATGCCCGTGGAAAGCAGGGGAGGGGAAAGCCGTCCCCGCCGCCGAGCAAGGAAAGCCACCGGTGAAGCCCGGGAGAAACGCTGCCCACCATAGTTGGGGTAAGTGCAGCAGACCCACCCGACCGACCGGGGGGGGAGGTGTTACTGTTTGCTGCCCCCCCATAATAAAGGCCTGTAATTCCTAAACAGCAGTCAAAGCTTCAAAGCGTCTAGGGAGAGTGATTTCTCAATAGCTGCAGCAAAGGGATAGTCATTATATCCTGATCATAAATGTAAATCTGCATTAACCACTTGCCGACCGCCTAACGCAGATATACTGCGGCACCTGGTACGTGATCTGCCTCCCGCAGGCGCCATGCCCGAGGCGGTCTGCTTCATTAGGGGAACGATCCAGGCTGAGGGGGAGACCACTCATTCGTGGCCACCCCCTCACGATCGCTCCCAACTAATGATAATCTTCCTCTGCTGCTGTATAGTAAACAGCGGCAGAGGAAGTGATGTCATCGCTCCTCGGCTCTGTATTTTCCGTTCCGGCGCAGAGGAGAGAAGACATCTGAGTGTGTGCACCAACACAACACACACAGTAAAACACACCAGGCACACATTTCACCCCCCCATCACCCCCGATCACCCCCTAATCACCCCCCCCCCACACCTGTCACAGTGACACCAAGCAATTTTTTTTTCTTTCTGATTAATGCATTGGTGTCAGTTTGTGACAGTTAGAAGTGGTAGGGCAGTTAGTGTTAGCCCCCTTTAGGTCTAGGATACCCGCCTAACCCCCCCCTAATAAAGTTTTAACCCCGTGATCACTCCCCCATCGCCAGTGTCACTAAGCGATCATTTTTCTGATCGCTGTATTAGTGTCACTGGTGACGCTAGTTAGGGAGGAAAATATATAGGTTCGCCGTCAGCGTTTTATAGCGTCAGGGACCCCCATATACTACCTAATAAAGGTTTTAACCCCTTGATTGCCCCTAGTTAACCCTTTCACCACTGATCACCGTATAACTGTTACGGGTGACGCTGGTAAGTTAGTTTATTTTTTATAGTGTCAGGGCACCTGCGGTTTATTACCTAATAAAGGTTTAGCCCCCTGATCGCCCGGCGGTGATATAACTTAGGTTTTAGGGTCAGATAGGGTCTGCGTCGCCCCAGGCAACGTCAGGTTAGTGCCAGTAGCGCTAACACCCATGCACGCACTGTACACCTCCCTTAGTGGTATAGTATCTGAACGGAACAATATCTGATCCGATCAGATCTATACTAGCATCCCCAGCAGTTTAGGGTTCCCAAAAAGTGTTAGCGGGATCAGCCCAGATAATTGCTAGCACCTGCGTTTTGCCCCTCCGCCCGGCCCAGCCCAGCCCACCCAAGTGCAGTATCGATCGATCACTGTCACTTAAAAAACACTAAACGCATAACTGCAGCGTTCGCAGAGTCAGGCCTGATCCCTGCAAACGCTAACAGTTTTTTTGGTAGCGTTTTGGTGAACTGGCAAGCACCAGCGGCCTAGTACACCCCGGTCGTAGTCAAACCAGCACTGCAGTAACACTTGGTGACATGGCGAGTCCCATAAGTGCAGTTCAAGCTGGTGAGGTGGCAAGCACAAGTAGTGTCCCACTGCCACCAAGAAGAAGACAAACACAGGCCCGTTGTGCCCATAATGCCCTTCCTTCTGCATTTGCCAATCCTAATTGGGAACCCACCACTTCTGCAGCACCCGTAGTTCCCCCATTCACATCCCCAACCAAATTCAGTCGGTTGCATGAGAGGCATTTTCTTTATGTCCTCCCGAGTACCCCTACCCAACGAACCCCCCCAAAAAAGATGTTGTTTCTGCAGCAAGCGCGGATGTAGGCGTGACACCCGCTATTATTGTCCCTCCTGTCCTGACAATCCTGGTCTTTGCATCGGTGAATGTTTTGAACGCTACCATTCACTAGTTGAGTATTAGCATAGGGTACAGCATTGCACAGACTAGGCACACTTTCACAGGGTCTCCCAAGATGCCATCGCATTTTGAGAGACCCGAACCTGGAACCGGTTACAGTTATAAAAGTTACAGTTCCAAAAAAAAGTGTAAAGCCTCTTTCACACGGCCGATCCGTTCAGGTCCGCCTGTCAGTTTTTTAGGTGGACCTGAACGGACACTCCATGGAGGTCTATGGAACGTTGGATGTCAGCGGTGACATGTCCGCTGACATCCGACCCGCTCTGATCCGAAAAAGTGTGTCGGAGGAAAAACCTACTTTTCCATCCGTCTGCGGATCGGATCGGGAGACGACGGACTCTACGGTTCGTCATCATCTGATCCCCCATAGGGGAGAGCGGCACTCTGACAGGTCCGTCGCTGCACACGTCATCTGCCTGCTCAGCGGGGATCAACGGAGCGGTCCCCCGCTGAGCAGAGCGGGTTCCCTACACGGACACGTCCATGTGAAGGAGCCCTAAAAAAAAAATATATAAAATAAAAAAAAACAAAAATAGTTGTCGTTTTATTGTTCTCTCTCTCTCTATTCTCTCTCTATTGTTCTGTTCTTTTTTACTGTATTCTATTCTGCAATGTTTTATTGTTATTATGTTTTATCATGTTTGCTTTTCAGGTATGCAATTTTTTATACTTTACTGTTTACTGTGTTTTATTGTTAACCATTTTTTTGTTTTCAGGTATGCCATTCAGCTGCAGCGCGGATTTATTTATCTTGACAGCAACAGCGTTTGCTCCCACGATATATAAAGCCGTGACTCCAGCGGAGGTGATATATGCCGAAGCATGGGGGCAGCAGGGGCGGAGGAGCGATTTACTGCTAACTTTTGGGGCGGATGCCCCCATGCTTCGGCATATATAAATTGTGCATGTATGCCCATCATTACAAGTGGGTGGATGAAGGGAGGTATTCTAATGGTGGGCATACCCACCACTCAATCTCTTTTTTTCGTTCAGCCCACAGGCTGCATGAAAAAAAAGATTACAATATATGCCCAACAAGGACCAGCAACGTACTGGTATGTTGCTGGACTTTGAGTGGTTATACCAGAATGATGTCTGCAGGTTTAGGTATCATCTTGGTGTCATTCTTTTCAGCCAGCGGTCGGCTTTCATGTAAAAGCAATCCTAGCGGCTAATTAGCCTCTAGACTGCTTTTAGGGAGGGAATGTCCCCCCCTCCCACCGTCTTCCATGTTTTTCTCTGGCTCTCCTGTCCCAACAGGGAACCTGAGAATGCAGCCGGTGATTCGGCCAGCTGACCATAGAGCTGATCAGAGACCAGAATGGATCCAATCATCTCTATGGCCTAAGAAACCGGAAGCTACAAGCATTTCATGACTTAGATTTCGCCGGATGTAAACAGCGCCATTGGGTAATTGGGAAAGCATTTTATCACACTGATCTTGGTGTGGTTAAATGCTTTGAGGGCAGAGGAGAGATCTAGGGTCTAATAGATCCCATTTTTTTCAAAAAAGAGTACCTGTCACTACCTAAAAAAAAAATGAAAGGAACAGTTTAAAAATAAGATAATATGGTAAAATCAACCTGCGCTAATGAGCAATACGTGATGGAAAAGTGTATATATACAAAAAAGTGCAGCTGCAAAAAAAACTCCAAATATCTATGAAGTGACAAACATATAAATAAACTAAATTGCGCTAGCAAAAAAAACTTTTTCCTTAGTAAAAAAAATTAATTAGAAGTGCTTAAAGAACACAATATGTGTATAAACAATGAGTGCATAAAATACTTATACAAAAGTGGAGAAAATATGTTAAAAGTCAGTGATCATAGGCAAAAAGCCACTCATAATCCGTCCATAATAATATGAATCGTTTTAACCAGAAAGCAAAAAAGTCCACTTCATGTGTTTCATCACCACACACTAAGGATTGGTACGCCAAAATACTTCTGATCAGATGTGCATTGATAGCGGTGAAGGAAGTAATAGATGTGCGCTTACCCCAAAAGATGGACCTCCCCTGTGGCAAGGTCTTATAAGCTTGCAGATTTCGCCCTCTGCAGGGACCAGCTGTTAGTCTCCTGGTCTTGGCAGCGTGTACCGCCGACTTCCGTATGGCCGGGATGGTCCAACTATTCCAATCTCAAAGGGGGGACTCAGAAATGGAAAAGTCCACATACAGGAAAAAACGGCATAAGGAGAAAAAAACTCCAATAGTGTGATAACGTTTAGGGTATTTATTGGTTAAAGCAAACCACAAGTGAACATTAAAAAATCCAGATATAAAATTCTATTAAAAAGCCGGCATAATCAAAGGCAGAACGCCCGTGCAAATGAACTCTTCAGAACACGTGATGGCTAGCACTGCGAGGCCATGCCCTACATGTTTCGTCATACGTGACGTCTACGGAGTGTGTGGTGATGAAACACATGAAGTGGACTTTTTTGCTTTCTGGTTAAAACGATTCATATTATTATGGACGGATTATGAGTGGCTTTTTGCCTATGATCACTGACTTTTAACATATTTTCTCCACTTTTGTATAAGTATTTTATGCACTCATTGTTTATACACATATTGTGTTCTTTAAGCACTTCTAATAAATTTTTTTTACTAAGGAAAAAGTTTTTTTTGCTAGCGCAATTTAGTTTATTTATAAAAATAAGATAAAAAAGCAAAAAAAAAAAAGAAAAAAAGCACCCCTGTCCCCTCCTGCTCTCGCGCAAAGGCGAACGCAAGCGTTGGTCTGCCGTCAAATGTAAAAAGCAATTGCCTCGACGGGGGGCGGAGTTGGACGCAGGTTCCCAGGTATGTTCCAGATTGTCTTTTCTTTTCTTTTCTCCTTTTCTTCTTCCTAAATACTGTATTGAGCCTTAACTAGTTATGGTTGTCTGTTTAAAGACAAGATAATATGTTTGATGCCAGGTGACGAATAAGAAATGACTAAGCAAGGAAACCGGACGGTCTTTTGAGATTTACGGCCATGAGACACCCTGGTCTGGGGGTGTACTAGCAATATGGTGATGATATGGCTTTTACATGTGATTTTGGAGGGGGCTGGGGGTGTAGGGGTGTGGAGAGAGGTTAGTTGGAGGCGTATGTTGCCCCCCTCTCTCCGCGCGCCCCCGCTCGGCCCACCTTGTAAACTGCCTGCACAACTGAACCTAGCTCAAAACGTGAAAAAAAAAAAAGACTTGTCAAATTATTATAGTCCAGGTACTAAGACAAGCGTACTTTTATATTTTGTCACCTGACGGATTGTTGGTTTTTTTCTCCCCTTTTCTTTTTATTAACACTAGCTACACCAGTTAAAATATGACTGTCTAGTATTTCATATATATTACTGATAGTATTGATGTTTTTGTTTTTCTTTCCTTATTATTCCTTTTTTTTTGTTGAATAACAAGAAAAACTGACTGGTATATCACCTAAAAACCGTCTATCTAGATAGATATAAATCTATATTCACAGTTTTATAATTTTGCAATGTGATACCCTGTCTTTCATAAATAAAGATTTATAAAAAAAATATATATATAAACAGCAATTGCGCCATGCATGTGAGGTATCACCGCGAAGGTCAGATCGAGAGCAGTAATTTTAGCAGTAGACCTCCTCTGTAAATCTAATGTGGTAACCTGTAAAGGCTTTTAAAGGCTTTTAAAAATGTATGTAGTTTGTCGCCACTGCACGTTTGTGCGCAATTTTAAAGTATGTCATGTTTGGTATCCATGTACTCGGCCTAGGATCATCTTTTTTATGTCATCAAACATTTGGGCAATATAGTGTGTTTTAGTGCATTAAAATTTAAAAAAAGTGTGTTTTTTCCCCAAAAAATGCGTTTGAAAAATCGCTGCGCAAATACTGTGTGAAATAAAAAAAAAGAAACACCCACCATTTTAATCTGTAGGGCCTTTGCTTTAAAAAAATATATAATGTTTGGGGGTTCAAAGTAATTTTCTTGCAAAAAACATTTTTTTTTTCAGGTAAACAAATAGGGGGTCATTTACTATAACTCCAGGAAGTACTGGGCACTATGGCAAATAATAGAGCCCATTTTAGCCAAATGGAAACAAAACGGCGAATTTGCGCATGAAAATCAACGATATAAGCGGAGAACAAACGTTTGCAAATTCTAAATTGCCGCTAATTAGCGCTTCCGCGTATATACAAATGCCAATTCTTATCAAGTTGTTATATTGCACTGTACTGTAGCCATGATCCATGTATGTGAAAGAAACATTTTTTATCAGAGATGTGCTCTAGTTCTCGTGCATCTATTGATTTATATTGCAATTAGTATTCCTAGTTTTTTTTTCCTTCTTTTGCTAAGAAATGCAGTTCTGAATGATTATTACATAGTAATGTCTGCTATTCTGTAAAGTTACATGTATTAATCATTTAGGTTACCTATTTGTTGTAGGTTGTTTTTTTCATGTTTTTGATTTATTATTTATTAATTTAGTTGACTATAAAGCAGTATTTATTTATGTTCATTCTTTAATAATACTACACTATTATGCAGGTCTTGTACTTAGCACAATGGCTTAATGGTCTGCTTGGATATCTCCACACCACTCATGGTATGAGTTCAAACAACAGCCAACCTACCATCCACCAGCTGTGTTTATTTTTTCAGTGCACAAGTGAATTAAAATAAACAAACAAAGAAATGTAAACTGCCCTTTAGCTAGTGTGTGGTGTTTGGAATGTCACATCATAATATAATTGAATATTTACATACCATTGCATGCATTTAAAGGGTTAATACAATAAAAACTTTCACATTAAACTGCATTGGCTACTTGGCAATCACCTATTTTCAGTAAATATATATACACGTATATTTGTGTTGCTTTGGCTAATTGGCATTCTCCTTTTCCCACCAATGCAAGCTTTTAGGATTTTTCTGTGGGATTTGAACCCATGAGTCTTTCAATACTTTTACTAGTGTTTGATGTGTTTGATGTGTTATATACTATACAATAAAGTTTATCAAATGTAAACTGCTTGTTGGCTAGTGTGTGGTGTTTGGAGATTCACACCATAATATTAGTGAATACTTACATACCATTGCAAGCATTTGAAGAGTTAATACAATAATATCAACCACATTAAAGGCTACTTGGCATTCACTGTATGCTGCTTTGGCTAATTGGCTAACTGGCTAACAGTAATTCTCCTTTTCTCCACCAATAGTAATCTTTTAGGATTCTTCTGTGGGATTTGAACCCATGAGTCTTTCAATACCTGAATGTTTGAAGGTAGAGGTGCTAACTGCTAGCCTATTGGGCTGAGCACAATTATATATACAAAATACTTTTACTAGTGTTTGATGATTTATATACCATACAATAAATTTTATCAAATGTAAACTGCTTGTTAGCTAGTGTATGGTGTTTTGGAGATTCACACCATAATATTAGTGAAGACTTATTTATTTTTATTTAAAGCGGGGGTTCACCCACACCGCCAAAAAAAATAAATATTAAAAGCCAGCAGCTACAAATACTGCAGCTGCAGACTTTTAATACATGGCCACTTACCTGTCCCAGGGTCCAGCGATGTCGGCAGGGGACGCAGAGAACCCGCTCGGTTCTCGGCAGCTGCCGCCACCATCCTAGGTGAGGGAATCAGGAAGTGAAGCATTGCGGCTTCACTTCCCGGTTCCCTACTGCGCATGCGCGAGTCGCGCTGTGCGTCCCTAGTAGTCGCCGCTCTCTCCTGGGAGCGGTAATTATTTATATTCATTCTTTAATCATACTACACTATTATGCAGGTCTCATACTTAGCACAATGGCTTAGTAGTCTGCTCAGATGTCTCCACAGCACTCATGGTACAAGTTCAAATACCAGCCAACCTACCATCCCCCAGCTGTGTTTATTTTTTCAGTGCACAAGCGAATTAAAATGAAAAAACAAAAAAATGTAATCTGCCCATTAGTCAGTGTGTGATGTTTGGAATTTCACACCATAATAGTATTGAATACTTACATATCATTGCATGCATTTGAAGAGTTAATATAATAGAATCAGCCAAATTTAAAGTGCATTGGCTAATTGGCATTCACCTATTTTCAGCATATGCTGCTTTGGCTAATTGGCTAATAGTCATTTGCTTTTTTTTCACCAATTCAATCTTTTAGTATTGGGATTTGAACCCATGAGTTCTTCAAGGTAGAAGTGCTGACCGCTAGCCTATTGGGTGTAGCACAGTCATACATAGAAAATACATAGAAAATACATTCACTAGTGTTTGATGTTTCTTCTCCCTGAGCTGTCTCTCCTGCTGCCACCATCTTCTCCCGCTGATGTGTTCTTCAGCGCAGCCGGTTACCCACTAATAAAAAAAAAGCCGCTCTTCTTGTGGCGGTCTTCTGTGGCCATCCGATAATGTCACCCGGAGAGTCCGCTCCATGGCTATGTAAGAGACGCCACACAGTGGGTGACAACACAGCGGAGGAAGACCACCATGGAAGAAGAGCAGCTTTTTTTTATTAGCGGGTAACCAGCGGTGCGGAAGAACACAGCAGATGGCGGCGGCAGGAGAGACGGCTCTGGGAGAATACAGCTCGGGGAGAAGATGGAGGAGGGAGAGACAGTGTCTGGAGAAGATGGCTCAGGGAAGAAGACAGCTCGGAGCTATTCTACAATAAAGGACTTGTCAAAAACCGGCTATTAATTTTTTTACATTTCACTGCTTTTTTTGGTGAATGGGTAGGGGTAAAATGTACCCCATACCTATTCACATAGGGGGCAGGATCTGGGAGCCCCCTTGTTAAAGGGGGCTTCCAGATTCTGATAAACCCCCTGCCTGCAGACCGACAACCACCGACCAGTGTTGTCGGGAAGAGGCCCTTGTCCCCATCAGCATGGGGAAAAGGTGCTTTGGGGCATGTGGCCTGGTAAGGTTCAGAAGGGGAGGGTGCTCACTCGTCCCCCCCTATCCTGACCTCCAGGCTGCATGCTCAGGTAAGGGTCTGGTATGGATTTTGGGGGCCCCACATGAAATTTATTTTACATTTTGGTGTGGGGTTCCCCTTAAAGTCCATACCGAAGGGCCTGGTATGTACTGGGGGGACCCTACGACATTTTTTTCCTTGAATTTTGGAATTCCATACCATATTATTGAATAAGTACATACCATTGCATGCATTTGAAGAGTTAAAATATGGAATAAAGCAAGCTGATGTGCTTTGCCTAATTATGCTTCTGAGTACAATGCACACTTCTGGGAGGTGATGCTGTCAGTGGGATTTGAATTCATGGCTTGAACTTTTGGGGGCAGCAGGGTATACCGCTATGCTACAGAGCTGAGCACTTACCTACAGAGAAAATACATTTACTAATGTTTGATTCAATACAATAATGTTTTGCATTTCAGGCATTAATATTATAGTAACAACCATGCTCGTGCCGATGTGGCATTGGCTAATAGGCATTTGCCTCTTTTCAGCATATGCTGCTGAGTACAATGCAAGCTTTCAGTAGGTGATACCATCTGTGTGATTTTCAGCCATTTGAGCACAATTATATTGAGAACATATGTTTACTAGTGTTTAATGGTGGGACTACTTTATATTCTAGGTATAAAATAGTACTCAGCACAGTGACTTAGGCACCTTTCACACTTGTGCGACCTGAAAGTTGCGAGATTTTAATGTGACTTTAAGCAATGCTTATGTAATCTTGAGGTCTATGGACACAGGAGTCACAGGGAAAGACACGCAACTTTCCCATGATTTTGCATCAGCAATTTTGCCGCAATTCCAGGGAATGCCTGTGTAAACTTGAGGTCTATGGACCTCAACTCGCATCAAAGTCAGACCAAAGTAGTACAGGGACTACGTTGAAGTCAGTGTTACTTGAAGTTGAACAGATATGAATGGTACACATTAAAAATCATGGGGTATGACTTGTCATACGACTCTGATGTCCAAAGTCGCACAAGTGTGACTCAGCCCGACTTTGTCAGCGATTTCAGAGACATCAGTGCACTTTCCTGCACAGATGTCTAGTGAAATCACATAGGTCCCAACTGTTCTCCTTTAAGAAGGTGTCCTATGCCTACCTACTTTTGCTAATAGGTGTCCCTTATACCCATCTCAAAAAGTTGGGAGGTAAGAAATCACCCCCTGAAGTCGCCCAAAGTAGTGCAGGAACTACTTTTGGGAATCGTTGTGGCGTCGCACCAATTCGGACAGTTCCATTGCCATCAATAGGCGCCGATTTGGCCTACAATTTGACATGTCAATTCAGACCTATGTGAACATGGGTGAAGTTGCATAGATATTAGAGCTGCACGGTTCTGGCCAAAATGAGAATCACAATTTTTTCCAAAAAAAAATTGCATTTGAAAGGCGCAAATACAGTGTGACATAAAATATTGTAACAACCACCATTTTATTCTCTAGGGTCTCTACTAAAAAAATATATATATAATGTTGGGGGGTTTTAAGTAATTTTCTAGCAAAAAAAAAAATGATTTTAACCTGAAACCAACAAATGTCAGAAAAATGTTTAGTGTTTAAGTAGTTAAACTTTCCTCACTTACACAGAATTCTATTTAATTGACAAATTGTTACAAGGTTTCTAGTTAAGTTCACTGATAAAGAATGTTCTAATTCTTGGCAGACTTCCTGGTTTTTCGACTGTGGCTTCAGAAGAGCAGAGAGAGTTCTTTGCATAGCAAGAATCGTGAAACTCTTTTTTCAAGATCGTAAAGGGGAAAAAAATCACGATGACGATTAATCGTGCAGCTCTAATAAATATGCATGGAAATCAAGGGGGACAACTTTTCATGTGACTCTGAGGTCCAAAGCTCCATGAAAAGTCACCCATGTGTGAAAGTAACCTAATGCGATTAATTGATAACACCTTTGAATAAGGCCCCATTTGCACTTGTGCGACCTTAAAATTGCACAGATTTGTCAGGACTTGAAGCAATGTCTGTGTAATCTTGTGGTGTATGGACCTCAAATTGCATCAAAGTCAAACCAAGGTAGTGCAGGGACGAATTTGCTACACCTTCAGGATGCACAAGTGACAATAGGGCCAAATTCAAAGGTGTTATCCTTGAATCTCATTCACACTGCTGCGGCCTGAAAGTCACACTATTTTGCTGCCACTTTGCCGCTGCAACTTGGCCCCAACTTCTGGGTATTCCTGTGTAATATTGTACCCGATATACCTCAAGTCACACCAAAGTAGTACAGGGACTACTTTGAAGTTGGTGCGACTTAAAGTAGCACAGATATGAATGGTTGTCATTGAGAATCATGGGGTACAACTTGACATGCAACTCAAAGGTCCAAATTTGCTGGAAAATTCGCCCAGCTGTGAAACAAGTCATATATATTTTAATAAAAAGAGCTCTCATTTATACTTGCATAGTCCTTACTGATTTACATCAGCAGAACAAATGCAGGAAGTGATGTGTGCACATGGGACGGAAGCAAATGTGTGGTGATGCCAAACAAATCAATGAACCCCACCCACACCAAATCTAACTATGACATCCACCCCTGCATTGATTAAGTACAAGTACATATCCTACACTTACCCGGCCAATAAGCAGCACCTCCTCTCTGCTAAAGAGACCTTGCCATGTCCACCTAGATGGAGATCCTGACCAGCACAGGAACTTCCGGGTGCATACAATGACTAATTTCCAGGTCAGAAGGTGAAACCACGCTTTTGATTGCCGCTGCGAATATTTGATCTCAACCATGATTAGTATTTTTTTATTTTCAGATATGCAAATCTGTATTTCTACATATATTTGAAGGTAAACTTAAGGGAGTTTGCTAAGAAATGGTGTCCCTGGGTTAGCAGCAGGTGAATTACAAAGGCAAAAGGCCCAGTTTGAGCCCGGGTTCACACTGACAGAGGGAGGAAATCGTTCAGCTGAAATCACACAATTTCATTCCTGCATGTCAGTCCCGACTGTGGGGGCAACATCAGAGACATCAGTGCAGGTTTCTGCACCAATATCAATACAAATCGCACCAATTAGAACAGTGCAATTGCCACAGATTTGACATGTCAAATCACACCAATGTGAACCAGAGCTGACACATTCAAACACTGCCTATCCACCAGCTGAATTCATTACCTGCAATTCTCCACAGCTGTTAGTGATAAAGGTGGAATCTTTATATATAACTTGCAGTTGTGCAGAAGCCTAGGTTTACATTGGAGCGATTGGTCATGCAATTTGAGAGATCAAATCGCATGACTATTGGCAATGGCACTGTTCCAATTGATGCAACATTTTTTTTGTGGCACCGCATCAATTTGCTAAAGTAGTTCCTGCACTACTTTTGCCGATTTCAGGTGCAAATTCAATAGACATGTGTATGAAGCCACCTGAAATCACGCTGACCTTGCTACTTTGAAATCGTGCTACTTCAAGTGAAGTAGCGCAATTTCAAAGTAGCATGTGAAGCAGGGCAAAGAGATTAGTTTTTTGGTGCACAAATACATATTGAAATAAAATATAAGAGATATTGCACTTTCCCAAAACCACCACCCACAAACTAAAGAAAGAAAAGTAGAAGGAAAAAAAATGAAAAAAAAAAAAAAATAAACCACACACACACCACAACAAAAGCTCAATGTACTTTTATTTTACCAGCAGAAAAAAAAATAAATTTACATTTACTAGCTTCAAAAAAAATTTGGACAGGATATATGGTACTACATTTAGCAATGGAATTTTAAGGGCCCTGCTCATAGGAGCTTACAATCTAAAATTAGACAAAACCTTAGAGTGGACACAGCTTTAATTTCAGTGTATAACGGGCAACACATCACATTATCTGAAAGATTATAGAAACATACTTAACAGTCATTCTTACAAAGCATTCCAACTGAATATTGCAAAAGACTTACTCAAAACACCCACCACCAGCCCACAATTCACACATACATACATTGGTGACCATGTTCTGCTGGAAGCTGCATTTCGGTGTACACGATTAAACGAGATAAAAAAAAAAAAAAAGTAGGTCAGCAGATGCTTCCAAACGATGTTTGCATGATCAGACAGGAACAATACACACATAACATTGACAGCATGGCCACATAAACCCACTTTTGATTGAAAAAATTCACAAGAATTTCATCAAATCTCCCAATATCATTCCTTCACAACAAAAAAACCTGACCTTCTCAGGCCAAACGAACCCCCCTACTGCAGGCCTTTATATAAGAGAGGTTGTATTGTTAACACACTGACACACCCAATAGAAGTACACGCCCACCAGTATCTTTCAATCTGTCTCTTCATGTATGTCTAAAGTGATTGCACCTGATGAGCAGGAACACATAATAGGATTTGCAACTGTGTTAAGTTGGCCATACACCATACAATTTTCTTATTCAATTTTCTTTAGATTTACCTTCAACTATGTAGTGCAAGGGCCTGCCTGATTGCATACACATTGAAAAGGTTTAGGTTTCACCTCATATTATATGGTTTTGGTAAATCTAAAGGAATGTTGAACAGGAAAATTGAATAGTGTATGGCCAGCCTTAGCCTTGGCTATGTGCATCAAATCTCCAACTACAGGACAAAGATCAAAGTCCATTTGCATCCACATAAACAAAGCAACAGTTTTCTAAGCATATGTACCTGTGCAGTGTAAACCCTAAAATTTGAAATGTCCAAGTCCCTGGGCATGATTAGTGCTAATAAACATTAACATCAGTCCCTGGCTGCAATGAGCTTCCAATATAAAGTCCAAAATTAACTTTCTTACATTAGAACCTATTTCGACAGGAGACAAATAAGATGCCTGCATGTCTTTAGATTGTGGTGAGAAACCCACACAGGGAGAACATATAAACTTCAACACAAGCATTAGCATGTTGGGGAATTGAACCAACATCCCAGGTGCTGCTAGACAGAACTGCTACCCACTAAGCCATCAGGCAACCCCACACATGTTCTCTGCATCTCTGTGGTGTGAACCAGCCCTAAGTCCATAGCCATGCTCAGTGTCACAAGCAATATACAGTATATTGGCCTAAGTATTGGGATGCCTGCCTTTAAACACACATGAACTGTAATGGCACCCCAGTATTAGTATTGGGTTCAAAACTCATTTGGCCCACCCTTTGCAGCTATAACAGCTTCAACTCTTCTTGTCCACAAGGTTTAGGAGTGTGTCTATGGGAATGTTTGACCATTCTTCCAAGTGCATTTGTGAGATCAGGCACTGATGTTGGACGAGAAGGCCTGACCTACAGTCTCCTCTCTAATTTATCCCTAAGGTGTTCTGTTGTGTTAAGGTCAGGACTCTGTGCAGGCCAGTCAAGTTCCTCCACCCCAAAATCACTCATCCATGTCTTTATGGACCTTGCTTTGTGCACTGGTCCAAATGATTTGGTGGAGGGGGATTATGGTGCGGGGTTGTTTTTCAGGGGTTTGGCTTGGCCTCTTAGTTTCAGAGAAGGGAACTCTTAAGGCGTCAGCATACCAAGACATTTTGGACAATTTCATGCTCCCAACTTTGTGGGGACAGTTTGGGGAAAGCCCCTTCCTGTTCCAACATGACTGCACACCAGTACACAAAGCAAGGTCCATAAAGACATGGATGAGCAAGTTTGGGGTGAAGAAACTTGACTGGCCTGCACAGAGTCCTGGCCTCAACCCGATAGAACACCCTTTGGCTGAATTAGAGTAGAGACTGCAAGCCAGGCCTTCTCATCCAACATCAGTGCCTGGCCTCACAAATGCACTTCTGGAAGAATGATCAAACATTCCCATAGGCAGACTAAACCTTGTGGACAGCCTTCCCAGAAGCTGTTCTAGCTGCAAAGGGTGGGCCAAATCAAATTTTAACCCTACGGACTAAGACTGGGCTGCCATTAAAGTTCATGTGTGTGTAAAGGCAGGCGTCCCAATACTTTTGGCTATATAGTGTATCTGGAAAAGACTTACAATGGTGGTGGAACCCTCCTACACATAACTACTACAATTAGGCATAGTTATAGGACCTGGGAGATGAGACAACTTCTCTACATGAAGTAACATGGTTGGGATTTGAACCCAGACCCTCAGAGATACTAAGCAGAAGTTCTAACCTCTAAGCCACAGAGCTGCCACATGTGAGACCCTCCTACACATAACTACACATAACTACACATAAAAACACATAAATACTGCATTTCTATGGACATACAGGTGATGGAATTACATTACTCAAGAGTTATTCTTCTTGATTTATTCTGTGATATTTGGTGTTTTTTTGTGGGTGAGAGTAGAATATTACCCTCAAATTTTGGGGAATTACATTTTGATTTCTGATGTTGGTACACATATCACATTTTTTGGGCTCAAATTATGAATATTTGGAAATAATAAAAAGCACAAAAAATTGTGATTCATTTTAAATTTTCATCAGCAATGGTATTGTTTGTGGATTGTAAAGACACCTGTGTGAGTTTAGGTTAAAGATTGTTGTGAGATGAAGAGTAACAAGTGAAAGTGACAGAGAAAAATATATTTTACCAAAACATCAAAACATTCCACATTGTAGCATTCTTAAAATCAAAATATTTTAAGTAGAAGCAACAATGTTGCAAAGGAAAATGTATTTCACAGAAAGATACATTTCATCTCAACATTAAAAGGTTTTTTGTGAAAGTTAGAATTGTTCCATTAGAATCAATGACTGAAACTTCATTTGGACTAAATTAGAGCAGATTTTAACTCCCAAAAAATGCTCTCTAATTAGCTCTCATTTTGGTATTTACTATACCTCCAGGTAAAAAAGACACTTGAGTTAAAATGAGAGTTATTTTCAGGTCTGAGCATGCTCAGTTGTGTTGGCACCTAGTTGTCCAAAACGGGGAATTTTTCACTTTTCAGACTTTTAAAGATATTTCAGTGTAGAAATCACTTTTTCACACAGTTTAAAAGCAGATAATCTTTAAATAATATACTGCATATTTCAGTACCATTTAGGCAATTATATCATGCTCTAAACATTATTTCCATGTGCAATTCTCTAGGTTTTAGCAGAGTAAGGGTTTGGGCTCTATTTAGTTTCAGGGAGCTATAGTAAATTCGATTTTGGGAGTATTTTCTCACCAGCGCTATAGTGAATACCGTTTTAGCGCGAATTAGCGCTATTAGCGCTAAATCGCGCTAAATTGCCGCGAATTATCGTTAATTCGCGGCAATTTGCGCGAATTAGCGCCATAGCGCTATAGTAAATGACCCCCATAGTGTCAGAACAGGGCTTTGTCTTCAAGCGGTTAGAAGAGTGGGTGATGTGTGACATAAGCTTCTAAATGTTGTTCATAAAATGCCAGAACAGTTCAAACCCCCCCCCCAAATTACCCCATTTTGGAAAGTAGACACCCCAAGCTATTTGCTGAGAGGCATGTCAAGTCCATGGAATATTTTATATTTTGACACAAGTTGCGGGAAAAAGACAAATTTTTTTTTTTGCACAAAGTTGTCACTAAATGATATATTGCTCAAACATGCCATGGGAATATGTGCAATTACACCCCAAAATACATTCTGTTGCTTCTCCTGAGTACGGGGATACCACATGTGTGAGACTTTTTGCGAGCCTAGCCGCATATGGGACCCCAAAAACCAAGCACCGCCTTCAGGGTTTCTAAGGGTGTAAATTTTTGATTTCACTCCTCACTGCCTATCACAGGAGGCCATGGAATGCCCAGATGGCACAAAACACCCCCAAATGACCCTATTTTGGAAAGCAGACACCCCAAAATATTTGCTGAGAGGTATAGTGAGTATTTTGCAGACCTCACTTTTTGTCACAAAGTTTTGAAAATTGAAAAAAGAAAAAAAAATACATTTTTCTTTTCTTTCTTCATTTTCAAAAATAAATGAGAGCTGCAAAATACTCACCATGCCTCTCAGCATATAGCTTGGGGTGTCTACTTTCCAAAATGGGGTCATTTGGGGGGGTTTTGTGCCATCTTGGCATTTTATGGCCTTCGAAACTGTGATAGGTAGTGAGGAGTGAAATCAGAGATTTATGCCCTTTAGAAATCCTGAAGGAGGTGCTTGGTTTTCGGGGCCCCGTACGCAGCTAGCTTCCCAAAAAGTCCCACACATGTCGTATCCCCATACTCAGGAGAAGCAGCAGAATGTATTTTGGGGTGTAATTCCACATATGCCCATGGCATGTTTAAGCAATATATCATTTAGTGACAACTTTGTGCAAAAAAAAAAAAGTTTGTCATTTTCCCACAACTTGTGGCAAAATATAAAATATTCCATGGACTCGACATGCCTCTCAGCAAATAGCTTGGGGTGTCTACTTTCCAAAATGGGGTCATTGGGGGGGGGGGTTTGAACTGTCCTGGCATTTTATGGCCTTCAAAACTGTGATAGGTAGTGAAGAGTGAAATCAAAAATTTACGCCCTTAGAAATCCTGAAGGCAGTGATTGGTTTTCGGGGCCCCGTACGCGGCTAGGCTCCCAAAAAGTCCCACACATGTGGTATCCCCGTACTCAGGAGAAGCAGCTGAATATATTTTGGGGTGCAATTCCACATATGCCCATGGCCTGTGTGAGCAATATATCATTTAGTGACAACTTTTTGTAAAGTTTTTTTTGTCATTATTCAATCACTTGGGACAAAAAAAAAATTAATATTCAATGGGCTCAACATGCCTCTCAGCAATTTCCTTGGGGTGTCTACTTTCCAAAATGGGGTCATTTGGGGGGGTTTTGTACTGCCCTGCCATTTTAGCACCTCAAGAAATGACATAGGCAGTCATAAACTAAAAGCTGTGTAAATTCCAGAAAATGTACCCTAGTTTGTAGACGCTATAACTTTTGCGCAAACCAATAAATATACGCTTATTGACATTTTTTTTACTAAAGACATGTGGCCGAATACATTTTGGACTAAATGTATGACTAAAATTGAGTTTATTGTATTTTTTTTATAACAAAAAGTAGAAAATATTGTTTTTTTTCAAAATTTTTGGTCTTTTTCCGTTTATATCGCAAAAAATAAAAACCGCAGAGGTGATCAAATACCATCAAAAGACAGCTCTATTTGTTGTAACAAAAGGACGCAAATTTCATTTTGGTACAGCATTGCATGACCACGCAATTAGCAGTTAAAACAACGCAGTGCCAAATTGTAAAAAGTGCTCTGGTCAGGAAGGGGGTAAGTCCTTCCAGGGCTGAAGTGGTTAAGATAACCACCACTCCAAAGATCCTTCAGCAAGATATTCAGGGTGATATTGACACCCTCTATCCAGTATGCTATATTATGCTATTTGTGTAGTTTTTACTGAACTGGGGCTCAACACTGTTTCCACTTTCATGGAACAGTCATACATGTGATGACATTTGCCTGCAACATCCGTGGTATCTTGGATATTAACCTATTCTATTATCTACTCCTGGGTGATGTGTATATTAATTTATGCCTAAGCTCCTGAAGAAGCGTTTACATCTGTAACATGTAGAGCCGAGCTACTGTACACTATGATCAACTCACACCAAGCCTGATAGAAGACTAATTGGTATTTCAACAAGGACATTGTCTTAATCATTCAGGAGTATACCTCTTGGTGCTTGGGTTATGTTTTGCAAAAGCATATAGGTAATCTTTAATTTGCAAAGTTTTTTTTAAAATAGTCTTTGTCTGGTTGTTCTTGTTTTAACTGCTTCCCGACCAGTGCACGACAATGTACATTGGTACAATCTTGCCCGCTCAGGCTCTGAAGAAAGGGGTGCTCCCCCGAAACACGTTAGCCATTGGCCATTTGCACCGGTCTGACCCTCTTGGCAATAGGTCCTGGTGTGTCGATCCACAGAACAGCGCATTTGCGCCCTTTTCAAAGCTGGTTTTGATAGCTCGTTTGTGAGTATAATTTTTGCTGTTTTTATGGTGCATTAAAGTTTATCAGTGGTAATGCACTAGGTTGGTGCGCCCTCCTTCTTTCTTTTTTCTTTCTTTTTTGTTTCTTTCTAGCTTGAATACCCATTGTTCAAAGGAGGGCTGCAAGACGTTAGGCATTACCTTTTTTAGGTGGTCGCACCACATGTTCAGTTCCTGGACACCTGAGCGCAGGAGAGATTTTTACTGTGTCTGCTTAGTGACATGTCAGGGATCCACTGGTCCCTGTCATCGGGAGCAGTGATCTCTGTCATGTCCTAGGTAGCCCATCCCCCTACAGTTAGAACACACTGGGGGAACACAGTTAACCCCTTGATCGCCCCTAGTGTTTAACTCCTTCCCTGCCAGTGACATTTATACAGTAATCAGTGGCTATTTTTAGCTCTGATCGCTGTATAAATGTCACTTGTCCCAAAATAATGTCAAAAGTGTCCGATCTGTCCGCTGCAATGTCCAGTCCCAATAAAAATCACAGATCACCACCATTAGTGGTAAAAAAAAAATAATAATAAAAATGCCATAAATCAATCCCCTATTTTGTAGACGCTATAACGTTTGTGCAAACAAATCAATATACGCTTATTGGCGTCCATGCACAGCTTCAGTACAGACAAGCTAGCAGCCTCAGTGCCGGGTAGGAACCTACAAATATAAGCGGCCACTTGGCTCTTGTGTTATGTTTTTATTTTTTTAATAAATAGAATTACGCTATGGATCTCCTTGTTGTTTATCATATATCACATGCATAAACCCCGGGGAGGAAGTTTCCCCTTTTACATCTCCAGTCTACACATGTGAGCAAAGTGCTATTTGACTTTCTTTCTAACAAAAGAAGTCAAATTTATCTGGTAAGCAGATTTACTACTCAGCACACTTGGGTGTCGTCCATGGTGTTGTTGGTGGAGGATTCCTCACTACTCCTTTGGAAGATTGTTTACACAGAAGATTTTATTATTTTTTGTCTTTATAGACTATTATGAACTGTTTTTTTGGGACTATTTAAATTCACCTTTGTCACAAGTGAATTTGAGTGATTGAGTTCATTTTGTTTTTTTTGTTTTTTATTGCACTGATCTACATTTATGATTATTTAATTTTTTCCTTACACTGTGGGGGTTATTTACGAAAGGCAAATCCACTTTGCACTGCAAATGCACTTGGAAGTGCAGTCGCTGTAAATCTGAGGGGTAGATCTGAAATGAGGGAAGCTCTGCTGAGTTTATCATCCAATCACGCGCAAGATAAAATGCTGTTTTTTATTTTCCTTGCATGTCCCCCTCGGATCTACAGCGACTGCACTTCCAAGTGGATTTTCCTTTAGTAAATAACCCCCTATGTGTTCAAGATATTATTAGTTACTCTATAGCGCCCTCTATATATCACTCAATATACACTTATTGCAATTTTGTTACCAAAAATATGTAGAATACATATCAGCCTAAACTGAGGAAAAAAATTGTTTTGTTTTTTTTTAAATTGGGATATTTATTATAGCAAAAAGTAAAAAATACTTGTCACTCTTCTTTTGTTTATAGCGCAAGAAATAAAAACCGCAGAGTTGATCAAATACCACCAAAAGAAAGCTCTATTTGTGGGGAAAAAATGGGTACAGTGTTGCATGACCGCGCAATTGTCATTCAAAGTGCGACGGCGCTGAAAACTGAAAATTGGCCTGGGCAGGAAGGGGGTGAAAATGCCCTGTATTGAAGTGGTTAATAAAATAATTTTATTTATAATTTTTGTATATCTCAGTACCAATCCTCTCACTATTATGTACCATTAAAGTAAATGGGACTGTCGGAGAGTCAACAGTGGGCCAGAGGAGGAGGAGGAGCCGCTGCGGGAAAGAGATGACAGTTGCTCTTTAAAAATTATGATTTAAATTGAGTTTAAATTGAGGTGATTTAAATCAAGCCTATTTACTAGTGATTTAAATCATGATTTAAATTGTGATTTAAATCAACTTGATTTAAAACAAATCCACCCTGTGAGTAACTGATGAGTATTGTGAGTAATGCCCCGTACACACGGTCGGATTTTCCGATGGAAAATGTCCGATCGGAGCGTGTTGTCGGAAATTCCGACCGTGTGTGGGCTCCATCGGACATTTTCCATCGGATTTTCCGACACACAAAGTTGGAGAGCAGGAGATAAAATTTTCTGACAACAAAATCCGTTGTCGGAAATTCCGATTGTGTGTACACAAATCCGACGGACAAAGTGCCACGCATGCTCAGAATAAATAAAGAGATAAAAGCTATTGGCCACTGCCCCGTTTATAGTCCCGACGTACGTGTTTTACGTCACCGCGTTCAGAATGATCGGATTTTCCGACAACTTTGTGTGACCGTGTGTATGCAAGACAAGTTTGAGCCAACATCCGTCGGAAAAAATCCTAGGATTTTGTTGTCGGAATAAAAAAAAAAAAAAAAACAGATAGTAAAAGAACCAACACACTCTGTAATTAAATATGATTATAACAGACTGAGGGTATAATATGGCCACGTCTGTGTAAGATTAATGCCAATTGCTAACACCAATCGATAGTGGGTGTGTTCCTCTGAATTCATGCAGCATATAACAAAAAAACAAAAGAAAAAGTGAATTCATAAATGGGGAACATGCAAGAGTCGAATTATATGATTAAATGCTGTTTATTGAAAAAGCTCACTATAGACACCAATCCAAAATTATCCTGAAAACACAGGTACCATCACCATTAAAAAAGACAAAACAGTCATGTGCAGACACAGATGGCCACCTATCACATCCAGCCACTCGCAATAGTCATGTGAAATCATTCAAAATATGTAGACATGAATGGTTTCAAAGTAAGAGGTACAAAACATTGCTGGAAGTTCTTATGGCATGAAGGAGGGACAGCAAATGATGAACAGTAAAAACTGATTAGGTGGTGGGTGGTTGTGGCGGCAGATCTGATCAACACTGTGTAGTAATCTGGAGGGCAGAAATAGCCAGGGAGGGGGGGAGTGTTGAAGGGCCGTGGTGGAAAGGCCCTAGATGGAGGGATGCATGGATGACTCAGCAGCGGCCTCGGGGCACAGGTGTGTGCAGACTTATGGGATCAGCATCTCTCTAGGCCGGGAATGGCTCACGAGGCTGGAGACCGGAAGGTATGGATGGAAGATGCAGGCAACTGAAATTGGAGGAGCGGGGCTAGGCTGTGTGGCTGACTCTGTGGAACGGATGCCAGATAGCAGACACTGGGAATAACTAGAGATAACTGTCCCAAGTCAGGGATACAAAGAGGTAAGATCTCACCCAGTGTTGATTGCCGTCCACGTCAGGGGAAGGAGTTGAGGCTGTCACCGTCTCCTGCTTGTAAAGTGCCTTTTTGCAAGTAGTTCGATCCTGCAGGGGATCATCCGGAGTATGCCTCCATCACAGGTAGCAAGTGGGCAGTAAGAAGGAGTGAGCCCAAATGGTTACTGCGGGTAAAGTCCGATTGGCTGATGCCGCAGTCTTCCCCTCGTGTGGTTTCTGCGGGTAAATTCAAACGGCCGCTAAACTCGCGGGTCAGTGGGATCAGGGCTGGTAGGTGGGTCTGTTGGTCAGCAGGTACGCTACAGACAGCGTGATGGCGTCATGCTGACGCGTTTCATCCGTAGATCGGATTTCATCAGAGCAAGTTGTTGTCGGAATGTCCGAACAAAGTCCGACCGTGTGTACGCCCTATAACTGTTGAGTACTGTGAGTAACTGGTGAGAACTGTGATTATTGTGAGAAACTAGTGAGTATTGCAAGTAACTAGTGAGTATTGTGAGGAACTGGTGAGTACTGTGAGGAACTTGTGAATACTGTGAGGAACTGGTGAGTACTGTGAGTAACTGGTGAGTAACTGGTGAGTACCTGGGGACTAACTGGGGAGTATCTGGGGGATACTGAGTAACTGGTGAGAACCACGAGTGTCTGGTTAGTACCGCGATTAACTGGTTAGTAGTGCGTGTGACTGGTGAGTACCGGTGCAACTAGGAGCACTGTGAGGTTCACTGAGGGTAACTGGGAGTACAAGAACTACGCGGGCCATGAGATAGGGGATCAGAAGCAGAGGACACAGAGGGCCGTGTAAATTAGGAATATAATAAATTAGAGTCAGGAAGTGAGTTTAACAGTTAATCGGGCAGAGTAAAAATCCTAATCCTCTAGGAGTATCCCCATTAAATTAGTGGGTACGATGTCCAATGGGTATGGTAATGCGACTTGGTGCACATCTTGTGACATGTATGCTTTCCTTGAGCATCTGAGAGCAAATACTACTGCACAAAATGTGAGCATGTTGCTTCCTTGGAAGCCCAAGTTCTGAATCAAGGGAAGCAGCCATTAACACTGCGAAGCATCTTCAACCTAAAAGCAAACTGGAATAAACCCCAAAGGGACTGGTAGGGTCCAGCACAGAGGCAGTTGAAGATACAGGAGTGCAGGCTCCAGAGCAGAGTAGTTGGGTGACATTTAGGCAGGGTAGGGGAAAGCATCAAGGAGGCTGGTCCGGGCTGAAACATCCCAATAAGTATGCCCTGTTGCGTGATGTTGGGGAAACCAGTAAAGGACCAGCATTGCTGGAGCAGAGCGACAATAATAGCTGCCAGAGGAAAAACTCCTCCAGTGAAGGCGGGGGCAAGGTAAGGAAAGACAGATCCTAGTGGTAGGGGATTCAGTTATTAGGACAGAGAGGGCAATCTGTCACAAAGACGGAAATCGCTAAACAGTATGTTGTTTACCGAGCGCTCAGGTTCGGCACATCGCGGATCTGGTGGACAGATTATTGGGTGGGGCTGGGGAGGATCCCAGCTGTCATGGTGAACGTTGGTACCAATGACAAAGTTAGAGGAGTATGGAGAGTCCTAAAAAAAGATTTCAGGGACTTAGGAGCTAAATTGAAGAGGAGGACCTCCAAGGTAGTATTCTCAGAAATACTACCGTTATTACAATAGTACAGGTACGTGATTTTGAGCTAAAGGGCCACCTTGCCGCAGTATATGTACGTGGGGCTGTCCGTAGCCTCCCTGGCAGTTTTCCCGAGTGTGGCTCGGCGTTAAAAATCAGGACCATTAGCGGTAACCCCGAGCCACACTCGGGATTACATTGCAGGATCCTGGTGTGGCTTTACTTACCTTGTCCCCGGGATCCTGCGATGTCCCCCGCAGTGTCCGTGGGCTCTGTCCTCCTCCGAAGCCTCTCCTTGCCAGGCTCCGTTCCCTGCGAGCGTCGCGACGCACGGGGGCAGAGCCTGGCGGCAAATTCAAAAAATTGTCAAAATCATAACACATACAGTACTGTAATCTTACAGATTACAGTACTGTATGAAATCATTTCACATCCCTTTTGTTCCCAGTGCTTTGGCCCATGCCCTGCATGCAGTTTTATGTGATATATACTGTTCTTTCTGCCTGGAAACTGGAGATTGTCCATAGCAACCAAAAAGTGTCCCTTTACGTCAAAAGTGGCTTTAGACCAGCTAGAAAACAGCGATAGTAAATTAGAACACTTGCAGAATTGAGCGATAGTGAATCGTGGGGAAATTTATTTTATTACTATTTATTTTTATTTTTTTTAATTATTTATTTTTATTTATTATATTATAATTTATGTTTTTGTGTTTCAAACGTCATCATACCCGGGATATCTACTAGACTCTTGTTTGGACAGATTTAAGTGTGTTATTGTTAAGAATTACAGACCTACAATATAAAACGCCAAATTTCCATGCAAAATAATTGTACCGCTTTCAGCACCTAAAATCCAAAATAATCATACCGCCAGGGAGGTTAAGCGGTTAAAATAAAAAAAACTTTCCCTGCAGGGTAAAGGCATAATGTGCATACTAGCACATTATGAAAGACTTACCTTGAAACAAAGCCCTCAAGCAGCTCGATGTCACCTCTGACTGGGCTTCCATCTTCACCCCGTCTTCCTTCTGGGTTTGCGGGCTCTGGCTGCTTAAATTTTGCAATGACGTCACTCCCGCGCAGTGGCGGCTGATGGAGTTTTTTTGGGGGCGGCAAACAAAACCCCCCTCCCCACAGCACGCTGTCTGACGGTCGGTCCGGCACTTACCCCATCTAGGTGGCAGGTGGCTGTCACGTACCTGGTTGTTGAGCCCGATATGCAGAGGGAGGCCTCTCTTACATCCCTGACTCGCGACCCCTGGTAATGCAGACAGGAAGCACAGGAGTACAGGACAGCACGAGTGCCTGGCAGGATCAACAGCTGGTGGGCTGGTCTGAAGCTCCGGGGGTTGCTGGGACAACTTTAACAGCAGATGGAATGCAGCAGACTGGAAGCTGAAGCAGGCAGGCAGACACTCACAGGATGCAGGAAGATGATTGGGATTGGGATTGGGATTGGAACACAGGAAGGTCAGACAGGCCGGGTCATAAACAGACGAGCAGTACAGGAGCAGATGCAGGAGGCTGAAGGAGAGTCACAGAACAAGCCGGGTCGGTAACAGACTGGTACGGATGAGCCAGAGGATCAGACAGAAGCGAGGTCGTGGACAGTCCGAGGTCAGGTGCAGGCGGATGGCAAAGGGTAGTCACAAGGCAAGCCAGATAACACAGGAACGGATCAGGAAACACGGACAACTCTCAGGGAAAGCTATAGATCAGACAGCAAGATTTCCTTGTCATAGCAGAGTTTAAATAGCGCGCCTGGCGCTGGTAATCGCGCGCTCGTTCACTCCCGTGCGCGTATGTGCAAGCAAGCGCATGCACCTGCAAGTGCGCACCCACTTGCTTAGAACTGCTGCTCCCAGCAAGCCTTTCCTGACAGTGGCGGACAGCGGGCATCGGGCACCGGCTCCTGTGTCCTTTCCTCCATTACGGCGGCCGTGCGTCTCCTTTCCTCCTCCTAGGCATCCATTAGGATCGTCTATCCTTTCAGCCAATCGGGTGATGGGTTTCAAGACCTGCTTCCTGATTGATAACATAAGGAGAGGTTTGGGACTCTATGTGAAGCATGCGACCCAATTGGTGACATGAAGGAGTGTCTGGCGAGTATATTAAAAGGTATCTTATACACATTATATCATATCGTACACGTCATCTCATAACAGACAAAGTACATATAATTTTAATTTATAACATACAAACATAATAGCATAATGGTATGTTGATACATGATATTGACATTATAAAAACACCAGACTCTGGGATCCATGTTCACACAATATATAACAAAACCATACTTAATTTGGTAAAGGCCAGTAAAACATAATTGATAAAAATGTTTACCATCCAACCTGACAGAACTGGAGAGGATCTGCAAGGAGGAATGGCAGAGGATCCCCAAATCCAGGTGTGAAAAACTTGTTGCATCTTTCCCAAAAAGACTCATGGCTGTATTAGATCAAAAGGGTGCTTCTACTAAATACTGAGCAAAGGGTCTGAATACTTAGGACAATGTGATATTTCAGTTTTTCTTTTTTAATAAATCTGCAAAAATGTCAACAATTCTGTGTTTTTCTGTCAATATGGGGTGCTGTGTGTACATTAATGAGGAAAAAAAATGAACTTAAATGATTTTAGCAAATGGCTGCAATATAACAAAGAGTGAAAAATTTAAGGGGGTCTGAATACTTTCCGTCCCCACTGTATGTATAATTATATGTGAAAATGTTACATGGTAATCCAATAAATGCTATTACCAAAATAGATAGAAAAATCCCAATAAGTATGATAGGGTTGCCACTGTAGCACCCTCTACCAATAGTTAGGTGTTGGTAATAGTTTTTTTTACTAGGGACTGTCAGCACAGGCAAATTTAGGCAGGCCTATGCTGCAAGCTAGGCCTGTCTGTTTTGATCTGGGGGCTGGGAGTGGTCAGAGTAGCAGTGGGTGTGACCACCTGTGCTTTAGTTCTGAGGCACCTCCCCTGCTTCGAGGGAGAATGTTCTGGAAGAGGGGCTGGGCCTAGAACTGGAGTGGCAGGCAGGTAACATGCCACTGGAGGGAGAAGTCGGCTGAGTGAAGTGAGGAAAGGAATACTAGGCAGCAGCAGGAGGGCACCCCCATATGGCGCCGATCGCAGGAGGAGGTCCAGGGAGAATCTGTGAAGGAACTTTGCCTCTACACAGTCATTGGCATTGTCTTTGTCATCACTGTGATAAAGAACTCCTGGAGCAGAGGGGCAGGTGAAGCTGTCGGAACGTATGGTCCAGTCAAGTTCCTCATCAAGGACTCAGGGCAGTGAAAGGTCGGTGAGTGTTACCACAGTGGAGGGCTGGATGTGCCAGGTAGTCTGTGAGGGAACTTTGCTTCTACACGGTCATTAGCAAAGTCTTCATCATTTACACAGTGAATGATGGGGAGTCCTGGATCAGAGGAGAGACTGCGGGGATATGTGTCAAATCGATGTGGCCCGAGGGCACAGGATTTGCAAGTTGGGCTGGCTGGGAACAGTATTCCACCGTCCATGTGAAAGCTTTTAAACTACTAGGCCCTCGGGAGAGGTACTGCAGGCCTCAGGTCTAGTAGCAACGAGCAACCAGAGCCTGCTAAAGGACTTATTCAGAAGAAGATGTGACATTGCTTCAGTTCAGAAAAAGTTTGTGCAGGAGGAAAGAAGTTTCTGAGAACATCATTTCTACACGGTTAGAAGTGGTGTCCTCATTCTTTACACGGTACTGCATGAGGAATCCTTGGAAGCAAATAGTCATGCATGGAGAGAAACATAACTTTTACAGATGCACATCATACCTTCTGGCTCTAAATATGCGCTAGTGTGTATATTCTCTAAAATATGATGGCAATTAAACTAACCTATGGGCATCCCATATACGCTTTTCCCCAACCAAGTTGTACCCCCCAATAAAACAAAAACAAAACCAGCAAAAGACTGTTCATTGTCTCTGCAAGTGATGTATGGGAGTCTGGCAGCGGGGTGAATTGGTGGATTGTCTGTTACTAGTGGCAACTACACCGCTACACCACATTTTCATCAACCCAAACACTCTAGCGGCGCATGGCATTTTTTTTTTTTGCAGTATACCCTATAGAATTGTAAAAAAAACCTAGGACACCTTTTAGTAGTATTGCGGTGCATGTAGTTTCCTGTGACGAACAATGGGTGTGGCCATATTGTGTTAATAATGGGAGAAGCTTAAGGAGCATAGTTAAATCAAACAAGCTCAGTCTGTCCCCCAATACAAAACCCCCAAGGTCAGTCTGTACTCTAGTACATCCCCTCCCCCAGGTCAGTCTGTCCCAGTATAATCCCCCCCAGGTCAGTCTGTCCCAGTATAATCCCCCCCAGGTCAGTCTGACCCCAGTATTATCCCCCCAGATCAGTCTGACCCCAGTATAATCTCCCCATGCCAGTCTGTACCCCAGTTAAAGCGCCCCCCCCACAAATATAAATAAAAGCATTAGAAGCCAACGGGAGGGGAGAGATGATAGGAGGACTGGTGCTGTGGGGCTGCCAGTGATGTGTCTGGGTTTTAGGTTGACTGAAACCCAGACACAGGATTTAAAACCCGGACTGTCCGGGTAAATCCCAGACAGGTGGCAACCCTAGCCGGTGATGTCACCGGCCGTAGAGACTCTGAATATCTCCTTAGGCTCCTTTCACACTGAGGCAGTTTTCAGGTGTTTTAGCACTAGAAATTGCTCCTGTAAAGCACCTGAAAACTGCCTCCCATGCCACCTGAATGTGAAAGCCTGATTGCTTTCAAACTGGGGCGGTGCGCTTGCGGGACGTTAGGAAAAGTCCCGCAAGCAGCATCTTTGGGGCGCTGCGGGAGCATTGTATACTGCGCTCCCAAAACACCCTGCCCATTGAAATGAACGGGCAGCGCTTCCGAAGCACCTGAAAAGCGTCGCAACACTGGCAATTTTAATCCCTTCTTCGGCCACTAGCGGGGGGTTAAAAGCGTCCCGCTAGTGGCCAAAAAGCGCAGCTTAAACGAGCAGCGCTTTAGCGCTAATGCGGCCCCTATGTGAAAGCATGTTTAGGAGATATTTGTACCTATAGGTAAGCTTTATTATAAGCCTTCAGGTACAAATGTACTAGGGTGACCACATTTCCAAAAACTGCCATTCAGGGACACCCCGCAACCGCGCCCGCCCAAAAAAAGATGTTTTTTGATACTTTTTAAAAAAAAAAAAGCAAACAGTGGTAACCAGTTTAGACAGGTGGTATGCAATGTGCACCTGCTTTAACTAAGTGACTTAGTGACAACGGCGTACTGCCAGGAGCTCCGTGAATAGGATCGCGGGTCCCGCGGACTCGATGTCCATGGGGATACCCGCGATCGCCTTACGGAGCTGAAGAACGGGGAGATGCTAATGTAAACAAGCATCTGCCCGTTCTGCCTAGTGACACTGTCACTGATCACAGCTCCCTGTGATCGGGAGCAGTGATCAGTGATGTGTCACACACAGCCCCTCCCCCTAACAGTTAGAATCACTCCCCAGGACACACTTAACCCCTTCCTAACCAGCTAGTGGTTAACTCCTTCACTGCCAGTGTCATTTTTACAGTAATCGGTGCAATTTTGTAGCACTGATCGCTGTAAAAATGACAATGGTCCCAAAAATGTGTCAAAATTGTCCAACATGTCCGCCATAATGTCGCAGTCCCGATAAAAATCGCAGATCGCCGCCATTACTAGTAATAATAAAAAAGCCATAAAACTATCCCCTATTTTGTAGACACTATAACTTTTGCGCAAACCAATCAATATACGCTTATTGCGATTTTTTTACCGAAAATATGTAGAAGAATACATATCAGCCTAAACTGAGGAAAAAAATTTTTTTTTTTTATATTTTTTGGGGATATTTATTATATATATATATATATATATATATATATATATATAATGCGTTTTTTTTCAAAATTAACGCTCTATTTTTGTTTATAGTGCAAAAAATAAAAACTGCAGAGGTGATCAAATACCACCAAAAGAAAGTTCTATTTGTGGGGAAAAAAAGGACATCAATTTTGTCTGGGAGCCACGTCGCATGACCGCGCAATTGTCAGTTAAATCGACGCAGTGCCAAATCGCAAAATGTGCTCTGGTCTTTGGTCAGCAAAATGGTCCGGGGCTGAAGTGGTTAATAATTGAATAGTGACTAAACAAGAATGAAGGGAAGTGTAAAGACTCGGGTCGTATTTGCCAGCAAGTTGCTGTATCACATCATGAATGATATTTGCTGCCACAACAAACACTAACCCGGTCCTGGAAGTTTGTCTGGCGCAGTGGCGGCTCAAAACTCGTGGCCCTCGTGGACAGGAGGAGGCTCAGAGAACTGGAGAAGTCGGGCTGCTGGCAATGTGCTGCTCTGCAGCGGCTACCGGAGTAGTCGGCGGTGGTGGCCCCGGGACTGGCACTGACTGGGCAGTGGGCACAGGCTGGATCCTGGCTTACCAGCAGTGCCACAGGACTGAGAATGTTCAATGAAGACGCTCGTCGCTCTGGTGTGCCTGGCTGCTCTCTCTCTCTCTCTCACTGCTGCTGGGGCCGGAGGTGAAGGAGAGAGGAGGTGGGGACTCGTCTCGGAGGTGAGCTGCTCAGCCATAGGGTGCACTGCCCACGTGTCAGCTGACGTCACTGGTTGCTAGACACAGGGCGGACCTAGCCTAGCAACCAGCTCTGCAAATGAGTATATAAGTGTGAGGGACCCTTTTTTTTTCCGGAACACTGTATTGTCCCGGAATTAAGGTGCCCGGGACACGGAACAAAAATCATAATTAAGGGACAATCCCGGGCAATCTGAGACATGTGGGCACCCTAAAGTGTACATAGCTCCCAACTGTCTCTGATTTGGAGGGGCTGTCCCTGATTTGGAGCAATGTCCCTCTGTCCCTCATTTTGGTCTGATATCTATAGTTATATATAAAATGCACTATTTATCTTTCAAAAAGTGTTTCCCAGTGCTAAACCTTTCATCCAATTTCTAAATTGCTGCATTTGTAAATTTTAAAAGCCAATATAAAGGAATAGTAGTAGTAAAAAAAAAAAGTCCCTTGTGGATTTAAAGCGGAGTTCCACACAAAAATGGAACTTCCGCTTTTCGGAACCCTCCCCCCCTCCGGTGTCACATTTGGCACCTTTCAGGGGGGAGAGGGGTGCAGATACCTGTCTAAGACAGGTATTTGCACCCACTTCCGGCATAGACTCCCACGGGAGTCTATGCCTCTTCCTGTCCCTCCGCGCTGTCTCCTGGGAAACACACAGGTCCCAGAAGATAGCGGGGACCAGTTACGACGCGCAGCACGACTCGCGCATGCGCAGTAGGGAACCGGGAAGTGAAGCCGCAACGCTTCACTTCCTGATTCCCTCACCTAGGATGGCAGTGATTTATCAGCGTCGGCTGCTGACATCGCTGGACCCTGGGACAGGTAAGTGGCCATGTATTAAAAGTCAGAAGCTGCAGTATTTGTAGCTGCTGGCTTTTAATATATTTTTTTTTTTAGGTGGACTCCCTCTTTAATTAACCTTTATTTTTTTGGTTAAGTCTCCTTTAAGGAGGCGTGACGGGGGCGTGTCCTATGCCTACATACATTTGCTAGTAAGTGTCCCTCGTTCCCATCTCAAAATGTTGGGAGGTCTGCAAGTGTACGCTGGGAGTTTATTACCACTTTAATATCCCACTCTGTCAAAAGACAAAGCGCCAATCCCAGCATGTAACATTATAAGGATAATGATTATTGTCAGGTGACACCAGTATGCCTTGCTCCATACCCTGAAGATACAGAGGAGGAGGCAGAGCGCCTCCGTTTGTTTACACTGGAGCTGACAGCTGACGGAGCCGAGTCAGTGGGCGGGACTAGCAGCGATCGCCCAATCTGAATGCAGTACGAGCCAGCCAATGAGACCTCTCTTTACATGGGAAACCAGGAAGTGCAAGAAGATTGCCGGTGGCTGCTGCATGGTGGGGAAAAGCAGCTGAAAATGAGCAAGGATGTCCCCGAGTCCCATGGGAGCCAGCCTAACTCGGTAATCTGGTGTGCCTGCTGTGGGGGTGGCGTGTCAGCTCACCTGAGGGGTCGGGGCTTCTCATAGCATTCCCCCCCCCCCCCCATTGTAAAATCAGGAAGTGTCTTTCTGTAGTGTGCTTATTCTACACTCTGGTCAAAGTGTCTGTAAAGGGCTCTGTGTGTCTTTATGTTCTGCTCATTTACCATCAACTCCTAGTCTCTATTTAAAGTGGCACATTTCATTCTAAGCCCCTTTAAAAAATAATATACTCAATTTATATAGTGCCAACAGTTTGCTCAGCACTTTTCAATATGAAAGGAGACAGTACAGTTATAATGCAATTTAATACAAGAGGATTAGGAGAGCCCTGTGTCTAAGAGCTTACAATCTAAAAGGGAGGGGAAAGTGGTACCATAGATAATTAATTGGGGGAGCTGATAGAGAAAGCAGACCCACAGTTCAGGTGGGGAAGGGGTAGGCCTCCCCCCAAGGAGATGAGTTTTCAGGGATTGGTGTGAGGAGTTCCAGAGGTTGGGAGAGGCTCTGGAGAAGTACTAGAGAGTAGAAAGCTCAGGCGCTCTTCAGAATCAAGGTCGTGGAGCGCACCAGACGTCCAGTCATCTGTGGAGAAGGCATTGCTTGCCTTGCAGCCAAATGTAAACAAGGTATACAGTAAGATGGCAACCACACCAATTTAGAACTAGCTTTTGCAGTAAGGTGCACAAGGAAGGGCAATGCACATCACAAAAAAAAAAAATTCCCAGCACACTTAGCAGCCAGCCTGCAAACAATCCAAACTGATCCTGTCTAACAATTCACATTAAAAACACAGGGTTTAGTTGCAGACATTTTCAAATACAAGAAGTACATAAATGTGCTGGTCAGGGGGTGCCTTGGCTGCAGATGAATGGCTTATTACAGATGATCGCTTGATAGTGCACTCGACTACGCTGATTCTGAAGAGCATCTGAATGCACCTGGGCTCATGTCTACTAGGGAACAGGTCTTGGGATGGGCGAAGAGGATGATTTGGGTGATAGTTCAAGATGATGAAATAATTTGAGCAGTCATTTCCTGATGTCAGATTAGCTTGTGTTCAGCAAGTCTGTAAGGCTACATTCACACAGCATAACATATGCAGTTCATCTTATTGTGCCTACTACAGTGATTTCCAGTTGCCATAGGGTTCTTGCATGTAAGGCACATACATACTTAGTCCAGCTTGGACCAATGTAACTGTAAAAATTGCCATACCTAAACTTCAACTTTAAAGTATAACTTTGGATAGAGTGGAGAGGGATTCGAACCCCTGTCAGTTTTTATTGCTATCTGTGCTCCCATTAACCACCTAAAGACCAAGCCTCTTTCTGAGATTTGTTGTTTACAAGTTAAAAACAGTTTTTGTTTTTTTTGCTAGAAAATTACTTAGAACCCCCAAACATTACACATTTTTTTTCTAACACCCTAGAGAATAAAATGGCGGTCGTTGAAATACTTTCTGTCACACCATATTTGCGCAGCGGTCTTACAAGCACTCTTTTTTTTTTTTGTGGAAAAAATACGCTTTTTTGAATTAAAAAATAAGACAACAGTAAAGTTAGCCCAATTTTTTTTTTAT
Organism: Lithobates septentrionalis; assembly: GCA_037952835.1. NCBI lineage: Eukaryota > Metazoa > Chordata > Amphibia > Anura > Ranidae > Lithobates > Lithobates septentrionalis. Next base: position 443,025 of record JBBDGP010003357.1, read on the forward strand.
ATTGTGAAAGATAATGTTACGCTGAGTAAATTGATACCCAACATGTCACCCTTCAAAATTGCGCCCGCTCGTGGAATGACGACAAACTTTTAACCTTAAAAATCTCCATAGGCGACATTTAAAAAAATTCTACAGGTTGCATGTTTTAAGTTACAGAGGGGGTCTAGGGCTAGAATTATTGCTCTACCGCTCGCTGCGATACCTCACATGTGTGGTTTGAACACAGTTGTCATATGCGGTCGCTAGTCACATCTGTGTTCGCTTCTGCACGCGAGCTCGTTGGGACGGGGCACGTTTAAAAACTTTTTTTTTTTCTTATTTATTTTACCTTTTTACATATTTTCACAGTTTTTAAAAAAAAAATAAAATGTGTCACGTTTATTCCTATTACCAGGAATGTAAACATCCCTTGTAATAGAAAAAAGCATGACCCGCGATCGTTCCCCAGAGAGGCAAAACTGCGTTCTGCCTATGTAAACAAGACCGATCACAGTTCTGACAGGGGAGAATTTGTAGATAGGAAATGTTTGCGCTGCGCTTGATAATTTTATAAAATGGTGTCCAAGATCCCTAATATAGAAATAAACAAACTTAAAAACTTCCTATATATAATGTGTACATTAACTTTTACAATGTGCTTAAATATCGAACAATTAAAGTGCATGTACAATAACGCCAAATCAAAATTGATCAAGTGATGTATCAAACAACATGCAATATCTCACATCTAGTGCAGCATGCAAAAAAATTATATATATAAAAAAATGAAATAGCATGAAAAGTGCTTAGTGCTTTTTTATATAAACGCAGTCACTAAAACCTGCGTTTAGTGATCTCCATATTATAGTGTCCTTTAAAATGTCCAAAAACAAGTGCATCTGTGTTCAACGAAATCCACAACATCCAGTGCAATAAATTCAGGTGCTGCAAACCACCGTGATGTATTCTTGTAAACCCCCCAAAGTGATTGCGCTCACCTCAGAGCGTGTGACACAGTGATTAGCTATGTCAAATCACGCTTGGTAGCCACTCATTGGGCTCTGCTAGGTACAACAGATGCGATCTCCACTCACTTTGGGTTGAAAAGGCTCCATAGACATCCAATCATAAAATGAAGAGAGACTACATAGTGTAATACTATCAAACACTGTTTTATTCAAATATAAGATCACTTCCCACAAAGGGGTACTCACATTCTCCTGGTGCTGCTGTGCACCAGACAATAAAACGCTGAATAAAACTGCTAGTTGGTAAGCCGCAGGGTATGTATTTGCTCCCAGCTCAGCTGTGTGCTTTTTCGTCCGTCCTGGCCCCTCCCCTACGCGTGTTCGACACAGGGTCACGTGTCTTCATCAGGGGGAGGATTTGTGTTTCTGCTAAGCTGGAACACAGATCTCTGAGTTCTCCCAGTCAGAGCACGTGGTTAGCACCCCCTAGGGACACACTTAACCCTTTGCCCCTGGTGTTAGCCCCTTCCCTGCCAGTGTCATTAGTATAGTAATAGTGCATTTTTTTTTTAGCACTGGTTCCCAAAAAAGTGTCAGGTGTCCAATTTTGTTTGCCGCAATGTCGCAGTCCCGCAAATAATTGCTGATTACCGACATTACTACTAAAATAGGATATTGTTATGAAATTTTCATCATTTTATAGACGCAATAACTTTTGCGCAAACCAATCAATATACGCTTATTGGGATTTTTTTTACCAAAAATATGTAGCAGAATACATATTGGCCTTAATTGATGAAGAAATTCTATTTTTTCAATGTTTTTATTGGATATGTATTATAGCAGAAAGTAAAAAATATTGTGGGTTTTTTTTTTTCAAAATTGTTGCTCTTTTTTGTTTATAGCGCAAAAAATAAAACCGCAGAGATGATCAAATACCACCAAAAGAAAGCTCTATTTGTGGGAAAAAAGGACATCTATTTTATTTGGGTACAGCGTCGCATGACCACACAATTTTCAGTTAAAGTAACGTGTTACTGTATCGCAAAAAATGGCCTGGTCATGAATGGAGTAAAACCTTCTGGGGCTGAAGTGGTTAACTGTAAACTAAACCTATGCTTTGTCCGTACAGGGCAAATCATCAGGTTCACTTTAAAGCCAGTCAACCAGTAAGACATGGTCACCATCCATTTACTGCTCAGCCCACTCCATTCAGCCATTGTATGTAAGGCCCCTTTCACACAAGGCGGACTCCGCTTCCACGGAGTCCGCCTCTGTCCGCCGGCTCAGCGGGAGATCAGTCCGTTGATCTCCGCTGAGCCGGCGGATGACAGGTCCCTCTCTGCTCACTGAGCGGGGAGGGGCTCGTCAGGTGCCGCTGCTGCCTATGGAGGGATCGGATGAAAACGGATCTATTCATCAGATCTCACCCGATCCGCCAGCGACGGACCTGGACGTAGGGCCATCCGTCTGCTTTTAGCGGGTCGGATGTCAGCGGACATGTCTCCGCTGACATCCGTCGCTCCATAGGCTAACATTGAGCGCCTGTTCAGGTCCGCCGTCAAAACTGACAGGCGGACCTGAACGGTCCAATCGTGTGAAAGGGGCCAGTGGATTAAAAGCCCAGTGGAAAGCCAGATGTCCAATTGGAGCTTACATAGGGTTGTCTATCTCCCGGCTCCTTTGTGATAGTGGTTTGAATTTGGGATACAGGTTATTTTAGCAGTAGTTTGAAGTACAACACGTTTAGAGAGAATTGCTACCACATTTGTCATGCTTTTTACACTCTCTGGCTCTAGTATTAAACACTACACTTCCGCTTTTTTAAACTAATGTATTCTAATCCAGTCTGAATCTAAGTACACAAACACATAGATTTTTTTTACTGCTCAATGCTTCTAGCTCTAGATCACACAGCGATTGCCACTTCCCTAAATTTCATGTTGCATGACTACCAGGTCACAAGGGACACCACAGTCTCCAGCAGCTGCCCATGTATGCTTGGAGAAGAGGGGAATAGGAGAGTGACTTGTTGTCCTTGGCTTTGGGGGCTGTGTGTTTGTGTTGATGCACACAGCCGACATTCATTTCTAGTCTTAGATTGAGGATAGGTGAAGGCAAGGGTGGCTCTGTAAGATCCTGAAAGGGAAAGGAGCCTGTCGAAAAACAGAGAGTGGGGCCAATGCTGAGGGGACCAGCTGAATCTGAAGGAAAGAAAAACTTTAACACTGTCTTCAGCAGGCTAAACTGCATGGACTTGTCTTTTTTCACCCAGACTATGTAACAAGACCTGAAGGTTTTACTATATGTACATTCGTTTTTGCTTAAAATCCTGTAAGTAAATTGTATTAAGTTGTGCCCAATCCTTTTCTACTTTTGCAGGCAGATGACAAGGTAATGGAACCAAGTGCTTCAGGGGTGTTTTGTAACAGGATTCTCAACATGGTGAACTCAGAAGATGTAAATGCGATTATTCTGGCTCAGAGGCATATGTAAGTCTTAATTCACAGTTTTTTTTTCTTTTTTCAATTACCGTATTTATTGGCGTATAACACGCACTTTTTTCCCCTTAAAATCAGGGGAAAATCGCGGGTGCGTGTTATACGCCGATCCCCTGCGATCCTGAGCTGACAGATCTTCAAAATCGCCGACCGAGATTTGAAAATGGCGCCGCCAGCGCTGAAATACATAGAGCTGGTCCTCGGCTCTTCTCAGCCACTTTTGGCTTCACTCGAGCGCCGCCCGAACCTAGCTGAGTGTACTTGGCTAGGTTCGGATAGCTCCGCTCACATTTCCGCCCATCCCGGACGGGACTACGAGTGGAGCCGAAAGTGAACGAGAAGCTCAGGATCGCAGCGGACCACAGGATCGCAGGGGAGCGGCGCAATTTTCAAACTGCGAGCTGCAAGGCTGCACTGGGGCAGGGCTGCACTGGGATAAGGCTGCAATGGACACTGGGGAAGGCTGCACTGACAAGGCTGCACTGAGAAGGCTGCAATGATGGGCATTTAAATTTAAGTTTTTTCCCTTCAACTTCCCTCCTAAAATTTTTTTTTTTTCCTTAAAATTCCCTCCTAAACTTGGGGTGCGTGTTATACGCCGGTGCGTGTTATACGCCGATAAATACGGTATTTTTATTTGTTTCACTTGGGTTCACAGTAGGGGTGAAACGGATCAAAAATCTCACGGATCGGATCGATCCTCGGATCAGAGTCACAGATCGGATCATTTTCGGATCAGCAAAAAAAAACAAAAAACACACAAATCTTGTTACACCCACCGGAGTTTTAAATTTAAAAGCTATTTTCAACACAAAACCGAGCTTATATGCATAAATACAGTATTTGTGCATATAAGCTCAGTTTTGTGTTGAAAATGGCTTTTAAATCTAAAACTCCGGTGGGTGTAACAAGATGTCCGCTTGCCCCCTTCTCACTCTATCATTATTGTACTGTGCAGGAGTGTGGGGTGTAGCAAGATGGCGACGACGAAACGTCACTTCCTGTCGAGACAGCGGCCACTTCCGGGTGTACCAAGATGGCTGCCGCTCCGGAGCTAGGCCGAAGCCGCGGCCTTTCCTATGGCTGAGGCCGAAAAGTGCTCCGCGGATCGCGGGTGTGCCGATCCGCGGAGGGTGATCCGTTGCACCCCTAGTTCACAGTGTTCTCTCCACTCAGATGAGTGGTGGTAAAAGTACAATATGATATGTGACTTGTGGGGGTTCACTTCAGCCTAAATGTATCTAAGGCCCCTTTCACACGGGACGGATCCGTGTCGCTCCCGTTTTCCCCAGCTGAGCCGGCGGATGACAGGTCAGGGACCGCCCTGTCAGATCTCCGCTCTCCCCTATGGGGGATCGGAGGAACACGGACCATCTGTCCATGTTCATCCGATCCGCTCTGCAGACGGATAGAAAAATAGGATTTTCTTCCGTCTGCAGAATCGGACAAGAGCGAAGCCGGGTGACATCGGGTGTCAGCGGATGTACATCCGCTGACACCCGCTATCCCATAGGGATGCATGTATGTACGTATTTCATCCGAAAACGGATGGATGAAATAAGGACATACGGTCCGCATGTGTGAAAGGGGCCTAAAACTTTTTGTTTTGAGTAGTTGAAGAGGTTGGAGCCTATACCAGTTTTTATGACTCTTTGTGTGCCTGTTGGGGTGATTTTCTACCAGAACAGGAAGTGATGACATATCTCTTTAAATAAGTCACACATATAAACACACCACATATGCCTTGTCCCTCCATATGAGTGTCACAGGGACATGAAGTGCGGGAAAATCTCCCCAATGGGTTCAAAGTCAGGAAAAAAACCTGGCCTGGCAGAAATGTCAAATCTTCCCCAGTCTACCCAAACCTAACAAAAAAATAGTTGACTGGAGTTATGGTGGCCATACACACTTTGAATATTTTAATACAGTCGATCTGCGATTTCATCAAAACAATTAAATCTGCTGCTCTGTGATGGGGCTACAGTGGGAAATTTAATTTAATTGTATTGCTGATTGGGATGTGATGGTTGCTACATATCGGTGTTTTCTTTTATATTTTTCTTATTTTGCATTGTGAATGGCCGGGCAATCTTCTGGGACCTGTGACGTGTCCCAGAAGATTGCAGGAAGGGAGGGAGAGAGGTGAACTTCCTTCCGGCGGCGCCAGGGGAGGAAGCCAGAGCTGGGTGCCTGTCAAAACTGGGTACCCGCTTCCCCCCCACCTCCCAAAAAAAATGACATGCCAAATGTGGCATGTCACGGGGTCATCAGTACATAAAGCGGGAGTTCCATTTTTGGGTGGAACTCCGCTTTAAACTGTCTGTTTTGGCAAAATTAAATAAAAACCTGTTTGGTACAGCTGTGTAATGCTTGGGAATTTCCCCATGTTTTGTAGAAAAATATCTGTTGATTATGCTAGAAATACAGTAAACTCCTAACTTCCTAGATTAGCTCCTATTGTAGGTTTTCCCTTCTCAGTATCACATCTTCGAACAACCATTTTCCTCCACAATGTGTACACGGGCTCTTGGGAGTCAAGCCAGCAGCATTATTTTGTGGGAAATAAATCAATTTATGCATACGGAGAGGGAAAAAGAAGGGAGGGAATATATGGAGTTCTGCAGTCTAGCAGGGGAAAACCCAATCATGGCTGATAGCATTGGTTGGGATTTCCATGCATCGGAGGCAACCTTTTTGATTAAATGCTTATGTCTGGTGCTTAGATAAAGAGAAATACTTACATTATTTCACACTCAAGCAGGCCCCCTCTATCCTTGCGAAGGGACCAGCTCTGCCTCCTCTCCCCATTGCTCATGGCTGCGGTCATACATTCAGCCCCACCACATACAATACAGGGTAAATAGCCCAGCATAGTATGTGATGATGCTGAGTGACTGCCTACAGAATGGAGCTTCTGAAAGCAGAGGACAGCACTGGAGCTTGCAGAAACTGTGAATAAGATAAATATAGCCTTTGCCCCATAGAAATAGTGAGCATTTAACCCTTGCAGTGCGGGGGGACCTCATTGCAGGAATATTTTAGCTCTAGCTCAGAGTTTAGCTTTAATGTGCTAGAGTGACGTCATTGCGGCTCGGCCAATCACACAGCTGGAGCGCGTAAACCCAGAAGAAAGACCAGGGGAAGAAGTCAGCCCTCTCAGTGGTGACAGCGCACCGTGGGAAAGCTTCGTTCTAAGGCAAGTATTTCATAATGTGCTAGTATGCGATACAGGTGTCTTTTATTTTGTTTGGTTTTATTTTGTTTTTTTTAACCAGCCGTGGTTTACAACCTGCTTTAACCACTTGCCTGCACCTACGGCATCATTACGGTATCATTCTTTGCAGCTGACGATTTCTCTTTTTTGCAGAAGTGATCTGAGTGGCTAATTAACCACTCGATCACTTCTGTGGGTGGCAGAAGGGGGTCCCACCTCCCTCTTGCCGCTGGCCCCTGGGCTCTCCGGTCCCATTGCGGAGGTGGGGAGCGATGCGGCAAGAGAGAGGAGCTGACATCATTCCCCTCTCTGTAACCCTGGAAACCAGGAGCGACGAGTAGTCCGTCACTTCCGGTTCCGACCCTTTGTTTACCTGGCCACCAGCGGCCAGGGAAGAAGCCGATCAGACCGATCTGTGTCTGATCGACTACACAGAAGGCCAGAGGAGAGATTTGGGGTCTAAAAGATAATAAAGAGGTCCTATCACGGCCCATGCTGTTACAAGGGATGTTGTTCATCCCTTGTGATAGCAATAAAGTTAGTACAAAAAAAAGTGTAAATTTATTTTTTGTATAAAATAAATAATAAAGAAAAATTTTTAAGCGCCCCCCATCCCACCGTGCTTACGCGAAAAATGCGAACGCATATGTTACCCCCGCACGCATATGTAAACGGTGATCGCACCACACTTCTTAGAGTGAGAGCAATAATTCTAGCACCAGGCTTCATGTGCAACTGGTAACCAGGTAAAAGCGTTGTTTATGGAGAATTTTAAAAAATTGGGCTGACTTTTTAGTGTGTTTTTTTTGTTTTTTTGTTTTTATGTTTTTTAAAAACCGCTGCGCAAATATACCGTGTGACATAAAAAAAAAAATTGCAAAACCCACCATTTTATTCTATAGGGTCTTTGCTAAAAGAAAAATATATCTAATGTTTGGGGGTTATAAGTAATTTTCCAGTAAAAAAAAAAAAAAAAAAAAAAGTAGATTTTTACATTTAGGAGTGAAGTGTCAGAAATGGCCAGGATGTCAAGTGGTTAAATGTGTAGAAATGTTAATGTATTACAGATATGTATTGCATATGTGTGTATTTTTTTTTTAGTTTATTTTTTTTGCCCAGATATACATATTAACTACTGAGACTAATAATGGTGGGATTGTTTTATAACTATAGTTTTTACCGTAGTAATTCTCAAACTCTTATGATTCAGTGCAGATGACTTAGGCTGTAGGCTCTTTCTCCAGCCTCTGGTCTTGTACAAAGATGCAAACTTTTGGATACCAGGCTGCAGGAAGTGTGACTGAACTACAAGTGTAGTGATCACCTCTACTGCAGTTGAAGACAGGGCTTGTAGTTTATTAATTCACAGACCTCTGTGCCTTGCCACCATTTTAGGTAAACCAAAAAAGTAGATGTAACATGGAAAGAAAGGTGAAATTAGCCTTTATTATACAGTAGGTGATAATGCAAAAATATGAATTATTACTAAAAGTTTGTACCATGTTGTGAAACATTGGGATTTTTTTTGCTTGATTGAACATGGTGGAAATTGCTACGATTTGTATGAACAGGTTCTGCTTCACCCAAACCTCAAATAAACAATTTAAAGGAGAAGTCTGGCCAAAGCTTTTTTTTGGCCGTACTTCTCCTATGGGTTCGTTCTGCACTCCTGTGACCCATTTTCAGCCAACAGCAGGCTAAAGTCCACTGCCTGTTGATGTCACTCAGCCGGTCCAGGCTGGGGAAAGATCCAGACTTTACAGTCAAGATCCACCCAGATGCCTGGATCTGCATCTGGCTTAGCCTCTCAGCTGCTCCGCTGAAGGACTAAGCCAGCTGCTCCCTCCCTCTCCCAGCCCAGTTCTCCAGTTAGAGCTGGAGGAGCAGAGAGTCGCTGAATGACAGTCACAGCTCTCTGCTCGGAGGGGAGAACTGAGTAATCGGCGGTGTTTGATCACTCAGTTCTCATTGCAGAATTGGCGGGGGACAGATGCAGCATGCGCCCACCTAGGTGAGTATAAGGTTTGTTTTTCTTAAAAACCCCATACTTCTCTTTTAATGTCAGCTATTCCAGTTGAAAGAGTAACCCTGCTCCTCCCCTATTTGCCATAAGATAAATGAAAAGTCCAGAAAGGACAGTGAGACTCCGGACATAACACCCACAGCAAGTAAGTATAGAGAAAGTGGTTGAGTTTTAAAGTGTGTCTAAACCCAATAAACGTAACATATTTCAGCTTACCAGATTAAGACTCCTTCCACACAAGGCGGGCTCTCTTGGAGTCTGCTTACTCAGCAGGGAATCTGTTCCTCTGGTCTGTGTCTGCTCCGCTTATGGAGAGCAGATATGGCCTTCACTTCTGTATGGGTGGTCGGATGTAAACGGCCCACCTGTCCGTTTACACCCAATTGCCATCCGATCCGCTAGATCAGGGGTCTCAAACTGGTGGCCCTCCAGCTGTTGCGAAACTACAAGTCCCATGAGGCATTGCAAGGCTGACAGGTACAAGCATGACTCCCACAGGCAGAGGCATGATGGGACTTGTAGTTTCGCAACAGCTGGAGGGCCGCAAGTTTGACACCCCTGCGCTAGATGGAAAGGGAACAGATCCCCATCTGTCTGTAGCAGATAGGATTAGATGTCAGCGGGTGTAAACCAACACATGTCTATTTACACCCGCCGCTCCATAGAGGATACTGGAGGGTCTGATTGGGTCCCCCTGAAAAAACGATAGGCGGACCTGATCGGTCCGTTAGTGTGAAAGGGGCCTAAGTGCTTGCATTAGTTTTACAATCACACTTTTCTGAACTTCAAACATGTCTGCTTTTGTTTAAACCCTTTAAATGGTGGATTGATGGGAGTCTACTTGCGGAATATGTTCTTAGCTTGAAAAACAAAAACAAATGCGGCTACCAAATCCAAGCACTAGTAAGATACAAAATGTTATATTTTTGTTTCTGGCTTTGGATACACTTTACTATTAAATGATTTTTTACTGTTAAAACCTTATGTAAAAGAAATATAACTCTCTTCATTTCACATTTGTTTTATTTAGGCTTGACCGCTTCGAGAAAACCAATGAGATGCTCCTAAACTTCAACAGCCTCTCCAGCACCAGACTGCAACAAATGAATGATCGGTTTATGCATCATACAAGGACATTAGTGGAAATGAAGAAAGACTTGGACATAATATTCAGAAGGATTAGGTAAAGAATTATGATTAAACAGCCTTTTACATTTCAGTTAGCTTTACTAGTAATTTACAATAATCCAGCTATTTGTTTTGTTGCTTTGGTAGACTAAAGCGCAACTATTATAAATCGCCATTGTCACTGACAGGTTGTTCCACCATGCCAGAGTTGAAGAGTAGGTAGTGTTACAGATGACATTTAAAATATTGAGTAAAACATGCTGAAGGTGTGTAGGACCCCTTTTGTGTACATCAGGGGTGCCCAACACATGTGGCCCACGGCGCCCTCCGATGTGGCCCACCATGTCTTGCTCTGAGATGGTGGGTCGGCAAGCCCAGACATCAGTACCAGCAGTACCAGTACCAGCCACCAGTATCAGTACCAGCCAGCAGTACCAGCAGTACCAGTGCCAGCAGTACCAGTACCAGCCACCAGTATCAGTACCAGCCAGAAGTACCCGCCAGCAGTACCAGTCACCGCCAGCAGTACCAGTCATCAGTACCAGCCAGCAGTACCAGTACCCACCAGCAGTACTAGCCAGCAGTACCCACCAGCAGTACCAGCACCTGTCAGCAGTACCCAACGGCATTACCAGCCAGCAGTACCAGCCAGCTGCAGGAATCCTGAGGAAGAAGTGAAGATTGATGTCAGTTGAGGTGCAGGTAAACCGCTGTGCATCAGTGTGAAAGCAGCTTAGGCACCTTTCACATGATCGGTCCGATCGGGTCCGCCTGTCTGTTTTTCAGGTGGACTCAAACGGACTCTCCATTTACCTCTATAGAGCGTCAGATCTAAATGGACTTGTGCCTGTTTACACCCGCCTATCTGCAATCCGATCTCCTTTAAAAAAAACAGAAGGGGATCTGTCCCCTTCTGTCTGGGCGGATCAGAGGGCCCTTAGGGTAGAGCCGGTTGCATCTGTGTCTTCTCTACATATGCAGAGTGGACACAGACCTGCCATCCCCCTTTACGCTCATTGTGGCCCGCGACCGGTTACCAAGTCGATAAAGTGGCCCTCGCTCCTCAAAAGGTTAGGCACCCCTGGTGTAAGTGCACAGTGACTTAGAAATGTATGGGCAATTGAAACTGACATGTTTACAAAACACGTGCAAAGTAGGTGTTGCTCTTGCAGTGCCATTCATTTTGTGACAAAACATGCAACTGTCGACACCCAAAAATCTACACAAGCTACTTTTGGCATGTTTGTCACACATATGGCGGACTATTGAAATAGGCTGCCTTATGCGTGTTGCGCAAAAATGTGCACAAAATCATGGGTTCACAATGCTTGGTGTAAACCCTAACAAATTATTATTATTATTTATATTATTTGAATATTGATAACATTTGAATATTGAATTGAATATTTACCGTATATACTCGAGTATAAGTCGAGTTTTTCAGCACATTTTTTTGTGCTAAAAGTGCCCCCCTCGACTTATACTCGAGTCAAGCACTTTTCTGCAGCAAAAAATTTCATTTTCCGAACCGAATTTGGGGCCCCGTATCTCAGGGCCACTTTGTGCTAGGAACCCCAGTGGAACTGGTACCATAACATATCCAAAGCTGGGGTTCCTAGCACTAAGTGACCCCGAGATACGGGGCCCCAAAATCGGTTCGGAAAATGTCATTCTCTGCTGCAGAAAAGTGCTTGACATTTTCTGAACCGATTTTTGGGGCCCTGTATCTCGGGGACACTTAGTGCTAGAAACCCCAGCTTTGGATATTTTATGGTGCTAGTTCCACTGGGTTTGCACATTAAATTTGGGGTTCCTAACCCTAAGTGGCCCCAAGATACGGGGCCCCAAACTCGGTCATTTGTGTCCATCTGCAGCAATGTCATTTCGGGACCCTTTGGGTTCAGAGACCCCAAATTTTGGCTGCTGCTAGGGGGCATCTAGGAACCCTTAACTACCGAGTTTGAAGTTCGGGGGACCTATGGCTGCAAATGGGCACAGTGAGGCTGCAAATGGGCATTGTTGACCCTCTTTTCCACTTACAGTAGCTGTGCATTTCTCACCCTCGTCTTATACTCGGGTCACTAAGTTTTTCCCATTTTTTTTGTGGTAAATTAGGGCCTCGACTTATACTCGGAACGACTTATACTCGAGTATATACGGTAATTCAACATTTAGGCTGTTGGAGGTAATCACATAACCATTTGGTTTATTTTTATGCCCTCTTAACGAAAAAGAATTTGACTACAGTACTGCCCTGTTACTGGATTTATTACAACTTCTTATTTCTGTTCTGTAGGATGTTAAAAGGGAAATTGGCAAAGCAATATCCAGAATCTTTCAGCAGTAAGTACCTTCATATTTGATTAAAAGTAAACATATCATATCATGTTTTTTTTTTTTGCTATCTCTGTCACTAATGGGGAGATTCACCCTCTCTGTTTATCTTGGTGAGAGTTGTCACTTTGAAGTGGGAGAAAATCCCACATTTATGTTCAAAACATAAGATAGGTAAATTTGCCAATAGGAAAACTTTACAGCTGTCTAAGGGGAAGTTTGGTGAGATTTCCTTCACTTTCTGTTGTATCTATATGCACATACTGCTTTTTGGTTTTAGATACGTTTTGTCGAACTTAACAACCTTCTTTTTTAATTCTGTAAGCGCATAAAAATACCTGTTGATCCTGTCAGAAGTCCAGTGAGCTTGTAACTCTCTTGTGCATGCTGTAGTATTATTTCAAGCATTGTCCTAACTTAATCCCTATCCTAAAGTGACAACACTGCTCATTCATAGATAAAGTACTGTGAGTGAGATTTGTCACACTAGGACAGAAAGATGTACCAGATGGAAAATAAAGGAAAAAAGCCTAAAGCGGAACTTCACCCAAAAGGGGAGGTTCTGCTTGTCTAACTCCCCCCTTTAAGTTTTTCGCACCTAATCTTTTATTTTTTTTGCCAGGTACCCGCTCCCACTTCCGGTCTGATTGCCAGGGTGATCCGAGCGGAATCTTGCCCTCCCCTTCCTCCGCAGCCTTCTGGGGCATGTCACAGGTCCCAGAAATCTGCGGGGCCATTCCTAAAATGCAGCGGGAAGCTGACTGTGAAGCCACAAACAGTCACAGCTGGCTGCCCAAAGTAAACATGTTTGTGCCTAGACCCAAAGAAGGCCGAAAAGGCAGCTCGGGTGAGGACTGTACTGGATCCCTGGACAGGTAACGGTCCTATTATTAAAAGACAGCAGCTACAGTATTTGTAGCTGCTGACTTTAAATTTTTAGTGTTTAGGGTGAAGAACCACTTTAAAAAAGAAAACCAATGCAGTTACTGCTTCTAAAGACTAGTCAGCTGCAATATATAACAATTTTGTTTTTGGGTTAAGTACACTTTAACTGCTTCCAGACCACCCACTTTACTGCGGCAGGGTAGCCCGGCCGTGCGAAACAATGTACCTGTATGTTGCCTCCTCTTCTGGGGCTCGCGCTGCCGGCGACCCATTCCCGCTGTGATTGGACACAGCGGGAGCCAATCAATGGGTCCGATCGTTGACAGGAAAGGCAGAATGGCGGTCTGCCTATGTAAACAAGAAAAAAGTAAAAAGAAAAAGGTGGGGGGGGGGGTGAGGGGGGGGAAGGGAGAGGGGGGAGAGTACAGAAGGGGGAGAAAAGGGGGAGGAAAAAGGGAAGAAGAAACATACCACCTGTTTTTTTTTTTTAATAGCGCAGGAAATAAAAACCGCATAAGTGATCAAATACCACAAAAACAAAGCTCTAATTTTGGGGGGAAAAGGGACATAAATTGTGTTTGGGTACAGCGTTACATAAACATGCAATTGTCATTTAAAGCAATGCAGTGCCGTATCGCAAAAAATGGCCTGGTCATGAAGGGGTGAAACCTTCCGGGGCTGAAGTGGTTATGGTTGGGTGGGAGGGGAGATCTGCATGTCCTGCCATGCTTTGAAGGCAAATAGACTGTTTGAAGCTCTGCTGATTTCCATCAAGCAAGAATAAATGTTATATTCGATTATTACCGTATATAAAATGTTGTTGTTTTTTAAAATTTTCATTGCACGTGATTAGGTATTCTTTACCCTCGTTTGACCACAACTGAAACTAAACTGGTTGTTGCACACTAGCTGTTCCTGGCTTCAATAATATTTGAGTTAAAGTGATTGTAAAGTCAGAAGGTTTTTTTATCTTAATACATTCTATAGTTCAAGAGTGTGCCACATAGTTAGAAGAATAAGATATAATATCGTTAATAGGTACCATCATCCTAAACATGAATAGAGCAAAAATGGGGTTGAAAGAGGAAAGAAAACAAAGACCTCTCCAATTGGGTCCTACCTCTTTCAAAGAAATTGGGACTATTGCGGTACCAGAGGGATATGAACAAGCTTTTTGTAAAATTTGGTTTATTTAGAAATAACATTAAAAAGGTCCTACATAGGACACAAAATATACATGATCACAAATTAACATAAACAAACAATAATTGTTACAGCAATGTTGACACTCAGTTAGTGGAAATAATGCCCACACAGATGCATGAAAACAGGTCATATAATACTTGCAGACGTGAACTCTACAGTTTCGCGGTCACAGCCGCTTCTTCAGGAGGCGTCTGATAGTACATATTCTACAAGATGAAAAAAATATATACAGTATCAACATTACAAACAGGGGAATACAAGTATCAGGAAAAGTACAAAGTTGATATTGGAGAAGGTATTTCAAGTTTAAAAGTTGCACTCACCGAGCTATAACCACAAAGGGTTTTGGAGCGATACTGTGAGACGCCTTCAAGAGGCGTTCCCCCGGGGGCGAGCCAGGGAGGCAATTTGAGATGATACTATTGTGAAAAATAATACATAAGGATTTATAATTGGTAAACTGCAGCTTCTACTCAGCGCAAGAACCACCCGGGCGTGTAAAGTCAAGAGACAAAGAGAAGTGGATCAGAGGAAAGCGGGGGGAGGAAAGGAAAAGAGGGGGGGGGGGAAGGAAGGGGAGGGGGAGGGAAAAAGAAGGGGGGGGAAAGGGGGAAAGGAAAGGGAAGAAATAAGGGGGGAGGGAAAAAGAGAAGGGGAGGAAAGGGGGGGGGAAGGGGGGAGGGAACCAAGAGAAGGGGGGGAAAAAGGGGGGAAGGATAAAAAAGGAAAAAAGAAAAAGGGAGAGGAGGGGGGGGGGAAGGGGGGAGGGGAAGAGGGAAAAAAGAACGGGAGAAAAAGGAGGAAGGGGAGGGGGGAAGGGAAAAAAGGGGGAAATTATAGAAAGGGGAGGAAATAGAGGAAAAAAGGGGGGAGCTGAGGGGAGCAGAAAAAAGTAAAAAGAAAAAGGTGGGGGTGGGGGGTGAGGGGGGGGGGGGAAGGGAGAGGGGGGAGAGTACAAAAGGGGGAGGAAAAAGGGAAGAAGAAACATACCACCTGTTTAGGGTAATGAGCGAGAGGGAGCTTTAAAAGCAGGGGGGTTTTTTGTATCAACGGAATATACCCACCGTTGCTGTGTTTATTAAAAGCTAGACTCAGAAGTCATTTGCACCCAGGGAGAATGAATGATGGAACTGGTGGCCAGTAGGCCGGACCTCAATGCCAAAGGGAGCCACTATGAAAGAAATAGATGCATAAAAGATAGATATGTGCATGTAGTTGTCATAAATTGCATAAATTGCAGGACATTACTACCAAAGGGATAAACGTTTGTAAAGCAAAAGAGAGAGGGGGAGGAAAAAGTGCTGTAGAATAATACAGTGGTAACCCCCATCCTTCCCAAGAAGCCTATGGCAGGTACTTACAAGAGCTCCAAATAGCGCTGGTGAGCAGCTGGGTGTGTGCCTGTCAGGGCTTGCAGGTGAATCTGAGCATTATAAATGCCTCCAACCCGGAAGTCGAGCAGCGCTGAAAACAACAGCTGCCTTCTCTTCCGGGTCCGATCCCCCTCTGCTGCGCAAGCGCAAGAAAAGCATCCGGCGCAGGCGCACAGCTCCACAGTGATTGACGCCGAAGCGTCACTCGGGAGAAACAGCAGCTGGGCTCCGTGGAGCCCCGCCCACTGCCGGAGGAGCGCAAGCCCGCCGTATGGGGGAGAATTAACTCCTCACATCCCTCCAAGGAGGAGAGCGAGTGCAAGTCAAGATACTTGAATGGGTGAAAAGAATTTACACCATAAATGAACAAAGGGGCAGAAATGCCAGATCACTGGCAACGGGAGCAGAATTGACCCATGGCCACGGATATGTACATCTCAGCCCCATACAAAAAATAATACCAATCAAAATACATGACAGTTTTTACAAAGCATGTAATTATACAAAGTATTTGTAGTCAGCCGAGCAGATAAATAAAATAAATATACAGAAAATACATAGTATGGAAAACTATGTGTACGGAGTCCACTCACAGACAATCATGGGAGAGACCTGGCTATGCATAAAAAGGGGGGGACGAAGAGGGGACAAGAGGGACAACAGGAAAGACACAGTTGACAAAATATAGTATAATACAGTATGGCGCCGGGTTAGATGTAATGTGGAAAAGACATAGAGCAGGTGTCAACAAGTAAGTACGGCAGAGACTGGTGAGTCTGTTAGACAGTCATTCAAGAAAATACTTGTATGAGTGTGCCTCATTAATGCCAGGAGGAACCAAAGCGTCGAGTCGCTCAATCCAGAGCGATTCGCGCTTTAAAATTTGACGGTCCCAGTTGCCACCTCTGGGATCTTCAGGGACAACTTCTAGAACAGTAAATCGAATGTAATCGAGATTAAAGCGGTGATGAATGCCAATATGGCGGCCCACCGTGGTGAGCTTGCCATTAGTGGATGCATATAAATGGTCACCCAGTCTCTGCCGTAACTCTCTGATTGTCTTTCCCACATAAAAGGCGCTGCACGCGCAGGTCATAAGATAAATTACACCCCGTGTGCCACAATGAGCTGAATGTTTTGGAAAAAACATCTCCCCATTTGGGAGTAAAAAATGTTGTCCCTCTTGAATCCAGGGGCAGTGTGGGCAATTGCCACACTTGAAGGTGCCTCTGGGTTCTTGCGGGCCAGACAGGGGGATCTTGTAATGACTACGTGTGAGCCTGTCCCTCAAAGAAGTAGCCCTCCCAAAGACCAAGTCGGGGGTTGATTTAATATATTTCTTAAGCGTATGGTGGTCGGTCAAGATGTGCCAGTGGGTTGATAATCTGTTGCGTAGCTGGTGATGGTGGGTGGAGAATTTGGTGATGATTTTAGTCATATAAGGTTGTTTAGGACGTGGGGGACCGAATAGTAATGTTTGTCGGTCAAGGGCGGAGGCCTTATTAAAGGCTTTCCTCAGAGTGGTACGATTGTAGCCTCTAGCCAAAAGTCGTGTACGTAGGGCATTGGCTTGTCTATGAAAGTCCCCGTCCTCTGTGCAGTTCCTTCTTAATCTCAGATACTGAGCATAAGGGATACTGCGAACCAGAGGACGGGGATGTAGACTGGAAGCGTGCAACAAGGTGTTGCCCGCTGTGGGTTTGCGATATAAGTCCGTAGTTAATTGTCCAGTGGAATTTTTAATGATCTGTACATCCAAAAAGGGAATGCTCTGGATGTTGTAAGAAAAAGTGAAATGAAGATTGAAGGGGTTAATGTTTAACCTTTCAATGAAAGCTTTTAAATATTGCTCTGTGCCAGTCCAGATGACCAAAAGGTCATCAATAAACCTAAACCAACCCAAAACAAAGTTCAAAAAGGGTTCCATAAGGTCGTCACCAAAAACAGCCTGCTCCCAGCCACCCAGATACAAATTCGCGTAAGAAGGGGCACAAGACGTGCCCATTGCGATGCCTTGGATTTGAAGGTACATTTGGTCCATGAACAAAAAATAGTTTTTGGTCAAAATAAATTCTAAAAGTTTTAGAATACTATTTTCACAATAGTATAATCTCAAATTGCCTCCCTGGCTCGCCCCCGGGGGAACGCCTCTTGAAGGCGTCTCACAGTATCGCTCCAAAACCCTTTGTGGTTATAGGTCGGTGAGTGCAACTTTTAAACTTGAAGTACCTTCTCCAATATCAACTTTGTACTTTTCCTGATACTTGTATTCCCCTGTTTGTAATGTTGATACTGTATATATTTTTTTCATCTTGTAGAATATGTACTATCAGACGCCTCCTGAAGAAGCGGCTGTGACCGCGAAACTGTAGAGGTCACGTCTGCAAGTATTATATGACCTGTTTTCATGCATCTGTGTGGGCATTATTTCCACTAACTGAGTGTCAACATTGCTGTAACAATTATTGTTTGTTTGTTAAGTTGTGATCATGTATATTTTGTGTCCTATGTAGGACCTTTTTAATGTTATTTCTAAATAAACCAAATTTTACAAAAAGCTTGTTCATATCCCTCTGGTACCGCAATAGTCCCAATTTCTTTGAAAGAGGTAGGACCCAATTGGAGAGGTCTTTGTTTTCTTTCCTCTTTCAACCCCATTTTTGCTTAATACATTCTATGCATTAAAGTGGATGTAAACCCTCACATATACCCAGCGAAGTGAACAGCCTCAGATGATACACAAATATGAAACAAATCCTCCTACATAGGTTTCACATGTATATCAGCTGTCTTCAGCTTTATATACTGTTTAGAAAGTGCACATCCTATGGAGATTTTTTTCTTCCTGTTCAACCCTGCAGTGAAGTCTGGGTATACAGCCAAGACAGCTGATTGGAGGAAATGCACACACCCCCTCTCCTCATAGCCTTCAGAGCTCATCATTAAATAGTTCAGGGCTCTGCTAATCTATTTATAACATCCTCCTCAACACAAAACTCAGGCTGCTTTTATCATATGTGATAGAGAACTTGTCAGGAGTTATCAGGCTGATAACAGAGGAACTGAGCAGGAGAAAGCTACAGGGACTTAGTGCTTTGAAGAGAGATAAGCAAACACTGCAGATATATGTGCCCAGCTCAAATTTCATGAATCGGGTTTACATCTGCTTTAAGATAAAAAGCCTTTTGTGTGCAGCAGTCTATTAAAATAACAATCACTTTAATGATACTGAACAAAACAAGTCAGTTTGATGTCAGAGCTCCTGATGTGCATGCTGGACACAGTTTTTAGATGAAGAGGTTCGTATCGACACTGGCCTGCACATAATTTGATTACAGGTTTTCTTTACAGATCTCCATGAGCTATATATAATAATGTGCCCTGTGCTACACTTGGCAAGTTGCCATTAAAATCACCATAGGCTTCTCTAAGGATGATGGCTTATTCCAGTACAGACCAAACTGAAAATATAACCTAGGCATATAAATGTGCATGCCCATAACATGTTTCTTGATTTTCTGTGAATGCTGATATTGTTCACCTAGTCATAGTTTAAATTAATTAAATAAATGTTGATGTCCTTTGTTCAAAACTTGTAGGTCCAAAAGGTTTGTAAAGCATTCATACTGTCTATGCAGTGCATATCAGTCATAGTAGAGGTAGCACTATTACTTTTTTTGTTTTTGGAGAATAACCATTGAGGTGATGAACTCGTGCAGCCCAAGGATGCTAATGAATGTGCATATCTTTACAACTGTCAAGGAGAAATCAACTTATTTTGACCATTTTTGGACCATTTTCTTAATTCTGTTTTCAATCTAATGTATACTAATGCCAGTTTAAAGTAGTTTTTTTTTGCCACCTGTGCACCATTTTAGAGATTTCCTTTCAGTTCTTGTTCCATAGCCAAAACCGAAAGTGAGAGGAAATCTCTGCAACTTAAGGGAATTTTTTGGGGACCTCCAGGTCACTGAAACTAGTGTGCCCGTTGGAAGATTTCCACTCTATTACTTTTCTGGGGACAACCCAAAATGTGGGATTTTCTTTTACTTTCACTTTTAATGATAAACAGGACAAATAGAGAGGATGAATCTCCTTAACCACTTGCCGCCCGCCCTATTACCAAATGACGGCGGCAAAGTGGTTTGATATTCCTGACCGGACGTCATATGACGTGATCATCAATATGGAGCCGCTGCGCGCCCCCGGGGGGCGCGCATCGCGGCGATCATTGTTGCGGGGTGTCAGTCTGACACCCTGCAACACCGATCTAGGTAAAGAGTCTCCGATGGAGCCTTTTTACCACGTGATCAGCCGTGTCCAATCACGGCTGATCACGATGTAAATAGAAAGAGCCGGTGATCGGCTTTTCCTCACTCGCGTCTGACAGACGCGAGTAGAGGAGAGCCGGTCGGCTGCTCTCCTGACAGGGGGGGTCTGTGCTGATTGTTTATCAGCACAGCCCCCCCTCGGATCCTACCCAGGACCACCAGGGAAGCCGCCCAGGACCACCAGGGAAGCCATCCACACTGGACCACCAGGTATGCCCCTAGACCCCCAGGGAAATGCCACTCTGTGCCCAGGCAGCTGCCAATCTGTGCCCAGGCAGCTGCCAATCTGTGCCCACTTCAATACCTACCACTGCCAGTGCCACCAGGGATGCCCATCAGTGCCGCGTATCAGTGCCCAGCAGTGCCGCCTATCAGTGCCCATCAGTGCTGCCTATCAGCGCCACCCTATCGGTGCCCAGCAGTGCCGCCTTTCATTGCCCATCAGTGTCGCCTATCAGTGCCAACCAGTGCCGCCTATTAATGCCCATCAGTGCTGCATGTCAGTGCCCGCTCATTGGTGCCACCGCATCATTGCCGCCGTATCAGTGCCTGTCAGTGCCCCCTTATCAGTGCCCATCAGTGAAAGAAAAAAACTTACTTATTTACAAATTTTTTTAACAGAAACAAAAGCAAAACTTTTATTTTTTTTCAAAATTTTCGGTCTTTTTTTTATTTGTTTAGCAAAAAATAAAAACCGCAGAGGTGATCAAATACCACCAAAAGAAAGGTCTATTTGTGGGAACAAAATGATAAAAATTTAGTTTGGGTACAGTGTTGTATGATCGCTTAATTGTCATTCAAAGTGCGACAGCGCTGAAAATTGGTTTTGGCAGGAAGGTGTCTAAGTGCCCTGTATTGAAGTGGTTAACAAGGGCACAGACTGCAATAAAAACTGACAGGTGTTGTAATTCCTCTCCACTCTATCCAAAACTAAAATAAAAGGTTTTGCCTTTTAGTTATACGTTTAAAAGTACAACATGTTCAACAAATCTGTATACATACATACATACATACATACATACATACATACATACATACATACATACATGCTGCACATTTGTTGAACTTGACATACTTAGTAATGTTGTGCTTTCAATGTTCTCCAACTTTAGATGTCCATGAGTCTCCTAGTTTGGAAGATGATGATGATTTTGATCCAACCCCAAAGAGTACGGCCACCACTATTGCTACTTCAGAGCAGAGTACAGAATACTGTGACACCAGTCCTTCTATTATTTCGCCCACCATAAGTCAGGACTTTGAAGACTTATCCCAGGCTCCTTCTGAAACACCATCTGCCAACGGGCAGCTTCTGACAGATGATGAGGTTGCTCATGAGGACTAGCAGACTAATGGGATGGTGGGTAATCTAAAAGTGCACATTGTGGAGATGTAAATTCTCTGTCCCCCTGATGCATTTAAAGCCCTTTCAGTTTGAATGAGTGTACTACAAGGCATTCCTGAGATGAGCGCTCTACTTTAAAAGGTAATGTTACCAAGAAATTCAAAGCCACGACACTTGGAGACCTGAATTTATACATTCTTTATTTTCTCTTTGCTAGCGCCATTTCTGCAGGCTGCACCTTCTAGATTTTGGTATTACTTATGTAAATAATTGCAAATATGAACTGCCATTATGACTTAAATGCTGTCATTTTGCTTGTTCAGTTATGTTATGTTAAGTATGATGTTTTGTTTTTTACCATTTGTTTAATTTTTTTGTGTAGCATCTTATCCTGTGTATCCTCTACTTTTTGTGTTTCAGCAAGACTATATTCCCCATTTCTTTTCCCTCAGTGATACATACAAAGTTTTTAATCTGCTGTTCGTACTAATTTTATGTGACCCAAGCATTTTGGTCAGCCAAACTTGTTCAATCTGGTTTATTTAAAATACTAAATTAGAAATGGATACTATGGCTCTACAAATGGCCATAGCACAACCTTCCACAGTTATATGTGTGCTATCAAATGTAGTAAATACCAGAGCCCATTGACTTGCGATGATTTATTCAATAAAAACCTGTGGCATTATACAGAAAAAAGGATGCCAACACGTTTCCAGGAAACGTGTTCACATTCTTGTTGCTCTGTGATGCCACAGATTTTTAATCAAAGTATTATAAGGTTACACTCAAGTTGTGTCATTTACTACATTCAAATTGACACTTTGGGGGTACAAGGAGCCAGCTATTGAAGCAACGTTCCACGGGCCATATTGGTATTGAGATAGAGCTCATCTCTCATTAACCGTGCATGTGTCTCCTGTGACGGACATTTACAGCTGCCTCTTCAACTCCTTTAAACTGTGAACTAAATGTATCTTTAACAGACATACTTTCCACATTTACATTTTGAACTGGGTTGTCTTCCTTCTCCTCTTTGCATTTTTAGAGTTTAATCATTACATATTGGGATTTGAAAAAATGTCCCACAGATATGGGAGATTTGGGTAAACTGCCATGCTTAAAGTGGATGTAAACCCAATGTCATCCTTTCTAAACTACTGCCATAGGGGTTATCTATAAGGATATACATGCCTCCTGCATGTATCTTTACCTGTCAAATGTCTCCCCTCTGTTATGAGAGCCGAAAAACTGCATATTCTGTGGGTGGGTCTGTTGTCTGGAGCTCGGTGGGTGGAGTCGTGATGTCAGTAGACTCCCCGCCCACCTCTACACTCCCCTTGTCAATATGCATTTTCTCCTGTGTATTTCTTACACTGAACTTTTGCTATGATCTCTAACATCCAGTGAAAAGACAGGAAAGTAACCACATGACTTCAGCATGCCAAATCATGCTGAGGTGTAGAACAGCCAATCCTTGCAGAGCTGCTGAAGAAAGGAGTGGGGGAGGGAATTAAAAAATAATTCATGTCTTAGGCTAATGCACAAGATATGTAAATCACCTGTCACTCACAGCAAGGGGGAGGATTTAACAAAGTTTTTCTCTGTTTGTCAAGATTTATCTCACTGAACAATAAAAGAGGATTGCTCAGAGCTGGATTAACTCTTTGTGACAAGACTGGGCTCAAATGATAGCAAATCTTATACTCTACATTATGACATAAAAAAAAAAAAAAATTCGGGTTTACATCCACTTTAGAGGGGTTGTAAACCTCAGTTTTGGAATCTGAGCAAAGCACTTATATCTGTTCTGCTGTGTGGAAGGGTGTGTGTGCTTTTCCTCCAAACAGCTCTCACACACTGTTACTGCAGCCTCTCCACCCCCTCCTCTGTGTTCCTGACAGATGAAGAAAGATTGTAACACTTTTCTGCCCCTTTGAAGGGGTGTAGAGAGGAGAAGACTGCAGATAAACACCTTGATGGCCAACATTACTTTAGCTTACTCACTGCTTTGGTGTATACCTGCAATGGATCTGTTAGTTTTACACTGCACAGGAATCAATAGGATATATGAAATCCCATTGTTATATTGAGTGCAAATGTACCTCTTGCCTGTCATGAATGTAAGAAAAAACTGCTATTCCTGAGCTTCCAGCCTAGGCAGTCTGGATCACATGTCCTCTGGCTATCAAGATAAAACCTTGTGTGGGGCTGCAGTGAGATGTATGTGAGGCACAGGAGACGGATAAGAAGAACATAGCCTTCAACTATGAGTAATATGTCTGTCCGCCTGTATTTAAATAACTAAAAAAGCAACAAGGATTATAATACGTTAACGCATACTCGTAACGTTGTTGATAAACTTCAGGCTCCCTTAAAGCCTAAGTTTCAGGCTTGCAGATCAGACAGCGATAACTGATAACCGTCACAAGTTCTCTGCTTACGGAGCACTGAAATCCCATACTTCTCTTTTAACTTAATATCAATCTGTGTTCCTTTTGCTTTTGGCTCCTTGTGTAGTTGAAATCCTCCTCCTCTGATTTCCCCAAAACTGGAAGATTAAATAAGAAGGGGTTAAGAGAGCCAAGGAGCCTATCATTTGCACTCATCAAAAGTGCAGACAATGCCTGCCCTTTCCATCTACCTTCTCTATTCATAGAAGCTGTACTTTAGCTTATATGAATAAAAAAAATATTTTTGCATCGAAAAGGTGGACCTTTTATTTATCCACCCATTCAGAATTTATTTATTTAATTTTTTTTTTCTATAGAGGAAGAGAGGCACAATTCGGGGAAAACTAGTTGGTTCCAGCACTGTTTTTAAAACTCTTAAGATAAGTGTTTCCTGAGAGAGGTATCAAGTCTGTCCATTGATGACATCCATCTGAAAGTCGCTAGTTGCCTAACTGTTATACTGACCCACTATGTAACCTAGAAAATGTATGCAGATAAGAAAAAGTCAGAAGTGTTTATCTGCCTACTTGTTTTAAAGTAGAAATTAAAGACACTGAGATCACCTTTTCCAGAAAGGTATTACAATAAAATGAGTGAACATTTAACAAAGCTGCATTTTTTTTTTTCCTTCAAATTGATTTATAGGTATGGTGGTATATTGTGTGTGTGTGTGGTTTTTTTTTTTGGTTTTTTTTACCGAGCCATTCTACATATTCTCTACTTGTGGGATCCCTGTGGAAGCTGAGAATCCCTGCAGTAGCTACTGCTACTACAGTGATTTTCTCAGTCTTCCAAGTCTTCCAAGCGGCTGGCCTGCTGCATAGTAACCACAGGGGGTTGCCTGTTCACATGGGTACCATTCAGAGAACGCTTAGCATTTTCTCAGTGGATACAAAGCATTCTCTGATTGGATGAGGTGGAGAGACAAGGCAGTGACATCACGATTTCTACCTCGTGCAATCAGAGAACGTCTTGTATCTATTGAGAAAACCAAGCATTCTTTGACACCCATGCCAAGCAGACAGCCCACTGTAGTTAGTATACAGCAGGGCACCGCTTGGCACAGGATCCATGAGGATCGCTGTAGTAGTGGCGGCCACTACAGTGATTCTCCCCTTCCACAAAGATCAGCCAAGGGTGGAATATACATACTTACACTAGTCCAAGCTGGACCATTGTAACGTGAAAAAAACATACCGGGAATTCAGGTTTAATGGGGCCCATTGACTGCATAGGCTATTTTCTGTAAAAGGTGAACTTATCCCTACTGCTAATAAGCATGCTGCATGCTGTTTGCAACAAATAACAATGTAAATACCTTTTTTTTCTTTTCAGTTAGCTTGGAGCCATCACTTGATAGCACATCTCCCTCTGCAGTGTGTCAGTAATATGTACAATAACGGGGCTAAATTCACTGAGCCTTTACCCGCTGGCTTCCAGTGTGCTATCTGTTGTAAAGGGGAGATACTTCCCTCCAACCAGCTTCTGGCTGACACACAGCAGATAGAACTGTGCAGCACATACAGTACTTGCTCTGAAGAAGAAACAAATGTTATTTACACTGATTGATTTATTGTACCATTTTCATCAGTAGCAGAAGGCAAGACTTTGAACTTTATTTAGTTTTCTACTTCAGGTCAATGCTTTGAAGTAAGAGAACCAGTATGATAGGCAGACAACTAGAATTTACTGAAGAGATCTCAACAGGGGAATCCTCCATGTTTTTCCAGAACAGGTTTCTTTCACACCATTGTGTTGCATTAGCGGAAGTGTAAAACGCATTGCGATAATACAAGCCCATTCATTCAGACAGCTGCCTACCACATCAGAAATGGTGCATGTACTATTTAATTGATTGCAGCGCACCACATCTCAGAGTAGTTCTTGCCATGCTTTGTGATACACAGCAGCACATGTCCTATTGAATGGCACCACATTGCACCAAAGCGTGTTAACGCAATGGTGGGAATGTGGCCTTAAAGACAAATAGGGCAGTTTATTATATAGGTAGCCATGACTTTCATTATTATATTGGACTTAAACTTTTGTTTGGCAGGTTTTATTTTTGCTTGGACCTGGTTATAAAGCTGGTAAATTTCACATCTATAGCTAAAAATCTTTTAAAAGACTGTAATTCTCCTTTACCAAACATGATCTTTTTGCTACAGAATACCTCTATGCTTATTTGAATGGTCTTTAATATAAAATACTGTATAATGTGTGTATGTTCAAGCTTTAAATGTAGCTATTCACAAGTTTGTGTGGATGGCATTTTATACATAAGTCACTGTCTTAATATTGGCATATATATTTATAAACGACTAAATAACTTTGTTGTTGCACTTTTCTTGTTCTTACAAATATCAGTATTCTAACATAATACAAGGCTAATTACATGATGTAGTGGAAACAAAGTTTTCATTCTACCAAATCAATGAGAACTTCCACCAGATTATCAGATATTGTAATATGTTTTTGCTGTTATGATCATTTATCATGCAATTTTTGGGCTCTTGAAATCCTGTAGGTTTTTGCATATCATGTAGAAAGAAAAAGGGAATCTCCGCGCAAAGGACCGGGTACTAAATAAAGAGTTGGAGGGGGTTAATAGAACTGCTGCCTCTACTAATTGTTACCACTAAGTGGAGCAATGTCATATGATAGGAAAACAAAGTAGATATGGCGCTGATCTACTGCTAACACATAGTGGTGTAAAAAGTACTTAAGCTACTTCCTTTGGAAAAACCCTGAAGATTAAGAAGATATTACACTGTGTAAATTATAAGTGTGTAATGCAAAATAAATTAAACCAAAAATGACTTATACAGTGTGATCTTGCATTGAAACTAAAACCAAACAAACTGTGTGATCCTTAGTGTAAAAAAATCAGTATATATGATAACCAAAAAATTAAGATACTATAAGAAACTGTTGTGCGTGCTGAAATACTCTAAAGTGCAATTGTAATTAATACACTTGTATCTAATACCCGTTAGGATAAAATAAAATTAAAACGCTAAAACACTAAATAAGTTGTTGTGCATACTAAAACAATTTAGGTGCAATAATTAATATACTTTCTAAAGTGCTATTGGTGTTATTAAACCTACAACAAGCAGATTTTCTATTTCTGCATTTCCATATTGTCCATAAATAAACTGATTAAAAATAAATAAATTATGAATTATAAAGTGCTCTTGTGCCCGTCAAGAAAATCCTCTTCCTAGTCGGAGGGACTTTTTAGCGAGTGAACACACCGTGCATATCTTAGTTTGTGTTCCTATTGCGGCTGCACTCACCAGATTCTTCTCCCACCTCCTGGGGTTAAAGGCATCCAAAGTATGTGCCACTGTAACAATACAGGAAGAAGACCGTCCTTAGTACTGGCAACCAGTCTGCCAACTGACCACATTAACCTGTCCAACAGTCTGCGTTAAAAAAAAGGGTTTAGTTAGCACGCATTTGCAAACGCATGCATAAGCTGCAAGGCCTCTTCACGGCACCCTGTGTATGCTTGCAGTCCTAACACTACTGAATTTATAAGCCTTATACCCAGGAGGGGGAGAAGAATCTGGTGAGTGCAGCCGCAATAGGAACACAAACTAAGATATGCACGGTGTGTTCACTCACTGAAAAGTCCATCAGACTAGAAAGAGGATTTTCTTCATGGGCACAAGAGCACTTTATAATTCATAATTTATTTATTTTTAATAATTTTGGTCTTTACGATGATTTTTTATTAGTTTATTTATGGACAATATGGAAATGCAAACATAGAAAATCTGCTTGTTGTAGGTTTAATAACACCAATAGCACTTTAGAAAGTATATTAATTATTGCACCTACCGTATATACTCGAGTATAAGTCGAATTTTTCAGCACATTTTTTTTGTGCTGAAAGTGCCCCCCTCGACTTATACTCGAGTCAAGCACTTTTCTGCAGCAAAAAATGTCATTTTCCGAATCGACTTTGGGGCCCCGTATCTCAGGGCCACTTGGTGCTAGGAACCCTAAATTTGGTGTGCAAACCCAGTGGAACTGGTACCACAACATGTCCAAATCTGAAGTTCCTAGCAGCAAGTGGCCCCGAGATACGGGGCCCCAAAATCGGTTCGGAAAATGTCATTCTCTGCTGCAGAAAAGTGCTTGACATTTTCTGAACCGACTTTGGGGCCCCATATCTCAGGGCTACTTGGTGATAGGAACCCCAAATTTGGTCTGCAAACCCAGTGGAACTGGTACCACAACATGTCCAAATCTGAAGTTCCTAGCACCAAGTGGCCCCGAGATACGGGGCCCCAAAATCGGTTCGGAAAATGTCATTCTCTGCTGCAGAAAAGTGCTTGACATTTTCTGAACCGACTTTGGGGCCCCATATCTCAGAGCTACTTGGTGCTAGGAACCCCAAATTTGGTGTGCAAATGCAGTGGAACTGGTACCATAACATATCCAAAGCTGGGGTTCCTAGCACCAAGTGGCCCTGAGATACGAGGCCCCAAACTGGTTTGGAAAATGTCATTCTCTGCTGCAGAAAAGTGCTTGACATTTTCTGAACTGATTTTTGGGGCCCTGTATCTCGGGGCCACTTGGTGCTAAAAACCCCAGCTTTGAAAATTTTATGGTGCCAGTTCCACTGGGTTTGCACACCAAATTTGGGGTTCTTAGCACTAAGTGGCCCTGAGATACGGGGCCCCAAATTCAGTCAACTGTGTCCATCTGCAGCAATGTCATTTCGGGACCCTTTGGGTTCAGAGACCCCAAATTTTGGCTGCAGCTAGGGGGCATCTAGGAACCCTTAACTACCAAGTTTGAAGTTCAGGGGACCTATGGCTGAAAATGGGCACAGTGATGCTGCAAATGGGCATTGTTGACCCTCTTTTCCACTTCCAGTAGCTGTGCATTTCTCACCCTCGTCTTATACTCGGGTCAATAAGTTTTTCCCATTTTTTTGTGGTAAATTAGGGCCTCGACTTATACTCGGAACGACTTATACTCGAGTATATACGGTAAATTGTTTTAGTATGCACAACAATTTATTTAGTGTTTTAATTTTATTTTATCCTAAGGGGTATTAGATATAAGTATATTACAATTGCACTTTAGAGTGTTTCAGCACGCACAACAGTTTCTTATAGTATTTTAATTTTTTGGTTATCATATATACTGATTTTTTTTACACCAAGGATCACACAGTTTGTTTGGTTTTAGTTTCAATGCAAGATCACACTGTATAAGTAATTTTTGGTTTATTTTATTTTGCATTATACACTTATAATTTGCACAGTATAATATTTTCTTAATCTTCAGGATTTTTCCAAAGGAAGTAGCTTAAGTAATTTTTACACCACTATGTGTTAGCAGTAGATCAGCGCCATATCTACTTTGTTTTCCTATCATTTTGCATAGTATGTGGTTTTTTTTTTCTTCTTCTTTTCTAACAAATCCCTGGACTAGGAAAAGACTAGATAGTTGCCACTTTTTCACACATTTATTCACTCCAGTAACATTAAAGTGGAATTCAAGGTTATACCTAACTAATCTTAACCACTTGCTTACTGGGCACTTAAACCCCCCTCCTGTACAGACCAATTTTCAGCGCTGATGCACTTTGAATGACAATTGCGCAGTCATACAACACTGTACCCAAATGAAATTTTTATCATTTTTTTTCCCACAAATAGAGCTATTTCTTGGTGGTATTTGATCACCACTGCGGTTTTTATTTTTTGTTAAAAAAAATTTAAAAACCCGATTTTTAACTGGCAGGGGGTACTGGTGGGCACAGATGAGGCGGAATAGCCTCTTCCTCTTCAGGACCGATGTCCCTTGCACATAAGCAGGTGATTGGCTTTTTTTTTTCATCATGCTGTCAGTGTGAGGAGAAAAAAAAATGATTACCGAGCTTTTGTTTACATCATGTGATTAGCTGT
The DNA here is from genome assembly GCA_037952835.1 of Lithobates septentrionalis. Taxonomy (NCBI): domain Eukaryota; kingdom Metazoa; phylum Chordata; class Amphibia; order Anura; family Ranidae; genus Lithobates; species Lithobates septentrionalis. The sequence continues at coordinate 472,695 of JBBDGP010003357.1, forward strand.
CATTGGCTGACAGCTGATCACGTGGTAAGGGGCCGGGATCGGCCCCTTACTCGGATCTGTGATCACCCGAGTCTCAGTGACACGGTATTCACAGCAAGCGCCGCGCGCACCCTGCAGGGCGCACGTGGAAGCCTCCCGGAAATTCCGGTCTGCACTGTGGCCGTCATTCGGCTATAGCGCAGGCGCCAAGTGGTTAAAAATGCTCCCTTCCCTCTTCTAACATCTATGCTAACTAACCTGTGTAAGAAAGGATGTATATATATTTATGTATTTTCTGGCCGCTCCAGTCCGGTTACGTGATTCGGCTCCCCTGTGTCAGCCCGCGGTGGCTGCTGGGAAGGTGAAGTGAGCGCTGAGAACAGATGGGCCATATCCATTCATGGGTGACGTCACCTCTCCCAGGCATTTTATCAGCCTTCGTTGAGTGCTCTTTCCTCTCCCCTGCAGCCGCTGCTGGCTGACTCTGGGGGAACCATGTGAGCAGCCTGAAAAAGAGGTAAGTATATACATCTTTCTTACATAGGTTAGTAAGCATAGGAGGGAGAAGGAAGCCTTTTTCAAGCGAACTTCATCAACCCCCCCCCCCCCCCCACCCAAGCAATACACATACTGTAGCTGCTGACTTTTAATAGTATGAGACTTACCTGTCCTGGAATACAGCGATGTCGGCACCCGAGCTGATGATTCCATCTGCTCTCGGGTGCTACCGCCGCCATTTGTAATAAGGGAAACCGGTAGTGAAGCCTTTCGGCTTTCCCTACTGCCCATGTGCGAAGCACGCTGCGCTTTCTGAATGGCCTGGCGGGGGGAAGGAGGAGGGGGGCCATGGCGAGATCTCTAGGAAGTGGGGACGACGGGTACCTGTCCACTCCCCCATCCCCCCTGAATGGTGCCAAATGTGGCAGCGGAGGAGGGGAGGAGGCAAATAAACAGAGCTTCTACTTTTGGGTGGAACTCCGCTTTAATATTAGGTGTAGCATGGAATTACACTTAATGATTCTCTGCCGTACCCAAGTATTTGTAACCCATACACTGCAAGATTCTTTTAAACAACGTTTGTTACATCTGTAAAAATATATGCCCATGCAGAGCCAGAAATAATGCTTTATTAGGTCTTCCCACCAACTTGAAATGTAAGAGCATTATTACATTTACTGAATGCCTTAAATAATCTGGTAACCATTGTATGTGGTACTTATTATGTTAACCCTGAATAAGAAAATTGTGCTATTAGAATATTTCTTGCAGCACAAGGAACCATTAAGTTTTTTAGCTACTTTTCAGTCAAGGTTAAAATAATAAAACATTGAATCCGACTGGTTGCCATGTCAGCATAAGAGTGTAAAATGTGTAGTAGTGTAATATGTTTATTTCATCTCTCTTCAGCTTCATTGTTGTCTTTCACCCATGTGAAAAAGATTTTGTATTGATAGCTATACATATGCGGAAAAACCTTAAAGAGGAGTTCCACCCAGGGGGGCCGTCAAAAAAAAAAAAAAAATTAAAAGTCAGCAGCTACAAATACTGCAGCTGCTGACTTTTAATTGGACACTTACCTGTCCCTGGGTCCAGCGATGCGGGGGATCGAAGCCCCGCTCGTCGTCCCCCCCCCCTGCTCGTCGGTGGCGGCATTTCAACTGTGAGTGCCGGGCTGTGGCTTCACAGCCTGGCACCCACTGCGCATGCGCGAGCGGCGCCGCACGCTGTGATTGGCCGCTCAATCACCTGGGACCTGTAATGGGTCCCAGATGATTGACAGGAGGGAGGGAGCAGAGCGGAGCCCTTCCTGTGCCAAGGGGGGAAGTGATGTCACCAGCCCAGGCAAAGGAAGGGGCAGACTATGAGGGACCACCTAGCAACAGGCATTTAGAGGTAAGTTAAAAAAATAAAAATATCCAAATGTTTTTTGTTTTTTAGAATTTTTGAGGTATTTTTGTTTTTTTGGGTGGAACCCCACTTTAACTCTATTACTAATGCTTACCTAAACTATACATAATCCCTTTATATGTCATGTTCACCTGCTTTAGTCCCAGTTAACACTGGTGCAATGCAGGAAACCCTGTGATTCAGTGAGACACTGAGATCTGCAAACGCTGGGGGTGTCAATGTAAAGTTAATGACACCCCCAAATTGGATCACAGTGCGAACTGTCAAATGGTGCAGGAAACGGATCGCATAGGTGTGAAAACCCATGTGATCTGATTCCAGGGCAGACCAAGAAAGGGTCCTGCACCATTTGGTGCGATTGTGATGCGATTTCAGCCATACAGTTTGCATGGCTGAATTTGCATCGCACAGACATCACATGCGCAACGATGCAGTACAAATCACATGCGATATTTGTCATCGCACTAGTGTGAACCCAGCCTTAATGCTGTCCTACATAAGAAATAAAAAAATATACAAAAAAACTCTTCCACAACGTACAATGCATGGTGTAGCCAGAGGGATCTTGTGCTATTGGCCACAAGTTTCTTGTGCTTTTAATAACCCATTTGACAGTTTAAAAAATGCTGCTAAATGTTTACAACTTTTTTTTTCATTAAGATTGTTTGTGTTCTGTGGCATACTAAGTGATGGCAGGCCCGCAGAGCTTACAGTCGAAATACCTACTTAGAAAACCAAGCCGCTGCATGTAGCACGTTTATTATGCAAACCAACAGCAAGCTTACCTGGCAGTTTATTGTTAAAATTATAACTCAGCAATGATTGCATTTATAGTGGGCCTGATAGCAGGGATACCAAAAGTGCATAAATATACCTTCCTTTGTGAAAACTGCTGTGACATGCACAGGGGGGGCTGGGAGCCTTAAAGTGGTTATAAAGGCTGAAGGTTTTTTACCTTTGTAAAAAAAAAAAAAAAAAAACCCTTTCCATGTACATAGCCCCCTCTCGTTTCAGCGATGTGCATGGGAGCCTTGGCTGTCTCTAGTTTCTCACTGGCTTTGGCTCCAGCTGCTGTCAATCACAGCCAATGAGGAGAGAGTGGGGTCAAGCCGCGGCTCTGTGTCTTATGGATGCATAGAGCGGGGCTAAGGAGCGAGCACACACCAGTGCCCCCATAGCAAGCGACTTGCTATTGGAGGGCACTGGTCGGGGGGAAGGAGCGCCAACGGGGAACCCGAGAAGAAGCCAAAACCTTTGCACAGAGCAGGTAAATATGACATGTTCGTTGTTTAAAAAAAGAAAAAGAGGCTTTAATATCACTTTAATATGATTGTAAAGCTTTCATTTCTTTTTTTTAATAAAATAAAAAACATGTCATACTTACCTGCAAAACCATTCCACAGAGAAGCCCTGATCCTCCTCTTCTGGGGTCCTCTGCCACGCTCCTGGCTTCTCCTCTTCGATGAGTGCCCACATAGTAAGCTGTTTTCTATGGGGACACTCGTGCGGGCTGCATCTTAGGACACAGGCAGCGTGGCTTGATCTTGGCCCCGCCCATCACAGAATATGATTGACAGCAGCGGGAGTCAATGAGTCCTGCTGCTATCAATCTGCCCTGTAAGGAGGGAGGGTGAGGAGAGAGCCACTGCTGTCATGCACAGTGCTGGGTTGAGAATGGGCCCAGGTAAGCATAAGGAAGATGAGGGTGGGATCCTGTGACACAGAAGGCTTTTTACCTTAATGCATTGGAATAATGCATTATGGTAAAAAACCTTTTGACTTTAGAACCACTTTAAGTCTGAATGAGTGCTTTGTGTAGATCTCTACTAAAGACGCTCAAATTCCACTGCATAAATGCACACCAGAATGGACTAGGAGACAGACATGCACCATTTTTAGCAATGCAGCGCAACACTGTGTACAGTAGTGCTTTGTTGTGAACTGCAATGCAACACTTGTGCATTCCCTTAATATGTTGAGGCGCCATCAATAATAATATTACTGAAATGCGCTAACACGTGCTACCCACCGGCATCTGTGCACTTTCTGGAGTTTCACTTTAATGACATTAAATAACCATTAAAGTTTTTTTTAACGTTTTTTTATTTAAAATTAATCTTTGTAAGAGCAAACAATTAGGATTTTGGGTTTATTTGGAAAATCCTTTGCTTGTAGTTATTATTCATGACAACAGGGGTTATGCTGCCACCTTCAGGTGAATGGACACTGGTGGCCAAAATAGGCAGGAATCAATGCCCAAGCATAACAACTCCCAGCTCCACTGTTCTGTAGCAAGCAATGAGGCTCAGGCAAGAGTGGATGGATTTCTGTGTTCTGTGATGCACTCCAGAAAAGGATTTTACAAGCAAACCATAAATCCTAATTTCTTAATCGTACATCACAGGAAAAAGTTGTTAATATTCATGACTACTTAGGATGTCCCAAAAGTTAGAAAATGAGTGAAGAGAAGACCAGGTAGCAGCCTTAAAAACGTGAACAACAGAACATTGACGCTGAATAGCCTAGAAGGCACTTACACACCTGATGGGATGGGCCTTAACTGGAAAAGGAAGAACTCTGCCCTTGATCCCATAGACCTAAGAGATAAGCTGATGTACACCCCCTGGCAAAAATGATGGAATCACCAGTCCCTGAGGATGTTCCTTCAGTTGTTTATTGTTGTAGAAAAAAAGCAGATCACAGACATGGCCAAAAACTAAACGCATTTCAAATGGCAACTTTCTGGCTTTAAGAAACGCTAAAAGAAAACAAGAAAAATAATTGTGGTGGCCAGTAACAGTTAGCTTTATAGAACAGGCCCAGGGAATAAATTATGGAATCACTCAACTCTGAGGAAAAAATTATGGAATCATGAAAAACAAACAAACAAAATAACACTCCAACGCATCACTAGTACTTTGTTGCACCACCTCTGGCTTTTATAACTGCTTGCAGTCTCCGAGGCATTGACTTAATGAGTGATAAACAGTGCTCTTCATCAATCTGGCTCCAGCCTTCTCTGATTGCTGTTGCCAAATCATCTTTGCAGTTTGGAGCCTTGTCATGGACCATTGTCTTTAACTTCCACCACAGATTTTCAATTGGATTGAATTGGACTGTTTGCAGGCCATGACATTGACCTTATGTGTCTTTCTTAAAGGAATTTTCTTTTCTTGGACATCACGGGACACAGAGCCACAGTAATTACTGATGGGTTATAGGGTATCACTAGGTATTGGACACTGGTCACACCCTAATCAGGAAGTTCAACCCCCTATATAACCCCTCCCCTTCCAGGGATACCTCAGTTTTTACACCAGTGTCTTAGGTGTTGGACGTGCAAAGATGTCCTGTGCTGAAGCTCCAAAAGGAATATCCCAAAGATCCTATACTGGGGCAAGCCAGGCGACCGGATCCATTCAAAGTGTCTTTTCATGGCCGAATTGAATGGTACCCGGGCCTCGTGTCCGAAGAAACGAGGTTTTACCTGTAACGCTTCTCTTTTTAGAGAGCTGGACCCGCGGATCAGAAAATGGCTTTAAACTTCCTAATTTCTGGCGAGGTGCTTTACAGGCCCAGAACTGAAGGATCCCCCTACTGATGGGGGCCCCAGTCTCTGGCGGTTTTTCACAAACGGAGCCCACCGTGAGAGGCGAAGGCTGGGTCTGTGTAAACTGAACCCTGCGGCCTGGATAAGGTAAGAGGAGATTCCACAGAATTTTAAGTTCTAGTGGCTCTTCTCCTTTAAAGTGTATGCATGCTGTGCCTATTGTGACCACCGGGGGCGGCCAAGAGCACAAACCTTCTCATGCTTGATCTGTCTCAGCGTCCGCTGCAAGGCTCTTCCTCCAGCTCCAAAGGTAGATGGTGGGGGGTTTTCTCTGCTGGGATGGTCCCCCCAGGCTAGGGAAAGGCTCAGGTAGGCTGTAAGGCGGGTAAGACCGCACTGTCACAGCCGCTACCGCGCCGCCACCGAAGCCGCATTGCGATGCAGGGCCCATCACTGCCGGCCTCCTCCTTATTCCCCCAACCCCAGCCTCCCTTCAGGTGTCAGAAAGGGTCGGCTCGCGCGGGAAGCGCTCGTTTTTTCAAAAACGAGGGGGGGGAGGGGGGCGGGGCATCAGCACAGCGTCAGCGTGCCCAGACGCCCACATTGCCTGAAAGCATGGCTATTTAAAGCACACTGTATAGGTGCTCTGAGCTTTGGAGAGACACAGAGCTGACAGTCACATGTAAGGTGGGACACAGGCATTCCCCTAGGCTGCATTCACTAAAGAACACCGGATTGGGCATTTGGTAGCAAGGCTTTTAGCCAGACTACATCGCTCAGCAGTCAGTGTTCGTTTTGATACCTCACACCTTGTTGCTTTGCACTATGGGTAGAAGAGGTTCAAGCACCCCTAGAACCAGAGGCACTAGGGGGTCTCGTTCAGGTTCTGAGGACCCCCCGTCTGCTACACCATCCCCTCCTGAGGGACCAGGGGCAGCTGGACAGGGAGAGCCTTTGGGGTTAGGGGCTGCATCTGCTGCCGGCACTTCAGCCCCTGTGTACATTACACAAGAAGTTTTTTCCTCAACCATTTCTGGATTAGAGAAAAAACTAATGGCCGCGATTACATCTTCACTGAATGGAAGAAAACGCACAAGGCCTTCCTCTGCTCCCCAAGACCCTCAGTCAGAGGAGCTCTGGGATAAAGGAGATGAATCCCTTTCAGAGGATCAGGATGGGACAGATGATTCCTCTTCGGAGGATTCAGGTGTAGAGGGACCCTCTGCGACTTCCCAAGAGGAGAAAGTCTTAGTGCAGATCCTCACTGGTTTGGTCCGCTCCACATTTAAGTTGCCCATACCTGAAACTACTACAGAAACCTCTTCTGCTTTGGGGTCACTGAAACCTTTCCAAGCAGCACATGCTTTTCCTGTACATAAATTACTTGAAAAGCTGCTTTACTCTGAGTGGGATCACCCAGATAAGCGATTTCTTCCGCCGAAAAAGTTTTCTACACTTTATCCTATGGAAGAAAAGTTTATTAAGAGGTGGGGAATACCGGCCATTGATGCGGCCATTTCCTCTGTAAATAGTAATCTGACTTGTCCTGTAGACAACGCTCAGATGCTCAAAGATCCTGTGGATAAAAAGATGGACTTCTTATTGAAAGATGTGTTCTCTTTAGCAGGATCAGTGGCCCAACCTGCAGTAGCAGCGATTGGAGTCTGTCAATACTTAAGAGACCATGTTAAGCAGGTCATCAAAGTATTGCCTGAACAGCAGGCCCAGGGGTTTGCTAACCTTCCTGCGGCTTTATGTTACGCTGTTGACGCCATTAGAGATTCTATCGTGCAAACCTCTCGCCTCTCGCTTGGGTTGGTGCATATACGTAGAATCTTATGGTTGAAAAACTGGTCAGCCGAAGCACCATGTAAGAAGCTTCTGGCTGGGTTTACCTTCCGTGGTGAAAGGTTGTTTGGAGAGGACTTGGATAATTATATCAAGACGATCTCCTGTGGGAAAAGCACTCCCTTACCTGATAAGAAGAAGAGTAAACGTCCCTCTTTTAAACGGACTCTTTCCCCAGCGCCAGGGGCATCAGCCTCCAGGCAGTCACGACGGTCTCCTCCGTCTGGGGCAAGAAACAAGAGTTGACCCCAGGGACACAAGAAATCCTGGGGGAAAAGGTCTTCTAAGCAAGACACTAAGACCTCTTCATGAAGGGGCGCCCCGCTCGCTCGAGTGGGGGGAAAGACTGCTGCAGCTCTCAGGGCCCTGGCAGAAGGACTTCCAGGACAGATGGGTAATCTCCATGGTAACCTTAGGGTACAGACTGGAGTTCCAAGAATGTCCCTCTCCTCGTTTCCTCAGATCAGGTGTTCCCAGAAAACCAGAAGAGAAGCAGTCGCTCCTTCTAGCGATAAAGCGACTTTGGTCGCAAGAGGTCATTGTGGGGCTTCCCACAAAGGATCAAGGATTGAGACTCTGTTCCAATCTTTCTATGGTCCGAAAACCAAATGGGGACGACAGACCCATTTTGGATTTGAGAGATCTGAAACGATTCCCAAGGATGCAGTCCTTTTGTTTGGAATCAATTCAGACAGTAATCTCCGTCCTGCAGGGAGGAGAATTTCTGATGTCAATAGGCATCAGAGATACAGGCCTATATGTGCCCATTTTTCCTGCTTAACTGAAGTGTCTGCAGGCAAAGATCACTGCTCTAAGGGAGCTGATTCTGACAGTCAGGGCCAAGAAGGGTCTTTCTGTCCGCCTTTGTATGAGGCTGCAGGGGAAGATGGTGGCTTCATTCGAAGCAGTTCCCTATGCGCAGTTCCAAGCAGAACTGTTGCAACACAGTATTCTGTTGACCTGGAACAGGAAGGTGCAGGCATAAAACTTTCCAATGCACCTATCGCATGCGATGCGTCAGAGCCTCAGCTGATGGCTCATACCCGAAAACCTACAGAAGGGGAGATACTTCCTACCGGTTGCCTGGGATCCTCTTGCAGGCAGGACGGATGCGTTGGTGATTCCGTGGCATCGGCTCTCACCGATTTATGCATTCCCTCCCATTCTGCTACTGCCACGGCTCCTTCGCAGACTCAGGCAAGAAGGGAAGTCGGCACTTCTGGTGGCCCCCGTTTGGCCCCGAAGAACCTGATAAGCAGAAATAGCAGGGATGATGGTGGGTTTCCGGTGGACCCTACCGATACACCCAGACCTGTTAGCTCAAGGTCCGGTGTTCCAGCCTGCCTCACAAATGCTAGATTTGACGGGTGGGCTATTGAATCCCACGTTCTGGAAAATCGTGGGCTTTCAGGTCCTGTCATATCTACCTTGATCAATGCAAGGAAGCCAGCTTCCAGAATGATTTATCATAGAGTCTGGAAAGCTTATGTATCCTGGTGTGAATCCAGGGGTTGGCATCCCAGGAAATATGTCATAAGTAGAATTCTGGATTTTCTACAATTAGGATTAGAGATGAAGCTGGCCTTGAGTACCATCAAGGGCCAGGTGTCGGCCTTATCAGTGTTGTTTCAACGGCCGCTTGCTTCGCATTCTCTGATCCGAAACTTTATACAGGGGGTGATGCGTCTTAATCCTCCGGTTAGGGCGCTCCTAAACCCCTGGGACTTGAACTTGGTTCTATCGGTGTTACAAAAACAACCTTTTGAACCAATACGTCAGATTCCTTTGGGCTTACTGACGAGGAAACTAATTTTCCTGGTAGCTATCTCTTCTGTTAGAAGAGTATCAGAAATAGCAGCTCTTTCCTGTAAAGAGCCCTACTTGATTATACACAAGGCTAGAGTGGTACATGCGCCCTCATCCTAGTTTTTTACCGAAGGTGGTTTCAGATTTTCATCTAAACCAAGACATTGTGCTACCTTCCTTTTTTCCAGAACCTTGTTCTTCGGAAGAAAGGTCATTACATTCTTTGGATGTAGTAAGAGCAGTCAAGACCTATCTGGAGGCAACTGCTCAGATTTGCAAGACGGATGTCTTGTTCGTGCTGCCGGAGGGTCCCAATAGAGGACAGGCAGCGTCAAAAGCGACCATTTTTAAATGGATTCGACAGTTGATTATTCAAGCTTACGGTTTGAAACAGAAGATTTCTCCGTTTCAGATCAAGGCACATTCCACAAGGGCTATTGGTGCTTCTTGGGCAGTGCATCACCGGGCCTCTATGGCTCAGATCTGCAAGGCCGCAACCTGGTCTTCAGTTCATACATTCACCAGATTCTATCAGGTGGATGTAGGAAGGCATGAGGATATCGCCTTTGGGCGTAGTGTGCTGCAGACAGCGGTACAGGGTCCTCAGGCCTGATAGCACCCTACTTGGTTGTGATTCCCCCCCCTCAGTTGGCATTGCTTTGGGACATCCCATCAGTAATTACTGTGGCTCTGTGTCCCGTGATGTCCGAGAAAAGAAAATAGGTTTTTTCATTACAGCTTACCTGTAAAATCCTTTTCTTTCGACGGACATCACGGGACACAGAGGTCCCGCCCCTCTTCTAATACACCTATACTGCTTTGCTACAAAACTGAGGTATCCCTGGAAGGGGAGGGGTTATATAGGGGGTTGAACTTCCTGATTAGGGTGTGACCAGTGTCCAATACCTAGTGATACCCTATAACCCATCAGTAATTACTGTGGCTCTGTGTCCCGTGATGTCCGTCGAAAGAAAAGGATTTTACAGGTAAGCTGTAATAAAAAATCCTATTTTTTCACAGTTTTTGCTCTATGGCAAGATCCATTATCATCTTGATAAATGATTTCATCATCCCCAAACATCCTTTTAATAGATGGGATAAGAAAAGTGTCCAAAATTTCAATGTAAACCTGTGCATTTATTGAAGATTTAATGACAGCCATCTCCCCAGTGCCTTTACCTGACATGCAGCCCCATATCATAATTGACTGTGGAAATTTGCATGTTTTCTTCAGACAGTCGTCTGCATAAATCTCATTGGAACGGCACCAAACAAAAGTTCCAGCATCATCACCTTGCCCAATGCAGATTCGAGATTCATCACTGAATATGAATTTCATCCAATCATCCACAGTCCACGATTGCCTTTCCTTAGCCCATTGTAACCTTGTTTTTTTGTGTTTAGGAGTTAGAGATGGCTTTCTTTTAGCTTTTCTGTATGTAAATCCCATTTCCTTTAGGCGGTTTCTTACAGTTCGGTCACAGATGTTGACTCCAGTTTCCTCCCATTTGTTCCTCATTTGTTTTGTTGTACATTTTCTGTTTTCAAGGCATATTGCTTTAAGTTTTCTGTCTTGACGCTTTTTTGATTTCAAAATATTTTATTATTTTGTAAGAAATTACAAAGTACAATTCAAGACATTGTACGTCGTGCAACGACGTGTTTCTTAAGTAAAAGACAAAGTAGAGAAACAATTTAATTGAACTAAATGTAATAGTCAGCAGCTTGACATTGGGCTTCGTGTATTCAGATGAGCCTAGGTAGAGAAATAAACTGTACTTTGGCTATGAGTTTATACCAATATATATATATATCTAGGGCGCCTTCTCCCATCGCAGCACCCCAAATGGGATCTCTTTGTGCCGCAAGGGGAGAACGCCCCCCAAGATTAGTAGGTATGTACAGTCCACATCCTTTCTATTGAGGCGTGGAACCTCTACTGAGGTCGGATTGTAACTATAGGGGCACATATATGATGTACAGATTGCTCGGTCAAGAAGGTTTAAGATCGTCATTGATTTTCTGGGTATGGACTGCAGCCAGTGGTGTATTTAGGTTTTGTACTGCCCTAGGCCTGACTAAACGCATGCACCCACCTAATTTAAATACGACCCACCCCATCCTGCCGAGGCCACACCCCTTCCTGTTTAAGACCCACCCCATCATCTGTAAACAACACCCCTTCCTCTTTGGGCTCATTTGGCACCTTTCAGGGGGGAACGGGTACCTGTTTCTGACGGGTACCCTTCGCCACTTCTGGGAGACTGCGCTGTCCCCTCTGAAGTTTGCCCCCCCTCCTCCTCCCTCCACTGGGCCATTCAGAAAGTGCAACGCGCTTCGCACATGTGCAGTAGGGAACCGGTCGGTTTCCCTTACCATGAATGATAGTGGTAAGACCCGAGAGCCAATCCGAAAATCGGCTGAGGGGTCAACATCGCTGGATCCCTGGACAGGTAAGTGTTCTAATATTAAAAGTCAGCAGCTACAGTATTTTTAGCTGCTGAGTTTTAATGCTATCACGGTGGGTCTCACTGTGCCCATCAATTGCAGCCTCACTGTGCCCCATCAATTGCAGCCTCACTGTGCCCCATCAAACGCAGTCACTGTGCCCATCAAATGCAGCCACTGTGCCCCATCAAATGCAGCCACTGTGCCCCATCAAATGCAGCCACTGTGCCCCATCAAATGCAGCCACTGTGCCCCATCTAATGCTGCCACTGTGCTATCAAATGCAGCCACTGTGCTATCAAATGCAGCCACTGTGCCCATCAAATGCAGCCACTGTGCCCATCAAATGCAGCCACTGTGCCCATCAAACGCAGCCACTGTGCCCATCAAACGCTGCCACTGTGCCCATCAAACGCTGCCACTGTGCCCATCAAACGCTGCCACTGTGCCCATCAAACGCAACCACTGTGCCCATCAATTGCAGCCACTGTGCCCATCAATTGCAGCCACTGTGCCCATCAATTGCAGCCACTGTGCCCATCAAATGCAGCCACTGTGCCCCATAAAACGCAGCCACTGTGCCCCATCAAACGCAGCCACTGTGCCATCAAACGTAGCCATTGTGCCATCAAACGTAGCCATTGTGCCATCAAATGCAGCCACTGTGCCATCAAACGTAGCCATTGTGCCATCAAACGTAGCCATTGTGCCATCAAACACAGCCACTGTGCCATCAAACGCAGCCACTGTGCCATCAAATGCAGCCACTGTGCCCATCAAACGCAGCCACCGTGCCCATCAAACGCAGCCACCGTGCCCATCAAACGCAGCCACCGTGCCCATCAAACGCAGCCACCGTGCCCATCAAACGCAGCCACCGTGCCCATCAAACGCAGCCACTGTGCCCCATCAAACACAGCCACTGTGCCATCAAACGTAGCCATTGTGCCATCAAACGTAGCCATTGTGCCATCAAATGCAGCCACTGTGCCATCAAACGTAGCCATTGTGCCATCAAACGTAGCCATTGTGCCATCAAACACAGCCACTGTGCCATCAAACGTAGCCATTGTGCCATCAAACGTAGCCATTGTGCCATCAAACACAGCCACTGTGCCATCAAACGCAGCCACCGTGCCCATCAAACGCAGCCACCGTGCCCATCAAACGCAGCCACTGTGCCCATCAAACGCAGCCACTGTGCCCATCAAACGCAGCCACTGTGCCCTCAAACGCAGCCACTGTGCCCTCAAACGCAGCCACTGTGCCCTCAAACGCAGCCACTGTGCCCATCAAATGCTGCCACTGTGCCCATCAAATTCTACCAGTGCCCATCAAATTCTGCCAGTGCCCATCAAATGCTGCCAGTGCCCATAACACTGATATACTTTATTAAATCACTGTACCTACTGTCCTGGGGGTTTCCCTCGTGCTCCTCTCTCTCCTCCTGACATCACAGCCCCAGGGCCTAAGAGAAGATGCAGTGCAGGGGAGGGTAGGCGGAGCTTAAGGCTCCACCTGTCACCTGTTGCTTATGGGGGCACGAGTGACACACGCCGCCCCCCCGCATGAGATAAAGCCCCCCCACCCGTCTTGCTGATTCCCGGCTCCCGCTGCTGCCTCCCGCACACTTGCAGCGCACGGCGGCCGGCTTTCTGTAGCGGCGCCGTGGTGTATGGGCGTGCTTGTCAGAGAGTAGGGGGGCGTGAGATACACGCCCCCCATCCTCTGCCAAGCACGCCCATACACAGTGGCGCCGCTACAGAAAGCCGGCCGCCGTGGGCTGCAAGTGTGCGGGAGGCGGCAGCGGGAGCCGGGAATCAGCAAGACGGGTGGGGGGCTTTATCTCATGCGGGGGGGCGGCCCTTTTTGCCGCCCCCCGCAAAGTGCCGCCCTAGGCCTAGGCCTTGTCGGCCTAGGCCAAAACACAGCCCTGACTGCAGCATTAGTCCAGTTTGTCCAGGGTAACCATTGTTTATTGGCTTTGGATGGACGACCATTACTGGAAGCCATCATTGTTTCATAGCTGAAGTGGAGTGAGACCAGGTCTTTTGTTTGTGTTATGGAAGGGGGAATGTCTGATTTCCAATTCCTTGTTATGTTGAGTCTGGAAGCTAATAAGATGTGGGTTGTTGTGTGTCTGAGAGGGCCAGGTATAGCCTCTATGTTTAGGTTTAGAAGTGCCATCTCAGGCGAAGGTGGGATTGAAGTTTTGTTGATGTTGGTAAGCAGATTGAACGTGTCTACCCAGTATTTTCGGATGGAGGGGCATGACCAAAAGATGTGGAACATGTCTCCTCTAGATGATTTGCATCGCCAGCAAATGTTGGGGGTGTTAGTGTTGAATTTGGCTAGTTTATCTGGGGTTAAGTACCAACGGAGTGAGATTTTCTGTGTGAGCTCCCAAAGTGCTGAACATTGGGTTGCTTTGTATATGGACTTGAGAGCTAGTTGCCATTGTGTGTCAGAGAATGTTTTTGTGAGATCCTTTTCCCATTGATAGTGGGGGGTCATCTTGGTGAAGGATCTTTTACCCTGTAGGAGGTTATAGAAGTAGGATATGCCTTTGGGCCGTGGTGTGGGGTTTGTGAGGAAGTCCCATGACTTCTGGGGGATTGTAGAGAGGAAGAGGTATTTTATTTAAACAGTGTTGGATGCGGAGGTAAGTGAAACTTTCAGAGGCGGGGAGAGCAAATTCCCTTTGTAGTTGGGAAAAGGGTTTAATTTGATTACCTCGTAAAAGTTGTTGTAGTGAATGAATTCCACTAAGGGACCATTTGGAAAGTCCGAGGTCAGGTGTTAAGTGATGAAGAGTCTCTAGGGGTATGTTGTGGAGCGTGTTAGGGGGATTGTATTCTGAGGGGGATATCAATTGTTTCCAGGCATAGACTGAAGCTTTCATGGTCGGGGAGATGGAGGGGGATATATAGGAGCCCAAAGGGGTGCTCATTAGCCATATTTTTAGGTTTGGGCGTACCAACGATGTATTTTCTATCTGTGCCCAAAGAGATTGGGTGGTAGATTGAAACCACTCTGGGAGTTGTGCAAGTATTGCTGCAAGGTAGTAATCCCTAAAATCTATGGAGCCTGTGCCTCCCGCTAGTCTGTGTTTGATTAATTTTGTGTGTGCACATCTGGGTTTTTTCCCATTCCATAGAAACTTGTTGAAGATTGATTGGAGGGTCTTAAAAAAGGAGGCTGGGACTGGGATTGGCAGTGTACGGAAGAAGTATAATATTTGGGGAAGACATGTCATTTTGAAGGCTGCCAATCTCCCCGACCAGGAGAGCTCATGTTTAACGATATGTTGTGTATCAGATTTGATTTTTTTGTAGGAGTGGGAGAAAGTTAGAGGAGTAGATATGTCTTGTGGTTTTTGGGAGTTGTATTCCCAGGTATGTGATTTCCTTGTCTGCCCAGTCAAAGGAATACTGTGTCTGGAGTAAATTCTTGGTGGTGGAATCGATATTAATAGCTAGAATTGAAGATTTGGTTGTGTTTAGTTTGTAATATGATATCTTACTGAACCATTTTAGAGTTTCTTGTGCTGCAGCCAGGGAAGATGAGGGGTTGGTGAGTATTAGAATGACATCGTCCGCGAAAAGGCTAATTTTGTGACAGACGTTACCAATTTGGATTCCGGATATTGTAGTATTGGTTCTAATATGTTGTGCTAATGGTTCCATTAGTAAGTTAAAGATAAGTGGGGACAGGGGACACCCTTGACGCGTGCCATTTGTAATGGGGAATGGTTTGGAGAGCATACCCTGTGTAAAGACCTGGGCCGAAGGGGTAGTGTACATAGCCAAGATGGCTTTAAGGATGTGGTCTCTGAACCCAAATCTCTGTAGGACCATTTTGAGGTAGGTCCAATGAACCCTGCCGAACGCCTTCTCTGCATCCAATGAGAGGAGCAGAGAAGGCGTTCCGGTGGATTCCGCATGATGTATCAAGTTGAGCATTCTTCTAGTGGCATCTGGTGCTTGTTGTCCCTTAGTAAATCCCGTCTGGTCTCTGTGTATGAGGGTAGGTATAATGTCTAATAGACGTGAGGCGATGGTCTTAGCATAGATTTTCAGGTCAAGGTTGAGTAGGGAGATTGGTCTAAAGTTTTTGGGGGAGTTTGGTTCTTTCCCTGGCTTTGGTATCGTAACTATTAATGCATTTAGATAATCATTCGGAAGTTTAGAGGCGGAGGCAGCGTTGTTGTATAGTTCAGTAAGTTGTGGGACGATTTGGGGGGAGTATTGTTTGTGGTATTCAGCTGTTAGGCCGTCTGGACCTGGAGCTTTGCCATTAGGTAGGGAATCTATTGAGGAGAGAATTTCCTGTTCTGTAAAGAGCTTATTGAGTTTCTCTAACTGTTTCTCATTCAGGGTAGGTAGCTGAATGGATTGGAGGAAGAGGTTAATCTCTTCTGGTGAGGGTTGTGGAGTATTAGTGTCGTGTTTCAAATTGTAAAGGTCGCTATAGTAATCGCTGAATGCGTTGGCTATATCTTGAGGGTTGGACTGGGGTATATTAGTATGGGGGTGAATAATTTGAGAGATTTTAGTTTTAAGTCTTTTACCCCTAAGTTTCGTTGCCAGAGATTTTCCTGCTTTATTGGAGGTGGCATAAGAGGTGGCTTTAATTCTACGTTGGAGGTATTCAAATGATTGAAGGAGTAAGGTTTTCAGTTCTTGTCTTAGGTTGAATAGTTGGTGGGTTATTGGGTTTTGGGGTTTAGTCTTATGTTGTTGTTTCTAGCGAGGCAATTTGAGTGGTTAACTCATCTATACGCTGCGTCCTCCTCTTTTTGTGAAGGGAGCTTAGTTTGATTAACAAACCTCTAATGCAGGCCTTATGGGCGTTCCACACCACCCCATGGTCAGACGCAGTGCCTTTGTTTATAGAGATGGTTGGAGATTTCCGTTGTGTACTTTTCATTTTGCAGTATGTAGTTGTTTGCGCGCCACAGAAATGTGTTGCGTTGTGGAGTGGAATCTGAGATAGAGATAGATATTGGGGTGTGGTCTGACCATGTTGTGGTGTGGATTTCAGATTTACAAATATTCTGGAGTAGCCATTTATCTGTTGCAAAAAGATCAATTCGTGAATAGGAATTGTGCATGGGAGAATAAAAGGTAAAGTCCTTTTCAGAACCATGGTGGCAGCGCCACACATCGAATAAGTCCTGTGTAGACAAAAATTTCTTCAATGGCGATATTCGCCGCTTCGCAGGAGCTGTTGTGTCAATGGTGATCAGGAACATTGTTGAAGTCCCCGCATAGAATTACGTGGCCTTTTTTTATCTGCTTGATTAACCTCTGTACTTTGTGCATGAACTTCATCTGTTGGGTATTTGGTGCATAGATGTTGGTTAAGGTGTAGAAAATGTTGTTGATGGTGCACACTAAAATTAAGTAGCGACCGTCAGGGTCGATTAGTAGATTGGATAGGTGGAAGTCCACCGAGTCCTTGATTGCTATCATGACTCCTTTGGATTTGGTAGAATGGCAAGCATGAAAGATATGTGGGAATTGGCGGTTGTTGCATAGTGATGAGTCTGAGTTTATCAGATGTGTCTCTTGGATACAGAGAATGTCGCTCTGGAGAGCTCTGGCGGTTTTCCATAAAGAGTGGCGTTTAGCCGGGTGGTTCAATCCTTTGGCATTAAGTGAGAGGACGTTTAGTGGCATTGTGGTGTGGGATGGAAGTAGATCTGAGTGAGAGTCACTTACAGTTAGTTGTCCTGGTCAAGGATATGGAGGATCCTGCGATCTGTGACTGTTGGCAGAAGGAGTTCGGTCCCCTGGCAGGGAGATGGTTGGCTAGAGGAGCTGCGGATAAAGCAAAATGTTAATCACACTTTATATTAGTAACCCAATGATCAAACTGCCGATAAAGCAACTGTGCTTAGTTGAAAGGAGCAACGTAGAGGAGGTGTAAACACCGCTTCAGCCTCTATTTGGGGGTTAAACAGTTTGTAACGAAGGGAGCTGAACAAACAGTGGAAGGTTGCGTGGTCTCCAGGGGAGGAGTGAAGTAGTAGTTAGGCCTACTATGGCAATATCTGTAGGGTCACTTTAGCTGGGGTGGTGATCCATGCGGTTGCGGCCGTTAGAGGGGCCGCTGCGGGTTGGTGGGGTCTTGGGAGGTTCTGTGATTATTCCCCAGTTGTGGAGGAGGTGCAGGCCTTTGTTTAGGTCATGTATGGTGTGAGATTGACCATTCCTAGTGACCAGGATAGTCGCAGGGTGGCGCCATTTGTAAGGAATTTTGTTGTTTTGTAGCCCCTTTGTGATCGGGTTCAAGTTTCTTCTTAACTGGAGCGTGTATTTAGAGAGATCCGGAAAAAACTGGATTCCCGCGTACGGAGCTGGTAGTGGAGATTTGTTTTTGACCCCTAGCAGGAGTTTCTCCTTAATGTGAAAGAAGTGAACTCTCATTAAAACATCTCTGGGAACAGAAGCAGCAAGGTGGGATGGCTTGGCTATCCTGTGTATTCTGTCTATGATTATGTCCCTGGGGGATGCTTCTGGGACAATGACGTGCATTAATTCCTTTGCGTATCTTGGTAGATCAGCAGGCATTATGGATTCGGGGACTCCACGCAGTTTGACATTGTTCCTGCGTGATCTGTCCTCTAAATCGGCCAGCTTGGCGCGGATCCATGCTTGTTCCTCCCTCACATCTTCACACACATCTATGACTTCATTAACTGTGGCTGTGCAGTCACTCATATTTTTTTCAATGCATGTCACTCTCTCATCTATAGTGTGTATGTCTGAGGAGATTTTAGCAAATAATGAGGAGAGATCTGTCATGAGGGAGGTCTGTAGGGACAGTAGCATGTCCTTTAAGGTGGTGTCCATCACAGGCTGCCCCGATGTGGGGAATGATGCCATAGATGAATGCAGGGCCTGGTTGCTGAGAAGGGGATTGAAAGCCTGGGCCTCAATTTGTGAAGAGGGCGGGCGCTGCGGCGGCGCATCGAGCCTCATCTTAGCTTTTGCTGGGCTATTTAGGAGGTGGTCGCCTTCCAGGGGGTGAGTGGGTAAAGCTGGGGGGTCAGATGAAGCGGATTCTACCGGGAATTCGTCCGGTAGATCCGTGTATGATTCGTTCGGCGCGGCCTGGCCGGCGCCATCTTGGCTTTCACTGACCTGCTCCGCCGGCTTGTAGGAGAACTCGGTGAGTTTTTTGGGCTTGTATTCCGGGTTTCTCTTTCTAGATACGCTGGCCATGTTCCCAAGTGTCTCAGGCGCAAGGATGGCGCTGGATTTTGTTAGCTGTGCGGCCTGAGTAGCTGTAGTATCTCCCCTGTGAGACGAGCTGAGGATTCAGGCGTCCATCTTCAGCTCCGGTCGGCCACGCCCCCCCTGTCTTGACGCTTTGATGTCTTCCTTGGTCTACCAGTATGTTTGCCTTTAACCACCTTCCCATGTTGTTTGTATTTGGTCCATGTTTTAGACACAGCCGGCTGTGAACAACCAACATCTTGTGCAACACTGCGTAATGATTTACCCTCTTTACCTACATACTAACAAGCAGATTTAATCTGATGCAGGTGTTAGTGTTTGTAATGAAAATTTACAGGGTGATTCCATAATTTTTTCCTCAGAATTGAGTGATTCCATAATTTATTCCCTGTGCTTGTTCTATAAATCTAACTGTTACTGGCCACCACAATTATTTTTCTTGATTTCTTTTAGTGTTTCTTAAAGCCAGAAAGTTGCCATTTGAAATGCCTTTAGTTTTTGGCCATGTCTGTGATCTGCTTTTTTTCTACAACAATAAACAACTGAAGCAACATCCTCAGGGACTGGTGATTCCATAATTTTTGCCAGGGGTTGTATTCGGCTCAAAATAGTGGATAGAAATGCAGCCTGACTCTTCGAGGTCCCTCAGGTAGAGCAAACAGAATTAAACTGTCTAAAGCTTGATTCACACCTATGCATTTTTAGTGCTTTTTGCATTTTGCAGATTTGTTCCATAGGAAACCATGTTAAATGGGCTGTAGTGCAAATCTGCAAAAAGCACTAAAAAATACATAGGTGTGAATCAGGCCTAAATGAAGCTGCAGACTTTGGATAAACTCAAGCAGCTCGAACAAGATCAGAGTGAAGAGCCTTCTTCCTATGATGCTTAGGATTAGAGCAATAAAATTATAACACAATGGCATGAAGTAGGTGAAGTAGGTGAAACAAAGAAACCACCTTGTGCAAGAAAGAGGCCTAAGGCCTTGTTTTGGTGAAGAACCAGGAAGGATTTCTTGCAGGAAAGTGTATCCAACTCTGAGACCCTGCAAATGTAATGGCAATTGAAAAGACCTCCTTTCGTGTAAGGAGTAACAAGAGAATCTCCTAGAGGGTTCAATGGTATGAAGCGCCACCAGGGGCGGACTGATAACTCATGGGGCCCCCGGGCAATAGGAGATTATGGGGCCCCCAGGCAATCAGAGATTATGGGGCCACACAGTATACACACACACAGTATACAATCACACAGTATACACATACATGTACACACAGTATACACAGACAGATGTAAAAAAAACACAGATTTATACATACTGTCCCTGGTTTTACTGAGGCTGGCAACCCTGATGGGGCCCCCTAGTGGCCCAGGGCCCTCGGGCAGTGCCCTAATCGCTCAATGGTCAGTCCGCCCCTGAGCGCCACCCCAGCAGGCACATGAGTCTGCTACACGTAGAAGACTGCAAAACAGACAAGGCCGGTTTTAAGTCCCACGGGAACAAGGAGGGCTGCATAGGCAAAGCAATCCTTGTGACACTTTGAAAAAAGGCTTTTAATGAGATGCCATAGGTCTCTAGAAAAGAATTGCTGTAGCTGATCGCTGTCTCTTATTGATACCTAAAACCAGAGACAGCTGTACACCAGACTGGAGAAAGGCCAAAATGTGCCACAAGACTTACTGTTGGAAATTAAACTTACCAGGCTCACACCAAGCAATGTAAGCCTTCATGTAGGTAGGGTACCCTCATGGAGGGTAGGAATTACAGAAATAGAAAAAACCTTGTCCCTCAAGACATCCATGCTGTTATAGCAAGTGACCATACAATGACCATATACCGTGCTCTTTTTGGCCAGGCAGATGCTATAAAAATCACCAAAATGCCCTCCACCTTTATCCTGTGCAACAGGCAAGGAAGGAGTTTTAGTGGAGGGAAACCAAAAATCAGGGAAAACTGATCTCAAGGAGTCATCAGGGCATGTACCACAAAGGCTCAGGCGCAGTGTGTTGAATCTGGGTGCCAAGAAGTCCACATCGAGTGTCCCCCACCATTGAAAATTTTGGAAAATAGCAGCATATTTTGGCTTTCATTCTCTGGAATGGAGCATGCCCTTTAGTCAGAGTCTAAGAGCTTGGTATAGTCCCACTGCAGGCACTGCTGTCTCCATAGCTGATCTTAATGCATCCACCCAGACTGTCAGGATCTTATGAAAGTATGAAATAGCAGGGTCAACAGTGGCAACCAATGTTTGCAGAATTCCACCTCCATGGGGGACTTTGGTGGTGAAAGTGACGGTGCACTAAAAAGCACTTCATATTACCTCAAACTCAAGAAAAAGTGCATGAGCTTCTTTGGGGTATAGTCACTTGTTTTGGCCCCTTTAAACTTCAGTGGGATTTCTTGTCTCTCTTCCTCCTAATAACTAACTTCCCACTGGTTAAAACAAATATGCTCAAGTCTGAAAATTGCATGTACAAATGCACATAAAAGCACACCAAATCGCCTGAAATGGTCAAGTTTGAATGAAAGTAAGTAAAAAAAATATGGCTCTACTGGTATCACTAATATGTTACGGGGGAACGGCAGTATTAAATGCAAGTGCAGCCAAAATAACAAACAAAAAAATCAGCACAAGTGACATAACAGTCAGTAGGTTGTGTCCCTTTTACTGATTCCTCTTCTGTTAGTGGTAAACCTCTGGCCAGCTGCCGTAATAGTCCAGTGCAGCAGGAGGTTAATATAATTAGAGGCCGGCCATAACCACAGGTTGCAGGAAAGAAATTTATTTGATTCCCCCATCAACACAGACATTGTTGATGCAGAAATCCCTCCTGCCAAGCCATTGTCTTCTCCTGGCTGGAGGGCAGGGAAAGCCATCTCTGACAGGAGAAGACAATGACTACTGCTAGCAGCCGCTAGCGATAATCGCAGGTAAAACCCAGCATGCTGGTTGTACCCAAGTTGATCGATCGATCAACTTGGTACATTCAGCCTGCCCATAAATGGTTTGAATCGTTTAGGGCCTTCCTAAGGGACTGACAGGAGCTATCAATCATCTGTTCCTCCTCTATTCTTAGATCCTGTTTCATATGGCTTCTATGTAGTAAGGCGTCAATGAAAGGAGCAGTTGGCCAGAAAGGGCTCGGCATAGTTGGGCACTCTTGATGGGAGCCTGTGGTGGCCCCTGATTTATACTAACTCCTGTTGCACTGGAAGCATACGGCTGTGGCAGTGGGGGCATGATGTAGGAGGATTACAAATAACAAGAGAAATCGGCACAAGAAAAACATACTGACGTATTTTGCTGTTTTTGATTTTGGCTGCATTTTAATGATAGTGACAGATGGCATCACATCATTTTCACGTCCATGCCCTTTTTAATTCTAACCTAAATTAACATATTGTTAGTTGCATGGCTTGCATAACATGTAGGGCAGTGTTATATGGTGACAGAAATGTAAAATATTTCTGCAGGTCTGTATTAAAGTCGGTGTAATCTCCCTTTGTTGTTTTGTACTTACAGGTAAGCCTATGATAAGGTACATAAAATACCATGCGATTCTGTGCGTGCAAATGCACTGCCTTTGCGACCTGCATTTGGGGTGTCGTTAACTTTCTAATAACAGCAGCTGCAGATTGCAAATGGAGTGCGTTTTGCAATGCGGTCTGAATCGCTCGTGTGATTAACACGCGGGCATGGTGTAAACCAGCCGTGTCTCCTGCAAACATGTATGAGAGTAACCTCATCGCAGCTTGGTTATTCAAATGGCTGAAGCCCGCAAACCCGGAAAAGAAGACCGGATGAAGGTGGATTCCCTGTCAGCGGTGACAGAGCGCCACTGAGGGGATACGTCTTTTAGGTAAGTCTGTCATAATGTGCTAGTATGTGGTGCATACTAGCACATTATGACATTACCCTGCTGGGGGACCAGTTTCTTTTTCTTTTTAAACTAGGTTTTCTACCGCTTTAAGCTTTGTCTGCCTGCCTTCTTTTATGGCAGGAGATATCTGTGGAAACTGTAAAAGTGGTCCCCAAAATTATGCTGAAAGGCTTAACACTTTACACAAGCATAGATTAGTTTGTATTCTGCAATTCTACAGATGTCTCTTCTAACAATACTTAAGGGATCGCCAAACTATGGCCCTCCAGCTATTGCGTCAATACACTTTCTATGAGGCATTGCAAAACTCTGACATTCACAGACATGACTAAGCATGATGGGAATTGTAGTTCCTGAACAACTGGAGGGCCATGGTTTGGAGAACCCTGGACCGTGTTCTAAAACTATAGTCATTATTGCCATTTTTCTGAGTTTGGCATGATGTTCTTTCATCAAGATGTGGTGGAACTATTTTTTCCAAGTCATCTTCCAGGACGGCATACAGAGAGATAGGCTCCTCCCACCTAGCATAGGAAACACATGATCCACATCATAAAAGCAGCACACATATATTAGCCCCTCAGTATTTGTTTCCTCCGGCCATTCAGGAGCTCCAAACAGATGTTTGTTATTTTTCCGGCCTTCGTGCTAGGTGGCAGGGGCCTCCCGATGTCCATACCCAGGGCAAACAGGGGTAGTACTCCTGGGGTATGAGTCAGTTTGGGCCACCCAGAGACCTGATAGAGTGGTCTGGGGTGAAAGTAAGGGACCCCCTCTCCCGAGTTGTAGCCTCAGTGAGGTGCCTGTGAGGAGTGGAGGACGAGGTCCAGTGGGTCCATCCGAAATGGCACAGCAGGGTGTTCTTCCAGTGAAGGCGCAGGCTGCCGCGTGGTCCGGGTACCTTTTTTTTTGTTGTTTACAGAGATCTCCATGTGCAGGGCTTCTCTATCCCCAGCATGTGGATCATGCTGGTGACGCAGAGTGATGAGGTAAACAGGGCTGGTGACAGGAAGTGACATGGCAGGAAGTCCAGTGGTGGCCATCTTGGTACATCCAGACGCCGGGAAGTGAAGCCCTAGCTGGGGCTAACAGGGCTGTGCCGGAGGGTGGCGTCGGATCCACATTGCCGCCCCGGATTCTCCACATTTTCTTATATAGGGGCCCGAACAGCAAGATGGCCCTGAAGGCTTCCAGGAGCATGGAGACACCAGGATCCATGGAGGCAGGTTTGGAGGCGCCATCCGTTGATTCAGGCCCTAAGGTAAGAAAATAGGGGGCAGACTGCTCCTTCCCTTTTCTTATCCTCCTGTGGGGGGGCACAGGGGGTGTTATGCTTAGTGTGGACAGGTGTCGCACATACTAGCATAGGATCCGGTGGTGGGTACTTTTAAAAAGGTTCTTAGATTAGAATTTTTGTTATCCACAGGGTGTTTTTGTAACGGGTATTGTCTTCAGTGGAAGTAATGTGCTGGCGTTTGTCATTTGATTCATTTCAGGACATAGCCCACGTGCCCAGAGATAGCAAAACAGAGACACCCAGAAAAAGGTGCCTAATGTGCACCAAGAAAATGCCTTATGGGTGGAAGAAAAGTGCATGTCAGGACTGTATAGACAAGCTCATCAAAGGAGAAACAAGCCCTATCCTCAAAGGTTTTATGGACTCAATGAAGAAAGGAATGAAACAGACTTTACAGTCCTTTAAACCCAGAGAACAGGAGGCTCTTGCTGAACCTATCCCCTGTACTTCCGGCACCAGTACTAGTGTTAGGCCAATGGTCCTGACCCAGGCAGGGGCAGCCCACCAGCAAGGAGTATTGGAGGAGAGCTCAGAGTCAGCCTCAGAGCCTGAGGAGGGGGACTGTAATGAGGAAAGACCCAGCAAGGTTCAAAGATCCCTTTTTCCTGCAGAGGAAACAGAGGAACTATTAAAGGCTGTATACGACACCCTGGAGTTGGAGGAGCCAAAGGACCAGGAGTTTTCTGTACATGACCTTTTAAATGCAGGCCTTCAGCCTAAGCAGAGCAGAACCTTTCCGGTACATACGTCCCTAAAAGAGACAGTACTTCAGGAATGGAAGAAACCGGAAAAGGGAGTCTTCTTCCCTAAAGATTTGAAAAGAAGGTTTCCCTTCAAAGAGGAAGATACAATGTTGTGGGAAAAGTGCCCCAGACTGGACACTTCCCTATCTAAGGTTTCAAAGGGTTCAGAGCTTTCCTTTGAGGACTCAGGCACCCTAAAGGAGCCAATGGACAGAAAGGCGGAAGGGTATTTAAAGAAAGCGTGGGAAGCCTGCTCCGCTAACTTTAAGCCAGCACTAGCCTCTACATGCGTGGAGCGTACGCTTGATTTATGGCTTAAACAGCTCCGCACTCTTCTGGAGTCAGATACTTCCAGGGAAGAGATTTTGGATGCTTTACCAACGCTAAATAAGGCAGTAGACTATATAGCAGATGCGTCCACATAGTCTGTAATATACTCGGCCAGGTCTACAGCATTAATTCATGAAGCCAGGAGGGCAATCTGGCTGAAGTCCTGGGGAAGAGACACAGTGTCAAAGGCCAAACTCGGTTCCCTCCCCTTTAATGGAGATTTGCTCTTTGGTAAAGAGCTAGAATCTGTCCTAGAAAGGTTGGCCGATAAAAAGAAAGGGTTTTCTTTCCCCAAAAAACAACAGCAAAAAATTAATTTTCATCCCTTCCAGAGATCAGGTGAAAGGAACTATCATCAGGGGGACAAAAGACAGCATAACAAGGGTTTTGCATTCACGCAAGACCAGAAAAGAGGGTGGCAATACAGGAGGGGTAGGGGCAGAGGTGGCTTCCTTTTTAAACCCCCCCAGCCTAAAGACCCTTCCCAGTGACTCAGTCAGCCATGTGGGAGGAAGGTTGGGGTCATTCCTCCCACAGTGGCAGACCATTTCCAGCAGCAGCTTCAGCCTGGATCTGATAAAATCGGGGTACAGGAGAGAGCTCTTGGGCTGCCCCCCTCAAAAATTTCACACAACAATTCTCCCGAAAGACATGGAGAAGGCAACAGCTATGTCTTCCCTCCTACAGAGTATGCTGGAGGAGAAGGTGATAAGATTCATCCCCCCAACCCACGTTTTTTTTATAAAAAGGACATCAGGGAAATTTCGACTCATTTTGAACCTGAAGCAAGTGAACATGTACATAAGGTACAAACAATTCAAAATGAAGACTGCTGCTGATGCTGAGTGCTATCCTCCACTTTCATGCTGAAGCAATCCTCCTCCTCCTCCTCTTCTTCTTCTTGTGTGATCGGCGGGCCTGCAGGAATACTAGTATCTGGATTAAGGGGGCCTTGAGAGGTAAGGAAGTCCTCCTCTTCCTCCTGCTGTTCTGCCTCAAGTGCCCTGTCCAATATTCCACGAAGCGTGTGCTCCAACAGGAAGACGAGGGACAGTATCACTGATGCATGCACCGTCACTGCTCACCATCCTCATGGCCTCCTCAATTGGTGACAGGACAGTGCATGCATCCTTGATCAGTAGCCACTGGCGTGGCGAAAAAAAGCCAAACCCCCCTGACCCTGACCTGATGCCATATTCACACAGGTACTCATTGATGGCCCTCTGCTGCGTGTGCAGCCCGCACAGCATTGCCAACGTTGAGTTCCACCTGGTGGGCATGTCACAAATGAGGCGGTTCTTGGGCAGGTTGCATTCCCTTTGAATGTCAGCTAGCCGAGCACTGGCATTATATGACCGGCGGAAATGACCACAGACTTTCCTGGCCTGCTTTAGGAGATCCTGTAAGACCGGGTACCTGCTCAAGAACCGCTGCACCACCAAATTCAGGACGTGAGCCAAACAGGGAACATGGGTCAAGTGTACCTGTCAGAGGTCAGAGAGGAGGTTGGTGCCATTGTCACATACAATCATTCCTGGCTGAAGCTGGCGTGGCGTCAACCACCTCTGAGCCTGCCCCTGCAGAGCAGACAGAATCTCTGCCCCAGTGTGGCTCCTGTCCCCTAAGCAGACCAACTCAAGCACTGCATGGCATCTTTTTGCCTGAGTGCTTGCATAGCCCCTTGAATGCCTACGAAGCACCACTGGTTCAGAGGAGAAATGTGCAGAGGAAGAGACCATAGAGGAAGAAGAAGAGGAGGGGGTGGAAGTGAGAGCTGTGGCAGAATCACCGCTAGCATTTTGGAGGTGTGGTGGCGGAACAAGCTCCAACAATGCTGAACACTGTTCTGCATCCTTTCCAGCTGTCAGCAGAGTTACCCAGTGCGCCGTGAAAGAAAGGTAACGTCCCTGTCCATGCCTGCTGGACCATGAGTCAGCAGTAATATGCACCTTACTGCTGACCGCCCTGTCCAACGAGGCCAAGACATTGCCTTCCACATGCTGGTAGAGAGCCGGAATGGCCTTCCGTGAAAATAAATGGCGTTTGGGAACCTGCCAGATTGGCCGCAAGTACTTGGGACACCTATTTCTATACCTTCATTCCTCTCAGTACAGGTTTCTGAGAGGACTGGAGGTATAGTGGGGTTGGAGAGCTGATGAGGAGCAAGGAGAGGTCCGCCTTTTTCTTTGATGTGGGACTTTTAAGTGCTGCTGCCAACAGACTGCATGGGAGGTCGTCATATGTCTGGTCAAGCATGTGGTGCTGCTGTTTTGGCCACGCTTGATACGCTTTAGACATATGTTGCAAACAGCAACGGTGCAATCTGCTGCACATGTGTCAAAAAAGGTCCACACCAAAGATCTTTTCAAAATATGCGGGGAGTCAGCAGCGCCCTGCACCTGCTTAGCTCTACGGTGTTATGCAATAGGGTGGCTGCCCTTAAGCTGCCCCCTGGAGGGCATCAGACCTCGTTGGTGAAGTGCCTCCTCCTCCTCACTTCTATTAGGCACCCAAGTTGAGTCAGTGACTTCATCATCCCCTCCCTCCTCATCACTGGAGCAAACTTGGGAGTATGCTGCAGCTGGGGGAACATGACTGTCAGTTTCTTGACCTTCTTGGGCACCCCCTCTCTCTAGGCTGACGTTACTCCCTTTCTCAACCTGGGTACAATCATCTGAGCTTTCAAATTGCTGCGCATCCTCCTGCAGCATGTACCCGACACTGTGGTCGAATAGCTCGGGGGACTCCTCCATGCATGATGGTGGGGCTAGGGAAGGAGTGACTGTTGACATAGAGCCGATGGAATAGGCCTGCTTTGGCAGCTGCATTGGCAGGCAAACTACTCTGAGTCTGGGTGACGGAGGATGAGGAGGATGAGGACGGCTTTGTTATCCATTCCACCAACTCTTCTGCATGTTGTGGCTCGAAAACATGGCCAGCTGCAGGAAAAAAGGACAAGCATGCCCCACGGCCACTTGCTGAGGATGCACCGTGCCCACGACCAGCACTGTCGATTGTAGACACAGAGCCTGCTTGCCCTCTTTTAGTGGCCTGTGAGCGTCTGCCTCTCCTTTGTGGCCTTCCGGACATGCTGTAAATTTTGTTTAGTAAAAGAACACTACACTGTATTGTGTACCGTGTGCACCACCAGGAAAGTAGTAGCAACTGCACTAGGGGTGCACGGTACTGTGTACACCAACAGAAGTGTAATAACAACTATGGGTGCACTGTATGCATTGTGTGCACCACCAGGAAAGTAGTAGCAACTGCACTATGGGTGCACGGTACTGTGTACACAAAAAGAAGTATAATACCCAACTATAGGTACACTGTATGTATTGTGTACACCACCAGGAAAGTAGTAGCAACTGCACTAGGGGTGCACGGTACTGTGTACACCAACAGAAGTTTAATAACAACTATAGGTGCACTGTATGTATTGTGTACACCACCAGGAAAGTAGTAGCAACTGCACTAGGGGTGCACGGTACTGTGTACACCAACAGTTGTGTAATTACAACTATGGGGGCACTGTATGTATTGTGTACACCGCCAGGAAAGTAGTAGCAACTGCACTAGGGGTGCACGGTACTGTGTACACCAACAGAATTTTAATAACAGCTATGGGTGTACTGTATTGACCACCAGAAAAGTATGAGCAACTGCACTATGGGTGCACAGCACTGTATACTGTGTACACCGCCTGAAGTCTATTAGAAACAGTACACCAGGAACAGCCTGCAGTGAGATATAGCTAAACTGTATGCAGTGGATATATACCGTTTTTATCGGCGTATAACACGCGCCGGCGTATAACACGCACCCCAAGTTTAGGAGGGAGTTTTGAAGGAAAAAAATTTTTAGGAGGGAAGTTTAAGGGAAAAAAAACTTACATTTAAATGCCCATCAATGCAGCCTTGTCAGTGTCATTGAAGCCTTCTCAGTGAAGCCTTGTTAGTGCAGCCTTCCCCAGTGTCCAATGCAGCCTTGCCCCAGTGCAGCCTTGTCTTTGCAGCCTTGCCCTAGTGCAGCCTTGTCAGTGCAGCCTTGCCCCTGTGCAGCCTTGCGATCCCCGCTGATTGTTTGCGATCGCGCCGACATACACATCTGAGTGTACAGATTTAAATATGGCGCCGCGGAGGGACTCAGCAGAGCAGAGATACACATAGCCGAGTGTACTCGGCTCTTCTCAGCTTCGCTCACAATCACGCCCAGTCCCACCCTATGATGGACATAACACAGGTCCAATGGCGGGACTGGGCGTGACTGTGAGCGGAGCCGAAAAGAGCCGAGTTAAGTGTAAATGAAGCCGCTGCGCTTAGGACAGAGTGTAAGGTATGCAGCCCCCCTAAAGAAGCTTCCCTAAGGAGACTCCGCAAAAAGTTTAAATTATATACTGGGGTATGGCGCTCCCTTTAGGATAATGGGGTAGTGTGGTAGGGGGGATTTTTGTATAGTTCCTTGTACCTAGAACCAGTTTTGACTCCAATTGTACCCCTATTGGTGGTACAGAATACCATCAACCCTATAAAGTGCAGAAACTTAATGGGCAATAGTGCAATCTTCAGTGAAACAATTCATAACTCATACATGTGGTCACGTTCTGCTGACACCATATTTTAGGTGAGGATGCCTACTCCGCCCTATCGTGGTGTGATTGGACATCCTATACAAAAGGGGTGTGTTTCAGATGCCGGTCCTGTACAAAGGGACGTATCGCGTGGCGTGCTGGCACCGTCGCTGAGGACGTCAATGACGAAACGCGTACGACGGCGCCACGCACGCTACGACACTTCCGGGTGTGGACTCTGTTTGGAACGCAGGTGGAGCGCAAACACCTCGCTACCAGCCCATGCTGTTGCATCCACATCAGCCTGATCTCAGGCACGCTCCACTCAGTACTTAGTATATGCACCCGGGGTGGTACTTTGACTTACTAGCACTGGATGATTTTATTTACTTTATTATTTTGTTTTTAGTTTTTAGTTTTTGGCTGCTCTTTTTTCAGTCATTTTAATCATCCTTATGGTGTAATCATTTGGAGATTTGTGGAATAAAACTTTTTACTTTACTACACTATGGGAGCATTCTATTCCTTTTTCCACGAGGGAGCCATTGAGAACATACCTTAAATACAACAAGGTGAGCGGAGACCAATCCGGATACCTCAGAAGATCGTGGTGGAGAGGAGTTTGTGGCCGTGATACCCTACGCTGTTTGCCCCTTTTGGGGTTGCGGGATTCGGTGAGTGGGGACCCGTGAGGGGGAGCACAATAAGTCACTAATATCATCTGAGAGCACCCCAGTCACAGCTTTGGAAATAACTCTGAACATTGGATTTGAAGATTTTGATTATTATATGGACTATAACCATTTATTATCATTTACTACTTATTATTAATTGCTTTGCACACACCTGCACTGAGTTCATGTGATATAGGGGTTTGCTGGAAATCATTGTTTTAGCACATCTAGGACTACGTTTATTGGTACACTATTAATTAATTCAATTTGGTTTTAGGTGTATGTATGGTTTTTGCGAATAAGTCACTATTTATGCTGGCTTGTTGGTGAAGATCTAATACATAATTAGGGGTTCAGCACATAATCCCCCTTTACTCCAGGGTGGTCACATGTGTGATATATGAATATTAGTTTGGTTATATATTTTTTAACGTGACCACATGTATGAGTTATGAATTGTTTCACTGAAGATTGCACTATTGCACATTAAGTTTCTGCACTTTATAGGGTTGATGGTATTCTGTACCACCAATAGGGGTACAATTGGAGTCAAAACTGGTTCTAGGTACAAGGAACTATACAAAAATCCCCCCTACCACACTACCCCATTATCCTAAAGGGAACGCCATACCCCAGTATATAATTTAAACTTTTTGAGAAGAGACGAGTATACTCGGCTATGTGTATCTCGGCTCCGCCCAGTCCCTGCGATCTCGGCGGCGCTCGCTCTGCTCCGCCGAGTCCGCCGGTGCCATATTTAAATCTGTACACTCGGATGTGTATGTTGGCGCGATCACACAAATCAGCAGAGATCGGCGGGGATCGGCGTATAACACGCACCCATGATTTTAAGGGGAAAAAAGTGTGTGTTATACGCCGATAAATACTGTATTTTTTTATATATATATATATATATATATATATACACAAGACTATCTGTATATATATATTAAATACACTGCAGCTGAATCATCTGCCTGCCTGAAGTATATTAGAAAGAGTACACCAGGAACGGCCTGCAGTGAGATATAGCTAAACTGTATGCAGTGGAGATATATATATATATATTTATATATATATACGAGACTGACTGTATATATATGTATTAAATACACTGCAGCTAACTGAATCGCCTGCCTGCCTGAAGTATATTAGAAACAGTACACCAGGAACGGACTGCAATCAGATCTAGCTAAACTGGATATATATATATATATATATATATATATATATATATATATATATATATATATATATATATATATATATATATATATATATACAAGACTGACTGTATATATATATATATATATATATATATATATATATATATATATATATATATTAAATACACTACAGCTAACTGAATAATCTGCCTGCCTGCTCAATTTAAATGACACTCTCCGTCCACGCTGGCAACGACACACTACATGAGGCCGACG
Organism: Lithobates septentrionalis; assembly: GCA_037952835.1. Taxonomy (NCBI): domain Eukaryota; kingdom Metazoa; phylum Chordata; class Amphibia; order Anura; family Ranidae; genus Lithobates; species Lithobates septentrionalis. The sequence continues at coordinate 504,411 of JBBDGP010003357.1, forward strand.
TGCAGGCAGCCTTATATATTGTGGGGCGTGGTTTTAGTCCCCCTGAGCCATGATTGGCCAAAGGCACCCTGCCTTTTGCCAATTATGGCTCTCTTAGCTGAGGGCGCTGTGATTAGCCAAAGCATGCAGGTCATGGTGCATGCTCTGGCCAATCATCATACAGCAATGCACTGCGCTCCTGCAGTGCATTATGGGCCGTTACGCGCCGCTCGAATTTGGCGCATAATGTTCCATTTTTGACGAACGGGCGAACAGCCAAAGTTCGAGTCAAACTCATTTTTAACCTGAACAGAAAGCTCATCCCTATTCTAAACTAGAAAATTAATTTTCAAAAAAAAAAAAAAGGGCTGGTGTCACTGGAGCTCAAGTGGTCATACAGAGAAAGGTAAGCAAGAATTTCCTGGTAGAGGGGTGCGCTGACTTTGGACTTGATAAAACACAATGGACCAACACCAGCAGATGACATGGCTCCCCAAATTGTCACTGACTGTGGAAAATTTTGCATTTCATTTGGAAATCAAGGTCCCAGGGTCTGGAGGGAGAGCGGAGAGGCACAGAATCTAAGTTGCATGAGGTCCAGTGTGACGTTTCTACAGTCCAGGGGCGGATCCAGAGTCTAGTCTCGGGAGGGGCACTGCCAGAAAATACGTTTTTTGGGGGGAATTTATCAGGGAAATGGCTGGTGTTGGCGCTTCAATCATCAGAGCACCATGGTTGTTATGGTGTCAGGATGATTGAAGCGCATTTTTTCTATTATTACATTGTTATATAAAATGAAATAGTTCAACTCACCATAATGCAGAGTCAGTGGGAGCCTCAAGCGTGTCACTTGCAACGTTGCCTGCCACCAGATGCGGATTGTCACTTGCCACTTCACCTGCCACACGTTGCAGATTGTCACTTGCCATGTCACCTGCCCCCAGATGTGGATTGTCACTTTCCTGCTACAATTGTCACTTGCTACGTCACCTGCCACCAGATGCGGTTTGTCACTTGCCACGTCACCTGCCACCCGATGCGGATTGTCACTTGCCACGTCACCTGCCCCCAGATGCGGATTGTCACGTCACCTGCCACCAGATGCGGATTGTCACTTGCCACGTCACCTTGCCACCAGATGCGGATTGTCACGTCGCCTGCCACACATTGCCGATTGTCACTTGCCACGTCGCCTGCCACCAGATGAAGATTGTCACTTGCCACGTCACCTGCCACCAGATGCGGATTGTCACGTCACATGCCACACATTGCGGATTGTCACTTGCCATGTCGCCTGCCACCAGTTGCAGATTGTCACTTGCCACATCGCCTGCCACCAGATGCAGATTGTCACTTGCCACATCATCTGCCACACGTTGCGGATTGTCACTTGCCTGCTACAGCTACAATTGTAACTTTCTGCTTCCCAGAGGGTGAGGCAGCAGATAACCAGTCAGGCAGCAGAGAGATGATGTAATCTCTCTGCTGCCCGTAGCTACCGTCCGCTCTCACCCGCCCACCCCACTGTCAGGCTTAGACTGTCACCAGCCCCCCCGGCCATCCGCTCTTACCCGCCCACCCCACTGTCAGTCTCAAACTGTCACCAGACCCCCCAGCCGTCCGCTCTTACCCGCCCACCCCACTGTCAGTCTCAGACTGTCACCAGACCCCCCGGCCGTCCGCTCTCTCACCCGCCCACTGTCAGTGACTGACAGTGGGCGGGTGAGAGAGAGCGGACGGCCGGGCTGGTGATAGTCTGAGACTGACAGTCAGTCTTAGACTATCACCATCCCGGCCGTCCACTCTCGCACCCGCCCACTGTCAGTCTCAGACTGTCACCCGGCCGTCCGCTCTCTCTCTCCCGCGGACCCAGCTGCCTGCCCTCTCACCAGCATTCTCGGAGGGGGCAATTGCCCCATTGCCCCCCCTGGATCCGCCCCTGCTACAGTCAGTGATGATTTGGGGAGCCATGTTATCTGGTGGGGTTGGTCCATTGTGTTTTATCAAGTCCAAAGTTAGCGCAGCCCTCTACCAGGAAAGTCTAGAGTACTTCATGTTTCCCTCTGCTGACCAGCTTTATAGAGATGTTGATTTCATTTTCCAGCAGGACTTGTCACCTGCCCACACTGCCAAAAGTACCAATACCCGGTTTAATGATCTTGGTATCACAGTGCTTGATTGACCAGCAAACTTGCCAAACCTAAATCCCATAGAGAGTCTGTGGGTTATTGTCAAGAGGAAGATGAGAGGAACCAGACCCAACAATGCAGACGAGCTCAAGGCCTGTATCAAAGCGAACTGGGCTTGCATAACACCTCAGCAGTGGCACAGGCTGATCCCCTCCATGCCACACCGCATTGATGCAGTAATCCATACAAAAGGAGCCCCGACCAAGTATTGAGTGCATACTATACTGTGCATGGACATACTTTTCAGTAAGCCAACATTTCTGTATTGAAAATCCTTTTTTTTCTATTGGTCTTATGTAATATTTACATTTTCTGAAATACGGAATTTTGGGTTTTCACTCGCTGTAAGCCATAATCATTAAAACTAAAAAAAGAAATGCTTGAAATATATTATTATTATTTGTTTGCATATCTCTCACACTTAAATGATTCCAATCATCAAACAAATTTTAATATTACACAAAGATAACCCAAATAAATCCAAGATGCAGTTTTTAAATTATAATTTAATTCATTAATGGAAAAAAAAGCTGTTCAAACCTGCCTGGCCCTATGTGAAAAAGTAATTGCCCCCTCCCATGCTGAATCATAAATGAACTGTGATTAACCACAATTTTTTGGAAATCTGAGTTAAATTTCACTTGCCACACCCAGGCCGAAATACTGCCAGACCTGTTGAATCAAGAATCCACATAAATAGAAGCTGTCTGACAAAGTGAAGCACGCTAACAGACCACAAATGCCACACATAATGCCACAATCTAATAAAATTCAAGAACAGATTGTAAAAAAAACATGTATCGGTCTAGGAAGCGTTTCAAAGCCATTTCTAAGGCTTTGGAACTCCAGTGAACCACTGGGAGCGCGCCATTATCCACAAATGGAGATAACTTGGAACAGTGGTGAACCTTCCCAGGAGTGGCCAGCCTACAAAAATGACTCCAAGAGCATGACGACGACTCATCCAGGAGGTCATCAAAGAACCCAGAACAACACCTAAAGAACTGCAGGCCTCACTTGCCTCAGGTAAGATCAGTGTTCATGATCATGGACCATGGGAGAGTTCCAAGGCCAAAGCCACTGCGGACCAAAAAGAACACAAAGGCTTATCTCATATTTACCAAAAAACATCTTGATTATCCCCAAGACTTTTAGGCAAATATACTATGGACTGATGAGACAAAAATTTACATTTTTGGAAGGTGTGCGGCCCGTTACATCTGGCATAAAACTAATACAGCATTTCATAACAAGAACATCATACCAACAGTCAGACACAGCGGTGGTAGCGTGATGGTTTGGGGCTGCTTTGCAGCTTCAGGACCTGGACGACTTACCATAATTGATGCTACCATGAATTCTGAGCTCTATCAGAAAATCCTAAAGGAGAATGTTCGGCCATCAGTTCGTGACCTCAAGCTCAAGTGCACTTGGGTTATGCAGCAGGACAATGATCTGAAACACAACAGCAAGTCCACCTCCAAATGATTCAAACAAAGTAAAATGTAGGTTTTGGAGTGGCCTGGTCAAAGCCCGGACTTAAATCCAATTGAGATGCTGTATCATGACCTTACACAGGCCGTTCATGCTGGAAAACCCTCCAATGTGGCTGAATTAAAACAATTCTGCAAAGAAGAGTGGGCCAAAATTGCTCCACAGCAATGTGAAAGACTCATTGCCAGTTATCGCAAACCCTTGATTGCAGTTGTTGCCGCCAAGGGTGGCACAGCCAGTTATTAGGTTTAGGGGGCAATTACATTTTCACAGCATTGTATAAAGTACACAGTGTCAAATCCAAGTATACAAATATAACATTAAAGTGCAAAAAACTAAGTAAAACAAATACAATAAAAACGAAATTAGATCAAACAGACAGCAGCATCTAAATCACCAATCCAAGTAGGAAGTGTACCAAGCTCCAACCAAACAATAATTAAAAGTGTGCTATCCTTGTGCTAAGTCTAAGTTATTAAATTACATAAGAGAGACAATGCAAATGTGAGACTCATATCCCCAGAGGACACTGGTTACAGAGAAACGCGTTGAAAGGGGCCTTACATGTGACAATATTCTGCAAGTCAGACTGACCGCTTGGACCTGCTGGTTGTTTGTAACACATAGTGGGAAATTTACTAAAGCTGGTGCACACAGAATCTGGTTCAGCTGTGCATAGTAACCTATCCGCTTCTAACTTTAGCTTGTTCAATTAGGGCTTGACGATAAAACCTGGAAGCTGATTGGTTTCTATGCAGAACTGCGCCACATTTTACTCTCTAGTATTAGTAAATCTCCCCCATACTGTGTAAGACCCCTTTCACACTGAGGCGACTTTCAGGCATTTTAGCGCTAGAAATAGCGCCTGTAAAGCACCTGCAAACCACCTCCTATTTATTTCAGTGTGACTTTTCACACTGGGGCGGTGCGCTTGCAGGGCGTTAGGAAAAATCCTGCAAGCAGCATCTTTGGGGCAGTTTGGGAGCGGTGTATACACCGCTCCCAAAACGCCCTGCCCCATGAAATGTATGGCCAGCGCTTCCAAAGCGCCTGAAAAGCGTTTTGGAAGCACCGCAACACGGGTGCTTTTACCCCTTCTTTGGCCGTTAACGGGGGTTAAAAGCACCCCACCAGCGGCCGAAAAAAAAACACCAGCATTTTACCGCTGACGCACGATGGCCCCAGTGTGAAAGGGGTCTTATTCCTTCAAAATTGTTAGTGTGGTTTTATCATTTTATTCAAATTTTGGTGAAATACTACACTATGTGGCGTTTCCTCTGTACTTTAACTTCCTCCATAGACTCTAATGCCCCGTACACACGGTCGGACATTGATCGGACATTCCGACAACAAAATCCATGGATTTTTCCCGACAGATGCTGTCTCAAACTTGTCTTGCATACACACGGTCACACAAAGTTGGTCGTAAATTGCGAACGTTAAGAACGCGGTGATGTACAACACGTACGATGAGCCGAGAAAAGTGAAGTTCAATAGCCAGTGCAGCTCTTCTGCTTGATTCCGAGCATGCGTGGAACTTTGTGCATAGGAATTGTGTACACACGACGAATCTTGTTGTCGTAAAATTTGAGAACCAGATCTCAAATTTTGTGTGACGGAAATTCTGATGGAAACTGTCTGATGGAGCCTACACACGGTTGGAATTTCCGGCATTTCCCATCGAAACATTTTCCGTTGGAAAATCCGACCGTGTGTACGGGGCATATGTCTATCTTGGCTTAGGAGATCATGGAACCTTTGCATGCAAGTTCGTGGTGTATATGGCTGCTATTCAGCAAGGCATCTGATGGTTTCCTTGTGGGATCAGAGCAGCTGGGAAGGAACTAATTTATTGGCTTGTGATGATTCCTTTTTCTTAGGTGGTGCACATTATCATAATTCCTTCACGGCAAAGAAAGAGGAACTATTGTTTATAAAATCTGAGCATTTTCCCCCATATTCTCTCTCTCCTCTTTCAATTTACTCTTTATATCGTTCTGGTAGCAGAACTTTTATTTCCTTGGTTATCATTATACCAATTGTATCTATTATAAATTATTTCTTTTTCTTCATTTTTATTTAAAAACTATACTCTTGATAATAATTAAGACCTCTTTTTTTATCTGAGGTCATCTTATATTAACCTGGTCTAAGTTGGTTTTATCCTCCCATTATACAATGTATGACGCAATCTTTTGAGTAGTTAGATCCTTGCTAAAATTGTTTTAGTTAACCTACTTTTAATTTATGTTGGAACTACAACTCAATATTATCACCATACTGTATATGTGAGCTTTTCTTTTGCTGCCACCATATGTACTTATGTATACTAATAGTTAAAACTCAATAAACAAATTTGACAAGAAAATCTGAGCACCTTTTTTTGCAATGCATACTGTATATATATATTTTTATAATATATTTTTTTATGCACAGTGTTTGCACATTTTATATGGACTTTATTTGCACAGATATGTCAATTTAGGATGAGTTCATCATATGTTTATTGCACTTTTATTGTGTCTCTTATGCGATTTATTAACTTATACCTAGCACAATGATAGCGCCCTTTTTATTGTTTGGTTGGAGATACAAATAAATAAAGTGCCTTATGCTTCACAACTTAAAGTGTCCAATTTCAATTTATGTTCAGTGTTACACTCCACAAAATGCCATATAAACTGTGCTCCACGGCCTCTTCATATCTTCTTCATATATAGTGTCATCCAATCACCGCTTTGTGAAAAAAAGCTGTTTAAACAGTTTAAACAAAAAAGACTGTAGGCAGGGGCGTAACCAGAAATAGCAGGGCCCCATTGCAAAATGTTGTATGGGGCCCCCCTGCAAACAGCCCCCCCACAGCTGCCCTGGTGTCAATGCAGCTTGACTTGTGCCACATATAGCGTGACCTGTGCCCCATACAGCGTGACCTGTGCCCAATGCAGCGTGACCTGTGCCCCATACAGCGTGACCTGTGCCCCATACAGCTTGACCTGTGCCCCATACAGCGTGACCTGTGCCCAATGCAGCGTGACCTGTGCCCAATGCAGCGTGACCTGTGCCCCATACAACGTGACCTGTGCCCAATGCAGCGTAACCTGTGCCCAATGCAGCGTGACCTGTGCCCAATGCAGCGTGACCTGTGCCCAATACAGCCTGGTCTGCCTGTGCCCCATACAGCCTCACATGTGCAGAGGAAGAGGCAAGCCACCCGGATCAGCAGAGAGCAGGATTGCCCGCTGTAATAGCTTTCATTTGAATTTACCGTCTTCCCGGGGCTCATCGTCACATATCCCCACCTCTTGGCCTGACGCCTTTGATGACGTCACACGTCCCGCATTGGATTGGCGTTCTGTTTATCAAAGGCGCCGGGCCAAGAGGTGGAGCTATGTGACGTGAGCCCCGGGAACACTGGAAGTTCTAATGAAAGCTATTACATAGGGCAATACAGCTTTCTGCTGATCCAGGTGGCTTGCCTCTTCCTCTGCACAGGTGAGGCTGTTTGGGGCACAGGCAGACCAGGCTGTATTGGGCACAGGCAACGCTGTATTGGGCACAGGTCAAGCTGCACTGGGCACAGGTCACAGCTTGCCTCTTCCTCTCCTCTCTCTTCCCCTGGCTGGGAGACTGTGCCGGCGGTGCTCTCATCCTCACTGGGCCCCACTTGGCTGCGGGCCCCATAGCACCCGCATGGGTCGCTATGGTGGTAGTTACGCCCCTGACTGTAGGGAAAAAAATCTTTACATAAACGTACCTTTCCCCTGGCTTCAGTTCTGCACGAGGTGATGTCACAAGCTCGGTACCTATAATCTTACAAGAAGAAGCTGCACCACATTGGGGAACACCTGGAACCCTACTGCCACTCTGCGTTGTTTACCATTGCCACGAATTATGTGGGACACAGACACTGCGAATCAGTGTCCTAAATCCTGGGACTGTTCTGCAGGGTGCAGGATTGTTAGCACCTATAGTATAGTGGCAGCTAAAGTTACAAATGCCCAAATGGGAAAACATTTGCTATATTTCAGTTACCTGCCAAAAAAGAAAATTATATACAGGCGGTCCCCTAATTACAAACATCTGACTTAAGCCTCGTACACGCGATCAGATTTTCTGACAACTGTTCGTCTGTTTTTTGTTGCATGCTAGTCTCATGTGGAAAGTGAAGAGTTTACTCACCATATGAAAATTCTCGTATGATAGAATACAACGTCAGAAGTGACATAATGTGTTGACTAGTTTTGTATGTATTCTTTAGTTTCTGAGCATGCGTAGTCTTGCTCTTATGATTTTTTTGGACGAAAACCGTACTAATTATATGAAAATCGAGCGTTGTGTTCACGTACGACAAAAAATTAATAGTCTGCAGATCCAGCTTTTGCCGTACGAAAAATCGGAATCGGCTGTCGAAAAGCACCATACTAACGATCCGAAAATCGTCAGATCGTTTGTCGGATGAAATTTTACTTCTGATTTTCGTATTGTGAGTACGAGGCTTTACAAATGACTCCTACTTACAAACGGAGGTAGACAACAGGAAGTGGGAGGAAATCTACCTCTAGGAAGGGAAATTCACTTCTGATATGCCGCGTACACACGCTTGGACATTCCGACAACAAAATCCTGGATTTTTTTCCGACGGATGTTGGCTCAAACTTGTCTTGCATACACATGGTCACACAAATGTTGTTGGAAATTCCGAACGTCAAGAACGCGGTGATGTACAACACGTACGACGAGCCAAGAAAAATGACGTTTAATAGCCAGTGTGGCTTTTCTGCTTGATTCCGAGCATGCGTGGAATTTTGTGCGTCGGAATTGTCTACACACGTTCGGAATTTCCGACAACGGATTTTGTTGTCGGAAAATTTAAGATCCAGCTCTCAAATTTTTGTTGTCGGAATGTCCGATAGAGCCTACATACGTCAGAATTTCCAACAACAAGCTCCCATTGAACATTTGTTGTCATGGGAAAAAGGTGTCTCCACTGATGCTTTATCACCAATCCTTGTTTCCAACACAACCCAAAGTTTTCAAAATCCAATTGTCATTGGGACAGAAAGTGAGGTAAAATCTTCTGAACAGGGGCACAGACAGCAAAACAAATGTTACAGGGGTGTTAACCCTTCCCAATGCTATCCAAAAAACGTAAAAATTGTTTTTTTTTTGGCAGGAGCTACACTTAACAAATGTATCTGTTCCGACTTACATACAAATTCAACTTAAGAACAAACCTACAGACCCTATCTTTTTTGTGACCCAGGGACTACCTGTAAAGAACTATGCTACATGTTAGGTTAAAGTGGAACTATCCTTAACAGCTAAGGCCCCTTTTACATGGGGCGGATCCACTCAGCGGATTCCACTAGCTCAGCAGGGGGGATCCCTCTGTTGATCCCTGCTGAGCAGGCGGATGATAGGTCTGTGTCTGCTCACTGTGCAGGGAAGGACCTGTCAGAGCCCCGCTGTTCTCTATGGGAAGATCAGATGAAAGTGGACAGCCTATCTGTTTTCATCTGATCCCATCTGATCCGATCAGCTGGACGGATGGCGAACGTATCGGCATCCGTCTGTTTTCAGCGGATCTTGTCGGATCGGATGACAGGCGGGTGTCAGCGGACACATCTCCGCTGACATCCGCCAGCCCTTACAAGTCAATGGGAGGCCCGCTCAGATCCCCTGAAAAACAGACAGGCGGATCTTTGCAGGCCGATTGTGTGAAAGGGGCCTAAGGGAGCTGCCATCTCAGCCTCTGTTTGGTTTGCCATTGATGTAGTGCTGCACATGTGATCAGTTATGACACCAGCTATTTGATGGCTTGACAGTTTGACTGAGAGCAGAAGAAACTGTGACAATTATCAATAATGGAATACCTTGAATACCTAAGACATGACAGAGATCATTGTTCCTGATGACATGTCTGTCACGTCACTAAGCAGAACAGGGAAATGCCTTGTTTACATAGGCATTTCCCCGTTCTGCCTCTCCCCGGCGCGATCGCAGACCACCGGTGAAAATTGAGTCTGTGGGACCCGCGGTGTGCGTGCGCCCGCTAGCCTGCTCTGAAGGAGGGACATACGGGTATGCCCATTTGTCCACCTGTGCCATTCTCCCGACATACATCGGCATGCGGTGGTCGACAAGTGGTTAATTGTAATGTGCCTATGTACACAGGCGCGTAAACAAGCGGCGTGCATTCTTCAGTAAAAAAAAACTCTGCATTTTTGGTCAATAATTTACACCTCATGCGCGTGATTGCGAACAAATATGCACAAATATCCATTTACATAATGTGCAGAACAAGAACGTGAGAATAGGTTTTCACGCATTTGAGCGAAAATGCGCACGAAATTGCGTGAATGCATATGCGCGAAAATACGCGCAAATACATAGAAAGATGAAGTCTGAAAAAGTAGATGCTCAAACTGGAGTATCGTGTGCAAGAGGCCTAAATGGGCCGGTGTCTTGCCAAATAAGTTCCCTCGGCGGATAAGTTCCCCCCCTGTACTGCGCAGGCGCAGCGCCTGCGCAGTACGAACTACTAACAGCCGCCGGAGATAGCCGAAGCTCAGAATCCACAATCAGCTGTACACGGCGCCTGCGCTCTGGGTCCAGGTTCCTTCCCTACCATCCAAGTGGACCTAGAGGGGGAATCTAAAAGAGCCGAGCACAGCGAGGCCGTGCCCGAAGCGTGGCGAACGGAGCGAGCCCGCGAGGGGCCCTCTTATAGGCACCGTGTACAGCTGATTTGGACCTATTACCCTTCGGCTTTTTCCGCCGGATCCTACTGCGCAGGCGCAGCGCCTGCGCAGTAGAGGGGGGTCCTTATCCGCCGAGCGGAACTTTCTCGGCAGAACACCGGCTACAGGGGAAGAAGGAGGGTCAAACTTCCAGCTGAGTTTGCTGTGGCAAACTCAGCTGGAAGAGGGAGTGGGTATTGGTCAAAACCAGGTGCCTGCTCCCCCCCCCCCAAAGGTGCCAAATGTGGCAATAGGGGGGGTCAGACAAGTGCGGCTTCCCCTTTTGGGTGGGGTTTGCTTCAAGATAACTGTGCCAAGACTTTCCTATATTAGGTGCAGCACTTTTTAAACGGCCTGCAAAGTGCTACAAATGCTTTATTGAATTCCCCCCAAAGTGTTTTCTAGAAGGCCTGGTGCTATAAGATATGTGAATTGAACTTTTCTTTTTTTTTTTATTGAACTTTTAGTAGCAAGACAGAAAAAAAAAGCAGTATACATATCTGAACTGAGCCTTTTATTTACAGGTTAATTTACCCTTAACACATACCTCCCAACTTTTTGAGATGGGAATGAGGGACGCCTATCAACAAAAGTATGCAGACATAGGACACACCCCCTGCCACACCCCCTTAAAGGAGAATTGTACAAAAAACAAGATTGATTGAACCCTTAAGTGCTTTTTTTTATCACTACTATTCCTTTATATTGGCTTTTGGAATTTACAAATGCAGCCATTTAGAAATCAGATGAAAGGTTTAATGCTGGGAAACACTTTTTGATAGATAAAAAGGTGCAATTTATATACATCTATATAGATCAGACTAAAATGAGTAGGAAAGAGGGACAGAGGGACTTTGCTCCAAACAAGGGACAGTTGGGAACTATGCTTAATGTCTCACCGTAAATATTGGAAAAACAGGGTTATTGCATTAGTCAGCTATCAGGACGATGCTGAAAGTAACCTTGGGAAGAAATGTCACAGGATACCACCAATACAAAGTGATGGCTGCAATCCCTTTTGCCCATAACAAAGATGGCCGATGGTGAGTTGGTGACACAGCTCACACTCCAATGACCCGCCCTAAGGATTTGGTGTGATAACGTCAGCGCACTTCCGTTCAGTCCTTTCCTCTTTTACTCCGGCTGCCGTGCGGGTAGGTGTGAGGCGAGCGGGGTGTCGGAGCGGAGATCGCGGGCTGTGTGCGCCTTGTACTTGGCGGTCTGATTGGCTGAACCGTCTAGTAGAGGCCGGGGGGAGGTGAGGGCTCCGGAGAGGAGGCCGATCTGCTCCTAGTACTGGCGGAACACAGGGCCTCATCCCCGCACATGGCGCTGGCCTGCTTCATACTGCATCCAGGGGGTCCCTTACTGATCTGTACGGGACATTAGAGTCAGTGTGCCTGTCACCATTGTAACTTTACTGAATAGTCCCTTGTGTGTTATGGGAGTCAAGCAGTAAAAACTCTGCTGGTTGAGGTGACAGGGGCATCACCCGTCATATTGTGTAGTCAATGGGCCCATGACACCTCCAGCTGAAAGCATGCTTCATCGTGCTTGTATGTGTTCTCTACACCATTGTTTGGGGGAATAAAGGCGTCCATATCGCTGTGGGTCACTTTTCAAAGGCTGTCCCGTGTGAACCTAGCTAATCTATGTATCTTGGCAAGGAGCTGGAAGAATACCCAAAAGTCATGTAAAGATGCACAATTTTTTAGCAGCTGCTGTAAAATGTATATGTGTATATATTATAGATCTCCTCGAGGGTATGTGAATGTATATGTAAAGCACTACGTAAAATAACAGCGCTATATAAATAATATAATTAAAAAAAATATATATATTGTATTTTTTAAATTATAATATTTATTTAGCGCCGTTATTTTACGTAGTGCTTTACATATACACTCACATACCCTCGAGGAGCTATATATATAAAAAAAAAATTTTTTTTTGCAGGTAATAAGTAGGCCCCTTTCACACTTGTGTGACTTGAGACTGCAAAGTCTTAGCCCATAATTTCCAATGAGTACCATTCATATCTGTGTGACTTCAAGTAAGTCCCTGTACTTCTTTGGTCCAACTTTGCGGGCCATAGACCTCAAATTTACACAGGCATTCCCTGAAATCGCAACACTTTAAGTCGCGGCAGTGTGAAAGGGGCCTTACTTCTGAAACAGCCCTGACCCATCGAGCCCCTGAGCACCACTAGACCTCTGGAGGTTTGTTGTAGTATCTGGCACCAAGCCGTTAGTAGCAGGTCCTTAGAGCCCTCGTTCACACTGAGGGCAGGTTTGAAATCGGCTGAACCCTCTCTATGGACAGCTCCGCTCCCCCTTGTCTTTCTTAGCCCCTGGGTCTCAAGGCTGAGGGCATAATGCACTGACCCCCGGCCTCAGTTTGAGGGTCGGTATCAATCTATACCCTTATAATATGTTTTATGTATTTTTACGTGAACTTCTATTTTATGTTTCATGTCCCCTGCATGGGAATTTATCTGGTTTCCCCCTTTTTTATATATTAATAAAAACATTGTACCAAAAATCAGCTGAACTCACACAATTTCAAACCGGCATTTTAGTGCGTGTTCAGGGGGCGTTTTGAGAGATATCTGTGCGGGTTCATGCACAGATGTCTATTCAAATTGCCCCCAAAAATAGTGCAGGAACTACTTTTGGGAATCGGTGCGGCATCGCACCAATTGGGACAGTGCCGTTGCTGGCAATAGGCTCCAATTTGGCATGCAATTTGACTTGTCAAATCATGCCGATGTGAACGTAGGGTTTCTGACCTAGGTTGGGCCCCAGTACCTCCTGGGATTGCTGTGATGTAATAGTGTTACTAAGCCACAACTTTGTGATTTGGTGTGCATGATGAGCGCTGCTGGGAGGTATACTGGCAGCATATGTAAGCTGCTGGTCTCTGCCAGGCCCTAGATACCAGAGGGTGCATATGTGCATACACTGGAGTTTTAAAGATGGCGGCACAGAAAAGGGGCAGGGAGAAGGTGTTCAGCAAGCATTTTATTTCCACAATAAGATCATGCCTGAAGTTAAGCTTTAATATGAAGGAAACCATTTGTGCAGTTATAGCCCAATATTGTGATGCAGTTTAAGTGGTCTTTAATGTGCTTTTTTTTGTGTTTTTAATCTAGGAAAGCAAGAAGGCGCCAACATGCAGATCTTTGTAAAAACCCTTACTGGGAAAACGATCACCCTAGAGGTTGAGCCCAGCGACACTATTGAAAATGTTAAGGCAAAAATCCAGGACAAGGAAGGTAAGAAGCATGACTGAAATGTTAACTTATGCAATGTTCACAGTTGTAGCTTTAGTCTTTAATAGTCATTAACAGTACGTTGAACTGCTCGGTGGAATGAGAACACTTGTTCTTGGCTCATTTACACTTGCGCTAGTGGATTGCTTTTCAGCTTCAATTTAGTGGCTGTTTTAGCCTCGTAAAGTTGGCACTGCCATGCCATATGTTCAGCAGCACTGCCTGCCAAATGTGACGCTGCACCGATGCTTTGTGGCAAAAATGATATGCCCTATGTGTAGAACACCCCCCCTTAGTTTCTGTATTAGATTTAGAGGGAGGGGTAATATGTCCCTAGACATTTAATTTCTAATTGATTAACTAACTATGTCAATCCACAAAGTTTTTACTTTGCCTTTGAGCCGTGATTGTCTTCAAGTCTGTTTCCTCTATCACTGGACCAGTGTTTGCTCGTGGTCGGTCTACCCAATCTATTTTCTTAATCTTCCTCCTTGGTATTCCCACCCAGCACCCCAGTCTATGCCAGTCTCCTACTTCTTTTTTTTTTTCTTCCCAATGGTGTACAATTCCACTGATCCCTATATTCCATTATCGGTTTCCACTTCTTTCTCCATTGTACATGATCAGTTTCTTCTGTCTCTAGCATAGGCTCAACTGTCAGCTGCTTCTACTACTTCCATTCACCTCCGCCTCTATGTTCTCAGAGTTTAATTAGCTCCCCCTCCCCAGTGCCTCATTTCCTCATGCTCCACATATGTCCATTTTCAGCATTGGCTGAGCAAGTCTGACATTTGGGCATACATGTGGAAATTTTATTTCTGTATGGGCACCAATTTTAAGATCCTTAAAGTGGTTGTAAACCTAGTTACACCACTTGTACCTACAATAAGGCTTACCTGTAGGTACTGTAAATATCTCCTAAACCTGCATGGTTTAGGAGATATTTACCATATACGCTTGTGCCAACGTCATCGGCACATGCGCAGTGAAGAAACGGCCCACTCGTACCGTTTCTTCAGCAGCCATGCCATAACTGGCGGCTCCCGCACGCATGCACGGGAGTGACTTCATCGCGACTCCAGCCAGTTACAGTGCCGGAGCATGCGAACCTGGAAATGACTCCGGGAGACATGTCGCTGGTCACAGTGGTGTACAGGGACTGCTGCAACAGCTTTGATCTAAGGTCATTCTTTCACAGTGAGCTAGTATGCAATGCATACTAGCTCATTATGCCTTTGTCTTGCAGGGTTTTTTTTATTTATATATTTTCGGGTTTACAACCACTTTAAGTGGTATGCTTTTTTTGTGTAAAACTGTACAAGACATGGTAGTTACAGCTTAGTTGCCCCGCTGTATAGAAGCAGGGAAGACATGTCTAATTTGAAGGTTTACGTTTCAGGTATTCCTCCTGACCAGCAGCGTCTGATCTTTGCTGGCAAACAGCTTGAAGATGGACGTACACTGTCGGACTACAATATCCAGAAGGGTGAGATTGAGTTTTATACTGACCCTATATTTAAGTTTATTACAACTTCTATCTGATCTAAATATGTTAACATTTTAGAGTCCACCTTGCATTTGGTGTTGCGTCTTCGTGGTGGTATCATTGAGCCTTCCCTCAGGCAACTTGCCCAGAAGTACAACTGTGACAAGATGATTTGCCGCAAGTAAGTCTTTTTCTAGATTGTGGACAAGAAAAAATTACTCCTGCGCTTGTGAGGGTCTGATTTGATTTTGGGAAGAGTAGTATTGTAAACTGTAATGAAGCTAGAAGAGATGGTAATGCTTGTCCCGCTGCCCAGAGAATGACCCCGGGGTGGTCAGGTAGGCTAAGTGGAGAATGATGGATGAAGGGCGCGTGATCAAGCTCACATCAAAACATGTAAAATTTATTTCAAAGGAAATAAAGAGCAGATAAAAACAGTTGAATAATACCAATACTACGTATCATGCAAACAGGTGACAAAATGTAAAAGACATCAAAAATTAAAAATGGGTTAAAAATATCGAGAGCCCATGTTAAGGCAGGTATTTAGAGTTGGCTAACGCGTTTCGAGGATGACCTCTTCATCAGAGCCTGTTTGAGAACCAGGGTGCAGTCTTTAATCGCCAGTAGGCCAAAGTATGTACATCAACATGATGGCTAGTTGGACAAAGCGGCCTGAAATGGAAGATGCGATTTTTTGTGATTTTTTTTTTTTTGTGTTCCCTACCAGTCCACCTTCAAGCGTTCTAGGTGGAACAGCGAACAGAAAAAGAAATATATATATATATACATACACACACACACATATACACACACATATATATATATATATATATATATATATATATATATATATATATATATATATATATATATATATATATATATATATACACATACATATCTCTATACACACATATACATATATACACATGTGTACAAATTATAGACGCGTGTGCACCTGTGTGCACATGCACAGGCACACACGTATACAAACAGTCTAAAAAAGAACATTTGCATATGTGTGCAATTATATACAGAGACAGAATATCAGCTATAATTGCAGTATGGAGCACATGACAAGAAAATGCAACAGGAAATCAGATAAACGAAACAAAAACAAAACAGAAAGCGCATGATGGGTGAATATGCATAAAACAAAAAACAACCACACAATAAGTGAATAAAAATGAATTGATGTATAAATGTGATGGAATGGGAACTCATATGTGTACAGAGAATTGGCAAAGGAACAGTATCTATCCCAATTGGATATGGCATAGTGTGTAAAGATAGTATATATGGATGGTCAAAGAGAAAAAAAAAAAAAAAAAAAAAAAAAAAAAATATATGTATATAAAAATAAATAAATAATTATTTATTTATTTTTATATACATATATTTTTTTTTTTTTTTTTTTTTCTCTTGACCATCCATATATACTATCTTTACACACTATGCCATATCCAATTGGGATAGATACTGTTCCTTTGCCAATTCTCTGTACACATATGAGTTCCCATTCCATCACATTTATACATCAATTCATTTTTATTCACTTATTGTGTGGTTGTTTTTTGTTTTATGCATATTCACCCATCATGCGCTTTCTGTTTTGTTTTTGTTTCGTTTATCTGATTTCCTGTTGCATTTTCTTGTCATGTGCTCCATACTGCAATTATAGCTGATATTCTGTCTCTGTATATAATTGCACACATATGCAAATGTTCTTTTTTAGACTGTTTGTATACGTGTGTGCCTGTGCCTGTGCATGTGCACACAGGTGCACACGCGTCTATAATTTGTACACATGTGTATATATGTATATGTGTGTATAGAGATATGTATGTGTATGTGTGTGTGTATATATATATATATATATATATATATATATCTCTTTTTCTGTTCGCTGTTCCACCTAGAACGCTTGAAGGTGGACTGGTATGGAACACAAAAAATCACAAAAAATCGCATCTTCCATTTCAGGCCGCTTTGTCCAACTAGCCATCATGTTGATGTACATACTTTGGCCTACTGGCGATTAAAGACTGCACCCTGGTTCTCAAACAGGCTCTGATGAAGAGGTCATCCTCGAAACGCGTTAGCCAACTCTAAATACCTGCCTTAACATGGGCTCTCGATATTTTTAACCCATTTTTAATTTTTGATGTCTTTTACATTTTGTCACCTGTTTGCATGATACGTAGTATTGGTATTATTCAACTGTTTTTATCTGCTCTTTATTTCCTTTGAAATAAATTTTACATGTTTTGATGTGAGCTTGATCACGCGCCCTTCATCCATCATTCTCCACTAAGTCTTTTTCTAGACCTATGTAGATTAAATTGCATTGCTGAAGTAGACATGTTTAACTACTTCCTGCCCGCGTGGTGCCATATGACTTTGCAGCTACATGCATCATCCAGATATATATCTATCTCTCTCATTCCCCCTCGGACCCCAAATATCCTCTCCAGGGGCTATGTGGGGTCAGAAGTAAACACAACATTTTTTGCGCATGTGCAGAAGTGAACGCCTATGTAGGTTGCACCACGTGAGATATCGTCGCAAACATTCTAGCACTAGAACTTCTCTAACTCTAAACTGGTAACCTGTAAACCTTTTTAAAGCGTTGCCTGTGGAGATATTTAAGTACTGTAGTTTGGCACCATTCCATGTTCGTGCGCAACTTTAAAGGGTGACATATTGGGTATCTATTTACTCGGCATAACGTCCTCTTTTATCCATCCGTTTTATGCTTTTCTTATGGCACGTTGATTTGCATTTTAGCACACTTGTAAAATGCAGGTCAGCGCATACACAAACAATAATTTTTTTTTTAATGTGTCCTTTTCATAGTACAACACTGCGTTTGACTTAAGTAAGGCCCCTTTCAGACGGGCAGACTCTGGCAGCAGATCTGCCTTCTCAGCGGGGGATCTGTCCGCTGATCCCTGCTGAGCAGGAGGATGACAAGTCCGTGTTCGCTGTGCTTGTGCACAGAGAACATGGACACAGCGTGTTTTCCTCTATGGCCGGTCGGATGGAAATGAACCACCTGTCCGTTTCCTTCCATCTGTCATCCAATCCACCAGACAGATGGGTAATGGATCCCCATCTGTCTGTTTTTATTGGATGCAGGCAGGTGTAAACGGACCGTCCGTTTACCGTACATCTACCTCCCCATAGAGAACAATGGATGGTCCAAGTGGGTCTGCCTGAAAAATCGACAGGCGAACCCGATTGGTCTGATCGTGTAAAAGGGGCCTTACAGTTATATTCTGGTGCATGTCCTGATTTCTTAGCCCCACTTTAATTTTCTCCCCTTCCCCAACTATGCACCGAAACCTCATGTTTGAGTGATATTGCGGGATGATCTCAGTATAGGATTTATACTTAACCACTTTCCACCGGCCGTACACATATTTGTGGCCTCTCGGCGGGTGGGATTTAATGCCGAGCAACTGCATATTTGCAGCCCTGTGTAAACTACTTGCTGTGCGCAATTCAAGCACGGTGACTGACAGGTACTGGAAGGCTCCCAATGCATACTTGCGATCGGGAGCTTTCTGCTCATGTGACCGAAGTGACAGCCAATTGCCTCCTCCCGTCATTTAAAACCTCTTAAAGGGCCTGGAGGTGACTGAGAGAAGGGGTTAATCACATTCTTTATTGGGGTCCTGGCTACTATTCATTGTTGCCTCTGTTTTTTTTTTTTTTTGTTTTCTTACCGACCGGATGCACATATGTACTGTTATACGTCTGTACTTTGTTTAAAACGTAATAAAAATGATTAAAAGAGAAGAGCAGGCGGATGACAGGTCTGCTCCGCTTATGCAGAGCGGATGTGGACACAGCATGCTTTCCTCTATGGGCGGTCAGATGGAAACGGACCACCTGTCCGTTTCCATCAGACCATTATCCAATCCGCCCATCCGTCTGTTTTTAGCATGTTTGACATCTGCCACTTTTTTTTTTTTTTTTTTCCTACATCCACTACCAATGCAAAAACGGATGCAAAGCATACTGTCCGTTTTTTACATCCGTTTTTCGTCCATTTTTTTTTTTTCATCAGGAGAAAAATAGGGCTTTGATCCATTCCAAAAAATGAATGTTTTTCGTCATGGAACACCCATGTGAAAGGGGTGTTCCACATTGTTCACATTGAACACGGCTTTGAAATTGTGCGATTTCAAACCGCATTGTCTGGTCCAACTAGATTGACACGTGTGTGGCTTCATGCACAGATGTTTGTTCAAGTCACACCCAAGATCGGCAAAAGTAGTGAAAGGTAGTACTTTGAAAATCGGTGCGGCACCGCAAGGTCAGCGTTGCACCGATTGGAATGGCGCCATTGCCAGGAATAGGCTGTGACTTGTGATGCGATTTGACCTGTCAGATTGCTGCAATGTGAACATGGGTTTAGTGTCAGACTGGCCTGATTGGGTGCTTAAACCACCTACTGATGCACACTGCACTTTGTATTTCTGTCTTTTTTTTATCACATTGAAATGTTTTATCACCATGCAATTAGTAATCTGGATGACTGACCAGGGGGTTGGTGCTTTTGTTTCAGATTCTTTTGGATCAGCATGACAGGCATTTTCAGATGTCCACAATGGCACCATGGCACTATATTTTGGTGCACATTTAATATACCGTATTTATCGGCGTATAACACGCGCCGGCGTATAACACGCACCCCAAGTTTAGGAGGGAAGTTTAAGGAAAAAAAAAAACCTTACATTTAAATGCCCATCAATGCAGCGCTATCGGTGTCCATCTGCAGCCTTGTCGGTGCATCCTTGCCCCAGTGTCCAGTGCAGCTTTGCCCCAGTGCAGAATTGTCAGTGCAGCTTTGCCCCAGTGCAGCCATGTCCCCAGTGGTCAGTGCAGCCTTTCCCCAGTGCAGCCTTTCCCCAGTGCAGCCTTTCCCCAGTGCAGCCTTTCCCCAGTGCAGCCTTTCCCCAGTGCAGCCTTTCCCCAGTGCAGCCTTTCCCCAGTGCAGCCTTTCCCCAGTGCAGCCTTTCCCCAGTGCAGCCTTTCCCCAGTGCAGCCTTTCCCCAGTGCAGCCTTTCCCCAGTGCAGCCTTTCCCCAGTGCAGCCTTTCCCCAGTGCAGCCTTTCCCCAACATACATCGCCGCCGACATACACAAGTTACACTGTGTATTTTTAAATATGGCGCTGCTGAGTTCGGAGGGACTCGGGGGCGCTCGTTCAGCTGAACGAGCGCCGCCGAGAACACAGTGACTGGGCGGAGCCGAGATACACATAGCCGAGGGTTCTCGGCTCTTCTCTGCGCCGTTCAGTCACGCCCAGTCCCAATGATGGACATAACAGAGGTCCAATGGCGGGACTGTGAACGGCGCCGAGAAGACTCGATAACCCTCGGCTATGTGTATCTCGGCTCCGCCCAGTCACTGTGTTCTCGGCGGCGCTCGTTCAGCTGAACGAGCGCCCCCGAGTCCCTCCGAACTCCACGGTGCCATATTTAAAAATACACGCTAGGTGAATGTCGGCGGCGATCGCTCCGATAGTTCACAAAATAGCGGGGATCGACGTATAACACGCACCCACGATTTTCCCCTGATTTTAAGGGGAAAAAAGTGCGTGTTATACGCCGATAAATACGGTAATTCCATTACATTTGTTTTATATTTAGCTGTTAAAAATCAGTCTAATACCATCGCCCATTATTTAGTGTTCTGGTTCTTTTAGGATTTATTATGTTTTTTGGTAGGTTTTAGTATGCCATTAAGTCTTAATTGCATCATGCACTGACCCAGCCACACACAATATTGGATAACTCGTTCAGCTGTTGCCAGAGTACAGAATTGAATAATCTATTGGAGATGGTTAGGTGGTCTCCTTTGTACAAGCTGGCATTGGTGAGCACATTTACAGCACCTAGTAGCTGTGGTAGTAGTAATTATGCATTCTTTTAATGTAGTATTTTTCTTACATTTTGGTTATTTTGTAAAAGTTGCTTCTGTGATTTGAGCTGACATACATTTTATTTTCTTTTTAGATGCTATGCAAGGCTCCATCCTCGTGCTGTAAACTGTCGCAAGAAGAAGTGTGGACACACAAACAACCTGCGTCCCAAGAAGAAGCTCAAATAAACAATTTATCAACTAGTATTGATTTTTGAGAAATAAAAATATTAAATTTGAAAGGCTCTAGTTGCGTTCATTCAACTGTCAGTAGAATGTGGAATTATCTAGCATAATGCAGTTCAGGTGGTTAGAGTAACATTTTAAAGAAAGCGATGAATGCGCCTTTGTAAGAATCTGAATCTCCACTCTTTTAACGGTGCAGGCTTGCACCTCGGAGTTAGGTGTGTGCTGTTAAAGAATTTTTATTTTATTTTTTTCACTGTCAGAGCCGAATGTCAAGCTATAAGGATATCATAAGGGCTGGTCTTTGCTATCCTTCAAAAGACAAGAACAAGAGTATATTGCACTGAACATACTAGGAGATTACCCCTCTAAAGCCTAGTACAAACTACTAGTTTTTTTTTTTTTTTTTTTCATTCAACCCAGCAGGGCTGAACGGGAGAAAAAAAAAACTGACAGCTCAGAATGCGATGTTGGTACAGCAAGCACCCCTGCAGTTCTGTTGTATTCTGATGGGGGGACTGCACCTTCACCAGAACACTCTCTGGTCAGCTCTCTCAATCAATGGCTGAGAGCCCTGATCAGGAGCCAATCAGCAGACACCTTTTTCAGTCATGCATTTTGGCCGGCTCTTTTCAGACAGGCTGCAGTACATGGGGCTGAGTGTCAGCTGGTTTCTATTGAACTGGCTGATGCCATCTGACATTTGGCCTGTGTACTAGGGTTTAGCCTTTTAGAAATATCAGATCTGAGACGGTGCAGCTCTTCCATATGTCTGTTCACTTATTGTTTAGTCATACTGCAGTGCATTCCCAACCTTGTTACACTCAGCAGGGTTCTAGCAAGCTGGTTATCACAGGTGTCTTATTCTAGTGTGACAAATGGTGAAACTTGTGACAGATTCATGTGTTGGCAAAGTGTAAATGAATCATGAGTTTGTCACAGAATTGTCATTGTATCACAGTATACTCCCAAAATGGAAGAGATCTTATTTACCTTGCTTTCTTTATCACGTATACAGTGGTATTTTTTGAATGGATTTATTGCAACAGACACCTTTCACATAATTGTGCTGATCAGGTCTGCCAGGTTTTTTGGGCAGACCTGATTGGAAGGTCCATTCATCCCTATGGACAGGTGGCTCTACCATCAGGTCTGCTTTTGCATTTGTAACATGGTACAAATGGTGAACTCCTTTTTAGAGCCCTTTCACACTGAGGTGGGGGGGGGGGGGGGGGGGGCGCCGCCCTGAGTGTAGTATTAAAATGATGACTTTAATAAAGTTATAAACACTTACAAGAATGATGGATGCATGCTCGTCTAAGTAAAGTGCAGTTCTGGCATTCCACATGGCTCTGCGGGTCCCACAGCTGTTCCGGATAGCTGGAAAAGATTGGGTAGCTGGCTGGAATGGATCAGTGTTTCTCCAGGAACCAAAGTCACCGGCATCTGATTGGACCAAGGCAAAGCTGGGATCTTGAGGCAGTTTTTGGGTGTTTTAGTGCTAGAAATAGCGCTTGAAAACTGCCTCCCATGCCACCCAAATGTGAAAGCCTGAGTGCTCTTACAATGGGGCGGTGTACTTGTGGGATGTTAGAAAAAAACCTGCAAGCAGCATCTTTGGGGTGGTTTGGGAACGCTGTATACACCACTCCCAAAATGCCCCTGCCAATTGCAATGAATGGGCAGCGCCTTGGAAGCTCTGCTAAAACGAGCGGTGCTTTAGCGCTACCACATGGGCAGCCCCAGTGTGAAAGGAGGGCTAAACCCATCAATTTTTCTGCATGCTTACTGTCACATATACTTGTGCACTCGACAACTGCCAAACCATTTAATGGATGGTGTCATAACTGATTACATGTGCAGCACCATGGCAGTTGCAGATCAAACAGAATCTAAGATGGCAGCTTTCTTGGCTGAAAAGGATAAGGAGGATTTTGTTCTGCCTTAAGACTAGTTCTGAAAAACTGATTGCTTTTCAGAGTACTTAGTGTTACTAAACCCAGTAATATGAAAATGGATCACACACACACACACACACACACACACACACACATTGCCCACAACTTTAGAAGTCGTTTTTTTTTTTTTTTTTTTTTTTTTTTACACATTAAAATGCTGCCACTATATACCTTTTTGGATGATCTGTATACCATGGATACATTATAAACTGCAGTTTCTCCAGTGCTGCGAGTTCAGGTAGGAGGAGATTTCTACTACAGCCTGTATACACGCCCACATTTGTGATGTCAATATCATGTGACCTGGCTAACACTGAGAACAAGTCAATGTTCTCTCCAGCATGAACGACAACTGAGAATGTGCAGGTTGGCTACTCTGCCTGTTTGTTAGCTGGCCTTCCCCAGATAGACAGTGCAGGGAGGGAAGGATCTGTGCATACAGGATAAAACAGCCTTTTTACACAATGCAGAGGATTAACCCCTTAAGTTCCACAGTGAGTATAACAAGCATGCTACGCTGCGCATACGGACAGATTTTACTGTTGTGGGTTTAGTAACCCTTTAAGCAGCCGCTGTCAGATGTTCAGGAGGTGATCCAGCCGCCTTCTTATGCCTGTGTGGTGTTTATTTTTTTGTTTGGCCAAGCAACTGTGAGGTGAAGCGTTGAGCTCAAAGTTTTGACAGTCCTGTTGACTTGCTAAGGTTGACAGGCTCTGTATCTGGATAAAGGGGGCCTTGAGAGATAAAGAAGTCCTCCTTCCTCCCGCTGTTCTGCCTCAAGTGCCCTGTCCATTATTCCACGAAGCATGTGCTCCAACAGGAAAACAAGAGGGGCACTATCACTGATGCATGCACTGTCATTGCTCACCATCCTCGTGGCCTCCTCAAGTGGTGACAGGACAGTGCATGCATCTTTGATCAGTAGCCACTACCGTAGCGAAAAAAAGCCAAGCTCCCCTGACCCTGTCCTGGTGCCATACTCACACAGGTACTCATTGATGGCCCTCTGCTGCGTGTGCAGCTGCTGCAGCATTGCCAACGTTGAGTTCCACCTGGTGGGCATGTCACAAATGAGGCGGTTCTTGGACAGATTGCATTCTCTTCGAATGTCAGCCAGCCGAGCACTGGCATTATATGACCGGCAGAAATGACCATGGACTTTCCTGGCCTGCCTCAGGAGATCCTGTAAGCCAGGGTACCTGCTCAAGAACCGCTGCACCACCAAATTCAGGACGTGAGCCAAACAGGGAACATGGGTCAAGTGTCCCTGTCGGAGGGCGGAGAGAAGGTTGGTGCCATTGTCGCATACAACCATTCCTGCCTGAAGCTGGCGTGGCGTCAACCACCTCTGAGCCTGCCCCTGCAGAGCTGACAGAATCTCTGCCCCAGTGTGGCTCCTGTCCCCTAAGCAGACCAACTCAAGCACCGCATGGCATCTTTTTGCCTGAGTGCTTGCGTAGCCCCTTGAACGCCTACGGAGCACCGCTGGTTCAGAGGAGAAATCTGCAGAGGGAGAGGCCATAGTGGAAGAAGAGGAGGGGGTGGAGGAGAAAGCTGTGGCAGAATCACCACTAGCATTTTGGAGGTGTGGTGGCAGAACAAGCTCCAACAATACTGAACCCTGTCCTGCATCCTTCCCAGCTGCCAGCAGAGTTACCCAGTGCGCCATGAAAGAAAGGTAACGTCCCTGTCCATGCCTGCTGGACCATGAGTCAGCAGTAATATGCACCTTACTGCTGACCGCCCTGTCCAACGAGGCCAAGACATTGCCTTCCACATGCTGGTAGAGAGCCAGAATGGCCTTCTGTGAAAAGAAATGGCGTTTGGGAACCTGCCACTGAGGTACCGCACATTCCACAAATTCACGAAAGGGGCAGAGTCTACCAGCTGAAAAGGCAGCAGTTGCAGTACTAGCAATTTGGCCAAGCTAGCATTCAGACACTGAGCATGTGGATGGCTGGGACCGAATTTCTTTTGACGGTTTAGCAACTGGGGTAGGGAAATTTGCCTGCTAAAATCCGATGTTGGTGTACTGCTAGCAGATTGGCCGCAAGTACTTGGGACACCTATTTCTATACCTTCATTCCTCTCAGTGCAGGTTTCTGAGAGGACTGGAGGTATAGTGGGGTTGGAGATCCCAGCTGATGAGGAGTAAGGAGAGGTCCGCCTTGTTCTCTGATGTGGGTCTTTTAAGTGCTGTTGCCAACGGAATGCATGGGAGGTTGTCATATGTCTGGTCAAGCATGTGGTGCCCAAGCAGCTGCTGTTTTGGCCATGCTTGATATGCTTTAGACATATGTTGCAAACAGCAACGGTGCGATCTGCTGCACACGTGTCAAAAAAGGCCCATACCAAAGAACTTTTCAGAATATGTGGGGAGTCAGCAGCGCCCTGCACCTACTTAGCTCTGTGGTGCGATGCAATAGGGTGGCTGCCCATAAGCTGCCCCCTGGAGGGAATCCTGCCTCATTGGAGATGTGCTTCCTCCTCCTCTCTTCTATCAGGCACCCAAGTAGAGTCAGTGACCTCATCATCCCCACCCTCCTCGTCACTGGAGCAAACTTGGCAAACTTTGCAGTATGCTGCAGCTGGGAGAACATGACTGCCAGTTTCTTGACCTTCTTGGGCACCCCCTCTTTCTAGGATGACGTTACACCCTTCCTCAACCTGGGTACCATCATCTAACCTTCAAAACGCTGCGCATCCTCCTGCATTGACTGTTGACATGGAACCGATGGAATAGGCTGCTTTGGCAGCTGAATTGGCAGGCAAACTACTCTGAGCCTGGGTGACAGAGGATGAGGAGGGCTTTGTTATCCATTCCACCAACTCTTCTGCATGTTGTGGCTCAATAACACTGCCAGCTGCAGAAAAAAAGGACAAGCGTGCCCCACGGCTACGTGCTGAGGATGCACTGTGTCCACGACCAGCACTTGCGACTGTAGACACAGAGCCTGCTTGCCCTCTTTTAGTGGCCTGTGAGCGTCTGCTTCTCCTTGGTGGCCTTTCGTACATGCTGTAAATTATGTTTAGCAAAACCACACTACACCGCATTGTGTACTGTGTAGACCACCAGAAAAGTAGTAGCAAGTGCACTAGGGGTGCACAGTACTGTGTACACCAACAGAAGTGTAATAACAACTATGGGTGCACTATATGTATTGTGTACACCACCAGGAAAGTAGTAGCAACTGCACTAGAGATGCACGGTATTGTGTACACCAACAGAAGTGTAAAAACAACTATGGGTGCACTGCATGTATTGTGTACACCACCAGGAAAGTAGTAGCAACTGCACTAGGGGTGCATGGTACTGTGTAAACCAACAGAAGTGCAATAACAACTATGGGTGTGCTGCATGTATTGTGTACACCTCCAGAAAAGTAGTAGCAACTGCAATATGGGTGCACGGTACTGTGTACACCAACAGAGGTGCAATAACAACTATGGGTGCCCTGTATGTATTGTGTACTGTGTACACCACCAGAAAAGTAGCAGCAACTGCACTAAGGGTGCACGGTAGTGTGTACACCAACAGAAGTGTAATAACAACTATGGGTGTACTGTATGTATTGTGTATCGAGTACACTGACAGAAAAATAGTAGCAACTGCACTAGGGGTGCACGGTACTATGTACACCAACAGAAGTTTAACAACAACTATGGGTGCACTGTATGTATTGTGTACTGTGTACACCACCAGAAAAGTAGTAGCAACTTGCGATCCCCGTTACTTTGAATGGCACCTAAATTGCGGTGCGATTTTGCAGCGATTGTCGCCTGATGAATCGTGGTAAAATTACAAAAACAGAATCGCAGGACGCCTGTTGCCCAAAAGAAGACGAATTGCGGTAAAATTGCGCAAATATAATCGAGGGACGCCTGTCGTCCAAAAGAAGACAAATCGCGCAAATATAATTGAGGGATGCCTGTTGTCCAAAAGAAGACTAATCGCACAAATATAATTGAGGGACGCCTGTCGTCCAAAAGAAGACAAATTGCACAAATAAAATCGAGGGACGCCTGTCGTCTAAAAGAAGACAAATTGCACAAATATAATCGAGGGACGCCTGTCGTCCAAAAGAAGACAAATCGCACAAATATAATCGAGGGACGCCTGTCGTCCGAAAGAAGTACAAGAACTTCTTTTGTGTGACAGGTGTCCCACGATTGTACAGCAATTCATCAGGCAACATTCACGGCAAAATCATGTAGAGATTTAGGTGTCATTCAAGGTAATGGGGATCGCAAATGCGTTTCCGAATCGCGGGAGGTCACTCGCTCTGCTGGTCATCCATTCTGAAACGTCTTGCAGTTCTTTTCAATAAATGGAAGACGCTCTGTGATTGGAAGAGACGAGATTGTGACGCTCATCTGCACCACCTTTAAGCATTATTTTAATAATAACAGAAATATTTAAATTTGATCAGTTGATTGTGTTTCATTTTGGTATGAGGCCCTATTCACACTCAGAACTTAAGTTCCCGCTCGATATTTTGTGTGGGCGATTTCCATGCGATTCTGCATGCCGTGCACAGGGCAGCCCATTCACTTCTATGCACGTTTGTCACCCAAAAGAAGCTCCTGCTCTTTTTTTGGGGGGGGGGGGGGCGACAAGCTTCACAAGATTTTTAAATGTGCATTTTGCCGTGATTGTAGAGCATTTCTGTCGTGTAACAATCGTGGCAAAATCTCAGCACGTTTGGGGTGCCTTTCATTAATGGCCCTCAAACACAAGCTGCGTGTTGTGTAGCGATTGCCATGCAATTTGGAATCGCAAGCAGAATTGCAGCGATTCCACACTGCCAAGTTTCAATGGGACCTGAAGTGTTTTCAATATGATTTATGGTTTTAATGAGCAGGGGGAGGTTTTGTAGATAAAAGTCATTAGAGAAGTTTAGTTCATGTGAGAGGTTTAATTGCTACAAGTCCTCCGAGACACTAGGAGGAGCTGGTGAGCCACAGCAGAGTACGGGAAGCGTTTCCTTCTTGTGGTCCGTTCTATAGTGAGAGCAGAGGCAGTGCCGACTGCAGATGTATAGCTAAGAATGGTGAGTGCTGTGTGTGTGCTGTACAACCTACCTTGGCACTGACATGCCCTTTCTATGCACGAAGCTGCTCCCTGTATAGTATGGAGCTGAAACTCGTGTAATGGCACTGAGTTATAGCTAACTAGACAATTCTATGGGAGTGTATGTGAGAAAGTGCTGATTTAGAAAACAGTGGGCAGTTTTCCTACACTAAGGGGGAGAGTTACTAAAACTGGTGCAGCGTTGCATGGTAGCCAATCAGCTTCTAACTTCATCTTGTTCTGTTAAGCTTTGACAATAAAACCTGGAAGCTGATTGGTTCCTTTGCAGAGCTGTACCTGATTTCTATGGATGTACCAGTTTTGGTAAATCTCCCCCTGTACTGATTAAGCGAAAATCATACGATCTGGTAACATTTTTATGCTTGTCCGATCGGACAATATCAGATAAACTGTTGTGGTCGTCTCTCGAAAGCTGTGTGCTAACGATCCGATTATCGTATGATCGTTTTCGAAAGCGGTATTTTTCATCCAATTTTTGGATCGTGTGTATGGGCCATAAGACTATTGTTTGTTATAGGTAAGAACATGGAGGGAGTCATCAGATTGTTTAACCGCTTGAACTCCGGAAGATTTACACCACTTCATGAGGTCCTTCTTTGCGATATGTTACTTTTAACCACCTCAATACAGGGCACTTTCACCCCCTTCCTGCCCAGGCCCTTTTTCAGCTCTCAGCGCTGTCACATTTTGAATGACAATTGCGCTGTCAGCTTTCAGCGCTGTCACATTTTGAATGACAATTGCGCGGTCATGCTAAGCTGTACCCATATGACATTTTTATCATTTTTTTTCACACAAATAGAGCTTTCTTTTGGTGGTTTTTAATCACCGCTGGGGTTTTTATTTTTTTTTTGCTTAACAAACAAAAAAAAGACCAAAAATTGCGAGGGGGGGGGAAAAAAAGTTTTCATAGTTTGTTAATTTTGCAAACAGGTAATTTTTCTCCTTCATTGATGTGCACTAATGATTCGGCACTGCGACGCTTTAACCACTTCAGCCCTGAAAGATTTTACCCCCTTCCTGACCAGATCGTTTTTTGCGATTCGGCACTGTGTCGCTTTAACTGACAATTGCGCGGTCGTGCGACGCGGCTCCCAAACAAAATTGACGTCCTTTTTTTCCCACAAATAGAGCTTTCTTTTGGTGGTATTTGATCACCTCTGCGATTTTTATTTTTTGAGCTATAAACAAAATAAGAGCGACAATTTTGAAAAAAACGCATTATTTTTTACATTTTGCTATAAAAAATATCCCCAAAAATATATAAAAAAACATTTTTTTTCCTCAGTTTAGGCCGATCGTATTCTTCTACATATTTTTGGTAAAAAAAAATCTCAGTAAGCGTTTAATAACTGGTTTGCGCAAACGTTATAGCGTTTACTAAATAGGGGATAGTTTTATGGCATTTTTATTAATAATTTTTTTTTACTAGTAATGGCGACGATCAGCGATTTTTATTGTGACTGCGACGTTATGGTGGACATGTCGGACATTTTTGACACATTTTTGGGACCATTGTCATTTATACAGCGATCAGTGCAATTAAAAATGCACTGATTACTATGTAAATGGCACTGGCAGTGAAGGGGTTAACCACTAGGGTGCAGGGAGGGGTTAAGTGTGTCCTAGGGGAGTGATTACTAAATGTAGGGGGATGGGCTGTATGTGTGACATCACTGATCTCTGCTCCGATGACAGGGAGCAGAGATCGAGTGACACTTGTCACTAGGCAGAACGGGGAGATGCTGTTTACAACGGCATCTCCCCGTTCATCCGCTCCGTGAGGCGATCGCGGGTATTCCCGCGGCGATGGAGTCCGCGGGACCCGCGACCCGACTCACGGAGCTCCCGGCCGGCGCGCGCGCAATGGCACGGCGGGGAATTCAAATGGACGTATGGGTACGCCCATTTGCCCAGCCGTGCCATTCTGCCGACATACATCGGCGTGCCCCGGTCGGGAACCGGTTAACTGATAATTGCGCGGTCGTGCGACGTGGCACCCAAACAAAATTGACGTCCTTTTTTTCCCACAAATAGAGCTTTCTTTTGGTGGTATTTGATCATCTCTGCGGTTTTTATTTTTTGCGCTATAAACAAGAAAAGAGCAACAATTTTGAAAAAAACGCATTATTTTTTACATTTTGCTATAATAAATATCCCCCAAAAATATATAAAAAAACATTTTTTTTCCCTCAGTTTAGGCAGATACGTCGTCTTCTACATATTTTTGGTAAAAAAAAATCGCAATAAGCGTTTATTTGGTTTGTGCAAAAGTTATAGTGTTTACAAAATAGGGGATAGTTTTATGGAATTTTTTTTTTTATCGTGACTGCGACATTATGGCGGACACATCGGATATTTTTGACACATTTTTGGGACCATTGTCATTTATACAGCAATCAGTGCTATACAAATGCACTGATTCCTGTGTAAATGACACTTGCAGTGAAGGGCTTAACCACTAGGGGGCAGTGTAGGGGTTAAGTATGTCCTGGGGAGTGATTCTAACTGGGGGGTGTGGCTACGTGTGACATGTCACTGATCTTTGCTCCCGATCACAGGGAGCAGAGATCAGTGACACTGTCACTAGACAGAACGGCAGATGCTTGTTTACATTAGCATCTCCCTGTTCTTCCTCTCCGGGAGGCGATCGCGGGTATCCCCACAGCGATCGAGTCCGTGGGACCCACGACCCGACTCATGGAGCTCCTGGCCGGCGCATGCACGCAATGGCACGGCGGCAAATTTAAAGGGACGTACGGGTACGCCCATTTGCCCAGCTGTGCCATTCTGCCGACGTACATTGGTGTGTACCGGTCGGGAACCGGTTAAATGGTGCTCTGTGTTCCGGACCGATGTCCCTCTGACAGAAGGCCAGTGATCGTTTTTTTTTTTTTTTTTCCTCCTCACGCATTATTATGAGGGAAAAAAATAACCGATTACCGGCTCTGTTTACATCATGTGATCAGCTGTCATTGGCTGACAGCTGATCACGTGGTAAGGGGTGGGGATCGGCCCCTTACTCCGATCAGCCGAGTCACGTAGACTCGCTGATCACAGAGCGCGCCTCGCAGGCAGCTTATGCATGGGAGGACGGCAATTTAGGCCCGCACTGTAGTCGTCTTTTGTAGTCGCTGGCACGAAGAGGTTAACTGACAATTATGCGGTCCTGCGACACTACACAAGTAAAATGGGGCTTTGCCACAAGACAGCAAAGACATAAATGGAATGTCACTTTGTGAGTGACTATTCAAATGAAGTTAAAAAAAAAGTAAACAAAGTATAGTTTGCTGAAACACAGCATAGCTGTCAGGGACTGTATTAATAACCCCTAATATTGATGTCAGTGAACATAATAATAACCCCCATCATCTGTGTCAGTGACCACAATAATCCCCAGCATTGGTGTCAATGGCTGCAATAATAACCTCCAGCATTATTGTCAGTGACCCATAATAATAACCCCCAGCATTGGTGTCGTTGACCTCGATAATAACCCCCAGCATTGGTGTCGTCGACCTCGATAATAACCCCCAGCATTGGTGTCGTCGACCTCGATAATAACCCCCAGCATTGGTGTTAGTAGCCTCAATGACAACCCAATTGGTGTCAGTGACCATAATAGCAGCCCCCACATTGGTATTCAGTGGAAGTGCTGTTAACACCCCACCCCCCAGGCCTCCCCCCCCTGCACTGGTACTGTATTGATGATCAATCTCGGACTGCTTTCTCTCTCTTCTCAACGAGGCTGGGACTACACTTTTTCTGTCAGGCAGAGATCACTGCTCATGGCAACACTGTCTATTTCATTGCCAGGTGCTGAATTACAGACAGTATTTTGTGCCAGTCACCTTGCTGCTGCTGTGCAAAATATACTTGTGCTGTCAGGCGGAGATCGCCTCAGCTGACTGTAATGCCTATTTTTCAGTGCCAAGTCTCCAATCACAGAGCGTGTGCAATTTTTACAGGTTTCCAGCAGGCGGTGGCCCAGCCTAGGACATGGTGGGCCATGTGTCTGGAACCAATAATTTACAGTTGCTTTCAATCAATGAGCACTGCAGAACACTCCAGAAGCATGAAAGGTCAACTCTACTGACCTAGTAAATGTGTGGAAATAAGGAGGAGAAAATGGAAAGCACACACAAAAACTGCCTGCCCTACTTGTCTCAGCAGTTGGGATAGATTTTCTGACCTGCTTGATTAGTTGTTCCCTTTGACATTGCCCTTCTGAAGGATGTAGGACAGTCTTAAACTGGATGTAAACCCAATTTTTTTTTTTTATATCATACTGTAGAGTATAAGATTTCCTATCATTTGAGCCCAGTCTTGCCACACAGTTAATCCATCTCTGAGCAATCCTCTTTTATTGTTCAGTGAGATAAATCTTGACAAACAGAGAAAAACATTGTCAAATCCTCCCCCTTGCTGTGAGTGACAGGTGATTTACATATCTTGTGCACTAGCCTAAGACACAGGCATGATTTTTTAATTCCCACCCCCACTCCTTTCTTGAGCAGCTCTGCAAGGATTGGCTGTTCCACACCTCAGATTTGGCATGCTGAAGTCATGTGGTTACTTTCCTGTCTTTTCACTGGATGTTAGAGATCATAGCAGAAGTTCAGTATTAGAAATACACAGGTGAAAATGCATATTGACAAGGGGAGTGTAGAGGTGGGCGGGGAGTCTACTGACATCACGACTTCACCCACCGAGCTCCAGACAACAGACCCACCCACAGAATCTGCAGTTTTCGGGTCTCATAAAAGACAAAGGGGAAACATTTGACAGGTAAAGATACATGCAGGAGGCATGTATATCCTTATAGATAACCCCTATGGCAGTAGTTTAGAAAGGATGACATTGGGTTTACATCCACTTTAACTCACTGGCCACGGGCCCCAGGTGCATGGGGGGCCCCATGATCTTTTATTAGGCTCTTCCACTATAGGCTGACAGGAGACATGACAGCAGCATCACTCACTAATCCTGTCAGCAGGGAGGAGGAGGAGAAGCAGCACCACCACTTAGGCCTCATACACACGTTTTTACTGCAGCATTTTTGAGCTTTTTTTGCTGCTTAAAAACGCAACTCCATGTTATGCAATGGCCTCATACAAACCATTTTTGAGCTGTAACAGGCATTGGCGTTTTTATGCTGCAAAAAAAAAAAAAACAGGACCAGCGCATTCTGAGGCTCCAGCTCTAGAGCTGTAAAAACGCCAGACGCCGGTAAAAGGCGTTAAACGCATTTTAGCAAGGCTTAACGCTGTATACACAGCGTTAAGCCTCGTCCGACGTTTCTCTGCCCCCATTCAAAATCAATGGTTCCCTATGGGGCCCATTCATTTGAATAGAAGTCGGATTAAGATGACTTGCGGTGCGACTTGTGTGCTGAGAATCTTGAAGGGGAACCCCTGCCAAAATGTAACAAGTTTTTTGCGTGAGGTTCCCCCCCAAGATGATACCAGACCTTTATCCGAGCATGCAGCCCGGCAGGTCAGGGAAAGGGGGGGGGGAGAGCGAGCACCACCCCCCCTCCTGGACCATACCAGGCCACATGCCCTCAACCAGGGGGGGTGGGTGCTTTGGGCAGGGGGGCTCTGCGCCCTCCACCCCAAAGCACCTTGTCCCCATGTTGATGAGGACAGGGGCCTCTTCCCGACAACCCTGGCCATTGGTTGTCGAGGTCTGTGGGCGGGGGCTTGTCCGAATCTGGAAACCCACTCTAACCAGGGGGCCCCCAGATCCTGGCCCCCCACCCTAGGTGAATGAGTATGGGGTACATCATACCCCTACCCATTCACCTTAAATAAGTGTCAAAAATTAAACACACCACAAGTTTTTAATGTATTTTATTAAGGCAGCTCTGGCTCTTCTGGCGACGTCTTCTCCCTCTCCGGTTCTTCTTCTTGTTGTGCTGTCTTCTCTCTCCGTTGTCTTCTAGCTCTTTTGCCGGGTCGCTTTTTTGCTGGGTCTTCTCCCACTGCTCTTCCGATGTTGACTCGATGCGACCTCCCAGTGTAATGCTGGGTCCGCTGTGTTCCATGACTTTTATATTGGCATGGGGCGGGGCCACCTAAAGACGCAATATGGAGGCCACGGCCCTTGTGTCATCACCGCCCGGGGAGTGATGGGGCGATGACATCACAAGGGTGCGTGGCCTCCAAATTATGTCATCGGGTGCCCCGCCCCATGCGAAAATAAGTCATTGCACACGGCGGACCCAGCATCACACTGGAAGATCGCGTTGAGTCAACATCGGAAGACAGCGCAGAGAGGAGAAGAACCGGGGAAGGGGAAGACGTCACCAGAAGAGGGAGAATAGCCGGAGCTGCCTTAATAAAATATGTTAAAAACCTGTGTAGCGTGTTTTATTTTTGACACTTTTTTTTTTTTTTTTTAAGGTGAATGGGTAGGGGTATCAGTGTACCCCGAACTCATTAACCTAGGGTGGGGGTCCAGGATTTGGGGGCCCCCTGGTTAAAGGGGGCTTCCAGATATTGATAAGCCCCTGCCTGCAGACCCCGACAACCAACGGCAAGGGTTGTTGGGAAGAGGCCCTTGTCCTCATCAACATGGGGACAAGGTGCTCTGGGGTGGTGCCCCAAAGCACCCACCCCCCCATGTTGAGGGCATGTGGCCTGGTATGATCCAGGAGGGGGGGGCGCTCGCTCACCCCCCCTTCCTGACCTGCCGGGTTGCGTGCTCGGATAAGGGTCTGGTATCGTCTTGGGGGGGGGGGGGGACCTCACGCAAATTTTTTTACATTTTGGTGGGGGTTCCCCTTCAACATTCTCAGCACACAAGTCGCATCATCTTGATCCGACTTGTGGTGCGACTTCTATTTAAATCAATGGGCAGAACTATACGGAACTTTTGATTTTGAATAGAGGCAGAGAAACTAAGCTGGAAGCTAGCGTGGCTAAACGCGCATTGACGCCAATGCAAAACGTGGCTAAAATCGCATTTTTAATGCTGTTTTTTCCTGGCATCGGTACTAGCTTTACAGCGTGTTTTTTAAAATGTCCATGTGTATGAGGCCTTAGGCTGCATTCACACCTGAGAGTTTCTTAGTTGAGCGATTTTTGCTGCGATTTACATCGTTTTTGCCACGTTTTTGTACAGGTCACCAATGTAAAAAGCAGAAAAACGCCTATAATCTGCCCCAAAGAAGCTCATGTTCTTTTTTGAGCTTCAGGCGTTTTACTTTAGGTGACAAAACGCTCAGATGTGAACAGGTGCCATTGAAGTAAATGGAATTTTGCTTGTTGGGCGTTTTTCTGGCGTTTTACAAGCTGAAAACACTCAGGTGTGAATGCAGCCTAAGTCTTGAAAAGTGCAGCCAGGTGGGAAGGACCCGCGATTTTGCCCCGATTTGCGTGTTTTGAGTTTGTTTGTTTTTTTACACTATATATAGCTGGAGGGGGCTGGGAAGCTGGCCGCCACATTCTTAACCGATGAGTTATCAGCTGTCAGCGGGCTTCCCAGCTGAATGTCAAAAAAATTGTGAAAAAAAAACAGCATGGGGTCCCCCCAGGCCCTTGGGTCTAGTATGGATTTGGAGGGGACCCCCCACGCCAAAATTAAAAAAAACAAAACAAAATGGCGTGGGGTCCATACCGGACCCTTATCCGAGCATGCAGCCCGGCAGGTCAGGAAAGGGAGGGGACGAGCGAGCGCTCCCCTCCCCCATCCTGAACCATACCAGGCCGCATGCCCTCAACATGGGAGGTGGGTGCTTTGGGGCGGGGGGGCTCTTTCAAGCATTTCTTAGATAATGATGGGGCTGTGGCCATCGTATTACGCTACTCGGAGGCCCCGTCACCTGTGACGTCACGGACCCGTAATGCCCCGTTTGGTGACGTCACATGGGGGCGGGGCCTCTGGATTACGTAATCCGATGGCCACACCCCCATCATTATCTAAGAAATGCTTGACATCGGCGCGGACAGATCAGCGGGACGCAGCATCGGAGGAGTTTCGTCGGCAGCAGACAAAGAAGAACACTGGACAAAGAAGACAGAAGAAAGAATAGCGGAAGAAGCAGGAGAAGCCCGGAGGATGAAGATGCGGGAGAAGATGGAGGAAGAAGCGGGGAAGAAGATATTTTTAATAAAAGATTTGTCAAAAACTGTCTACTGTAGTTTTTCACACTATACTACTTTTTTTTGGTGAATGGGTAGGGGTACCATACAAATACTCAGTTACATGGGGGGGGGGCAGAATCTGAGGGCCTCCTTGTTAAAGGTGGCTTCTAGATTTCGATAAGCCCCCTGTCCACAAACCCCGACAAACACCGGGCAAGGGTTGTCGGGAAGAGACCCTTTCCCTGCAGAGCCCCCCATGTTGAGGGCATGCGACCTGGTATGGTTCAAGAGGAGGGGGGGACGCATCCCCTCCCTTTTCCTAACCTGCCGGGCTGCATGCTCAGATAAGGGTCTGGTATATCTCTCTCGCTCCCTACCGCCCTGAACTCACAGGAGACCCATAGAGGAGAGTGGGACTGTTATTAGTCTCCTCTCTGCACAGTGGGTGGAATGGACCTGTCATCTGCCTGATCAGCGGAGTCTGTCAAACGTGTGAAAGGAGCCAAAGGGATGCAGGACCCACCAGTTTCCTCGTCTTTAACCCTGCAAGTGCAGCAGGTGATTGATCATTATAAAGTACACTTTGCACATAGACACAGACAAACCGCTATTTCTTCAGAATAACAAAAGGTAGGAATCTGCAATAAAGTTTGTTAAAATCCTTGCAATATACATAGATCACCCAGAGGGGAATGTGTTTTTTTTTTTTTTTTTCAGCAAAAGTGGAGTTACTCTTTTGGTATTAGGGATGTGGTCTAAGAAGGTAAATTAGGGGTTATAACTTTTTTCTTATTGTACATCACGGGACAAAGAGCCATAGTAGTTACTATTTGGGTTATAGGCTACCTTCAGGCGATGGACACTGGCACGCCCTAAATTTAAAAAGTGCATTCCCTATATAACCTCTCCCACTGGTGGGAGTACCTTAGTTTTTTCACCTGTGTCTAAGGTGTTGGTGACGAGTGAAGATGTGCTGTGCTGAACTCCACTGGAGCAATCCTTGCTGGGGCTAGCCATGCAGCCGGATCCATTCAAAGTGTCTTTTTGGCCGAATTGAATGGTACCGGGCCTAGTATCCGAAGAAACAAGGTCTTGCCTGTAACCCTTCTCTTTTAGAGAGCTGGACCCCGGGATCCAGTACTTCTTGGTATTAAGGCCATAAAGTTTTTACTGGTGGTGGTGCTATTACAGGTCCAGGATTGTGGCTTTCCTCGAGGATCCCCAGCTCCTGAAGGTTTAATGGAACCTACCGTGAAGGGTGAAGATTGGGTCTGTTGGTTTACCACAGAAAATCCTGCGGCGGGAAAGGTAAGTGAAGTTTTCTAAGAAATGTTTAAAATTTTCTTATGGATGTCTCCTTTAATTTAGTAAATGTTGTCATGCCTATGTGTCACCACTGGGGGCTGTATTGAGCATTTACCGTCTCATGCTTCTCAGAGAGCCCATGCTGTGTCTTGGAAGCTGCAGATTCTTCCTCCTCCGGCCAAGCAGCAGACCTCTGGTAAGTCTGGGGGGGGGTTTCCTCTCCCCACCAGACGCTCCCCTGTGGCTGGTTTTCTTCCCCTCTTCTTAGGGAAAAAGCACTGCAAGTTAAAAAAAAAAAAAACGGCGCGCCACTCAGCAGCTTCCAGACCCCCCCTCGCCATTTCTGCTTCCCTCCCTTGGATCCCGTAGGATCAGGAGCTTGTGCTCGCGCGGGAAAAATCTGTTGTAAGCTGCAGAGGGACACAAGAGCAAAGGTAAAACAGATGTTTTGTTTGCATATAAGAGTTTGGTGACACAGGCATTTCCTTTGACACATTTGCTACTGCATCAGGCTGAGCATTAATAGCAGTGACAGAGCTGGACTATTGCTCAAGCAGTGGATGCATTCCTTCTGATAGTACCTCTGCTTTGTGCATTGGGCTATGGCAGAAGGGGGGTGAAAAACACCTCAAAAAGGGCTCTAGAAAGACTTTGCAGGCACACGGAAGCCTAGATCCATCCCAGCAAAGATGGCATCCTCCCCTGAGAGTAATATGGCTGGTCAAATTGAGCCATCAGAAGGGTCAAGTGTTGCAGCTGCTCTTAATACTGCAGCCCCTGTGTATATTACTAAGGAGGTTTTTTTTCTTCAACCATTTTTAAGCTTGAGGCAAAAAATTGATGCTTAATCGCATCCCAGAGTTGGACTAAGCGTAGCAGGTTCCCGTCCATTGCTCAGGACCCTCTTGCTGTGGAACAAGAAGCTAGAGATGAGGATTTTCTCCCAAAGGACCAGGAAGAGGCTGATGTCTCCTCTTCCGAAGAACCTGATACGGAAGTATCAAGTTCGCAGGAAAGGTTGTTAGTACAGTCTCTCACTGAATTGGTCCGCTCCACATTTTTTTCTGCCAGTAACGCAGTAAGTCGATGAGCCCACTTCTGGTTTGGGGTCACCAAAAAGCCTCCCCAATCTGTTCATGCTTTCCCTTTCCATTCATGGCTAAGAAAGCTTATTTTGAGTGGGACCACCCAGATAAACAGTTTTTTTTCCTCCGAAAAAAGTTTTTCAATACTTCCTCCTTTG
The DNA here is from genome assembly GCA_037952835.1 of Lithobates septentrionalis. Taxonomy (NCBI): domain Eukaryota; kingdom Metazoa; phylum Chordata; class Amphibia; order Anura; family Ranidae; genus Lithobates; species Lithobates septentrionalis. The sequence goes on from JBBDGP010003357.1 coordinate 543,374, forward strand.
GAGGAAAAGTTTTATAAGAAATGGGGAATTCCAGCAATTGACGCTGCTATATCCTCTATAATCAAAAACCTGACTTGTCCAGTAAACAATGCTCATTTGCTAAAGGATCCAACAGATAAAAAGTTGGAGTTCCTTTCTTTCAGTCGCAGGTTAAGTTGTTCAACTGGTGCTGGCAGTGATCGGAGTATCTCAGTGTTGTGTTCTACAGCAGACGCTATGAAAGATTCTATTCTCCAGGCCTCACAGCTCATGCTAGGGCTGGTACATGTGCGTAGAATCCTATGGTTGAAAAATTGGTCAGCTGAAGCGCCATGCAAAAAGCTCTTGACCAGTTTCCCTTTTCATGGTGAACGGTTATTTGGAGACGATCTGGATAAGTATATCCAAAGAATTTCTAATGGGAAAAGTTCCTTTTTACCGGTTATAAAGAAGTTTAAGCATTTTTTTTTTCTTTTAAACGTGCTTCTGCTACAGTGCCAGGGGCATCAGCCTCCAGGCAGTCACGACGGCCTCCACTGTCCGGTTCAAGAGGTAAACCTCAGGTTCAAAGAGGACCTGGGGGAGGAAACCCACAAAACAAAATACTAAAGCCTCCTTATGAAGGGGCGCCCCCCCGTTCGCTCGAGTGGGGGGGGGAAGGCTTCTACAGTTTTCAAGGGTCTGGCAGGAACAATGTCAAGACAGATGGGTGGTTTCCTCAATTTCTCTAGGTTACAAACTAGAGTTCCGAGAGTTCCCGTCTCCTTGTTTTCTCAGATGAAACGTTCCCAGAGATCCAGTGAAAAAGAAGTCTCTCTTTCTAGCTTTGGACATCTCTTGTCTCAAAGAGTGATATCGGTGGTCTCCTTGGAAGAACAAGGTTTAGGGTTTTATTCAAACCAATGCACGGTTCCAAAACCAAACAGGGAAACAACTAAATGTCAGACCCATTTTAGATCTTAAACATCTAAACCGGTTTTTGGATATCCGTTCTTTTTACATGGAGTCAATCTGATCAGTAGTCTCCATCCTACAAGGGGGAGATCTTCTGGCGTCAATTGACTTCAAGGATGCCTATCTCCGTGTGCTGTTTTTCCCCACTCACCAGAAATTTCTACGCTTTGAGGTAGAAAATCTTCATTTTCAGTTTGTAGCTCTGCCTTTCAGTCTAGCTACTGCACCTTGAGTGTGTACAAAGGTCCTGGCCCCTCCTTTAGCCACGTTAAGGGCTCAAGGTATAACAATACTAGCCTACTTTAACGATCTTATCTTGATTGATCAATCGGTAGCCCGCTTAATCCAAAACTTTGGTCACCGCAGTCAGCTACCTGGAATACCTAGATTGGATTCTCAACCTAGAGAAATCCTCCTTAAAACCATCAAGGAGATTGCAGTACTTGGGGCTGATCATAGATGCAGCTCAGAAGAGGGTGTTTTTTTTTTTTCCCCAGGAAAGGATCAGTTCCATAACTTGCATGAAGTTGTTGGGAAAGATGGTGGCTTCTTTGAGGTCGTTCCTTATGCGCAGTTTCATTCAAGACTGCTGCAAAACAGTATCCTGTCAACTTGGAACAAGAAGGTCCAAGCTCTGGACTTCCCAATGCATTTATCCCCCCAAAGTGCATCAGAGCCTCAATTGGTTGATATCCAAGAATCTTCAAAAAGGAAAATACTTTCTACCAGTTACCTGGAAGGTGGTAACAACAGATGCCAGCCTTCTGGGCTGCGGAGCAGTCCTGGAAGAAGCATCTGTCCAAAAGGAAGTGGTCCAAATCAGAAATGACCCTGCCCATCAATATTCTAGAGATTCAGGCAGTACGCCAGGCCCTCGAGGCCTGGATGCTCAAGCTTCGAAATTGTCTTGTCAGCATCCAATCCGACAGTGCCACAGCTATGGCCTTTATCATTCACCAAGGGGGCACGAGAAGTAATGCGGCCCAGCAAGAGGTGAATCATATTCTATCTTGAGCAGAAAACAACCTTCCTTACCTATCAGCAATTTTCATTCCAGGGATAGAAAATTGGCAGGTGGACTACTTGAGTCGCCAACAATTGTTCCCGGTAGAATGATCCCTTCACCCGACATCTTTCTGTCAAAACACCAAAGATGGGGAGTTCTGGATGTGGATCTGTTTGTGTCCAGTTTCAACGACAAGATCGTCAACTTTGTGTCAAGGACAAGGGATCTGATGGCATACGGATCGGATGCCTTGGTTTTTTCCGTGGGATCAGTTTTTCACTGATCTATGCGTTCTCTCCTGCTTCTTCCGCGCCTTCTTGCAGAATCAAGCAAGAAGGGAGGGAGGTGATTCTTGTGGCCCCAGCGTGGCCCAGGAGATTTTGGTTTGCTGAGATCGCAAAGATGGCAGTAGGGGACCCCTACCACTATGGCCAGACCTTCTCTCGCAAGGTCCGGTATTCCATCCTACCTTACAAACGCTAAATTTAGCGGTTTGGCTATTGAGACCCACATTCTAAAAGATCGTGGGCTGTTGGCTTCAGTAGTTTCTACTTGGTAATGCTAGGAGGTCGGCCTCCAGAGTCGTATACTATAGAATCTGGAAGGCATATGTCTCCTGGTGTGAATCCAGGGGTTGGCACCCTAGGAAATATGTCATAGGTACGATCTTTGAATTCCTACAGATAGGATTAGGATTAGAAATGAAGCTGGCCTTCACAAATATTAAAAGGCCAGATGTCGGCCTTATCGGTCTTTCTTTTCAACGCCCGCTTGCTTCTCACTCTCTGGTTCGTAACTTTATTCAGGGAGTAACACGGATTTAAATCCTCCAGTTTGGTCACCCCTGAACCTGGGGACTTAATTTTAGTCCTGTCGGCTTACAGAAGCAGCCTTTTGAGCCGATACGAGATATATTCCCTTGGTCCTCTTGATGGATGTAAAAATAATTTTCTTGGTTGCCATATCTTCTACAAGACGAGTATCCGAGTTGGCTGCTCTTTCTTGTAAAGAGCCATAATGATTGTTCATAAGGATGAGGTTGTATTGCGGCGTCATCCTGAATTCCTACCGGAGATAGGGCTGGGAGATTTTCTTTAAAAAAAAAAAAATCTTCGATTTCTCTTTTCGAATCGAGTTTTTTTTTTTTTCTTTTGTAAACCGCGCCGGTCCTGAGGCGCTGCGGGCATGAGCTTTTAGGCGAGGCCGTGGCTTCGGCCTAGTCCATGGCGTCCGGCCTCGCAGACTAGGCCGAAGCCGCGGCCTCGACCTAAAAACTCCTTGCCCGCAGCTCCTCAGGACGGGCGTGGTGTCAGCGCCGGTCCTGAGGCGCTGTAGGCATGAGTTTTTAGGCGAGGCCGCGGCGTCCGGCCGAAGCCGCGGCCTCGCCTAAAAACTCAGTTAGCATTGCTATGGGACATCCCACACTACTATGGCTCTGTGTCCCGTAATGGTAAGAAAATGGGATTTTTTTTATAACAGCTTACCTGTAAAATCCTTTTCTTTGAAGTACATCACGGGACACAGAGGTCCCTCCCTTTTTGGTATACACATGTATTGCTTTGCTACAAAACTGAGGTACTCCCACCAGTGGGAGGGGTTATATAGGGAGTGCACTTTTTAATTTAGGGCGTGCCAGTCACCTGAAGGTGGCCTATAACCCACATAGTAACTACTATGGCTCTGTGTCCGTGATGCACTTCAAAGAAAAGGATTTTATAGGTACGCTGTTATAAAAATCCTATTTTTCTCCCAGCAGGATTGCCAAACTATAACAGGTGTAATGTTTTAAATATGGGGGGGAGGGATATTTGCCTTTTCCAGCAAACTTTCCTACTAGTCATACATTGGAAAACCAGCCACAATCACTGTTTAGTTGATGTCTAATAGCTGTCGTATGGCCTCCATATGCCTATTTCTTGCCTGTTTGTTAAGGAAATCACATGGCAATTTAAGATTACAACTACTGTGAAATCAATTTAATCAGCTTTAATAATAGTATAAATATGGTAAAAACTAAATTATTTACATCCCTCTCTTTTTCTAACTAACTTTGACATTTGTTTTTTTTTTTTTTTCTTGGTTTGCAAGTAATAACCTTAAATAGACACATTTTTACAGATGTAATGAGCCAGAGAATACTTTTTACCTTGTATGAATCAAAAATGCTGTGCTAATAACCAATCACAAATAATATAGTGCTGTAAAATGAAAAGGGCAATCCATAAATTAACACATAAATAACAAAAATAATGGTCCCCCACTGTTTACAGAAAAATAATAGCCCCCAATGATGAATAGTCTTGTTTCATATAGATAAAATTTATGCTCCAAACACCAAGTGTCCCCCCCCCCCCCCCACACTTTAAGTGTAAAATGACTGTTACTGGAGCTAGTGGACTCTTAAGTAAAAAGAGTCACATAGGCTTGTATATCTATTAGAGCTGCACGATTAATCGTTAAAAAATCGTGATCTCGATTCAACCCCCCTCACGATCACGAGACTTTGGGCTTTGGAGAGAGATAAGAAAACACTACAGATCTGTGCCCAGGTCAAATTTCATGGGTCAGGTTTACATCCACTTAAAAGACTAAACCTTTTTCTGACACTTGTTGCTTACAAGTTAATGTCAGTATTTTTTGCTAGAAAATTACTTAGAACCCCCAAACATTATATATATTTTTTTAGCAGATACCCTAGAGAATAAAATGGCAGTCGTTGCAATTTTTAATGTCACACTGTGCAGCGCTCTTTCAAAGCAATTTTGGGAAAAAATACATTTCATTAATTAAAAAAAAAAACGAAACAGTAAAGTTAGCCCAATTTTTTTGTATAATGTGAAAGTTGATGTTACGCCGAGAATCGTGATCTTTATTCTAAGCAAAAAAACTGTGATTCTCATTTAATCCTGAATCGTACAGCTCTGGTATCTATGTCCTCTCTATGCGCTCTCTGCTGGGGAAGTTCTTGCCAATCTATTAACCTTCTATGAGGAGGTGAGCTGCCATCTAGATAAAGGAAGGCCCATAGACGTGGTGTATCTGGACTTTGCAAAAGCATTTGACACAGTTCCCCATAAATGTTTACTGTACAAAGTAAGGTCCGTTGGCATGGACCATAGGGTGAGTACATGGATTGAAAACTGGCTACAAGGACGAGTTCAGATAGTGGTGATAAATGGGCAGTACTCAGAATGGTCAGGGGTGGGTAGTGGGGTCCCCCAGGGTTCTGTGCTGGGACCAATTCTATTTAATTTGTTCATAAACGACCTGGAGGATGGGGTAAACAGTTCAATCTCTGTATTTGTGGGCGATACTAAGCTAAGCAGGGTAATAATTTTTCCGCAGGATGTGGAAACCTTGCAAAGAGATCTGAATAAATTAATGGGGTGGGCAACTACATGGCAAATGAGGTTCAATGTAGAAAAATGTAAAATAATGCATTTGGGTGGCAAAAATATGAATGCAATCTATACACTGGGGGAATCTAGGATGGAAAAGGACCTGGGGGTCCTAGTAGATGATGGGCTCAGCAGTGGCATGCAATGCCAAGCTGCTGCTAACAAAGCAAACCGAATATTGACATGCATTAAAAAGGGGATCAACTCCAGAGATAAAACGATAATTCTCCCGCTCTACAAGACTCTGGTTCAGCCGCTCCTAGAGTATGCTGTCCATTTCTGGGCACCAGTCCTCAGGAAGGATGTACTGGAAATGGAGCAAGTACAAAGAAGGGTAACAAAGCTAAAAAAGGGTCTGTAGGATGTTAGTTTATGAGGAAAGGTTGCGAGCACTGAACTTATTCTCTCTGGAGAAGACGCTTGAGAGGGGATATGATTTCAATACACAAATACCATACTGGTGACCCCACAATAGGGATAAAACTTTTTCGCAGAAGGGAGTTTAACAAGACTCGTGGCCACTCATTAAAATGAGAAGAAAAGAGGTTTAACCTTAAACTGTGTAGAGGGTTTTTTACTGTAAGAGAGGCAAGGATGTGGAATTCCCTTCCACAGGCAGTGGTCTCAGCGGGGAGCATCGATACTTTCAAGAAACTATTAGATAAGCACCCGAATGACCACAAAATACGGGGATATACAATGTAATACTGACATATAATTACACACATAGGTTGGACTTGATGGACTTGTCTTCTTTCAATCTCACCTACTATGTAACTATATGTAACATAAACTGCCTCCAGCTCTTCACTCATGGTCTAAAGAGCACCTCATCCATATAAGGAGGATATTCTACCATAACATGAAAAGAGAGCCATGAAACCATATAAAAAGATTTATTTAAAAAGTACTAACCACTTACATTCTTAAAAACATATAGCGCACCGCTCATCACTACGAAACTTCAGTCCCAGGATTGGAACTGGTCACTTCCTCGTTGCCCTGTGTGTGGTAACGTCACAACGATATCTGCGCTATTTATGGATTGCACTTTTAATTTTATAGCACTATATTATATGTGATTGGTATTAGCGTGGCATTTTTGATTTACATTGCTTAAACAATTCATCTACTGCATGGGTCTTTTAGCGCAATTTCTCTTTTTCTTAATACTTTTACCATAAAAAGAAAATGATGGCATGTGCAAAAAATTGTGGTAAACAATCAAATGAAAGTTTAATACGATACTCTAATTCTGCCTCCTTCGATTTATCAGTTTTGGTATTAAGGTGATTGTAAATGATCACCTTGTAAAACAACCAATTCAGGTTAAAATAGAAATACAAAACATTTTTGTGTAGATATAAAAAATACCAATTATAAATAAAAATTTCCCTTTTTTTTTTTTTTAAATATAAGTGATCACATTCCCTCTGTTCTCAGCTGCATAAGAGCTGGGGAGGGGGGGGGGGGGGAGAAGCAGTACACTGAGCTTCCCAGTGAATGGCTTTGCAGCGGGGGCGTGTCAGGACAAGTCTGATCATTGGAGGAGACTGCACTGAGTTCCCAGCATGGCTAGAGAACTGACCGTGGTGTGTTCTGCTTAGTGTGGTCAATTTTTTAATAGGAAAGCAATGGGGACTGGCAAGAACACCAGGTACTTCACATAAAGGAAGCAATACAAAGAGAACAGGATACTTTTTCATACAAGTACATAGTACAGCAGGCACATATCAGAAATATGAAGTGTTAAGCTAACAAAATTTCAATACAAGATTTTGACACTGTTAGATTGTTACAAGACAAGTCTTTTATGAGTCAGGATATACATACAGTGGGGACGGAAAGTATTCAGACCCCCTTAAATTTTTCACTCTTTGTTATATTGCAGCCATTTGCTAAAATCGTTTAAGTTCATATTTTTTCCTCAATGTACACACAGCACCCCATACTGACAGAAAAACACAGAATTGTTGACATTTTTACAGATTTATAAAAAAAGAAAAACTGAAACATCACATGGTCCTAAGTATTCAGACCCTTTGCTCAGTATTTAGTAGAAGCACCCTTTTGATCTAATACAGCCATGAGTCTTTTTGGGAAAGATGCAACAAGTTTTTCACACCTGGATTTGGGGATCCTCTGCCATTCCTCCTTGCAGATCCTCTCCAGTTTTGTCAGGTTGGATGGTAAACGTTGGTGGACAGCCATTTTTAGGTCTCTCCAGAGATGCTCAATTGGGTTTAAGTCAGGGCTCTGGCTGGGCCATTCAAGAACAGTCACAGAGTTGTTGTGAAGCCACTCCTTCGTTATTTTAACTGTGTGCCTAGGGTCATTGTCTTGTTGGAAGGTAAACCTTCGGCCCAGTCTGAGGTCCTGAGCACTCTGGAGAAGGGTTTTGTCCAGGATATCCCTGTACTTGGCCGCATTCATCTTTCCCTCGATTGTAACCAGTCGTCCTGTCCCTGCAGCTGAAAAACACCCCCACAGCATGATGCTGCCACCACCATGCTTCACTGTTGGGACTGTATTGGACAGGTGACGAGCAGTGCCTAGTTTTCTCCACACATACCGCTTAGAATTAAGGCCAAAAAGTTCTATCTTTGTCTCATCAGGCCAAAGAATCTTAATTCTCACCATCTTGGAGTCTTTCAGGTGTTTTTTTTTAGCAAACTCCATGCGGGCTTTCATGTGTCTTGCACTGAGGAGAGGCTTCCGTCGGGCCACTCTGCCATAAAGCCCCAACTGGTGGAGGGCTGCAGTCATGGTTGACTTTCTACAACTTTCTCCCATCTCCTGACTGCATCTCTGGAGCTCAGCCACAGTGATCTTTGGGTTCTTCTTTACCTCTCTCACCAAGGCTCTTCTCCCCCGATGGCTCAGTTTGGCCAGACGGCCAGCTCTAGGAAGGGTTCTGGTCGTCCCAAACGTCTTCCATTTAAGGATTATGGAGGCCACTGTGCTCTTAGGAACCTTAAGTGCAGCAGAAATTTTTTTGTAACCTTGGCCAGATCTGTGCCTTGCCACAATTCTGTCTCTGAGCTCTTCAGGCAGTTCCTTTGACCTCATGATTCTCATTTGCTCTGACATGCACTGTGAGCTGTAAGGTCTTGTATAGACAGATGAGTGGCTTTCCTAATCAAGTCCAATCAGTATAATCAAACACAGCTAGACTCCAAATGAAGGTGTAGAACCATCTCAAGGATGATCAGAAGAAATGGACAGCACCCGAGTTAAATAAATATGAGTGTCACAGCAAAGGGTCTGAATACTTAGGACCATGTGATATTTCAGTTTTTCTTTTTTAATAAATCTGCAAAAATGTCAACAATTCTGTGTTTTTCTGTCAATATGGGGTGCTGTGTATACATTGAGGAAAAAATATGAACTTAAATGATTTTAGCAATTGGCTGCAATATAACAGAGTGGAAAATTTAAGGGGGTCTGAATACTTTCCACTGTATGTGGAGATTTTTATTCTTGTTTGCATTTTAAAAATGATGTGTGAAAAGGATAATATCTGTAGCACACCAGTAGATGGTGATGCAGGTTTTTCTTTAGATTGCTAGGTTAGCTTGGACAACAGTTCCTATTGTGTGATTCATCTTCTCCAAACAATGTGATCCTAAATCTTAATGAGGGCAGGTTTTTACCGAACACAAAATCGTTTAGAAAAAAAAGCAGCTCCAAGTGCACCAGTAAACACAACACAGACAGTGATGATTCATTTTGCACAGTAGAACAAATAACTGTTCCAAATTTATTATGCATGTTTTTCTCCTTTTTGGTTGATTTGTTATTTTAGGCAAAACATATTTTTCAGAAGTGCAAGTGTCATGAATTCCATACAAATTAATGGAAAAGAATACTTCCAACAAACAAAATGTCACAGACAAAACATTACGTTTATATATAATCCTATGAAATTCGTTATTTTTTTTACCCTTTTAGCTATGTGGAAGGTCTACATCACCTAATGGAGTCCTAAGGATGACTACGCCATACAATACTTTTCAGTAGTGAACACAAGCATTGCATATTTTACTTTACAATATTTTATTTTGCATGTTGTTTTACAAATTGTAGATTCTTAAAAACCTTTGCTCTGTTTTTTTTGAAGACACAAGTCAAGTTCATCTTAAAGCAGTATTAAACCCAAAAGCAGACATTTATTATATTACAGATTACCAATTCTTAGATGTGATGGCTGTGTTAGTTTCCTTCCTTTTTTCTTCTCTTTTCATCTAGTAATCCAGCCAGAAAGTCACAACACAAACTCTCCAGCAGAATGCATCAGTTTACTTGGATGAGACAAACCACTTAACACTGGCAAGGAGGATTAAACTCCAAGGGATCACTTTCACCATTTTCACTTGTTGGTGACCTGGTGCACAGTGACAGGAACCATTCCCTTGCTTTCCCTCGACTAACTCTGATCGCGCTCTTAATGACCTAAATCCACAGGGAAAGCTAGAATTGCTCACTGTTAAATTAGATGTTAGCGTGGGACATGCTGCTTAGTGACTGCAGATAGTTGTGATTTTTTTTTTTTTTTAAACCACAACATCACCACCATGTGTATGTTAGCTAGTGAGTATGGAAAGTACTGCATCTCTATTGGCAAGCAAGATAGGGGAATGAAGAGTAAAAATTATTAGGATCATTATCAGTAAAATGTAACTTTATTTCATGAGTAAAAATAGGAAGTTTGGAGGTAAAGTGTCAAGATCACGCTGTCCAAGCCAAAGTGGCAGTTAGAGGGTTGAGACAAACTACTTACCACTGACGGCTTACAATGGTCAGCTTTTATTTATGTATGTAAAACCTTTGTCCTAAAAGAAAAAAAACTGTGTTTTAACCCCTTCCTGCCTCCGCCTCCAAGACCATTAACCACTTACGGACCGCCCGCCGCAGTTTTACGTCGGCTGTTTGAAGGAGAATATATCGTTATGGCAGCAGCTAGCTGCCATAAACCCAGTATCCTCTTGTTCAGCCGGCGGTCTGCTACAAGATAAAAGTGGTCTCTGCGGCGGATTCGCCGTGAGTTCACTTTTATCGGCAGCAGGAGAGGGGCCCCCTCCTCCCGCCGCGATCCGGTGCTCTCCGCCGCTTACTGGAGCCGTCGGCAGCAGCGGAGGCAATCACGTCTTGTCTCCTGTTTAGTATGGAGACGAGTAAGGGGAATCCATCCATCTCCATAACAACGCAGGGCAGAAGCAACGTCAAAACTTCACTTCCGCCCACAGCTCTTAAAGGGCCATTTTTTTTAAATGACAATTTTTTTATTTTTATTTTTTTTTTAGTGTAAATATGAGATCTGAGGTCTTTTTCACCCCCAGATCTCATATTTAATAGGTCCTGTCATGCTTTTTTTCTATTACAAGGGATGTTTACATTCCTTGTAATAGGAGTAAAAGTGACAATTTTTTTTTCTTTTTAACCGCTTTAGCCCCGGAAGAATTCCCCCCCCCCCCCCCTCCTGACCAGAGCGTTTTTGCGTTCGTGCGACATTGTACCCAAACAGAATTGATGTCCTTTTTTTTCCCCCCACAAATAGAGCTTTCTTTTGGTGGTATTTGATCGCCTCTGCGTTTTTATTTTTTGCGCTATAAACTAAAAAAGCATTTTTTTTTTTACTTTTTGCTATAATAAATATCCCCCAAAAATATATAAAAAAACATTTTTTTTCCCTCAGTTTAGGCCGATATGTATTCTTCTACATATTTTTGGTAAAAAAAATCGCAATAAGCGTTTGGTTTGCGCAAAAGTTATAGCATCTACAAAATAGGTTTAGATTAGAAAATAGATTTATGGCATTTTTATTAATATTTTTTTTTTTTTTTACTAGTAATGGCGGCGATCGTGATTTTTATCGTGACTGCGACATGGCGGACACATAGGAGACTTTTGCCGATATTTTGGGACCATTCACATTTATACAGCAATCAGTGCGATTAAAAATGCACTGATTACTGTGTAAATGTGACTGGCAGTGAAGAAGGGGTTAACCAGGAGGGGGCGCTGCAGGGGTTAAGTGTGTCCTAGGGAGTGATTCTAACTGTGGGGGGGATGGGCTACGTGTGACACGACACTGATCACCGCTTGTTTACATCAGCATTTCCCCGTTCTGCCTCTCCGTGAGATGATCGCAGGTATCCACGTGGACATCAAGTCCGCGGGACCTGCGGTCGGACCCACAGAGCGTGCGCCTGCTGTCCAGACCTCTCAAGATCACGTACATTAACGTGATTTCGCACAGCGGAGCCAACCTGCCGCAGTAAAACTGCAGCGGCTGGTCCGCAATCGGTTAAAAACAGTGTAAAAATAAAAAATGTAAAATAAATAAGAATTTTTTTTTTTTTTTTTATTAAACGTATCCCCACGAGCTCGCGTGCAGAAGCGAACGCATACGTGAGTAGCGCCTGCATATGAAAAGGTGTTAAAAACACACATGTAAGGTTTCACCGCGATCGGTAGAGCAAGAGCAATAATTCTAGCCCTAGACCTCCTCTGTAACTCAAAAAATGCAACCTGTAGAATTTTTTTAATTGCCGCCTATGGAGATTTTTAAGGGTAAAAGTTTGTCGCCATTCCACAAGCTCGCGCAATTTTGAAGCGTGACATGTTGGGTATCAATTTACTTGGCGTAACATTATCTTTCACAATATAAAAAAAATTGGGCTAAATTTACTGTTGTCTTATTTTTTAATTTAAAAAAAAGTATCTTTTCCAAAAAAAAGTGCGCTTGTAAGTCCGCTACGCAAATATGGTGTGACAAAGTATTGCAAGGACCGCCATTTTATTCTCTAGGGTGTTAGAAAAAAAAATGGTATAATGTTTTGGGGTCCTAAGTATTTTTCTAGCAAAAAAAATGTTTTTAACTTGTAAAAAACAAATCTCAGAAAAAGGCTCGGTCCTTAAGTGGTTTTAAATGCTGGGAGGTGAAGACAGGCATTCCAATCATGTGACTCAATCACAAGTATGCATTGGTAGCTTTCTGGCACCTGCTGGTTACTGCACCGGGTGTGCACAGGGAGCACACACAGCACAGTAATGTGTTTACATAGGGCCGTATATATGCGGCCTCTTGGCATTTAAAGCCCACCTGCCGAGAGGCTGCATATATGCGTACGGCTGACGGGAAGAGGTTAAAAAGAATTAGTAGGTGTTTGGCTTTAATTTGTGGGTCAGGTCTATCCAATTCTGCTAGTGCATTTAACACTACCTTCTTCTCAGACAATGCTGCTGTCCAAAGGTGTCTTTGTTGCTCTTCCATCTGGAGTGGTGACACCCTAAAGCTCTCCATACACTCTTACAGAGATGAATCACGTGGAACCCAAAGTGCAGGGTGTTTATTGGGGTATTTCAGCACACAAAAGCGGGGCAGGATAACAATATATCTAGGGAGGCTTTGCGGGATCATAAGATGAAAATAGGGTGCAGTGACAAGGAGTAAGTCCAAAGGTAGCAATCTAGGGCACAAGAAGGGACAAAAGCAGGATAATGGAGCACAGCAAGGAACCAGCCTAGAGTCCTAGTACAGCACTCCGGGCACAGAAGGAATAAGCAGCATGGTTACAGGGTAGGAATATGGCACAGCATAGGATAGTACAGAGGCCCAGGGGCAGCCATCCAGGGCATGGCAAGAGACAGGCAACAATATGGCATAGCAAAAATTAAGTCAAGGGTCACAGGGACGATCCAGGCACAACAAGGAACAAGCAGCAATGACAGGACAGCAATTTGGGGGCACAGCAAAATTCATTCATCAGAAGCACAGGGCAGCAATATGGAACATCAGAGGGATAAGTCCAGAGTCGAGTCAGAGAGCACAAACCAGTCCATGAAAAGGGGTTAGAAGACTCACTTTGTAGGTGTCCAACAGTTCTGGCCTGCTGGATGTGTTGGCTTGGGACAGGGATCGATGCTAGATGGTTAGCAGACTGAGGGGCCGGCAGCATCCTTCCAGATTGGAAACGCTGAATCCTGGGAGGAGTGGAGGAATGGGGCGGTCTGGCTATAACTTTAAGTCCAGCAGTCAGTAGCAGGTACCAGTTTTAAGATCCCTATAGTCTTCCATAAGTAAGACTATCCAGCCATGAGTTTCTCTGTGTATGACACAGGAGCAAACCCTGACTATACTCTGACACTAATCTCCGGCTGTTAATGCTTATATTGTATCTGGAATTCAGAATTTAGAGACCCGAGACCACTTTACTGGTGTTTGGCTATATCCTGTTCTGGATATTTTGAATCCTGTGCTCCCTACTGAGTCTCCAGACCACCAGTGCATTCACCGGAACCTGTTGATCAGCTATGCAGAGCAGCTTCCTAAATTAATGTGGAAGTCCATGCAAAATCTAAAATCCCTGTATCTATAGACACCTGGGATGTAACACTAACCTCTCTATCCCTGTAAAGCAAAAGTATACATACCTTTTTGGAAGTAAATTTGACCCGCTCAGACTGGATCCCACACTGAGCTGTTAGCCCTGGCTTCACTGTGTAGGCGGGTGCAGAGGAGACGGAGGACAGCGGAAGCCCCATAGTAACTCTATGGGCGACGTCACTTCCCTGTCATTTAACAGCCCTTGTCCTCCGTGTCTGCTGCAGAGCTTCCGGCGCTGCATAAAGTGCATATAGTCCATGTATGACATCAAAATGGTGACTATAAATGAGTGTGAACTGGTTGTCTGTAGATAATCCACCACCGTAAGGAAAGAGGCTTACCAGACAGGTTGAACCCAACAATGAGTCAACCAAGCTTCTGGTGTAACACACCCAAGGAGGTACAGCAACCACGACTTCCAATCTAGACTGAATCGGATGTGGATCTGTGACGATTATGCCATCGGTGAGTATCCACCATATGGATAGCAACCGGAATTCGTGAGCAGTTCCTCTGTGTGACATATAGCAAAAGGAGAAAGAATTGGGCCACATAGTGTGATTCCGTTTAGATGTAAAACATTTATTAAAAATGCTAAAATGGTCACTCGCATTTGAGAAGCCATTAAAAGCGTTTAGATAAAATCAAAGCAACGCAGTGGCATCAGCAGAGCTCGTCCCGACGTTTCGTCCTAATAAGGCATCCTCTGGGGTCAATTAGCCATTTTCCCTCCCAGTGTCATGTGACTCGTTAGTGTTACAAGGTCTCAGGTGTGAATGGGGAGCAGGTGTGTTAAATTTGGTGTTAACGCTCTCTCTCTCATACTGGTCACTGAAAGTTCCACATGGCACCTCATGGCAAAGAACTCTGAGGATCTGAAAAAAGAATTGTTGCTCTACAGAAAGAGGGTCTAAGCTAGGCTATAAGAACATTGTGAGAATGGGTAAATAGCGCAAACAAACCCAAATGCAAAAACCTAATGCACAGTAGTGCACAACAATGAAAATAAGTGAGCAATAATAAATGCAAATATTGAGTAAAAAAAAATGACCAAGCATGTGGCCAGTGAAAGTTCAATGGTGTCCTAATAGACAGAAAGTTCAAATTGCAGATATTCTTCACAGGTGCTGCTGTTGCTAAAAAAGTGTTGGAGTGCTTTAATATCCACACAGATGATCCGTGCTTCACCCCCCCCCCCCCCCCCAAAGTGGTTAGACTCACCAGATGAGATGGACCCCTCAGGCAATACTGTGTGTGGGTCAAACAGGCATAACTGGTGAGCAGGGTGCTGAGACGCCAAATCCAAGGTGTAATTCTTCCTGCGATGTTGTACTCAAACAGAAAGGGAGAGAGTTCACAGTGCACTATGTCTTGATTTATTCAGTAAAACACTTGTTTACAAAGTTCCATAGCAAAACAAAGGCTAAAACATCAAGAGTCCGCTGGCTTCCAGCACCCCAGTGACATCACGTCCGATGAGCGGTGGGATGCAGGTGAAGTTATGAGAGAACTTGTGCTGCTTCCTGTAATGAACGTACCGCTCTTGATTTAGCCAGGTGGCCAGGAGTGGAGTCAGGTGGAGCCAGAGCCAGCGTTAACGGCAGTTCAGTCCGTCCCTGTCCCCTGCATTCCAGACTGCTCCCAGTGTCAGTTTCTTTTACTTGGGGGAGGGGGGGCACAGTATAATGTTGGGGGGCCGTGGCCCCCCTCCTAGGGACGACACTGAATTCACCTAATTTTACCCTCTTTTCTCAGAGAATGGATGGAGCTAAGCAGAATTTCATCTTCCAGAAGCAAACACAAGTGGGTGTGGTGGTGGGTGGTTATGCACAGGCCTGCTGGGAAGATTTTAGGAGGTAGCTCTTAGTAAGCATTTGCCCAAGACAGGCATTGCTTCTTGCAGAAAAGTGGAGTGAATACAGGGTCATTTTGAATTATTACCATAGTTCTTAATGGTGATTGTAAATGATGATTTTTTTTTTTCCATTTAAAATAAAAATAGGATTCACTCGGTGGAGCTTTCTGCTCCTTTTTCCTGCGAGTGCCCCCTCATCAAGCCACGTGCTGAGGGGACACCTGTGTGGACGCAGTCCCGAGCCGAGCTGTGTGTCCACAGACACACAGTGGGGCTTGGTCACATGCCTGCTGCCTCCTCGTAGGATTTGACTGACAGCAGCAGTAGCCCATGAATAGAGGAAGAAAGGTGAGTGGGGTAGCAGATTGAAGCACGCTGGATTGGTGAAGGATTCAGGTAAGTGTTTAGGGATGGGGGGTTATGCATTGAGGTAAAAAAAGTTTAGACTTTAGAACCACCTTAAGTATGTTGTGTGCAGTACAGTTTTATTTTATCTATGCCTGGAATTAAGCTTTACAATACAGGCATATGTCATTTTAGACAGGAAAATGTGGGGTTACTGCAGCCACCAGTGTTGCAAGTTTCTGCCTTGCCATTATTTAGGAATTGTTCGTTTTTATTTATCATAGGTATTTATATAGCATCAGCAATTTATGCAGTGCTTTACATACAATAATATCAATCCCTGCCTAAAGGAGCTTGCATTCTAAGGTCCCTAACTCACATTCATACACGTACTAGGGCCATTTTAGACAGGAGCCAACTATCCTACCAGCTGTCTTTTGGAGTGTGGGAGAAAACTGGAATACCTGGAGAAAACCCACAGGCACAGGGAGAACATGCAAATTGCATGTAGGTAGTGCTGCAGGTGGTATTCAAACCAATGAACCAAGTGCTGCTAGGTGGAAGTGCTAAGTCGCATATATATACTAGTCCTACACTTAGAAGTACATTGGTTGTATGCCTGGGACAACATCAAAGTAGTGTGCGTACTAAGAAGCATGTTACGCCTAGAGATGGGAAGGCCCAGAAAAGGAACAGAAAAATTGTTCTTTTACAATACATATTACATCTAAGACAAGGTATTCAAATCATATAACATGAATACCTTAATGAAACATTTCTGAGACTTTATGTAAAGTTTTAAATTCTTGCAAGTTCTCTAAACTGAAGACAAGCAAATCCTGGAATACAGTTCAAGTGACACTACTTCTCAATCGAGTTCTCAAACAAGCAAAATATGCATTTCTGCCAGAAAATGCTGCGGGGTCTTGAATCAAATGATCAAAAAGAACTTAAGTGAACCATTTAACAGCCTGCCTTTGTTAATATTGTACCATGTATGGTAAGTATTAGATGAGGTGTCTGTAAACCCCTACTTGAATGCAGTGATCTAGCAGTCAGTAAGGGTAGATGGCATGCAAATAACATTATTTAACGTATTATTTGTTTCTTTTTCTTGTAGACCGGCAATGATTTTAATCTCCTCTTAAAAAGGTTTTATGAATTACAAGCTGAACGTGTGGAGACATACCATCTTTTTGATGAGTGAGTACCTTTAATAATTGTTAAATACATTGATTTTGTTGCCTAAGCTGATTGAAATCTGTTTGAGGACTGATGTCTCTTTTTCTTCTATTTAATTTATTGTATGCTCTGTGTATGTTGTTTGCTTTTCTTATTGGCAAGGAAGCTATTGAATAGCCATGGATTTTATATATATATATATATATATATATATATATATATATATATATATATATATATATATATATATATATATATATATATATATATATATATATATAATCTCCTAGATGTCACTATACTTGATTGTGCAGTATAACCCAGATCCTCAAGTGCAATACACAAAATGAAATATTAGTAATACAGCATTAATAATAAAGTGCAAAAAAAGTCCATAATCATCGTTTAAACAATAAATCAACTGAATTGTCATTCTCTAACTTGATATCCTCACAGTTCAATGTGAATCCACCAAAGAAAGTGCTTTTAATGAGAAACAGTTCCAGTAGTGCCCATGAAACGATTTCTCCACACATGAATCAAGAGCAGCAAAATATTAGTGAATACAGTGATGAGTCTCACTCAGTAGGATAAACACTCATCTTTTTTAATACAGACCTCAACCAAAAAAATATATTGGTTATGTCAATCAAGCTCATACCTTTTAACCTCTTACCCACTGGGCACTTAAAACCCCCTTCCTAACCAGACCAATTTTCAGTTTTCGATGCTCTCACGTTTTGAATGACAAGTACTCAGTCATGCATCACTATACCTATATGAAATATTTGTCCTTTTTTTTCACACAAATAGAGCTTTCTTTTGGTGGTATTTAATCACCGCTGTTTTTTCTTTTATAGCGCAAAAAAAAAAAAAAAAAAGACAGAAAATTCTGTTAAAAAAAAAAGAATTTTTCTTGGTTTCTGTTAGAAAATTTTGAAAATTAGTAATTTTTCTTCATAAATTTTGGCCAAAATTTATACTGCTACATAACTTTGGTAAAAATAACACAAATCGGTGTATATTATTTGGTCTTTGTGAAAGTTATAGTGTCCACAAGCTATGGTGCCAATCTCTGAAAATTGATCACACCTGATGCACTGACGGGGCCTATCTCATTTCTTGAGACCCTAACAAGCCAGGAAAGTACAAATACCCCCAAATGACCTCTTTTTGGAAAGTAGACATTCCAAGGTATTTAGTAAGAGGCATGGTGAGTATTTTGAAGTTGTAATTTTTTCAAATCAAATTTTTTTTTTCTTTTTTTTTTTCCACAAAATTGTTATATTAGCAGGTTATTTCTCACACACAGCATATGCATAGAACAAATTACACCCCAGAACACATTCTGCTACTGAGTACGGTGATACCACATGTGTGAAACTTTTACACAGTGTGGCCACATATAGAGGCCTAACATGCAAGGAGCAGGTGTTCTAGGGGCATAAATGTCAAATCTAATTTGACTACCTATTAGACTTTTGTAAGGCACTCCAGTGACATGGATGAGCCATGGGTGGGGATGGCTGAGCATGAATCTGTATGCCTGAGTAGGGCTGGGTGCGGCTGAGCATGAATGGGTATGGATGGGTACGGCTGAGTGCGGCTGGTTATGGATGGGATGGTTGAGCATGGATGGATGAGTATTGCTGAGTATGGATGGATGAGTATTGCTGAGTATGGATGGATGGCTGAGCATGGATGAGTATTGCTCAGTATGGATGGATGAGCATGGATGAGTATTGCTGAGGATGGATGGATGAGTATTGCTGAGGATGGATGGATGAGTATTGCTGAGGATGGATGGATGAGTATTGCGGAGGATGAAAGGATGGATGAGTATTGCGGGGGGATGAATGGATGGATGAGTATTGCGGGGGGATGAATGGATGGATGAGTATTGCGGGGGGATGAATGGATGGATGAGTATTGCGGAGGATGAATGGATGGATGAGCATTGCGGAGGATGAATGGATGGATGAGTATTGCGGAGGATGAATGGATGGATGAGTATTGCGGAGGATGAATGGATGGATGGATGAGTATTGCGGAGGATGAATGGATGGATGGATGAGTATTGCGGAGGATGAATGGATGGATGGATGAGTATTGCGGAGGATGGTTGGATGGATGAGTATTGCGGAGGATGGATGGATGGCTGAGAATGGATGGCTGAGCATGGATGGATGGCTGGAGTTGCCACATAGCTCTGTGGGCACTGCACATCCAGCCTACAGCGCTGATGCCTCTGATCTCTCTCCTCTCTATACCGATCGATACAGAGGGGAGAGAGGAACCGGACGTGACGCCGGTTTGTTTACAAGTGGTGACGGAGCGATCACATGGTAAACAGCTGCTGTTAGCGGCCATCTACCGTAATGCGCCGGGTCCGGTCACGGATGTTCCCAGGTGCGCGCCCCAGGGGACGCGCGGGAGCACGATTCTGCCCTCCCAGAGTTATCCGACTGCGCTGCAGCCGTCATTCGGCTATAGCATGGTCGGCAAGCGGTTAAGGACTCAAAGGGACATCTGGTCTGTACATTATAAACTCTCATTATGGTATTCCAGAGACACTGAAGGAATGAAATATGGAAATATTCCCTTTCGACACCAATGCTGACTAACAGGAACCACGTAACTACCTAAGACGACATGAGATTATCTCAATTCTTTCAGTATAAATAATATATTTCATGCCTTGATACCCTATCATTATGGATAAGGACCAAGTCTTTTTTGGCACTTTTTGTTTACAAGTAAAAATCTGTATTTTTTTTTTTTTTTTGTAGAACGATTACTTAGAACCCTCAAACATTATATATATTTTTAGCTGAGACTCTAGAGAATAAAATGGTGATTGTTTTCAAGCAAAATCTTTGGAAAAAATGCACGTTAATGAACTTTATTGCAAACAAATGGTGTTACGCCAAGTAAATAGATATCTAAAATGTCACGATTTAAAATTGCGCACGCTCGTGAAATGGCGACAAACTATGATACCTAAAAATCTCCATAGGCGACGCTTTTACGTTTTTTTAAAGGTTAACTGTTTAGAGTTACAGAGGAATTCTAGCGCTAGAATTATTGCTCTCGCTCTAGTTTTTACAGCGATACCTCACATGTGCGGCGAGAACACCGTTTTTAAATATGCGTGCGCGACTTGCATATGCATTCGCCTCTGCGCGGAGGGATAGGGGCGCTATCATTTTTATGTTATGTTTACACTGTCCCTTTAAAAAAAATCGTCTTACTTTTATTCCTATTACGAGGAGTATAATCATCCCTTGTAATAGAAATAAGGCATGACAGCTCCTTCTTTTTATGGAGAGATCTGGGGTCTTTATGACCCCAGATCTCTACCTATAACTTTTTGAAAGCAAAAGATCAAAAAAAAAATTGTTTACTTCCGCCCTAGACCGGAAGTAGCATCATGACGTTGCTCCGGTCCTCCTAGATCATAGAGGTGATCAGAGACAATTTGGTCTCTCCTTACCTTTTGTGACCAGCTGTGCGAACCGTTGGATTGTCTCCCAGGCTCGCCGGTAAGAGCGGAAAGTCTGAGAAATGCCAAGGAAGGGCGATCCCGCCTGCTTTTAAAAGAGATCCAGTGGCTAATCAGCCGCTCGGATTGCTTGTTATGAGAGACAATCGCCGGCTAAAAAAAAAAAAACACCCGGGTTATGGCTGATGGCTTCAGCCAAACCCCGGTAAACCACTTCAAAACTGTCACGTATATATACGTATTGCGGGCTTGAAGTGGTTAAATAGCATTTAAAGTGTTTGTAAAGGCAAAATATTTTTTACCTTAATGCATTCTCTGCAAACATTTCATAAGCAGCCCCCCCTTCCCTCCCCTAAACACTTATCTGACTACTGTAATGATCCAACACTGTCCCCGGCTTCATTTCTTTTCTCCCCTCTTCCTTTTCTCACAAGCTTCACTGAGAGCTAAGGCAGCCAATGCTGCTATCACTCAAATCCTGTGACCTGGGAACGGGGGCCAGGCTCAGCCACACTGTGTGTGTGTCTAGGGACACACATAGCCTGGCTCGGGAGGCTTGCTATGGGGGTAGAAACAGAAGAGGAGGTGCTGACAGTGCTGGCAGGGCACCTCAGAACAGCAGGTTCAGGGACGCTCTGTGCAAGTACCATTGCACAGAGCAGGTAAGTACAGTATAACATGTTTGTTAATTTTAAGAAATTAAAACAGCCTTTACAACCACTTTCAAGCCATGCCTCTGATGTCAGGCATTGCAAGACTCTGTGAGCCACATAGGCCGAAGAATAGGCATTGTGGTATTTGTAGTTTTACCACACAGTGCAGAGCTTCCTGCTTTAGAGTGTGAAAAGGCTTTTAAACATCTATATCTCATGCTTATTTCAAAATAAATATCTGTGTTTATGTCTTGTGCTTAGAACACTGTCAAATTTAGGAGAAACTTTCTGCAGTTGCCTAATTACAACCATGAAAGCAAACATGAGAAGAATAAAGTATTTTGTGATTTTTGGGTTTGCCCCCTATATCTGTTTAATTTCTGCAATGTTTGTGCCAACTTTCATTTTCTGGTGTTATCTGTAAAGAATTGTTACCCATTGAAATTTAGTCATGCAGAGATCATTAGCATTGCACTTCTCCTGACATGAGTGTGTCTGGAATAGTGTATACAATTTGATTATAACTTGGATACATTTACATGCGTCTTTCTTTGAAATCGAATACACGTTGTTTCATTTTTTCAGTGTGCACCTCATCTGGTGTTCATCAACAATCTAACATAATACTTTACTTCTTGTTACGCCTATTTAAACGACTTTTTTTTCCACTTTTGTAAAGAATAACAGAACTAAAGAACTCCTGATTTTAATTCCAGTTGCTTACTGCAAGCTTTTCTTTCTAGTGTACCTATAGCGCAATCGCACGCATATACTGCAAAAATGTTAATTTGTGTGTGTGTATTTTTGTGTTTTATATGAATATACACACTTTTTTCTCCAAGACGTCTTTCAGGACAGCACCTGAGAGATAGTGACTGCTCCCACCGGACCACAGGAAACGCCTCCTTCCTCCAGATCTTTAAAGGGAGGCACCTCCCTACCACACCTCCAGTTTTTGTGTTTCCTCCAACCCGAAGGGAACATCTCTTAGAAGGGGAGTCAGGATTTCTTAGGTGCTCCTGAGAGACGGGGCTCCTCTTCTTTTTTTTTTTTTTTTTTTTTAATTTTTTTTTGTTCCTTTAGAGACCCTCTGTCCTCCCATCCTATCCAGGTAGTGGCAGCGGTAGCGTCTTGAGCTCCTCTTCTCCCCTTAGTGCTCGGTGAGAGCCGGAGATCCTGTGGCATTAAAGACTCGTTGAGGAGGCTGAAGTGGCCCCCTCCAAATTTAAGTTATCCCTGGAAGAGGTGGATGGGCTTCCTAAAGCCATTCATGTTACGCTTGGCTTAAGGCAGTGGTCATCAATGTGCATAAATTCAAACCAAAAAAATACTGCGCTATCCCTAGATGTGATCAATAAAGATATGTGTATCTGTGAAAACGAAAAATTGTTGATGCTGCTGCAACCATAAATGTGAGACAACCTCCACTTATTAATACTGTATATAGAAAAGCCACACAGAGGGAAGATTACTTAAGCATGCAGGTGTGAGAGTACAAGCCTCAAGGCTGATACACAGACCAGCTTTCTCTTTTGTATTTATCCATGGGAATTGAGCGTTCATGTACCATCTAGAGGACCCCCTGAGCGGTGACCCTTGGAGACTCATTTCCAGCAGAGACCCTGTGGCTGGGGGACACAGCCACTTGCTCATACGATCTCCCTAACAAGAGATAAATTGATCTGGTAAGGGGCAGTTTGTTTTGAGGTGGAGGAATTTTCCTATCATCACGCTCCTCAGGGTGACAACACTGCATGCCTCACATCATTTGGATGATTGGTGTTTCTTTCCTTTTTTTGAAAGACTTTTTCAGCAAAAAACTTTTTGTATGGACTTTGCTTATTTCATTCAGTTTTTTGACTTCTCATACTTAATGATTAATTTTTTATGTTCAATTTGTGGGAGTTGAGTTCAAATTTTTGTCAACAATATAGTTTTCTCTTCACTGTTTTTTTTTATCACATATGGGTGCATTAGTTGTGGTTATTTAAGTGATTCACAATTGCACTCACCTAATAGTAGCAGCGCAGCCTTTTCTATATACAGTGGTCATCAACCCTGTCCTCGGGCCCACTAACAGGCCAGGTTTTATGTATTACCTTGGGGAGATGCAGACTAGAATACTGCAATCATTGAGTAGCAAATTATATCACCTGTGATGTATTTCAGTTATCTTGCAAACCTGGCCTGTTAGTGGGCCCTGAGGACAAGGTTGATGACCACTGGCTTAAGGGAAGAAAAGAAGGAATTATCTCTTCATGACCGCATGTATGCAGGCTTAAGCGAACCCAAGGATCGGACATTTCCAGTCCATTCGGTCATTTCTGATGCCATTAAAAAAGAATGGCAGGATCCAGAAAGAAAACCTTTTTTCTCCAAGGTCCACAAGAGAAGTTTTTCTTTTGAGGAGGATCCCTCTGCAGTTTGGAACAAAGTGCCCAGGTTGGATGCTGCCTTCTCCCATGTCTCGAGATCCACCGACCTGTTGTTTGAAGACATGGGGGTTTTAAAGGATCCAATGGATAAACGTATGCATCTTTTGCTCAAAAAATCGTGGCAATCAATCATGAGCAATTTAAAGCCAGCAATGGTGGCAATCAATCATGAGCAATTTAAAGCCAGCAATGGCCACAACAAGTGTAGCCAGGAATCTGGAATACTGGATTAACCAGTTAAAGTCTCATATAGTGGCAGATTCACCCAAACAGGAGATTTTAGATTCTTTTTCTACCTTGTAGTCTGCAGTTGCTTATATAGCAGATGCTTCGGCTGAAGCAATTAAAATGTCGGCTAGATCAGCAGCCTTGACAAATGCTGCGAGAAGAGCTTTATGGCTAAAGACCTGGCCAGGTGACACAGCATCAAACAGCAAACTTTTTGGGATTCCTTTTTCAGGTGACCTTCTTTTTGACCCTGATCTAGATAACATTCTAGACAGGACTGCCGATGAGAAAAGGTCTTTCCCGGACAAAAAGAAGAAGCAACCCCTAAAACGTATTTTTCGACCTAAAAAAGCTCAGGAGCAGGACAGCAAGTTTCAAGGGAGAATGAAAAATTTGGTCCATCCAAAAGGTAATAGCGGAATCCTTTTCCGTCCTCCTACACAAGCCAAAAAACCCCAATGACTCGACCCTGCGGGTGGGCGGAAGGCTACAAAAGTTCCTTCCGCAGTGGCCAGGGATAACATCAAGTCAGTTTATTCTGACCACTCTCTCTCAGGGCTACACAGTGGAGTTTACCGAAAGCCCCCAAAAAAGGTTTTTGTTGACGAATACTCCAAGGGATCCAGTAAAGGCTCTGGCCATGAAGTACTCTTTTTAGAGGAACTGATGCAGCAGGGTATATTGTTTCAAGTGCCACCAAAAGAACCGCAGGAGGGGTTTTATTCTCATGTCTTCTTGGTAAGAAAACCAACAGGAAAATTCTGATTGATTCTCAATCTAAAGCCTCTGAACAAATCCATCAAATACAGAAGGTTCAAGATGGACTCAATCTTTTCAGTCAGAAATCTGCTGACTCCATGTTGCTTCATGGTGTCAATAGATTTAAAGGATGCATATCCCAGTCTCACCCCAGTCCCAGACGTATCTCAGGTTGGCGGTAAGGATGGAAGGCATGAGTCATAACTGCAGTTCAGGGCCTTATCGTTCGGTCTGTCATCCTCACCCCGAAATTTCACCATGCTGATGGCAGAAGCTTTAGCTCTGCTTCGTCTTCGGGGAATCGCAGTAATTCCCTATTTAGACGACCTGCTAAATCTTTCTACCCCCAGAGAAAAAGGACTAGATCCTCTACACTGTGTCAGTACTGCAGACCAACCAGCAGATAACGATAAGACAGGTCATGTCAGCTTTAGGAGTCTTGACTTCAACAATGCCGGCTGTTCAGTGGGCGAGACTGCATTTCAGGTGTCTGCAGGCTTTTCTCCTGAGGTCATGGAATCAGTTTGGGATCCCTAGACAAGAAAGTGAGGATTCCAACTCGGATGAAGAGGTCACTATTGTGGTGGAAAAGACAGGAGATCCTATCAAAAGGTTTAGTTTGGGCTCTTCCAGTCGAAAGAAGACTGACAACCGATGCCAGCTCTTCGGGTTGGGGGGCCCACCTACAAAAGGACTTCGCTCAGGGAAATTGGTCCAAAAAGGAGGCAACAAGGTCCTCCAAACTGGAGAGAGCTCAAAGCAATCGCTTTATCTCTAGTAACATTTGCTCAGGATCTTCGTTTACACCATGATCAAGCACTGACGGACCATGCCACGGGGGTGGCTTATCAGACAGGGGGGCACAAGGAGCAGGTCCTTGCAAGCACTAGCTATGAAAATTCTTCGGTGGGCAGAAGAACACCTGCAGTCTCTGTCAGAAATCCACCTAAGGGGACCCTGAACAGAGTGGCGGATTTCCTGAGCAGGAATCCCATTCAGGAAGCAGAATGGTCACTGAACCCAGAGGTCTTCGCTATGATTGCCGGAGGATGGGGGCAGCCAGAGGTGGACCTGTTTGCCTCAAAGGGGAATGCTCAAGTTCCTCAATTCTTCATTTTCATCAATTTCATCTTTGCTACGCTTTCCCCCCACTCCAGTTAATTCCGTTTTAATATTGAGGAAAATTCAAAAGGAAACGGTACCAGTCATCTTAATTATGCCCTTTTGGCAAAAAGGGGCCTGGTCCTCAACCGTTCTGGGAATGGCGATTAAACCTTGTTGGCATCTACCCCTCAGGCACAATCTACTAATACAAGGCCCAGAAAATCACCCAGAGGTGAGCAGTCTGGCTCTCACAGCCTGGTATCTGAGGAGCAGCTCCTAAAAAGCAAGGGGTTTTCTAACCAATTGATTGCAACATTAATATTAAGTAGGAAAAGGGTTACAAGGAACATTTATACTAAAGTCTGGAAAGTTTATAATGCATGGTGCGATTCATCTGCCCAAGACCCAAGGAACTTTGTTTCCATTCTGGGATTTTTACATGATGGAGCAGATAAGGGACTAAACGGTCAGTACCCTGAAAGTTCAGGTTGCTGCACTAGCAGTGATCTTAGAAAAATCGGTGGCCTCGGATCCACTGGTAATAAGATTTTTTTTTAAAGCTCTTACAAGATCTAGACCAGCACAGCTCAAGGGTTTCCCTAAATGGGCTCTATCAGTAATTCTGCAATCCCCAACAAAGAGTCCTTTTGAACCTTTGAAAGAAGCACCTCTCAGGTATCTCACATTTAAGGCTGTGTTTCTGGACGCAGGATCAGTGAGCTAAACGCTCTGTCAATTAAGGAACCTTACTTGTCTATATTTCTGGATAGAGTTCTACTAAGGACAGACCCAAAATTCTTACCTAAGGTAGCTTCAGTGCTTAATCCTGCTCAAGACATCGTGCTTCCCACCTTCTGTGCAAACCCAGCAGGTGAGAGACTTTTTTTCCACATGTTGGATGTTAAAAGGACTTTGTTATGTTACTTAGAAAAGACAAAGGACTTTAGACGTACAGATTCATTATTTATTCTTTTTTCGGGCAACAGAAAAGGTTGCCAGGCTTCTGAAGGCTCTTTAGCCAGATGGCTAAAAATTATCCATTTTATGGAAATTATCAATTATCTATTCGCATGCAGGTTTTTCTCCACCAGTGGGAATTTGTACACACTGGACCACAGCACTGGCAGCCAATTGGGCAGAGAGAGCTGGTGCCACCCCTAAACAGATTTGCAAGGCGGCAACATGGTCAAGTTTCTGCACGACATTGTTCGTGTGACATTACAGGCTGGACCTCACATCTGCCAGCGATCAGGAAGAAAGGTCCTGCAAGCTGTTGTCCCACTCTAAGGGGGTAAGTCTCTGTTCTCCTCAGGTGCTGTCCTGAAAGACGCCTTGGGAAAATTCAAGTTAGACTTACCGATAACTTGTTTTCCAGAAGTCTTTCAGGACAGCAACGACCCGCCCTATTGGTTTTGATATACTATGCTGTGACTAAAGTACAGTGGGGCAAAAAAGTATTTAGTCAGCCACCAATTGTGCAAGATCTCCCACTTAAAAAGATGAGAGAGGCCTATAATTGTCATCAAAGGTATACCTCAACTATGAGAGACAAAATGTGGAAACAAATCCAGACAATCACATTGTCTGATTTTTGAAAGAATTTATTTGCAAATTATGGTGGAAAGTAAGTATTTGGTCACCTACAAACAAGCAAGATTTCTGGCTCTCACAGACCTATATCTTTTTCTTTAAGAGGCTCCTCTGTCCTCCACTCATTACCTGTATTAATGGCACCTGTTTGAACTTGTTATCAGTATAAAAGACACCTGTCCACAACCTCAAACAGTCACACTCCAAACTCCACTATGGTGAAGACCAAAGAGCTGTCGAAGGACACCAGAAACAAAATTGCACCAGGCTGGGAGGACTGAATCTGCAATAGGCAAGCAGCTTGGTGTGAAGAAATCAACTGTGGGAGCAATAATTAGAAAATGGAAGACATACAAGACCACTGATAATCTCCCTTATCTGGGGCTCCACGCAAGATCTCGCCCTGTGGGGTCAAAATGATCACAAGAACGGTGAGTAAAAATCCCAGAACCACAAGGGGGGACCTAGTGTATGACCTGCAGAGAGCTGGGACCAACATAACAAAGGCTACCATCAGTAACACACACTACAGTACCAGTACATGTCCGAGCCTGTCTGAGGTTTGCTAGAGAGCATTTGGATGATCCAGAAGAGGATTGGGAGAATGTCATATGGTCAGATGAAACCAAAGTAGAACTGTTTGGTAGAAAAACAACTTGTCGTGTTTGGAGGAGAGAGAATGCTGAGTTGCAACCAAAGAACACCATACCTACTGTGAAGCATGGGGGTGGCAACATCATGCTTTGGGGCTGTTTCTCTGCAAAGAGAACAGGACGACTGGTCCGTGTACATCAAAGAATGAATGGGGCCATGTATCGTGAGATTTTGAGTGCAAACCTCCTCCCATCAGCAAGGGCATTAAAGATGAAACGTGGCTGGGTCTTTCAGCATGACAATGATCCCAAACACACCGCCCAGGCAACGAAGTAGTGGCATTGTAAGAAGCATTTCAAGGTCCTGGAGTGGCCTAGCCAGTCTCCAGATTTCAACCACATAGAAAACCTTTGGAGGGAGTTGAAAGTCCGTGTTGCCTAGCGACAGCCCCAAAACATCACTGCTCTAGAGGAGATCTGCATGGAGGAATGGGTCAACATACCAGCAACAGTGTGTGACAACCTTGTGAAGACTTGCAGAAACCATTTGACCTCTGTCATTGCCAACAAAGGATATATAACAAAGTATTGAGATGAACTTTTGATATTGACAAAATACTTATTTTCCACCATAATTTGCAAATAATTTCTTTAAAAAAATCAGACAGATGTGATTGTCTGGATTTGTTTCCA
This sequence comes from Lithobates septentrionalis, assembly GCA_037952835.1. Lineage (NCBI taxonomy): Eukaryota > Metazoa > Chordata > Amphibia > Anura > Ranidae > Lithobates > Lithobates septentrionalis. The sequence continues at coordinate 572,039 of JBBDGP010003357.1, forward strand.
CATTTTGTCTCTCATAGTTGAGGTATACCAATGATGATAATTACAGGCCTCTCATCTTTTTAAGTGGGAGAACTTGCACAATTGGTGGCTGACTAAATACTTTTTTGCCCCACTGTATGTGTTTGTGTTCCAGCCGGGGTCAGAGGTTCTCTTCTACAACTGAGGTGTGGTAGAGAGGTGCCTCCCTTTTAAAGATCTGGAGGAAAGAGGTGTTTCCTGTGGTCCGGTGGGAGGAGTCACTATCTCTCAGGTGCTGTCCTGAAAGACTAATGGAAAACAAGTTACTGGTAAGTCTAACTTGAATTTTTAGGTACCTTCTCTGCTGGGACAAGGTCATCCAGTGCCTAGGGCAAAGATGGCAAGCTGGGCCTTCCACCCCCCCCCCCCCCCCAGGTGGTGGAGATTTTTGGGATTGGGACTAATAGTGGTGTGAGGTGGTGTTTCCCTTGCATTGGTGATGTCACTGGAAGGAAAAATGTTCCTGTCCCTGATTCTGAGGATTGACTCAAACTAAAAGGATCTAGTGGGCCTCTGAGGGAGGAATAGGAGCTGAAAAGACTCTTATGGGCTCGTTCAGACTTGCGGCTATCATTGCTACGCCTCTGAAAAATGTGCCCCTAACATTGAATTCTTGCCACAGCCACAAAGCAAAACATCGGGCCACGGAATGTGTACAGTCCTGAGGGGGCTGAAAAAACGCACTTAACTGCTTGCTTTTGCCATCACCTGTGTGCCCATGTGAATGAGCTCTAAGACTTTATTTACACTTGTGGTTGGGGAGGTAGGGTGGTAAAAACAAAGGCAGCTGCACGGGGGTATGCACGTTTACAGTGAAAATTATCCCTGTTATTTTTGTATGGGCAGTATCACCCACTGAATGCGAAACATTTAAGTGGATGGAGCAGAAATGAAACTGCATGCAATGCACATGGTTTTGGTGAGGTGGTGCCAAATTTTATGGGTTAAAACAGGTGGTGAGGAGGCAACATAATTTTGCATGCTTCCGCAACACACAAATGTAAACCTAGCCTAAGAGAGGGAGGAGGCTAAGGGGAGGATAGGGGAGTTCTGCAGCGGAGTTTCTTCTCCCGTCTTGTACTCACAAATAACACAGCAACACGTGGTGCTTGCCTGGAATAAAGGAAGCTTTTCCTTCTGGTCATGTGATACCATTCTGCCCTCACTTTACAGCAGTGCTGCGCTTAAACTGAGGTCCTCATTCTCAATGCCGGCTCTCTTCCTCTCACAGCAGGCTGGGGCGGAGGAGAGAGCAGATTTGTCAATCTGCATTAGAGATGTTCATAGTCAGCTGGAAATATCCAAACAGACAAGATGACGCAGGCTCACCAGAGGCACGAGGGTATAAGCACTAGCAGGTCTTCACCAGTGCTCCTGAAGAGGAGTTTCGCCAGCATCCCTGGTGGCACAGCAGGAAGAGCTGCAGCTTGAGATTGCAGATCTAGGTCCTAATAAGAGGACTCCTTCAGCAGCTCTTGGCCCCTGGTCCTTCTTCTGACGGGAAGGATGCTGCAATTACGCCTGTTGGTGAGGAGATGGACAAGTGGCCAAATAGCCCAGTGCGCCATCCTCAGCAAAGTGCCTGGGGCATGTGTCCCTTCTGTGCTTTACTTTTTTGGGCCCTGAGTACACCTAATTGATTCTGAGCAGGAACACCTTCACAGATTCAGGACAGATTTTAGTTTGGGCTTATTCAAATCAAAATATCTTCCTGATCACCTAAAGCAATTTGATATTCCTTGGATCAACAATCTATGGTGTTATTATTTATGAAAAAATAAATAATAGCCAGTTATAATTGAGCTTTTTTAAATAATCAACTAAGCTGGCTAGAACTAGCTCCAGAGGAAGACTGTTATACACATTTATACAGCATTTAGGGCCGGTTCACACCATAATTTCTGTGATCCGGATACATTTCTTGGTTTTTTTTACGCATTTTTTTTATGCCTTCCGGTGCGTTTTTGATGCATTCCAGTGTATTTTTCCCCTACCCCCTTTTTTTTCTTCATCGCAGTTCAGTACAGGACATGTTCATTTCAGTGCGTTTTTATTTTGCTAAATATTAGATGCGTTCCCTACAGAAAAAAAATGCAACGTGCACTGGTGTGAACTAGGGCCATTGGAATCCATGTTAAACACTGTCCATGCATTTATGAGGCAGAAAAAAAACGCACTGGACTGAACCAGCCCTTACTGTGAAGAAATGTTTCTGAATGCGGAGGTTTAAAAGTGCCATTTGTCCTTCACAATGATCTTAAAGGAACAGTATAGCCAAAGCTTTTTTGGCTATACTTCTCCTATGGATCATAAGAGCGCAGTTAGTTTTGCACTCCTGTCCTGTGAAGCCTGTTGTCGGCTGATATCGCAGGACCCCAGTCCAGGCTTTGGAAAGATTCCGACCATATGGTTAGGATCCACCCAGAAGTCTGGATCGGCACCTGGCTTAGCATCTCGGCAATCTGTGTATAAATGTTTTTTTATTTTTTTTGGAAAGCCATACTTTTCTTTTAGGCTGGGTTCACACTGTCTTCTCATGCAGCTCACAGCAGGGGTCCGGTGTGCCCCTGTTCTCTGTTTCAGGGACGAATCTGGCCTGAATTTTTGCCTGAATTTGAAACTGAAACTGAGCCAAAGATGCACAGGACCTCTCCAATCTGCTCCTCAGCCGCCCCGGAGATGTGTGAAGCGGCTCCATTGAGAGCCGGTCACAATCTCCTGTCATGCGAAATGGATGCGGGCAAATCCCCGCATCCAATTTGCACTAGTGTGAACCCAGTCTTAAGGGGAATAGCTTAAGAATAGCCCCCCCCCCCTCTAGAATGTATGGCGCATGCATGTTTTAAGCTACCAAGTACATTGTGACAAACGCAGTGTCAGACCCCAGGCACTTTCACCAACATCTGGTCAACGTCTCACGATGCTGTCATCAGTAAGTGGCAGTGACATTCTGAGGCTGGGTTTACACCTAATGCTGATGTGGCTCCCAGCAGAGGTCCTGGTTCACTGTTTCAGGTCCGATTTCAGCCCGAATTTTGGGCTGAATTCGGACCTGAAATGGACCAAAAGACGCACAGGGCTCCTGTGCATATTTGCACCTGAGCTGCATCGGAGATATGTGAACTGGCTCCATAGAGAGTCATTCGCAATAGTGTGAACCCGGCCTGACCCTCACCCTGCACAAGGATTTTCCAGCTCATGGGACCACAGTCTAAGTGCCAGAAAGAGCGACGCTTGGTTTACTACCCAATTAACCAGTTACACTGCCACGAGATATTTTATCATGCATGTCAATGTTCACAATGCCTGCTATAACAATTATTGCTTTAAAAAAAAAAACTAAAGTTCTGTCTTGGTGCATTAGAGATGATGATAACAATTTAAAAATATTGTTTAAAAAAAAAAAAACAAGCAAAACCGTGCACACACAATATTTACAGAAAAAAAGGTTTTAGAAAGAAGACAATACTGCAACAGAAAAACAAAAAGGGTTTAAGAGTGAAAATATTTATAGTGATACTATAGTCTAGTTTGTTGTTTTTATAGAAAAAAAAAAAAAAAAACATGTTATACTTACCTGCTCTGTGTAGTGGATTTGCACAGAGCAGCCCACATCCAGCTCTTGTCGGGTCTCTCTTCTGTGCTCCTGGCCCCTCCCTCCTGTCAAATGCCCCCACAGCAAGCAGCTTGCTATGGGGGCACCCAAGCCGAGTCACAGCTCCCTGTGTCCATTCAGACACAGAACCCCTACCCGGCCCTGCCCCCTCTCTCTCCAGCAGGATCAGGAGGGAGAATCTCGGATGGCCGAGACACTCGTGGACTTCGCTGGACAGAGATGGGGCTCAGGTAAGTATTGGGGGTCCGAGAGAGGCTGCTGCACACTGCTGAAGGTTTTTTATCTTAATCCATAACTTTACAACCCCTTTAACAGAAGTCCTGGGTTCTGTTAGTTCCAGCAAACTCCAGTCAATGGGCATAAGATGGATCGGTGTTGGCTCTCATAAAATTAATCATCTTGGCTGATGTTCTTGGTTTGATGGTAAAGGAGAGCTATAGACTGATGATGCACCCACTCTTTTTTGGTCCCTGAGGAGGTGTGGATTGAAATGATCGACCAATCAAGAGGTCTGAGGAGTGGTGATTGGATGTCAGTCTTTACGACTATGTGGCTACCACTCCCTCAGATACACTTTTGTAAATCTATTAGTATTTCAGGTATACCACAAATCTTCTAGTAACCCACATATTATTGTGCAGCATGCATATATCATGACATACGTCAGATTGACAGGTCACACAGGAGGTGGAAAGTATCTATGTTACATCCTGTATATGATAGCCTAGTCATGTGTGGCCTTTATCCATTCAATATATTCTTCCACAGTCAGATATATAATCAATAGTAATGTAGCTTTATCATATCAGATTTTATGAATTATGTGTCGATTTTGCAACTGTGAGATGAATATAGGGTCTTTTACAAGTTACGAAGGGCAATTAAATGTATAGATATGGGGGGGGGGTTAATCCTAATTCTCTCAGTAACCAAGTGTTGATAACCGTTGTAGATTTTTACTGCTAACAGACATTAAAGCGGAGCTCCATCCACTTTAAGGCCCCCATCCCCCTTCCTCTTTACGAAATGGCAATTTTTTTTTTGGCAGGTACCTGGTTTTGAAAGGTATCTGCTCCCACTTCAACTCGGATTGCATTGGCCAGTGATGGCGAACCTTGGCATCCCAGATGTTTTGGAACTAAATTGCCTATGATCCTCAACTACACTGCAGTGCATGAGCATCATGGGAAATGTAGTTCGAAAACATCTGGGGTGCCAAGGTTCGCCATCACTGGCCTAGGCAATAGTGTTTTGGGGGTCTTAAAGCGGAGTTCCACCCATATAAAAGTCAGCAGCTACAAAAAGTGTAGCTGCTGACCAGATAACTGGTAGTGCAAAATTAGTACAAAAAATTAGATTACTAAAATAATTCTTAAGATATATTGGAGGTCATTTTATCCCTTATTTACTTGCTTACTTACTGGAGTAGGAGAGCCATGGTTTGCTCTAACATTAAGATCCTCTGCCGAAATCTTCACTGATAGTCGCACCGTGCCCAATTAAACCACGCTTACTGTTTGTTGCAGTATACAAACCTGTTTGCTCTTTGCTGTGACCAAGGATGATCCATGTCTTTAGCAATGTCTGCCTTCCATAAATATTCTACATTAGATAAACGATTGGAATATTTTATCAACCTGCAAGGCTGTAAATGTTGAGCTGACCTAATCTCATGCTTGTGAGTCTCTCATTTCCATGCTGTTCTTTTCTTGTGGGTTTGTGGGATTGGCATGAAGATGCACAGAAGTCTGTAATCTGGTTACAGCAAAGATGCTGAGGATAAACTGCTTTCTTTTAAAGCAGGGGTCTCTTAACTCTTTAAATAAAGGGCCAGTTCGATATCTTTTAGGCTTTAGGAGGGGGCAAGAGTGTAACCAGTGGAGATGTCCCACGATCAGTGGGATGTAAAAAAGGTACATAAGTACCCCATGATTGGTTTCAAAGAGAGGAACACTGCCCCATGATTGGTGTCGGTGGGAGGGACGGTGCTCCATGATTGGTGTCGGTGGGAGGGACGGTGCCCCATGATTGGTGTCGGTGGGAGGGACGGTGCCTCATGATTGGTGTCAGTTGGGGGGACGGTGCCCCCATGATTGGTGTCAGTGGGGGGACGGGGATGGTGCCCCCTGATTGGAGTCAGTTGGGGGAGGACGGTGCCCCATGATTGGTGTCAGTGGGAGGGACGGTGCCCCACCTTTTTGTAATACTTGGACAAATAGTCCACTATCATTGATTTCACTGGGATCTATAGTACTCCATTATTGGCGACAATGGGACAGTCCAAACCTGCTACCAGCACTCTGTTTGTGAATGCCCAAAGCTTAATGTGGTACCCTGAGCTTCACTGTCTCTGCCTTGTGCAACATGTTAGATCCCAGACACACAGGTAGCAGTCCCACTGACAATTGTCCTCTGCTTGAGCCCTCAGATTCTTCCTTAGCTCTGTCAGGCATTGCCCCCTCCTTGGTTCTCTCCTAGGAAGATCTTGCCATAGTAATGCAGGATTTCATGAGACAAATTGCAACCCTGATTGCTGTCGCTGACCACAGAGGCCATAAGCAATACCTTCACACTTTCCCCTACAGAATCATTATCTGATCTGCCTGTGGCTTTGGGGGCCTTTGAGCCTTGTGTTAATAGGCTCTATCTGATGAAGATTCTAAGAATTAATTTACAGATGATAATGTCCTTGAAGCGTCTTAGGCAAATGCCTTATCACCCAGGCTTAGAAAGACCATGCTGTTGCCTGTCTAGGGTCCCTTAGAGGCCCTAAGTCTAAGATCCACTAGTTCTAGATGTCCTTTATGGGTACTGGGAGACTCCTTATAAGTGGTTCACACCTCACAAACTTTTGGCAGGCCTAAACCCTATTTGTCTTTTATTAAGAAGCGGGTTGTTCCTGCTGTGGACCTGGCAGTGCCCCATTGTAATAGAGCACCGATTGGTTCCTGTAGAGGTATGTGCCTATTTTTAAGGTTTCCATTGATAAACATTTAGAGAGTCATTCTAAAACCTTGTTTTCTCTGGCTGTCCCTGCATTACAACCTACCTAGGCTGTGATGCTTTTCTGTCAAACCTTAGGAAACGGGGCCAGGGCCATAGAAAAGGATCCTGGTTTTCCTCCAAATAACCCCTCTGTTTGCGGAGCTTTAAAAGCTCATGACAGCACCCATAAGCTATTTTGTTGATGGGTTATCTTATTTCCCATATGAGTCTCCTTTAAGGGAACATGTGAAGGATTTTTTTGTTTGAAATGCTGAACTGCAGAACAGGCATGCAAAAAGCATTTGCTAAACGTTCCCTTTTGAAGAACAGCTGCTATTCAAGGATGTCACTTGGGGTAAAAGTACTCATCTGTCTCAGCAGGAAAAAGCCATCCATAGATGTGATTTTCTTTTCCCGCAACAGAAAATCGCTTGATTCCCCCATGAACACAATCGGAGTTTAATGGGGGAATCCCTCCCGTGGAGCTATTGTGTTCTCAAAGCAGGGGGAGCTGTCCTGGCCGGGAGAACACAGTGATTATTGCTTGCAGATATCGCATGAAAAATCTGACAGGCTGCTTGTACCCAAGTTGATAGATCGATCAACCTGGGTACAATCAGCCTGCCCATACATGGTTCAAATCTTGCCGGGCACCAAGATTCAAACTGTCTATGGCCAGCTTTAGTCTATTGCCTTAGGCAATAAACACCCAACCCCTTCTCGGGCCAAGAAAAATTCCTACTGTACTCCGCGGCCTCAACCTCCAAAATCAGACCCAAGCCAGGTGCCCAGTTCAACCACAAATTTTGGGATTTCAAATCCCTCCAACCTGCTGGCAAAGCCTCTTTGGCATGACACCTGTTCAAACAACACCTCTGGGTATGGAGAGCATTCCGGTGATCCTCGTAGTTCTGCTCTGGCCCATGCACATGTGGTACTCCAATTTGATTAGATTCAACTGTTTCCCAGATTTGCTATGCTGCTACATGTTCTTTTGTTCTCCCGTTCTCAAAGTTCTACCAGGTAGATGTTCAGCCCTCATTTGTAGCTTTTCGGTGCAAGTTCCTTTTTAGGTAGCTCTGTGAACAGAGCTACCTAAAAGCGAGAGTGAGACGGCCTCCATTTCTGTTATTGTTGTGTTACCTGTTAGTGTTTTGTTACTGTTAGCTATCTTTATTTGGACTGCTTTTGGAAGTCCCAATAATCTCAGAATCCTGTGTTGCTTAATGAATGAGAAAGTAAGTTGGAAGTTGGTACTTTAAAATCCATTTCTTGTAGTTCATTAAGGGACAGATGTCCCATCCTTCTGTGTATATGATCTTGCCCCTAGTATTGCTTCTCTAAAAAACGGAGTGAGAAGGGTTATACTGGGCTGGTCACTGTTTTTATGTTTGGCAGTGTCCAAATCCTACTATAGGCAACAGTATAATACAATATAATCCTCAGTCCCTCAATGAAATAGATTTTACCCTATGTAAAAAATCACATTTTTTTTGTGATATTATCCTTTACGTTTTGTTACTGAATTTTCTTTCGGTGTGATGTTATTACTATATGCAGCAGGGTCGTTTGCTTCTGCTGCAAGTCTAAATGATATTTCATGAGGTTTAAAACCGAGTCTTTTCACCTTTGAACTCTGAGAAGTGAAGGTAGAAACCCTGCCAGATATGTAACTTGTGTGTCCAGATATGTAACTTATGTTATCTATCTCAGCTGTATCTAATACAATATGCAATCCAGATTTTCCATCTTTTAGCTGTAAAACCTGAATATTATTATTTCATACATCTATCCAAAAGCATCTGCAACTTTGTCCTTTCATTTAAACAGCTCTTTATGAATGTATACTATATTTTAAAGGTTAATCTTTCAAGGTCAATCTGCAAGTTAGTTTTACAAAGACAAAAACAGTGTCTGTTCCAATTTTAACACTTCTGCCTCATATCATTGGCTTATTTAAATACATTTTTATAAAACTGGAACGTCTATTTGAAAAAATAATAAAAATAAAAAAAAAGTATATAATAAAAAGTTAAACTTTCCCAGATGACAGGATATTGCAGATTGTTGATGTAAAGACATCTGCTAGCTCCGTGTCCTTTATCTATAAGAAATATACAACTTTTTCTGCAATGTGTTAATCATATTTGTGTTACTGAGCATTAACAAACACACTCATAAAGTCAGTGTAGAAATTGTGTGTTTTATTGCCTATAATACTTTGAGAATATTAACCTCTGGGATGGGTTTCAAATACAAATGAATCTTGTTGGAAAATGAACCCTCTTATACGGTGTTGTCAGCGTCGTCAACGTTTTACTGTTTTTTTTGCTTTGATTTTCCACATCAGTTTGGAGGAAAAGGGACTTCTGCACGTAGCTGTGCCATTTTTGAAGAAAACTATTTTTTTTTTAATAGACAGTACTGTGTGAAAAATGATGTAAATAGGAATGCTTTCAGAAATGGAAGTCTTAATAGTTTCTATTTTGTTAATTGATAAAAAAATAAAGTAAATGAACAGAAGCGAAATCCAAATCAAATCAATATTTGGCGTGACCACCCTTTGCCTTCAAAACAGCATCAATTCTTCTAGGTACACTTCTTGCACACAGTTTTTGAAGGAACTTGGCAGGTGGATTGTTCCAAACATCTTGGAAAGTAAATAAAAAAATGTAGCGCTATGTGTAAAATTATAAATATAAAGTGCAAATCTCTAAAATAAATAAATCCTACATATAAATGAATAGTCCATAAAATTAAGAAATAAAACATGAAAAACTCTTCTTTTGATCAGTTTATCCACACAATTCCACCACAGTGATTGTTCGTCCTCAAAAGGAGTGCACACCACCACCAGTAAAAATGCGCGCTCACCTCCCAGATGAGTCAAAACTCATATGCGGATCTCCCCACAAGCTCTTTGCTCTCACTTCCTCTTCCCAATCAATGGTGGGTAATCCAGATGGCTCTTTTCTTAATGGTAACTCAGCTCATTAATATCCAAAGAAGCGGATCATCTCTCAGCTTGGCTCAAGATTCCATGACTAGGACATGTAAATAATAAGTATAGAGACCATAGTGTTCTCCGTATACAAATTTATTCAAAGCCCCCAAACAGACAAGTTGCACTTACAAGATAAAAACTTTTAAAATCACACAAAAACCTCCAGAGTAGCACCACTGTGTCCACATACACAGTGCCTGGCTGGACGTGACTATCGACTCCTCCCTTCTAGACGTCTATCTGCCAATCACAGGCCTTCTTCAGTAGATCCCTGATCGCTGATCCCTCTAAGCTAATTTGTAGTGTATCGTTGCTATAGCAACCCTCCGGGCGTCGCCACAGCTCAGTCTGCGGTGCAGAAAGAACCTCCCTCTGCCTGTGTCTCCAGGACACACAAATACCAAGACCAGGAAGTGTGTGTCTCTCTCACTGCTAAATTGCAGTAAGATCTAAACCTTTCTAAGCACCCGCAGACCTACATGACAATCTCCGGTTACAATCTATCATAAGCTAAGCATAATTACATACAAAACACCTACCTATACTAACAATCGAAAATTACATAATTATGTTTAAAAATACCATATTTATTATAAACCAACAAAATTATTTTTATATATAGAGATATATATATATAATTTTACATGACTAAATTGATTTAAAATTACTATTCAAATTTTAAATATAAACAGCGTACCTCATATGTCTATGTATAATAGGGTCACCACTCCAATAACAAACACATATATATATATATATATATATATATATATATATACACACAAATATATATAAAAATATTTAAAAAATCTATATCCTATATAAAAATGCAAAAGGACAAAAACTAAGCTAATTTTGTAGTGTATCGTTGCTATAGCAACCATCCGGCCGTCGCCACAGCTCAGTCTACAGTGCAGAAAGAACCTCCCTCTGCCTGTGTCTCCAGGACATAAAAATACCAAGACCAGGAAGTGTGTCCCTCTCACTGCTAACTTGCAGTAAGATTAAAAGAAAAAAAAAACTCCTACATTTCCTACAAAGTTATGTACATGTCATAAAGGGTTACCTAAAATCACCCATTATAGATGAAACAGTTCAGATCGAAATCAATATTGAGACCCCTGGGCGTTTAAAATCTGGGTCTCATATATCCACGCTGATTCACGTTGGCTTAATTGTCTTATGAAATTACCCCCCCCTCCAGTAATTTTTTACCTTTTCTATGGCCCAAAACTTTAACTGACTGGGATTTCTATCATGGACTTCCCTAAAATGTTTATAGACACAATATTCTTTTTTTTTTTTTCCTTTTTTGATCGTGTCGATGTGCTCTCGCACCCTAACCAGCAGAGGTCTAAATGTTCGATCTACATACTGGAGTTTGCATGAACACTCCAACATATATACAACCTCTTCAGAAGAACAAGTGATGAAATCTCTTATCTTGTGTACTTTACCCGTGGCCGTGGCCACAAATTCACATTTCTATTTTGGATTACTTCCTTTAGTTGTTCTGCAGGCCAAACACTTCCCACAGGCATAAAAGCCGGTGTGGAAGGGAGTTAAGGTCCCTACAGTATTATTATGTTTGTTGGGGGGTCTGGGGCTCCCAGGGCTAAAATATCTCTTAAGTTGGGTGCTTTTTTGTATACAAATGAGGGGTGCTCAGGCAGAACACCACCCAATAATTTATCTCGTAATAATACACTCCAGTGTCTCCTAATAAGATTCTCAATTTTATTCTTTTGAATATTATAACTCAGCACAATTCTGTATTCATCTCCCTCCTCCTTAGGTACCTTTTCTTTAGTAATTAGTAACTCATGTCTGTCCATATTTCTCACTTCTTCTAGTTGTCTCTTCACTAATTCACTATCATAACCTTTTTGTAAAAAATTCTCCTCAAAAATAGCAGCTTGTTCCTCTAAATCCTCCGCCTTGGAGCAATTCCTTTTGAGTCTAACAAACTGACCCCTGGATATATTCAACAACCAGGGTCGATGATGACAGCTATCAATAGCTATATAGCCATTTCTATCCGTGGGCTTACTATAATTTTTTGTGAAGATCTTCCCCTCTTGTACATATATTTCCACATCTAGGAAAACCATTCTGTTTCTATCATAGTTTCAAGTTAATTTGATATTCTAATTTAGGTTCAATCTATCCATGAAGGAGTGGAGACTAGACTCAATTCCTCTCCAAATCAAGAACAGGTCATCTATAAATTTATAGTAACCTATCAGTTCTTCTGGTTTATCTTCAAAAACTGCTTCTGACTCCCAGTGTGCTAAAAACAAGTTAGCCACACTTGGGGCAAAAGGAGCGCCCATGGCTACACCGGTCTTCTGTAAATAATAATCTCCATCATACCAGAAGTAGTTATGTAAAAGTCCAAATTCTAAACACTGCAGAAGGTATTTACGCTGCTTAATTTCTAAAGAGGAGTTTAGCGCCCATTTTACCGCTTTCTTTGCATCTTTATGTTTAATTGTAGTGTATAGCGAACTTACGTCCGCTGTAACTAAGAAAAAAGGAGAATTATTAATAATAATAGTACTTAAATTTTGTAATAGGTGCTTCGTGTCCTTTAATTAAGAAGGTGTAGAAGTTACTAGGGGTTGTAAAGAGAAATCCAGGTACTGACCTAATCTGGAGGTTAAAGAATCAACCCCATTTACTATAGGTCTTCCTGGAGGTCTCAAACTGTTCTTATGTATTTTCGGGAGAAAATATATGATGGGGGTATGACATGAGGATGGATATAAATATTCAGCCTCTTTTTTGCATAAAATATTTTTGTCCAATCCTTTAGTTACCAACATGGACAACTTGTCTCTATATTGTTTTACTGGATTAGACAACAGTAATTCGTACGTATCGGTGTCACCCAATAATCTTTCCATTCCTTCCTTATAATATGTACGAGACATTACAACCACCCCCCGCCCCTTTATCCGCTGATCTGATCACCACCTCTTTCTTTTTTTCTAAAGTGCGGATCCCTTGTTTAATAGGTTCTGGATCTGAAGCTTTTCGAATTTTTAATTGTTCGAGATCATGTATTACCAGATTCTTGAAAACTTCCGTAAATTTATTATCAGGAACGGGTGGATTAAATATGGTTCTGTTCCGTAATCCTGCACCAGTCATGGAATTTTGGGTAGGCAAATTGGTAGTGTTGGAAATAAAATATTTTTTAATATTCAATTTTCTCATATACTTCTGTATGTTAACATAGGTGTCAAATTTGTTAAGATTTTTTGTAGGGGCAAATTTGAGTTCCTTATCCAACACTCTTATTTCATTACTATCCAGGGGGACCCCACTTAAGTTGAAAACCCCTTCCCCTATTGGTGCTTTCTTTTTTTGGATTTTCCTTCCAGTTATTTTACCTCTCCTTCTTTTCCTTCTGCTCCATATGTCTTTCCATTGTATGTTTCCTCTTGTACCCCCCTCCTCGGGGCACCTCCCTGTCCTAAAAAATCTTGGTCAGCTTCTTCCATATATCCATCTAACGGTGCATATCTTGGGATCCATAGTAACCCTCCTGCTGTCTATCATAACCCTGTTGGGGTCGATTCAAAAAATGAGGTGTTCTATAATTAGATTGTACTGGATGATATGGAGATAATGTCCCATATGCCTGTTGTCCTGATCTATAGGGTCTTATCACATAAAATCTTCCTCTATTAAAACTTCCTTTTTGAAACCCATTACCATAATACGGCCTCCTTTGTCCCCTAAAATTGTTATAAGGATGACTATATCCCTGATCTGTTGCTCGATAAGGCCCCATATAGGATGGTGCATTTTGAGAGGGACCCCTTGGTCCTGGTCCGCTAGGGGTTGGACTACGTGCCACCTGTGGAGCCGGGCCTATATGTGCCTTCGTATTAGGCATATTTTTATTAGTCCCTTCTGTTTTAGGAGGGGTGGACATTGGTGAAATGAATTCCTGTCCCTCAATGGTGGTCTGCCATCTAAAAACTTTTTTCTCCTTATAGTCCTCCGTATCTCTTAAAAATGTTTTCTTTTTCTTGTCCTTAGTTTCCTTTTCTATTTTTTCTATCCTCAATTTCAATTCTACTGATAATCTAATAAAATCAGGTTCCTCTTTATATGGTTCCACTTTATCCCTCAAGATCTTTATTTGAGCATCAAGGTTTCTGATTTTAGTTTGTTTGCGTTTGAAAATAAATCGCAGGAGTTCCACTCCTTTGGTGTTAAAAAAGGAAAACCACTCACACATTGCTCGTCTGACAACCCATCATTGGGTGGAAGATCCCATCTTAAGCATCGTGGTACTATATCCTTTTCAATGTACTTATCAAAAGTTACCATATCCCACCAAGCTCTGCTTTTTTTCTCAAAAAGATTGAGTTTTTTTAAAAGAGCTCTTTAAATCACCTGTTTGGTTAACATTAGTGTTCCCTTGGAAAACCTAAGATCTTCTGTGAATATATGCTGCCTCAAATTCTTATGTCTCTTTATGTAATCCCAGACAGACTCGATGTTGAGATCAGGGCTCTGTAAAGGCCAGATCATCACTTCCAGGACTCCTTGTTCTTTGCAGTGAAGATAGTTCTTAATTGCATTGGCTGTATGTTTTGGGTCATTGTCCTGCTGCAGAATAAATTTGGGGCCAATCACATGCCTCCCTGATGGTATGGCATGATGGATAAGTATCTGCCTATATTTCTTAGCATTGAGGACACCATTGATCCTGACCAAATTTTCAACACCATTTGCAGAAATTCAGCCCCAAACATGCAAGGAACCTCCACAATGCTTCATTGTTGCCTGCAGACGCTCATCATTCTACCGCTCTCCAGTCTTTGGTAAACAAATTGCTTCCTGCTGCAGCCAAATATGTCGTATTTTGAGTCCTCAGTCCAGAGCACCTGCTGCCATTTTTCTGCACCCCATGAGGTATGACTTTTTGGCCACACTTCCTTGAAGACCACATCTGGCCAGACTTCTCCAGATATTAGATGGGTGTACCTGGGTCTGACTGGTTTCTGCCAGTTCTGTGCTGATGGCACTGCTGGACATGATGCGTCTTTCCTCTGCTGCGTCAAGTTTCCTTGGTTGACCACTGCGTCTACTATCCTCATCATTGCCTGATCAATGGTGTCCTCAGTGCTGAGAAATGGACGTATACTTATCCATCATGCTATACCATCAGGGAGGCATGTGACTGGTCCCAAATTTATTCTGCAGCAGCACAACAACCCCAAACATATGGCCAATGTCCTTAAGAATTATCTTCAGCACAAAAAAGAACAAGGAGTCCAGAAGTGATAGTTTGGCCCCCACAGAGCCCAGATCTCAACATCATCGAGCCTATGACGGATCACATCACAAGAAGAGATGGAAATCTGTGGTTATTTCTCCAAGATGTTTGGGCCAACCTACCTGCCGATTAATTCAAAACTGTTTGCAAGTGTACCTCAAAGAAGCTGGTTTGAAGCCAAGGGTAGTCGCACCAAATTTTTATTTGATTTAGATTTTTCTTCTGTTCACTCACTTTGCATTTTGTAAATTGAAAAAAAAAATAATTGACATATATATTTTTGAAAGCATTCTTACTTACACTGTTACATAATTTCTTCACACATGCCTAACAAATAAATATGTATATAGGAGCAGATATATTTGTCCATTAAATATGTTAATGCTTCTTAAGCATTGTAGTGCTGCATGTGGTTATTCGTTACTGATCATTTTATCTCACTACAAAACAAAGAGAGTTGTCTAGGGCCGAAACAACTAATCGATTATGAAATTAATCGATTATGAAAATAGTATTCGATTAATCGGCCAGTAACATAATGGGGTTAAAAAAGCTAAAATTAGCCCTATATAGTACAAAAAGAGCAAATTTCTACTGTAAATATTACTTTCACTGTTGCACAGTAAAAAAACTAAGGGCTATTTTTTTATTTTTTAACTCCATTATGTTACTAAATGTCTTAGGTCTGGTTCCCACCCATGTGATTTTTGGTGCTTTTTACAGAAATGCACTACAGTTTATTTAACGTTCACATCTATGCTTTTTTCAGCTGCTGTGTATTTGGAAAGGGTCAAGGACCTTTTTTTAACGCAAAACGGTGCTTTTTTGGTTCAATATACTTCAATGGAGAAGCTGCAGAAAAGCATATAATATTACAGTTCTGTTTGAAAATCTGCAAAAAAAATTTGATCTTAGTCTGATGATATTTACCAGATTCAACCTCTAATAATATATAGAGTATATCTCTTCTGTCTGTTATTCTCAGAGAGGATTAAAGATTTTACTCCCTAAACCATATAGTTGGTTATTTATATTTACCCCTGCATATAAAGATATTTAGGAATAAATTGCCTTTTTTTAAACTTTACATATTAACTAAATTATACACCACACATTTTTTTTAAGGTTATTAACCGATTAATCGATCGAAACAATAATCGGCCAACTAATCGATTATGAAAATAATCGTTAGTTGCAGCCCTAGAGTGGTCTTCCTTTTTGCTTGCCATGATGCTCTCTAAGCCAATGTAAGGCACATCAGCCCACTTGTCAAGCTTGCAGACACAGAGAGGAATTTACTAAGACTAGAGCAGATGGAATTTGAGCAGTTGTGCATGGCAACCAATTGGCTTCTAGCTTTCATTTTTACAGCTTAACTGAACAAACGGAAGTTATGAGCTGAATTGTTACTATGCACAGCTGCTCCAATTTTAGTGGAATTTCCCCCACAGTCTTTAAAAATTGTACATAGGGCATGCAGTGCCACATTGCTGTTTAGAGGCGCAGAGGTACCCAATGATAGCTAGAAGGGCAGCCATGTCTTCCTAAAGTCTGAAATAAAAAAAAAGTAAAACGTGTAATAGTTGGTCTTCTTTTTTTTTTTTTTTTTTTTTTAGCAAAACTCCCCCAGAGGAACCTTTTTGAATATGACACCCAACTTAATGTTGTAAAGGACCTTTTCTTTTTTATTGTGCTCTGTGATGACCTACTTTGTGGTGATGCTTACCCACAAGCGGTGGAACTGGTGTATAAGGTCAAATGTCTACAAAATTGACTGTGTTGATTTGAGCTTTATATGAACCATTGCAGCAAAAGTTTGCAAGTTTTCAAATGCCTTGGGGTGTAAAGCTAGACAGACTGGAAATAAGAAATAGAAGAAAAAAAAAACCGTGCTAAGTAAAAAATATTGTATACGGTTGATACGGTGGAAGTTTTCACTGCCACACATGAAAAATTATATATTGAAAAATCCTTAAAAAACAGAAATCAAAAAACTAATGAACAAAAGAAAGTCCAGGTATTTCTTGAGATAGGATCAGTCACCAAATCACCAGAATAATTCAACTTAATGTAGGTACCAGTCCAAGGATTATGAGCTAAAATTGCCCTTACCAGAACATCAATAAAATTGAGCGGATGGCATTAAACCCAGCCAGGGCCTTTGGGATGAAAACCAATCTGCACCGTCCGGTTTCAAGATGTAATTCCCTCAATGGATACAGGAAAAAAGACAACACAAAAGACTGGCCATAGTGTAGTATAGTCAGATGTTTAGCATGGACATACAGACATACCAACACCCTGGTGAGCACACAAAAAACAAACAACAAAAAAGGAGGGGGGGGGGGGTGAAAAACCCACCACCGTGGCTGTAGATTGCGCTTACCGACTCACAGTGGTAACCAGGCTCTATATCAAACTAGGAACTGATCGATGGATGACAGAGAACGATAGATTCACCCGCTGTAGCCAGGAATCCATACCATCAGTACATAACCCAGAATAAAAATAATAAACTCTCCATGGTGAAATACTTATGAGACTAGTTTTAATGAATAAAGTAATGCACTTACAGAATAGAAGGATGTATATCGCATAAAATACAAATCGCCGGCCGGCATAAAAACATAAGAGCGGAGCTCGTCCTACTTCCTGGTCACGTGGTAGCGTCGCTGCGTGTGTACCCAGACGCGTTTCGTCATCAAATGGACGTTCTCAATGGGGACGAGCAGCGCAGTGAGCCACCACCATTATATAGGCACCCAAGCCTCGTTCTGAAGTGCAAGCACAAGGACGCCATCTTAGATATGGTCAAAATGCCCTAACTTCACTGGAATGTGTGCATAATTAAAAATTGCGTAGCTCCAGCGGAACAACTGACCGCACCATGATGGATATAGGCAGTCGCCAAAACTTCAACGGGACGTACAGACAGCGCGCCCCTTCAACAAGACGCACAGAAGCACGTCCCGGAAGCATGTACAACAATTCCGCAGTTAACAAAAAAAACTTATTTTAAAAAGTGACATAAGATAAAAAATAATAATTAAGGAAAATCATATATATGATTAGATTATAATAGGCATGACCGAATATAATCGTGTATACTTAAAATATGACCCGAATAAATAGTGAATAAACTTATGAAAGGGTTTGGTTAATCTTATCAAAAATTTTTTTTAACTGAATGGTGTATTTACACAAATGTGAAAATGAAATAAATGGGGTAAGAGACCCAAACTATAAATAAAAAAAGGAAAAGTGATAAATAACAAAAATAAATATTTATGATTATAGTATAGTGTGTTGTGTGTCCAAAATAATTACTGTAAACCTCCACAATAAATAAATAAACTGTACCAGACAGACCAAAAATTGTGTGGTGGTGCAAAAAATGAATTAATATTATGTACATTACATGTATAAAAATATAAAACTCCATCAGTATATGAATTTGTACACCATAGTGTCCTCTAGCAAGTATCTCAGAACAAGTTCACATCTTTATATAAAAATATAGTCAAAAAATAAAAATTAAAAATGAAGAATTCTCGATTAAAAGCATTAACATCTGTATCAATATTCAATCCATGGGGGGCATAGGTCCTCAACCTGTGGATCCAACTCATCTCTAATTGGGATATCCCCCTAATCAATGAACTACCCCTCCAATGGGGTCTGAACCGATCTATTCCCATGAAAATAGTTTTGGAGGGATTCCTATCATGTACCAATAAATAGTGTTTAGACACTGAATGGTTCCTAAAACCTGTTAAAATGTTTGTGATGTGTTCATTAAGTCGCACCTGGAGTGGTCGCTTTGTCCTGCCCACATATTGTAGGCCACATGGGCACTGCAACAAATAGACAACTCTTTCAGTGGTGCAAGTAATGAACGGTTTAATGTTATGTGTTTCTTGTGTACTAGTGGAGGTAAAGGTGGTAGTCTGTCTATGGGAACATGCGTTCTCAGTACAGACCCTACATTTCCTACATTGATAAAAGCCAGTTAATTGGTCAAAAAAAGTTGGTCTTGTAATTGGAGGATTCAAAATATTGGGGGCCAACTGATTCCGTACAGAGGGCGCCCCCCTGAAGACCACACAAGGCCTATCTGGCAAGATGTTATTGAGAATCGTATCACTTTTAATGACGTGCCAAGGTTTTTATACTAAATTTTTAATACTATTGTGCTGTAAAGAAAAGGAGTGACAAAAGGAACACCCAAATTAAAATTATCCCTAACATTAGTGTCTCTCTCAGCTATCAAATCATTTCTGTCGACACGTTGTACAGTCTCGAGAGTTCTATCAAGGGAATCCTTCCCTAGCGCGGAATTTTTTACTATATATGGAAATAAAGAAATATAGGCAGGGCTCGACTTGCATTTTCACAGGCTTATATTCAGGACATCCACTTTCCCTTGAGTTGACCAACTCATTCACATAGCACCACCTGTGTAGCTGATAACTTACCTTAACACACATTAAAGCAGAGTTTCAGTCACTTATGTGTTTATTAAAAGTCAGCAGCTACAAAAACTGTAGCTGCTGACTTCTAATAAACACACACTCGCTTGTCCCACGATCCATTAGTGCACTCACCCCAGCAGTTTTCTCCCTCTCTCCTCCCTCGCCGGCTACGGCATCTCTACTATGGGCACCCGGCTGTGACAGCTTGTGGCTTTACAACCGGGTGCTCACTGCGCATGCAATGAGCAGCGCTGTGCTCGGTCACTGCTTCCGAAGTCTTCTAGGATCTGTCATGTGTCCCAAAACACTTCGGGTGGGAGGGGAAGAAGAACCTCCGCTTCCGATCTCCTAAGATGACAGGAACGGAAGTGGCAGTGGGTACCTGTCAAAATCGGGTACCCACTACCTCCCCTCCTCCCCAAAAGCTCAGTTTCACAAACGGGAGGTGGGGAGGAGGCCTTAAAGGGGAAGTTCCACTTTTGGATGGAACTCTGTTTTAAGCAATTGTGTAGAGTCATTGTGGTAGCTAAATTACTCTTCCTCTAGTGGCTAATTCTAGAAATCTCTACATTTAATACAATAATAAAATGATGAAAAAATACAGTACAGATATAATATATTTTTTGAAGAAGAATGACTTACAATAACAAACTCTGCCTTCCATTTATTTAATGGATTGGATGCCTAAGTATGAGTACCCATGTAATTATGTAGGAGTTGGGCCATCTAACTGGTGATATACTGCAAACTCACATTTGTGGATATAGTTTTTATAGAATATTAATATCTTATTTACAAATTGCTTATGTTGGTTTTTTTAACCATAGCAGTCTATTGTAGTGTATTAAGCATACAGTGTGGTAACCAAGAATTGTAATGTTTAAAGTCCAGGCCAAAATCAAAACGCACCATTCATATTGCAGCACCCATGTTATGGGGAAAAGGTGGTTTGCCTGATTAACTACTTTGTCGTTTAAAGTGTTTTTTTTTTTTTTTTTTTTAAACCCTTCCACATACCCAATGAAGTGACTGGCCTCAGGTGATACAGAGATGAAACAAACCCTCTTACATAAGTTGTACCTGTCTATCTGCGGCCCTCTCTCCTCTACAGCCATTCCAACAGCTGAATTATAAAGCTTGTCTGAAAGTTTCGAAAAAAGGGGGCAGAGAGCTGAAGCTACGCTCTGTAGTGAGGAGAGCTCTGAGAGCTAATTGGAGGGAAGTTACAGCCTCCTCTACACGGTAACAGGACCGAGGCTGCCAATTAGCTGGAGATCCCTCCCCTGTCACCTTTTTTCTTCTTGGTGTCAGGAAAATTGTCAGAAGTGATTCATGCTCATAACAGAGGAATAAAGCAGCAGAGTTTTCTTAATTGAGACACGTACACACTATAGAGGGATATTCTTTATTAATATTTCATGTCTGAGGTTTACAACCACTTTACCCTTTCTTGACCTGAGTTTTGTGAAGCCTAACTACCCAGAACAAGTCATATTGGCTCCAGTATGTCCGTTAACTTGTCAACAAATCTATGGCTAATGTGTCTGGCAGGGGGTCTGAGAACTAAGAACATAGACAGTTGTGCATTCCAAATTTTCTGCTGCAAGGTTGATTTTCTCATGGCAAGAGGCATTTTACATTTGGTCTTAAAGAGTTGTAGTTCGGTCACAAAAGAGTTAAGAACCAAAATTACAATGCTGGAATTGCTTAGTTTTCCTGCCAGCTGGAGGACCATATTAGCCATGGCACATCAGAGCACTTTTCAGTCTAGTCCATGATGCTCTGCCCTGGTTGCATGTATAAAGCAGCTTAGTTGTCTATGTATCTTATGCTACTTGTGGGCAGAGCCAGGTGCTAAGCACTCTGCGTGGAAGGAGCTGAGGACGTAGTCTATAGTCTATTGGGATTGCAGGAAGAGGAGGAAAGTGACCTTTCTGTGCAATATTGTTGCACAGAGCAGCTAAATATGACCTTTATATTATTTTAAAAAATGCCTTTATTATTACTTTAACCACTTGACCACAGGGCACTTAAACCCCCTTCCTAACCAGACCAATTTTCAGCTTTTGGTGCTCTCATACTTTGAATGACATTTACACAGTCATGCAACACTGTACCTATATGAAATTTTTGTATTTTTTTTCACACAAATAGAGCTTTCTTTTGGTGGTATTTAATCACCGCTGGGTTTTTTATTTTTTGCGCTATAAATCAAAAAAGACTAAAAATTTGATAAAAAAAAATAAATTCTTTGTTTCTGTTAAAATGTATGGCAGAGTATTGCGCAGCGTTGCAGAGTATTGCGCAGCGTTGCAGAGTATTGCGCAGCGTTGCAGAGTATTGCGCAGCGTTGCAGAGTATTGCACAGCGTTGCAGAGTATTGCAGATTATTTACACTGAGCAGTGCTGTGGGCACTAAACATCCAGCCCACAGGTACAGAGAGGGGAGGGAGGAACCGGCGTCATGACGTGACGCCGGTTTGTTTAAAAGTGATCGCTCCGTCATTTGACGGAACGATCACGTGGTAAACGGCCGCAATCGGCGGCTATTTACCATGATCCGTGATGCGCCAGGTCCTCCGGACCCGGTGGTCATGGTTGTTCCCGGGTGCGCGCTCCAGGGGGCGTGCGGGAGCAACATTCTGGAATGATGTCCCACGGACTTCCACCCAGAATAAGCCAACTGCGCTGTAGCCGTCTTTTGGCTATGGCCCGGTCAGCAAGTGGTTAAGGAGAGTAGGAGACCCTGTTGCCAGACCAATAATTTTGACAACAATCTTCCCATAAGATTATATGTGCATATACCATTTTTTATGCAAAAGCCTCCCTTGTGTAGACACCTAAAAGTTGTTTGGTGCAACTTCATAAAAAGTTATGCAGGAAAGAGAGGGAAGTAGATGCTGAGCCAAAAGAAAGAGTAATTAGAACCTCCCTAATGGCAGGAGTGTGGGGTTGTGGCTGTGCTAACGAATTGAGGGTGGTTCACATCAGAATGTGGTGGGGGAAAGGCAGGTTCCATGTGTGTTTCCTACACTGTGCTCAAACGCAATGCCTTTGCCATCTGCTGGGGATGCCAATGTAACAGCACCTCAAAAGCAGATTGCAAATGCAGTGTGTTTGCCGGCACCAAATTGCAGTACCCAGTACACAGTACCCTGCAATTTGATGGGTGCATTTTTTTTAAAGTAGTGCATGCATGCCTTTCTCTGCGTTCTGGTGAATGGGCTGCAAAATAGCACTGCATGGGACTTCAGGAATCGCACAGGACAGCGTGCCACATTCCTGTGCAATCCGGGTTTGAGCCAGCCCTTAATCTTCCTAAAGAAGTCAAATTTGCTTGCACATTGCAAGTAAATAAACATTCTTTGTGGAAAGGGATAATGCTTTGTAAGCATTTAAAATATTTGATTTTGCTGTTCTTTTCCTTCATTTTTTTTTATGTGACAATGGCTTTTCTAATAACTTTACAATGGTGATTTCAGGACCTGAATATTTTGTTTTTGCTTTAAATACAGGTGATACTCGAAACATTAGAATATCTTTCAAAAGTTCATTTATTTCACTAATACAACTTAAAAGGTGAAACTAATATATGAGACTCATTACATGCAAAGCAAGATAGTTCAAGCCGTGATTTGTCATAATTGTGACGATGGCTTACAGCTCATGAAAACCCCAAATCCACAATCTTAGAAAATTAGAATATTGTGAAAAGGTGCAATATTCTAGGCTCTAATGCCGCGTACACACGAGCGGACTTTACGGCAGACTTTGCCCGGCAGACGGGATTTCGTCGGACAATTCGATGTGTGTGGGCTCCAGCGGACTTTGTTTTCTCAAAAGTTGGACGGACTTAGATTTGAAACATGTTTTAAATTAATCCGTCGAAATCGAGTCCGGTCGAAAAGTCCGCCGTCTGTATGCTAGTTCGACGGACAAAAAGCCACGCTGGGGCAGCTATTGGCTACTGGCTATGAACTTCCTTGTTTTAGTCTGGTCGTACGTCATCACGTACGAATTCGACGGACTTTGGTGGATTGTGTGTAGGCAAGTCCGTTCATTCAGAAAGTACGTCGAAAAGTCCGCCGGGCAAAGTCTGCCGTAAAGTCCGCTCGTGTGTACGCGGCATAAGTGTCCCACTCTAATCAGCTAATTAAGCGATAACACCCGCAAAGGGTTCCTGAGCCTTTAAATGGTCTCTCAGTCTGGTTCAGTAGGAATCACAATCATGGGAAAAACAGTTGACCTGACAGTTGTGCAGAAAACCATCATTGACCCCCTCCATAAGGAAGGAAAGCCTCAAAAGGTAATTGCAAGAAGTTGGATGTCCCCAAAGTACTGTATCAAAGCACATTAATGTTAAAGTTATGTGGAAAGGAAAAGTGTGGAAGAAAAAGGTGCACAAGCAGCAGGAATGACCGCAGCCTTGAGAGGATTGTCAAGAAAAGGCCATTCAAAAGTGTTGGGGACTTTCACAAGGAGTGGACTGAGGCTGGAGTCAGTGCATCAAGAGCCACCACACACAGACCGATCCTGGACATGGGCTTCAAATGTCGTTTTCCTCTTGTCAAGCCACTCCTGAACAACAAACAACGTCAGAAGCGTCTTACCTGGGCTAAAGGAAAACAGACCTGGTCTGTTGCTCAGTGGTCCAAAGTACTCAAAATTTTCATCTCATTTGGAAACCAAGGACCCAGGGTATGGAGGAAGAATGAAGAGGCACACACTGCAAGATGCTTGAAGTCCAGTGTGAAGTTTCCACAGTCTGTGTTGATTTGGGGAGCCATGTCATCTGCTGGTGTTGGTCCACTGTGCTTCATTAAGTCCAGGGTCAAAGCAGCCATTTACCAGGAGGTTTTAGAGCACTTCATGCTTCCTTCAGCAGACGAGCTCTATGGGGATGCGGACTTCAGTTTCCAGCAGGACTTGGCACCTGCCCACACTGCCAAAAGCACCAAAACCTGGTTCAATGACCGTGG
This sequence comes from Lithobates septentrionalis, assembly GCA_037952835.1. Taxonomy (NCBI): domain Eukaryota; kingdom Metazoa; phylum Chordata; class Amphibia; order Anura; family Ranidae; genus Lithobates; species Lithobates septentrionalis. The sequence continues at coordinate 596,409 of JBBDGP010003357.1, forward strand.
GATTACTGTGCTTGATTAGCCAGCAAACTCGCCAGACCTGAACCCCATAGAGAATCTATGGTGCATTGCCAAGAATAAGATGAGAGACATGAGATTGAACAACGCAGAAGAGCTGAAGGCTGCTATTGAAGCATCCTGGTCTTCCATAACACCTCAGCAGTGTCACAGTCTGATAGCTTCCATGTCATGCTGCATTGAGGCAGTAATTGCTGCAAAAGGGGCCCAAACCAAGTACCAAGTACATATGTATGCTTTTACTTTTCAGAGGTCCGATATTGTTCTATGTACAATCCTTGTTTTATTGATTGCATGTAATATTCTAATTTTCTGAGATTGTGGATCTGGGGTTTTCATGAGCTGTAAGCCATAATGTTCACAATTATGACAGATCACGGCTTGAACTATCTTGCTTTGCATGTAATGAGTCTATCTCATATATTAGTTTCACCTTTTAAGTTGCATTAGGCCCCTTTCACACTGGGGCGGTAGGGGGCGTCGGCGGTAAAACAGCGCTATTTTTAGTGCTGTTTTACCGCGGTATTCGGCCGCTAGCGGTGCAGTTTTAACCCCCCGCTGGCGGCCGAAAAAGGGTTAAAATCACTTGTACAGCGGTATAGCCGCGCTGTCCCATTGATTTCAATGGGCAGGAGCGGTGAAGGAGCGGTGAATACACCGCTCCTTCACCGCTCCAAAGATGCGGCTTGTAGGAGATTTTTTCTTCTCCTGCCAGCGCACCGCTTCAGTGTGAAAGCCCTCGGGCTTTCACATTGAACAAACAGCGGAGGCTGTTTAGGGGCGGTTTGCAGGCTGTTTTTTTTAGCGCAATAACGCCTGCAAACCGCCCCAGTGTGAAAGGGGCCTTAGTGAAATAAATGAACTTTTGCACAATATTCTAATTTTTCGAGGATCACCTGTAGAACGGTGTTGTTATCCAGGACCAGTGCAGACTGAGAAACAGGAAGTAAAAGTGAGTTTAGAAGTGCACCGTGCAGATGGTTAAAGATTTGCTGTGGTAAGAGCTGCTGCCTCCACCGTGACACCTACAGTCAAGTCCATAAATATTGGGACATCGACACAATTCTAATCTTTTTGGCTCTATACACCACCACAATGGATTTGAAATGAAACTAACAAGAGGTGCTTTATCTGCAGACTTTCAGCTTTAATTTTGAGGGTATTTACATTCAAATCAGGTGAACGGTGTAGGAATTACAACAGTGTGTATATGTGCCTCCCACTTTTTAAGGGACCAAAAGTAATGGGACAGTTTAACATCATCCATCAAACTTTCACTTTTTAATACTTGGTTGCAAATCCTTTGCAGTCAATTACAGCCTGAAGTCTGGAACGCATAGACCTCACCAGACGCTGGGTTTCATCACTGCAACTGTTTCATCACTTCCTGGTTCCCTACTGCGCATACGTGAGTCGCGCTGCACGTCCTCACTGGTCCCTGCGGTCTTCGGTCTACCAGAAGACAGCGGGGGAGGACAGATTAGGCGCCGGAAGTGGCGTAGGTCACCGTGAACGCCGCAGTGATCTATGTCAGGAAGTGGAAGCAAATACCTGTATTAGACAGGTATCTGCTCCCTCCTCACCAGAGGGGGGGAGGATTCCAAAAAGTATGTGTAAACCGTGTATCAATAAAGGAGAAGTCCATCCTGAGCTTTTTAGGCTGGGCTTCTCCTAAGTGTCACAGGAGTGAAATTCGTTTTGCATTCCTGTGACCCGTTTTCAGCGGAGAGCGGTCTGAAGTCCGCTCTCAGCTGACGTCGCTGCCATCAGTCGAAGCAGCGCGTCATCCCGACTTCCCAAGTCTGGATCCTCCAGCTGCCTTGATTGATGGCAGTCTCAGTAGCTTCTCTCCCCGCCCCTCCATAGCTCATTGCTCCAATGAGCGTGGAGAAGCAGACTAGGAGTGATGCTGACTGCTCTACTCCTCAGTGCAGAGACGCCGGGGACAGCTGCAGCATCGGTCTGATGCTCCATTCACCAAGGTAAGTATGATTAGAAAAAAAAAAACTATACTACTTCTCTTTTAAGTAAGAATAAAAAATAAATAATAATGAAATATTAAAATTAATCATAAATACAATAAATGACAGGTACGGAGGAAAATAAGGCACAAGTCACTTTGCTTCTGAAAGATTGACTTTATTTTTTAATCTGGACTGTTTATCAATTTTAGGACTTGATAGCACAATAGTATTTTTTCACCAACTGTCATTTTTTGTATTTATGATTAATTTTTATAGTTTAATTTTTATTCTTAATGATACACGGTTTACACATGTTTACTGATCATTTGGACTTTTTTGGAAGATTTTGTTTCATACACACACTTTATTATGTTTTGTGGTTCATATCTGATTGTTCATCCTGAGGAGAGGTGATTAATATTGCACCTGTGACTTTATTGGTAGGAACTGGTTTCCTACCAATAAAGGGGGCACACAGTTCCAAAATAGACCACAGTGTGAAGATTTCACATGGCATTTGCATTTAAAAAGAATACATTCAATACAGAGCAGCGCCACACCCTCTAATTTTCTCAGACCTTCTATGAGAAACAGGAAGGTTTGCAAGGATTGCGATCAATGCTGTATCTTGACCCAGGCCTAGGGCGGAACTTTTTGGGGGGGGTGGCAAAAAAGCCGCCCACCACACGAAAAAACAGCCTCCTCCCGTCTCCCACATGAAGAGACCCTTTTTAGTGTAGCGCCAGTCTTATGGGGTGGACTGGGCCGGAGGGGGCAGGTCCAGGAGGCAAATCGGTCTGGTGCCCTCATAAAGCGGTCACACTCCTGCAGGTATAATACCGGTCGGTTACTGGTCTGACTTTCAGACGGACCGGCGGCTGCACTTACTAGGATTGGCGGCCACCAGCTGTATTAAGTGTGGCACTGGCAACAGGCCTTAGCAGCCTAAAGCCTCGTACAAGCGATCGGATTTTCCGACTGGAATTGTGTGATGACAGGCTGTTGGCGGAAAATCTGACCGTTTTTACGCTCCATCGGACAATTGTCGGATTTTTCACGGACAAATGTTGGATGGCAGGCTTTAAAATTTTCCGCGGACAGCGGTCTGAATGGATTTTCTGATTGTGTGTACACAAGTCCGTCGGACAAAAGTCCAAAGTACAAACACGCATGCTCAGAAGCAAGGACAAGCCAGAAGCGGTCGGTCTTGTAAGCTAGCATTCGTAATGGAGAATTAACATTCGTGACGCAGCAAATTATGAAATGTCGAAATGCAGCGCACATTCTCTTCTTCTTTAATGGGATAATAATGAAGATGCTTTGCTGGTGATACTGATGGAGTTCTGCCAAACGTATTTTAAAAGGCTTTTATTTTCTAGTGATATCAAGAATAATATTATTATGCTTGCTTTTTCTTTTTTTTTTTGGACAAGTTACCACAGCACCATTATCCTGTAGTTTTTAAGATCAAAGATACCTTGTTGGTGTCCCTTGTTAATTTTACCTTGTATTTTTTTAAATGTAACAGCCTACTCCCAAACTGTCATTTGAAGTAAAACACATAGCCAAGTATTATTCTCCACGATTTTTTTATTGTGCATTAAAAAAAGAAAACAAAATTAGACATACTATCTGCCAATAGAACTTAACCAAAAAGTGCATTCTATGCATCCAAAAATATAGAAAATATATGAAATCTTATTTTATTTGCAAACAAACTTTATTGATTTTTCACATTTATAGAGTTCTATCAGCTGCCCCTTCGGTGACCTGTGCTGCGCTGGAAAAATACTGCAAGCAGTACTTTTTTTCAGTACACACTGCCTGCACACCACCGCAGCGTAGGCCATCATTTTTCCTTGTCTTGTGTTGGGGTGCTGTGGTGCTGCGTAGAAATAGCCACAAAACACAGTCCCACTGCAACTGCTGTGGACTCACTCATGTTGTTGGCTTGTTTTAACTTGTATTGCCTCCTTATCACCCGTTTTCACTGCTAAAACCTGGCACAAATGTGCCACAACTGTGTGCATTGCAATTAAATGGGTCTGGTTCGGTAGGCAGTTGGATGCAAAGCATTGCAGCTGTGGCATATGCAGACTCCCATGTGTGTTTTTAGGGCCAGTTCACACCATAGAAACGCAGTCCAGATGCATTCCAGATGCTTTTCTGCATGCGTGTTTTTGATGCTTTCCAGTGCGTTTTTGATGCAGTCCAGTGCATTTTTTCCCCCCTCTTTTTTCTTAACTTTAAATAAGGACGTGTGTGTGTTCCAGTGCGTTTTTGATGTGTTTTACCACGTTCTAGTACAGTTCAGTGCAGGAAAAATGCAGCATGTTCTACTTTTTTTTTTCTGGAACTGCAAGCACCGGTGTGAACTATGTAATTGAAAACCATATAACCTACTTTCAATATGTTTTTAATGGGGAAAAAAAACGCACTGGACTGCATGTGGTGTGAACTGGCCCTTACTGTTCCCCCAACTGCAAGAGTAAAGGAGGCCTATGTTTTTCCAGGATTTCAGCAGCACACCAGGTGTAGCAAAAATTGGACATTTATTATCATGTACAAAAAAAGTGACACTTCAGGGTTTTCTCTTTTTTTTTTTTTTTTTTTTTTTTTAACATCCTCTGTTATCTTGCCACCCATTTCTGTTGAAGGTTTCTTTGCAAGTAATGGACTGGATATTAGGGATTTGCCCCACTTAATAGGACCCTAAGTTTTAGCAATTACATGGGCAGTGCTTCTGTTCATAGTTCTACCCAAACCCATGCTTAAAGCGGAGTTCTGGCCATTTGTTTTTTTTTTCCTGATATGCGAACATAATGCATTATTAAAATTAAAAACGATTGTGGATGTTGATAATATATTTGTTTTAAACTAAGTTTAGTAAATCTTCTTCTGGCCATTGCCATGATTCCTCTTCCGGGAATAGCGATGGAGAGGTGTATGCTCTAGCATCTTGATCTCGCGCATGCGCGATTCTCCGGCTGCCGTAAAACTGATTGTTTTGAAAGTTGCCATAACAATGGGCAGCAATGGAGGAAGGTTGTTATGGCAACAGCCTTAAATCGCGTCATTTCCTGTCAGGAAATAAGGAGATTTTTGCTCACAGTACTGCCCACAGACTCCTGGGAAATGATGACTCCCATTGCCCAGGAGCACAGGCGAGAGGGGAAGTCACAAGGAGCTCCGCAGACCAGAAAGTTTAGATTAGGAGCACTACATAGCAACAGGGCGTTTCTGGTAAGTATAAAAAAAAAATCCCCAAATGTTTCTTTATATTATCAAAGGTCTGTTAATATGTAAAAAAAAAATTCAGGGTGGAACTCCGCTTTAACTACATGAAATACTATTATACTGCAGTGCCATGGCGATGGAGGCAACCTTTATCATACAGATGCTTCTTGATCATCAACTTTAGTTCCTTCACCCGTCTATTCAATTGGTTTAGACTTTGGGTTCCTTTAGCAGGACAGAAGGTGTACCATGTGACCCTTACTTAAAGTTTGTAATTAAACTGTGTTTGAAATGTATTTCTACTAGGGCTGCAACTAACGATTATTTTCATAATCGATTAGTTGGCCGATTATTGTTTCGATTAATCGGTTAATAACCTTTAAAAAAAAGTGTGGTGTATAATTTAGTTAAATATGTAAAGTTTTAAAAAAAAGACAATTTATTCTTAAATATCTCTATGCAGTGGTAAATATAAATAACCAACTATATGATTAGGGAGCAAAATATCTAATCCACTCTGAGAATAACAGACAGAAGAGATATACTGTATATACTATTAGAGTAGATATACTGTATATACTATTAGAGTAGATATACTGTATATACTATTAGAGGAGATATACTGTATATACTATTAGAGGAGATATACTGTATATACTATTAAAGAGTGAATCTGGTAAATATCATCAGACTCGGAGATCAATTTTTTTTTTTTTTATTAAATACAACAAACAATATCTTCCTTCAAACATAAAGGCATTTTAAGAACGTTTGTTCGATTTTCTAATCGTTAGTGGGGTCAAATTGATGTTCATTTTCAACCACAGTGATGGGAAAACCGTGTATGTGGTTTTCGTTCAGAAATTACATTCATTTTAAAAACAGAATGTTAAAAACAAGTGAAAATTTCAAACATTCTTTCATTCAACGAATGTACAAAGATTTTTCTTCTGAATATTCTCGTCTGAAATTTTATGCATGTGGCCAGCATAAGGCTCGGTGCACACCTATGCAGTTTGCTTTTGATCTGTTTCTGCAGTGCTTTTTGCTGTGCGTTTTGATTTTTGCGCTCGTGATTTTGCTGCGATTTGCTTTTTTTGCATTTTTTTTGGACCAATTTGTTGTTGGGCAGATTTAAAAACACAAATTGCTTTAAAAACACATTACATGCTTTTCTGCAGCTTCTCCATTGAAGTATATTGAACCAAAAAAGCACCGTTTTGTGTTTAAAAAAAAAAAAGTCCCCGACCCTTTCCAAATACACAGCGGCTGAAAAAAGCATAGATGTGAACGTGTCCCATAGGAAACCATGTAAATGAACTGTAGTGTGTTTCTGCAAAAAACACATAGATGCGAACCAGTTCTAAGACGTTTAGTAACATAATGGGGTTAAAAAAAATAAACTTAGCCCTTTATAGTACAAAAAAAAAGCAGATCACTACTGTAAGGGGTTAATTTTTTTACTGTAGAACTGTGAAAGTAATATTTACAGTAGAGATTTATTGCTCTTTTTGTACTATAAAGGGCTAATTTTAGTTTTATTTTAACCCCATTATGTTACTGGCCGATTAATCGATTATGAAAATAGTAATCGATTAATTTCATAATCGATTAGTTGTCGATTAATCGATTAGTTGTTTCAGCCCTAATTTCTACTACACTTTTTTATTTTTACTAGTCTCTATAAACTGATTTTCTTTATCGTACATCATGGGACACAGAGCCTAAGTAATAACTTGATGGGTTATGGGCCACCTTCAGGTGATGGACACTGGTATACCCAATACAGGAAGTTCACTCCCCTATATAACCCCTCCTCCTTCCAGGAGTACCTCAGTTTTTGGTCACGAGTGAAGATGTTCTCTGAGGGGCTCAAGGAGGGATCCATGCTGGATTTAAATTCCTCCATAGACCAGATCCAGCCAAGCCACTGAGGCCACAGGATAGTACCCGGGCCTCGCATAGAAGAACGAGGTTTTGCCTGTAAGCCTCTTTTGAGGGCTGGACCCCAGGAACCAGGATTCTTTTTGGTCATGCTAAATTACCTAAAGTTGCTCCTGAGGGGTGCTATACAGGTCCAAAGGAGTGGAACCCCTATTATAGGGACCCGGTCTTTGAAGGATTACTAACGCTGCCCGCCGTGATGGGTGAAGTTTGGATCTGTCTGTTTTCAGCAGTATCCTGCAGCGAGGAAAAGGTAAGGGAAGAAGCTTAGGAACTGTAAAAAGTCCACCTATGCCTTTTTTTCTTCCATATGAAAAACATTGTTACATAGTTACATAGTTACATAGTAGGTGAGGTTGAAAAAAGACACAAGTCCATCAAGTCCAACCTATGTGTGTGATTATGTGTCAGTATTACATTACATATCCCTGTATATTGCGGTCATTCAGGTGATTATCTAATAGTTTCTTGAAGCTATCAATGCTCCCCGCTGAGACCACCGCCTGTGGAAGGATATTCCACATCCTTGCCGCTCTTACAGTAAAGAACCCTCTACGTAGTTTAAGGTTAAACCTCTTTTCTTCTAATTGTAATGAGTGGCCACGAGTCTTATTAAACTCTCTTCTGCAAAAAAGTTTTATCCCTATTGTGGGTCACCAGTACAGTATTTGTAAATTGAAATCATATCCCCTCTCAAGCGTCTCTTCTCCAGAGAGAATAAGTTCAGTGCTCGCAACCTTTCCTCATAACTAAGATCCTCCAGACCCTTTATTAGCTTTGTTGCCCTTCTTTGTACTCGCTCCATTTCCAGTACGTCCCTCCTGAGGACTGGTGCCCAGAACTGGACAGCATACTCCAGGTGCGGGCGGACCAGAGTCTTGTAGAGCGAGAGAATTATCGTTTTATCTCTGCAGTTGATCCCCCTTTTAATGCATGCCAATATTCTGTTTGCTTTATTAGCAGCAGCTTGGCATTGCATGCCATTGCTGAGCCTATCATCCATTAGGACCCCCAAGTCCTTTTCCATCCTAGATTCCCCCAGAGGTTCTCCCCCCAGTGTATAGATTGCATTCATATTTTTGACACCCAAATGCATTATTTTACATTTTTCTACATTGAACCTCATTTGCCATGTAGTCGCCCACCCCATTAATTTGTTCAGGTCTTTTTGCAAGATTTCCACATCCTGCGGAGAAGTTATTGCCCTGCTTAGCTTAGTATCGTCTGCAAATACAGAGATGGAACTGTTTATCCCATGCTCCAGGTCGTTTATGAACAAATTAAATAGGATTGGTCCCAGCACAGAACCCTGGGGGACCCCACTACCCACCCCTGACCATTCTGAGTACTCCCCATTTATCACCACCCTCTGAACACGCCCTTGTAGCCAGTTTTCAATCCATGTACTCACCCTATGGTCCATGCCAACGCACCTTATTTTGTACAGTAAACGTTTATGGGGAACTGTGTCAAATGCTTTTGCAAAATCCAGATACACCACGTCTACGGGCCTTCCTTTATCTAGATGGCAACTCACCTCCTCATAGAAGGTTAATAGATTGGTTTGGCAAGAACGATTCTTCATGAATCCATGCTGATTACTGCTAATGATATCATTCTTATTACTAAAATCTTGTATATAGTCCCTTATCATCCCCTCCAAGAGTTTACATACTATTGATGTTAGGCTAACTGGTCTGTAATTCCCAGGGATGTTTTTTGGGCCCTTTTAAAATATTGGTGCTACATTGGCTTTTCTCCAATCAGCTGGTACCATTCCAGTCAATAGACTGTCTGTAAAAATTAGGAACAACGGTCTGGCAATCACCTGACTGAGTTCCCTAAGTACCCTCGGATGCAAGCCATCTGGTCCCGGTGATTTATTAATGTTAAGTTTCTCAAGTCTAATTTTAATTCCGTCCTCTGTTAACCATGTAGGTGCTTCCTGTGTTGTGTCATGAGGATAAACACTGCAGTTTTGGTTACTGAAGCCCCCCGATTCACTCGTGAAGACTGAGGAGAAGAATAAATTCAATACCTCTGCCATCTCCCCATCCTTTGTAACCAGATGTCCTTCCTCATTCTCTATGGGGCCAATATGGTCTGTCCTCCCTTTTTTACTGTTTACATACTTAAAGAATTTCTTGGGATTTTTTTTGCTCTCCTCCGCTATGTGTCTTTCATGTTCTATCCTAGCCATCCTAATTGCACCCTTACATTTCTTATTGCATTCTTTATAAATTCTGAATGCTGTGGATGATCCCTCAACCTTGTATTTTTTGAAGGCCTTCTCCTTTGCTTTTATATGCATTTTTACATTGGAGTTAAGCCATCCAGGATGTTTGTTCGCTCTTTTAAATTTATTACCCAATGGGATACATTGGCTAATGTCCTTATTTAATATGCTCTTAAAGCAAACCCATCTCTCCTCTGTATTCTTTGTTCCTAATATTTTATCCCAATTTATGCCTTTTAGCCAGGTTTGTAGTTTAGGGAAGTTGGCTCTTTTGAAATTCAGTGTCTTTGTGTTCCCTTCATGTCTCATATTTGTGTGATTTATACTGAAACTAATTGACCTGTGATCGCTGTTACCTAAATTGCCCCGTATTTCCACGTCTGTTATCAGGTCTGTATTGTTGGTAATCAGTAGATCTAGTAATGTTTTATTTCTAGTTGGTGCGTCTACCATCTGACCCATAAAATTGTCCTGCAAGACATTAAGGAACTGGCGAGCCTTAAATGAATGCGAGGTTCCCTCCGCCCAGTCTATGTCTGGATAATTAAAATCCCCCATTATGATAACACTTCCCATCCTTGCTGCTAATCCAATTTGTGATAGGAGATCCGTCTCCACTTCCTCCCTCAGGTTAGGGGGCCTATAGCATACTCCCAGTATTATTTTCCCCTTAGCTTCATCCCTTTGGAGCTCTACCCATAAAGATTCCACCTCCTCCCTAGCCCCCTCAGTGATGTCATCTCTCACATTCACTTGTACATTATTCTTGATATATAGGCATACCCCTCCCCCTTTTTTACCCTCTCTATCCTTGCGGTATAGGGTATACCCTTGAATGTTTGCCAGCCAATCATGAGAGCTGTTGAACCAGGTCTCTGAAATACCCACAAAATCCAAATCCTCCTTGTACAACAGTATCTCTAGTTCACCCATCTTGTCCGCCAGGCTCCTGGCATTGGTGAACATGCCACATAGTTTAGACCGGTCGCATATTGTCCTCGTATTGGGTGTTTCAAGATTGCAACTTGGACTTGCTACTATACTCCCCTTGCGTTTTTGTGCTTTGGTTAACCTACCACTAATGCCCCCAATACTACCCTCTGGAGTATCTTCCGCGCTGGCTATCACTGTCTCTGGACCCTCCCCCCCCATCACCTAGTTTAAAAACCCCTCTAACTTTTTGGCCATCTTCATTCCCAGCAGATCTGCACCCTCCTCATTTAGGTGCAGTCCGTCCCTTCTATAGTACCGGTTACCGACTGAGAAGTCGGCCCAGTCCTCCAGGAACCCAAACCCCTCCTTACTACACCAGCTCTTCAGCCACTTGTTTACTTCCCTAATCTCCCTCTGCCTCTCTGGTGTGGCTCGATGTACCGGTAGTATTCCTGAGAACACTACCTTGGAGGTCCTTTTCCTCAATTTAGCTCCTAAGTCCCTAAAATCGTTCTTTAGGACACTCCATCTGCCTCTGACTTTGTCATTGGTGCCAACGTGCACCATGACAGCCGGGTCTTCCCCAGCCCCTCCCAGTAATCTGTCCACAAGATCCGTGATGTGCCGAACCCGACCGCCCGGTAGACAACATACTGTTCGGCGCTTCAGGTCTTGGTTACAGATTGCCCTCTCTGTCCTTCTAAGAATTGAGTCCCCTACCACCAGAATCTGTCTTTCCTTTCCCTTTGCTGCCCCCCCACTCTCACTGGAGGAATTCTTCCCCTGGCAGCTAGGAGAGTCCCTCAACTCCAGCAGTGCTGGTCCCTGACTGGTTACACCAATGTCACTCAATGGAGCGTACTTATTGGGATGCTCCAGTCCTGGATCGGCCTCCCTGGCACTTCCCCCTCTACCCCTCCTGACTGTCACCCATCTACTCTTTGCTAGTGCCTGCACCTCTTTGTCTCCACCCGCCTCTGTGCTGGCCCCTGCCGGCACCTGCCGTGTACATTCCTGGCTCACCTTTAGTATGGAGGGACTTCTCAGTGCTGACAGTTGCTTCCCCAGATTCAGAACCTGGGCTTCCAGGGAAACAATGTGCTTACATTTTGCACAGCAGTATTCGCCCTCGATCGGATGATCAAGGAACGCATACATGCGGCAAGATGTACAAAGAGTCGCCTCTCCACACCCGCCGGGCATCGTACCTATTAAATTTAGTGAGGATTTGGGGATTTTACCCTGTCCAAATTACCTAACAACTAGCTTCCTGGCACTAATACTCAAGACAATACACAGGTACACGACAAGACAATACACAGGTACACAATACACAAGTACTAACGATCCACACACACTACTCAGACAACACTCAGATACTCACACTACACAGGTACTATGACCCCTGTTATAACCTCCTGTTTTAAACTCTTGTTTATAACTCCCACTTACACCAAGCTCCACAGCTTCAAACTGAGCACGCTCAACTGAGTCCTACAACAAGTTAAATAGGCACCTGGGAGCAATTAACCACACCCCTTAATTGAAAGACTGATGAACCAGAAAAAAAAGAAAAAAAAAAGCTATTTAAAAAGTGATTGTAATTGTAATGCCTTATAATCTCCACTAGAGGGAGTAAAGATGCACATACCGTGGTACGTTGCTTCTCGGCAGCTCTGTGTCCAGCTACAACAGCGTGTGTGTGTCCCAGGAGGGGGTTCGTAATTGAACAAGGTGTTCCTCTCCCCCCAATTGGGGAAACTAAGGGGCTTGGGGTTACAGCATTTTATTATGTACTATGGCTCTGGCTGAAACAGAATATTAAGCCGGAGGGGTGCGGGGCGGCTTCTTTATTACCATAACGACATTTTAGTATGTTTTTACCTGCCTTTTAGATAAAGCCTTGTTGCACCCCATGTAATGTGGAAACCTGCCAAGAGCGCCAGATAGCGGTTGCAGCCTTCTCTCCTTCGGGTCTGCTTTACAGACCCGACTGTCATGCCATTCGCGCGCAGGCTAAGGTTCATTTGAAAAAAGGAGGAGGGTGGGTCACTGGAAGGGGCATGGCCTAAGGAAGCGGCGCTGTGTGCGGGACTCAGCGTCCACGTGGGGCACACGCTGGGACGCTAATCAGGCTCACACCTGAAGTTTCTTTATAAAACAGACACTTATAACAGAAGGTCTCTATCAGAGCAGCTGAAGAGAAGAAGTCTATCACACAGGACACAGGAGCGCTGGGGCACGTAAGGGGGTGTATACAGGCATTTCCAGTACAGGAAATACATTGTTGCTCAGCATTAAGCTGATGTTTATGGTGCCATTGTTATTGCTAGACTATTGCTCAGCAAGTAGTATATTTTACTGGAGTGCCTCTGCTTTTGTGCTTAGCACTATGGCTTCCGGAGGTACCAAAAATTCCACCCCCAGGTGCTGGGAACTCCAGTCATGCCTCCACACTGTCATCCTCTCTGGAGATACCAGATATGGCAAGCCAGGGTAAGTCATTGGAACCAATTGGTGGTGCAACTGCTTCTCACACGTCAGCCCCTGTATACGTGACTGAAGATGCATTTTCCTCTGCCCTGCAGGGCTTAGAAGGAAGATTAGTGGCTTTAATCGCATCCCCCATCCAAATGGATAGGAAGCGTGCTAGATCCCCCCTCAAACCCTTTACCAAGGGAACAGTGAGTACAGGATGAGGTATTACCCTCAGGCGATCACGTGGAAATGCACGCCGATTATTCCTCTGCGAAGGAAGCAACAGTTGATGAACCTTTTTCAACCTCGCAATCTGAGAGATTGATGGTACAAACTCTTACGGAGATGGTTCGTTCCACTTTCATGCTACCGCTAACAGAGTTGAAAGTTCGATTTCTTCCTTGGGTTCTTTTAAAACCTTTACAGCCTTTTCATGTGTTTTAATAGAAAAGCTTATTTATACTGAATGGGATCACCCGGATAAGCATTTTCTCCCTTCAAAGAGATTCTCAGTTCTCTATCCCATGGAGGAGAAATTCACCAAAAGATGGAATGTCCCAGCAGTTGACGCTGCGATTTCCAGTGTGAATAAAAGTTTAACTTGTCCAGTAGACAATACGCAAATGCTTAAAGATCCAACAGATAAAAAGTTGGAATTCCTGTTAAAATCCTCTCTTTCCTTGGCAGGGGCCGTTACACAGACTGCAGTCCCTGCAATAGGCATCTGTCAGTTCCTAAAGGACCAGTTCAGAGAGGCTCTTAAGGAGGTCCCTGCACAACAGGCCTGTGAGTTAGCCGAACTACCAAAGGCATGATGCTTTGCCATAGACGCTATGAAAGACTCTATTCACCAGGTGTCCCGCCTTGCGCTTGTGCTGGTACACATGCATAGGACCATTTGGTTAAAAAATTGGTCAGCAGAAGCACCCTACAAAAGGCTTCTGACTAGTTTCCCTTTTCATGGGGAGCGACTATTTGGGGATGATTTGGATAAATACATCCAAACGATTTCTAGTGGGAAGAGTACTCTTTTGACAGTCAAAAGAAAGTATAAACGTCCTTCATTTAAACTGACTTTTTCCCCTGCGTCAGGGGCATCCGCCTCTAGGCAGTGGTGACGGCCTCCACCGTCAGACTCTAGAGGAAAACCTCAGGGCCATGCCCAGGCACAAAAGAAGACCTGGGGCTGGAAATCTGCAAAGCAGAATACTAAAGCCTCATAATGAAGAGGCACCCCCCCTCGCCAGAGTGTGTGTGTGGGGGGGGGGGGGGAGACTTCTGCAACACTCAGAAGTCTGGCAAAAGGAAATTCAGGACAGATGGGTCATCTCCACGGTGTCTCTAGGATACAAACTAGAATTTCGGGAGTTTCCACCGTCTCGTTTTTTGAGATCAAACATTCCCAAAGATCCAGGGAAAAGGCAACCTCTGTTTCAAGCATTAGACTGATTATTGGCTCAGGGGGTGATCATACAGATCCCCACAGAAGAGCAAGGTTTGGGGTTTTATTCAAACCTGTTTATGGTACCAAAACCAAATGGGGATGTCAGACCCATTCTAGATCTAAAGAATCTAAATCAGTTCCTGAAAATCCGCTCCTTTCGCAGGTCAGGTCAGTGGTTTGCATCCTACAAGGAAGAGAACTTCTGGCATCCATCGACATCAGGGATGCATATCTGCATGTCCCTATATTTCCTGCTCACCAAAGGTTTCTGTGATTCGAAGTAGAACAGCGGCACTTTCAGTTTGTAGCCTTGCCCTTTGGGCTAGCTACAGCACCCCAGGTGTTTACAAAAGTGCTGGCCCCACCTCTAGCCAAGTTAAGGGCACAGGGCATAACAGACTTGGCGTACCTAGACGATCTATTGCTGATAGACCAGTTAGTAGCTCGCTTGGAGCAAAGTGTACGCATTACAACCAGTTACCTGGAAAGTCTGGGTTGGATTCTCAGCCTAGAGAAGTCTTCCTTGAAACTGCTAAAAAAGCTGGCGTATTTGGACCTGATCATAGACACAGCCCAGGAAAAGGTGTTCTTGCCACCGGAAAAGATCAGCTCCATATGAGAGCTGGTGCGGATGTTCAGGTCGAAAAGAAATCCCTCAATTCGCCTTTGCACGAGGTTGTTAGGAAAGATGGCGGCTTCATTTGAAGCAGTCCCCTATGCCCAGTTCCCTTCAAGACTGTTGCAAAACAGTATCTTGTCTGCTTGGAACAAAATGATCCAAGCTGTGGACTTGCTAATGTGGCTGTCCCCAAGGGTGTCCCAAAGCCTCAGTTGGTGGTTATTAACCCAGAATCTGCTGAAAGGAAAATCCTTCAGACCAATTATCTGGAAAGTAGTAACGACAGATGCCAGCCTTTTAGGCTGGGGAGCAGTACTAGAGAAGACGACTGTTCAGGGACAGTGGTCAAGAACCGAAAGAGCCTTGCCCATCAACATCCTAGAGATTCGGAGCAGTGCGTTTGGCTCTGAAGGCCTGGACTTCCAGGTTAAGGGATTGTCCTGTCAGGATCCAATATGACAATGCCACGGCTGTGGCCTATATCAATCACCAAGGGGCACCGGCACCAAGAGTCTCTCAGCGCAGAGAGAGGTGAACCATATTCTAACTTAGGCACGGAACATTCCTTTCTGCCCATCAGCAGTTTTCATTCCGGGAGTAGAGATTTGGCAGACGGACTACTTAAGTCGTCAGCAGTTATTCCCGGGAGAATGGTCTCTTCAGATAACAACAAAAACCTGGGGAATGCCCAGGAAAAAACTCCAAGCCTACTAACCACCAGCTTGCAGACAACCAATTAACCTGTCTAACAGTATGCGTTAAAAACAGGGGTTCAGTCCGCACGCATTTGCAAACGCATGCGTAAGCCACAGAGCCACATCACGGCACCCTGTAATCTGTGTGGTCCTAACACTAAAATTTGGGTGTCTCCACAGTGGAGGCACGTGCATTCTGATGAATAAGTGAGTGCAGGTGGACTGAAGGGAGCCCACCCCTTCTTAAAGGTACAGGACACACCAAACACCCAGCAAATAAATAGCACAATGGCTGCAAAGGTGCTGGTGCGTTGCTGGACCAATACGCACCCCAACGTGATTACAAAAACTTGCCACCACCCTCACTTATAGCTGTCTATCACAGTAAGAGGCATTGGAAGGCCACTAACAGATAACAACAAAAACCTGGGGAATGCCCAGGAAATAACTCCAAGCCTACTTACCACCAGCTCGCAGACAACCGATTAACCTGTCTAGCAGTATGCGTTAAAAACAGGGGTTCAGTCCGCACGCATTTGCAAACGCATGCGTAAGCCACAGAGCCACGTCACGGCACCCTGTAATCTGTGGCCTAACACTAAAATTGTCCCCACAGTGGAGGCACATGCATTCTGATGGATAAGTGAGGGCAGGTGGACTGAAGGGAGCCCACCCCTTTTTAACGCATACTGTTAGATAGGTTAATTGGTTGTCTGCGAGCTGGTGGTAAGTAGGCTTGGAGTTTTTTCCTGGGCATTCCCCAGGTTTGTTGTTAGTGGCCTTCCAATACCTCTTACTGTGATAGCCAGCTATAAGTGAGGGCGGTGGCAAGTTTTTGTAATCACGTTGGGGTGCGTATTGGTCCAGCAACGCACCAGCACCTTTGCAGCCATTGTGCTATTTGCTGGGTGTTTGTTTTGCCCTGTACCTTTAAGAAGGGGTGGGCTCCCTTCAGTCCACCTGCCCTCACTTACCCATCAGAATGCATGTGCCTCCACTGTGGGGACACCCAAATTTTAGTGTTCGGACCACAGATTACAGGGTGACGTGGCTCTGTGGCTTACGCATGCGTTTGCAAATGCGTGCGGACTGAACCCCTGTTTTTAACGCATATGGTTAGACAGGTTAATTGGTTGTCTGCGAGCTGGTGGTAAGTAGGCTTGGAGTTTTTTCCTGGGCATTCCCCAGGTTTTTGTTGTTATCTGTTAGTGGCCTTCCAATGCCTCTTACTGCGATAGCCAGCTATAAGTGAGGGTGGTGGCAAGTTTTTGTAATCACGAATGGTCTCTTCACCCCATTTTTCGGGCTGTTTGCCAGAGATGGGGGCTACAGACGTAGATCTTCTAGCGTCCAGATTCAACATGTAGTTAGTCATCTTTGTGTCCAGGACAAGGGATCCACTCACATGTAGAACAGATGCGTTGGTGACCCCGTGGGATCAGTTCTCACTGATCTATGCATTCCCCCATATTCAGTTGATACCACGACTTCTTTGCAGAATTAAGCTGGAAAGAAAGCCGGTAATTCTGGTAGCACCAGCATGGCCCAGAAGGTCACCGTATACAGAATTCGTAAAGATGGCAGTGGAGGATCCATGGTTCCTTCCATTAAGGCCAAGCCTGCTTTCACAGGGGCCGATATTCCATCCTACTTTACAAACGCTAAATTTAATGGCCTGGCTATTGAAACCCACGTTCTGAAGAAACGTGGGCTTTCCAGGTCAGTTATCCCTACTTTGAATAATGCAAGGAAGCCAGCTTCCAGAACTATATATTATAGAGTCTGGAGGGCTTATATTTCCTGGTGTGAATCCAAGGGTTGGCACCCTCAGAGATATATCATAGGCAGAATTCTTGCCATTCTACAATTAGGCGTAGAGATGAATTTGGCCTTGAGTACTATTAAGGGCCAAGTCTCAGCCTTATCGATCTTATTTCAAAGACCGCTTGCCACACATTCTTAGTCCGGGGTTTTATGCAAGGGGTGATGCGGATTAATCCGCCAGTTAAATCACCTTTGAGTCCTTGGGACTTGAACTTAGTTTTGTCAGTGTTACAAAAACAGCCGTTTGAACTGATACAGCATATTCCCTTAGTCCTTCTGACCAGGAAGCTGGTGTTCTTGGTTGCTATATCCTCAGCAAGGAGGGTTTCGGAATTGGCTGCTCTTTCTTGTAAAGAGCCATACTTGATTATTCATGAGGACAGAGTGGTGTTGCGCCCTCGTCCAGACTTTTTACCAAAAGTGGTTTCCGGTTTTCACCTGAACCAAGATATTGTCCTGCCATTGTTTTTTCCAAAATTATGTTCCAGGGAAGAAAAGTCACTACACTGTCTTGATGTGGTGAGAGCAGTGAAAATCTATTTAAAGATAACTGCTCAGATTCGAAAGACTGGTGTCTTATTTATTCTGCCAGAGGTTCCTAAGAAAGGACAGGCAGCATCAAAATCCACTGTCGCTAAGTGGATTCCGCAAGTTATAATTCAAACTTATGATTTAAGGGGTAAGATTCCCCTGTTTCAAGTGAAGGCGCACTCTACCAGGTCGGTTAGTGCTTCTTGGGCAGTGCGTCACCAGGCCTCAATGGCTCAGATCTGCAAGGCCGCAACTTGGTCTTCAGTACATACATTCACAAAAAATTTTCAGGTGGATGTAAGGAGGTATGAGGATATTGCCTTTGGGCGCAGTGTGCTGCAGGCAGCAGTATAAGTCCTTAGGTCTGGGGGTGCCCTACGGGTTTTCTCTCCCTCCCCTCAAATAGCATTGCTATGGGACGTCCCATTAAGTTATTACTTAGGCTCTGTGTCCCATGATGTACGATAAAGAAAATAGGATTTTAATAACAGCTTACCTGTAAATTCCTTTTCTTGGAGTACATCATGGGACACAGAGGTCCCTCCCCTCTTTTATGGGGTTTAAGTATATTGGTTTGCTACAAAAACTGAGGTACTCCTGGAAGGAAGGGTTATATAGGGGAGAACATCCTGTATTGGGTATACCAGTGTCCATCACCTGAAGGTGGCCCATAACTCATTAAAGGTGTAAAGGTTTGCGTTTTTTCACCTTAATGCATCCTATGCATTAAGGTGAAAAAACATCCGACAATACCGGCCCCCCCCAGCCCCCCCATTTTACTTACCTGAGCCCCTAAACCTGCTGCGCTCGCCCCCGATGTCCTCTTCGCTATTCAGCCTGGCTGTTGATTGGCTAGAGTGGATGGATTGGCTCGCGCTGCTGTCAATCACATCCAACGACGCGGTGCGCTGGGGGGCAGGGCCGAGCGATACAGTGAGCGGCTATAGCGGCCGGCTGTATCACTGGAGCATGGCCGCAAGAACTAAACACCATGAGAGAGAGCTCGCATGAAGGTGGTTAGTTCTTGCGGGGAGGAGCTGAGACAGCTGCCGAGGGACCCCAGAAGACCAGGTTCGGGGCCACTCTGTGCAAAACAAGCTGCACAGTGGAGGTAAGTATAACATGTTTGTTATTTAAAAAAAGAAAAAATTCCTTTACAACCCCTTTAAGTAATTACTTTAGGCTCTGTGTCCCATGGTGTACTCCAAGAAAAGGATTTTACAGGTAAGCTGTTATAAAAATCCTATTTTTTTTTTTTTTTTAAGGAGCCTAGAGGTAGCTTTTTACATTTCTATTTCAGGGGGCATCAGGCATACATGAAATCTGGTCCACACTATGACTTTATGCAATATCGGATGCTGGTGCATGAGATCACGCAGGCTTTCAATGGCATCAGCAAAGAGATTATCCAGATGAAGGATCGGTTTCGGGAAGTATATGATCGGTCAGATCTCTCAGAACACCTAGAAAAGATTCAGGAGCTGGAGAAAGAGAAATTATCTTTGGTAAAGTATATACCGTATGCGGTTTTTAAATTAGTCACAAATACAGATTTTCTTTTCTTGCCTTTCCTGTGCCGCTAATACTGTAATTACATGGTTGATCTCATTTTATCAGACAGCTAGGCTGCAGTTAGCCAAACAGAATGCCCAAGACCACCCCAGTGAGGAGTCCTACAAAGAGGAGGTCCGGCAACTAAAACATAAGTGAGTAACTTTAATTGCTAAACTCGATAAAACTTGCTTGTGGTTTAAGACCCCAAAATATTTAGTAGCTTTATCTGAACACTAAGCCAGCAACTATGCCATCTGTGTACTTCCATGTCACCCATTGAAGTATTTTAAAATATTTCCTTGTTTTCCTGAGGAGTAGCATTTTTTTTCCCCTAAACTGCTTTCTGCAATTCTTATTTTTTTAATTTAAGAATTCCACACAAATATTAGTTTATACACATGCTTGCGCTCTCTACATATAATCTTTATATGTTTCTCTGTTAAGAAGCTACCAGTTGCCTAAGAATATTTTGTGGGGTCGGTAATTTGGTGTAGGGTGGGTGCTGGAACTTTCAGCTGTCATTGACTGCCCTGGTCAAGATCTAGACTTCTTCTTCTCCCTTCTCCCTATAATTAGACACTGATGCCAATGATGGATTCCTCCTACTGACTACAGGCACTATGTAATTTTTTTACTCCCATTGATGCTGGGGCATTTTCTACTTCCACTGACCACTCTAGCCCCCCTAAAGTCTTAAGGACAGTAAACCGGCCCTTGTTTAAAACGTTTGGAGACCCCTGGTTTAGGACATCTGTCGTGTAGACAAAATTGTGTTGAAGTCTCTGTAGACAGTTCATGTTGTAAAACGCACCTAAATGCACAAAAAACGCACTGTAACACCTGTCCTTATTTAGGTCCAGTTCACACCATAGAAACGCAGTCCATATGCGTTCCAGATACCTTTCTGCATGTGCGTTGTTTATGCGTTCCAGTGCATTCTTGATACAGTCCAGTGCATTTTTCCCCCCTCTTCTTTCTTAACATTAAATAAGGACTTGTGTTACAGTGCGTTTTTTGTGTATCTAGGTGCGTTCTTGATGCGTTTTACAGCGTTCCAGTGCAGGAAAAATGCAGAATGTTCTATTTTTTTTATGGCACTGGAACACACTGGAACTGCAAGCACTGGTATGAACTATGCCATTGAAAACCATATAACCTACTTTCTATGAGTTTTTGATGCAGAAAAAAAACACACTGGACTGCATGTTGTGTGAATTGGCCCTTAAGGTTAAGAAACAAGAGGGGAGAAAAATGCACTGGACTTCAAAAAAACGCAAAAAACGTGCATGCAGAAAAGCATCTGGAATGCATTTGGACTGCATTTCTATGGTGTGAACTGGCCCTAAAAAACAAAAAATGAACACCAAATCTCAGTTTCTTCTCCTTTTTTACTGCATTACCTATGTACACTAAGCTCTGTTTCACACCAGTGCGACTTGCTATGTGACTTGACGGTTCAAAATTGCATGACAAGTTGCACCCCATTTGCGGCAATGGAACTATTCAAAAAGGTTCGTCCACTATTTCTGTGCGTTTTCAGTGTGACTTGCATTGACACTTGTTAAATGAAGTCGCACAGATGTCAGCAAGCCGCACATGAAATCGCACTGACAGTCAGCTTTGAAGTCGCACTGAAGTCGCGCAAATTCAAAGCCGCACTGCTGTGAACCAGGGCAAAGTAATGTAAATACTGTTTAAAAAATTGGAACAAATTAAGAATTAAAATTAGGTAAAGTGGTATTAAACCCAAAACCAAAAATGTAATACAGTATATTGCAGCTTACCATTACCATTAGATGTGGTGGCTCCATTAGTTTTCATTTTTTAGGCTCCCCCCCCCCCTGTTTTCACCTGGTGATCTACTGAACTCCACCTTATACATTTTAACCACCTCAATACAGGGCACTTAAACCCCCTTCCTGCCCAGACCAATTTTCAGCTTTCGGTGCTCTCACACTTTGAATGACTATTACTCAGTCATGCAACACTGTACCCAAATGAAATTTGTGTCCTTTTTTTCACACAAATAGAGCTTTCTTTTGGTGGTATTTAATCACTAATGGGTTTTTTATTTTTTGTGCTATAAATAAAAAAAGACCGTAAATTTTGTGAAAAATTGCCTTTTTCTTTGTTTTTGTCATAAAATTTAGCAAATTAGTAATTTTTCTTCATAAATTTTGGCCACAATTTATACTGCTATATATCTTTGGTAAAAATAACCCAAATTAGTGTATATTATTTGGTCTTTGTGAAAGTTATAGAGTCTACAAACTATGGTGCCAATCACTGAAAATTGAAAACATCTGATCAGGCCTTCAGTACATCAGGTGAATCTCATTTCTTGAGGTACTAACAAGTCAGAACAATACCCCCCAAATTACCCCTTTTTAGAAAGTAGACATTCCAAGGTATTAAGTAAGTAGCATGGTTAGTTTTTTTAAGGTGTCATTTTTTCCCACAATTCTTTGCAAAAGGAAGATTTTTTTTTTTTTTTTTTCAAATTTTTCATATTAACTGGTTATTTCTCTCACAGAGCATATGCGTACAACAAATTACACCCCAAAATACATTCTGCTACTCTTACCGAGTATGGGGATACCACATGTGTGGGACTTTTACACAGCCTGGCCACATACAAAGGCCCAACATTGAAGTAGCACCATCAGGCGATCTACGAGCATAAATTGAACATCTCATTTCTCAACCACCTATTACACTTTTGAAGGCCCTGGAGCACCAGGACAAAGGAATTGCCCACAAAATGACCCCATTTTGGAAAGCAAACACCCCAACGTATAATCTATGAGGCATAATGAGTCTTTTGAACGGTTATTTTTTTTCCAGAAGTTTTTGGAAAATGTGGAAAAAAAATAAAAACGCATTTTTTTTACACAAAGTTGTCCATTTATAAGATATTTCCAACACATAGCAAAAATGACACCCCAAAATACATTCTGCTACTCCCCCTGAGTATGGGGATACCACATGTGTGAGACTTTTACACAGCTTGGCCACATACAGTGGCCCAACATCCAAGTAGCACCATCAGGCGTCCTAGGAGCATACATTACATAGATAATTTCCTGGCAACCTATCATTTTTGAAGGCCCTTCATATTTCTAACACATAGCATGTACATACCAAGAATTACAATCCAAAATAAATTCTATTGCGGAAAGGATAAAAAAAAGTATTACCTGTGCTTTTAGTAGTGTCCACAGAAGAGAGCACTGGTCCAGGCAGCAGTCAGGGATGTGCTTAGCGACAGCAATAACTTTCCAGGCAGCAGGCAGGAATATTGTCTATAGTCGGCACAGCACAGTCCATAGGAATTGTCCGGGCAGAGACAGCCAGCACAGCCATAATATTGGTCCTGGTACACTGTTACCTGCAGACACACATTATTGTACCGCTCTCCAGCCCTTCATAAACATACTGCCTTTTGCTACAGCGAATTATTTGCATAGTCCAGGTAGCAGGCAGATGTGTGGTCCGTTCATGCGGCAGGCAAAGGCATGATGTCAGTAAGTCAGCAGAAGGCTGAGGGCCGCAATTGGGTAAGACCTGGGCACAGGGGCACAGGGGTAGAGGCTTCGACCCACCCAAATCTCTATGAAGCCTCCGGACTCCAGACCCTAATCCGGAAATTACAAAACCGGGAGAAAACAAAAAAAATTGTTATCTCCATCCGGAAAAACTATTCTGGAGCCCCTCACATATGTGAGACCCCTGTGTACTATAGTAGCAGGGCAACAGATCAGTCCAAGCGGTAGGCAAAAGCATAGTCCATAAAACAAGCCAGGGTCAGTTAACGTGCAAGCAGTCCAAGCGGTAGGCAGAAGAGTAGTCACAAAACAGGCCAGGGTCAGTTCACGAGCAAGCAGTCCAAACGGTGGGCAGAGGCATAGTCAAAACAGGCCAGGGTCAGTTCATGTGGAAGCAGTCCAAACGGTAGGCAGAGGCATAGTCAAAAAGCAGGCCAGGGTCAGTTCTCATTGAAGGCAGTGGCATGGTTATTTGGGGAAGCATGGAAAATGATCAGCGAAAATATGGGCTAATAACTTGGGGATGTATGATACAGTTCGAAGCATTCACCAATGCAAAGGCCAGGTTGGGAGGGACACTGGGGACAATGGTAGCTGGTATCTTTTCGAAAACCTCTTCTGCTGCACACACGACTTTTTTTTTGCCGTCTTCGGCCTGCTTCCGATGGTGGAATGTTGTACGGGAAGTGCCATTCATGAAGTCGGCTAACAGCATCAGAACGAGGTAATTCTGGGAGGGGTCTTTGTGGATAGATGAGGGACGTGACTACTTCTTCTATGAATTTTAGGAAGGAGGCGGGGCTTTCTGTGGATTTTGTGTAGATTATGTAGGAATTGTAAATGGCCAAATGGATTAGATATATTGCTACCTTCTTATACCAGAATCGGGACCTCCTTATTGACAAATAGGGCTGAATCATTTGGTCATTGAAATCCACCCCCCCATGTAGAGATTATAGTCTTGGACACATGTCGGTTTTTCAATGGGACCTCGTCTTCGCTGAACTACAACTGCAGTGTCATCATGAATGGTGGACATCATGTGCACATCCCTCTTATCCTTCCACCTCAAGGCCAGCACTTCATTACATCTCAGTGTTGCTCTTTCCCCCTTTTTCAGCCTTTTGTTCACAATGGATTGTGGGAAGCCCTTCCTATTTTTTCTTGAAGTTCCGCAGGCCAGGGTTTTTTCAATATATAGGTGTCTGAAAAGGGGCAGGCTGGTATAAAAGTTGTCCAGGTATATATGATAGCCTTTTTTTAGAAGTGGGTAAGCCAGATCCCATACGATTTTTCCATTTGTGCCCATGTAGGCTGGGCACTCAGGGGGCTGGAGCTGGGAATCTCTTCCCTCATATATGCGGAATGCATATAGATATCCCGTGGCTCTCTCACACAGCTTGTAAAATTTGACTCCATATTTGGCCTTTTTGCTTGGAATATACTGTTTTATTCCTAGCCGGCCTGAAAATGGTACCAGGGACTCATCCACACATATGTTCTTCTCGGGGACATAAAGTTCTGCAAATCGTTGGGAAAATGAATTTATTAGTGGGCGAATCTTGTATAGCTTATCCGAATTTGGATGATTGTTGGGAGGGCACTGGGTGTTGTCGTTAAAATGAAAGAATCTCATAATCATCTCATATCGGGACCTGGACATAGCGGCAGAATACATGGGCATATGGTGGATGGGGTGGGTGGACCAATAGGTATGTCCTTCATTTTTTTTTGTAAGCCCCATATTTAGGGTGAGGCCCAAAAACAATTTGAACTCCTCCATATTCAAATCTCTCCACTCAAACGGACGGGCATAAGATGATTGGGGGTTGCTGGCAATATACTGCTGGACATACAAATTTGTCTGGTCCACAATGAACTGCAGCAAAGTGTCGGGCAAAAACAGGTGAAAAAAATTGATCTCTGTAAAATTTTGAGTGTTGGCCTGCACACCTGGCTGTGCTGTGAAAGGGGGAATATTTGGTGATCCCGAGTTGTAAGGCAGCCATGTTGGGTTGGCAAGACCATCTGGCATATAGGTAGCGGCCCTGGCTCTTGGGGGACGTGAATCTCCAGTAGTTGGGGGAGTTGAATTTCCTGTGCTGGAACTCGGGTGTGATGTGGCAGCACTGGTACTGGGCATTTGTGCGCGGGGCCCATCTCTGGTGGCAGCACTGGTACTGGGCCTTTGTTCCTGGGGCCTATTGCTGGCGGCAGCACTGGTACTGGGCCTTTCTTCCTGGGGCCTATTTCTGGCGGCAGAGCTGGTACTGGGAATATAATCCCGGTTGCTGGCGGCTTCCTGGCTTCCAGAGTGTCGTGCCCTTTTAGGAGGGACCCATTCTTCATCCGAACCATTGCTACTCTCGATCGGCTCAAATGCCGAATTTGATTCGGAATCAGAATGGGACTCTGATGAGAGCTCCCCGGTGCTCTCATCAGTCATAGAGAGGATCTGGAACGCCTCCTCACTTGTATATCCTCTTTTGGACATGGCTGTGTGGCGGGTAGCTGTGCGACGGGTGACAGATGGGTGGCAGGTGACGGTCACTGAGAGGTGATGGTGTGATGGGCGATGGTCACAGATAGTTGACAGGCGATGGTCACTGATGGGTAACAGGTGCACCGCTGATGGTCACTGATGGGTGACAGGGCACAGTCACTGATGGGTGACGGGTGAGAGGGCCCGGTCACTGATGGGTGACAGGCCACGGACGGTGACAGGTGATAGTCAGATTGTTGACAGGCGACGGTCACTGATGGGTGACGGGTGCACCGCTAATGGTCACTGGTGGGTGACAGGGCACGGTCACTGGTGGGTGACGGGTGACAGGGCACGGTCACTGATGGGTGAGGGGTGACAGGGCACGGTCACTGATGGGTGACGGGTGACAGGGCAGGTCACTGATGGGTGACGGGTGACAGGGCAGGTCACTGATGGGTGACAGGGCAGGTCACTGATGGGTGACAGGGCAGGTCACTGATGGGTGACGGGTGACAGGGCACGGTCACTGGTGGGTGACAGGGCACCGCTGATGGTCACTAATGGCAGTCTCTATGTGACAGGTGCACTTTTTATGGGGTGACTGTTGGGTGACAGATGACAATTGGGGGGGGGGCGATGGGACAGAAGTGGTGTTGGTGCAGACACTACAAATACAAAGATCTGTAACTCACTGCTCCTGGCTCTTCTCTCCTCACACTGGAAACGGTGTGTGAGGAGAGAAGGGCTAGTAACAGCTAGTGACAGCTCTTTGCTTACACTTAGTGATCGGCTGTGAATGGATCACAGCCGATCACATGGTACACAGTACTGGCCAATGGCTGTAAACTATCGTCGGTGACGAGCAGTGTTCCCGGGGAACACGCCGCCACCGACGTGCACGCGCAGCGCGCTCACGATCGCGCGCATGCGCCGTGCAATGCGGGATGTACCATTAGTGATCAGCCGTGACTTCATCACGGCCGATCACGTGGTAAACAGCCATGCCCAGTGGCTGTTCAACCCCTGTCGGTGACGAGCGGTGTCTCTGTGACACGCCGCCACCGACAGTACAGGGCTGCGCGCTCACGATCGCGCGCATGCCCTGTTTAAACGGTGGACGTCATATGACGCCCACTCAGAACAATAGGCTTACCGTCCGGCCGTCATATGACAGTGGGCGGTAGGCTAGTGGTTAAGCAGTTACAGCAACAGTTTTGTTCCTTTTGGGATAAAGGTTTTATGTAACTAAAAAAAAATAAAAATCCTTTTAAGCACCACTGGCAGTAGTAAATGGTTTGTCTCAATCCTCTAACTGCTACACCTGCAGGACAGCTTGTTCTGTAGAAAAACAGACTTACTGGCTGGATCACCAGGTGAAAAATCAAAGAAAGAGAGCCTAAAAAAGGAAACCAATGCAGCCAACACATCTATGAATTGGTAAGCTGCAACATTAAATGTTTGCTTTTGAGTAGGTGCAATGGTGGTGATGGGTTCCCTGTAGCCATGTAGAAAGTCAATCTGCAGTCAGTCAAATAGCAAAGTCAGATCTTGGATATTTTAGAAATCATTGAGGATCAGTTCACACCAGATGCAATCCAGTGCTTTTGTTTTCTGCATCACAAACGCATTGACAGTAGATTATATGGGTTCCAATAGCCTAGTTCACATCAGTGCGATCCGTTCCAGTGCAGAAAAAAAAAATGAATATGCTGCATTTTTTTCTGCACAGAATTGTACTGGAGTCATATAATCTTTTTCCTTATAGAATTTAGTAACTGCGGTGTGATGCTATGTCACGTAACTACTTCAGCTCTCACACCTGTTTACCCCTTATGGGCCAGAGCACATAAAAAGTGCACATTTTATTCTGTAATTTGTCCTTTTTAAAAGGACACAAAAATTATGAATTTAATACAAAGCATTGCAAAGTTATTTACAAATGAATTAAAGTGTGTTTTTTCAATTTTGCACTTTTTTCAGTGTGATATGTGTAAAAATATTAGGCCCCTTTCACACTGGGGCGGGAGGTGTACGTCGGCGGTAAAGCGCCGCTATTAATAGTGGCGCTTTTTTTTTTTTTTTTTTTTAATAGCGGTGGTTTTACCCCCTGCTAGCGGCCGAGAAAGAGTTAAAAAAACACCACACTGCCCCATTGATTTCAATGGGCAGGAATGGTGAAGGAGCGGTGTACACAAATGATACAATGTTTCAATGTAACTTTCTGGCTGAGCAATGTTGTTGATAAACATTGCCAGACTGTTTATTTATTTATTTTTTTTACAGCTCCTGCTGCCGACCTTCTCTGTGTACTCAGCAATGCAGCTGTAATTAATCAGAGCTGAATTGCCGGGTACTGGGACAGGAAGGGATCCCGGCAGAAGGACTTGACATACTAGACACACCCTGTGTACAATGATGACATGTTTTTGGGCGTGTCTAGTACGCTCAGAGTCTGCAACTGGGTAAAGGTACCTTTTTAAGTGTACCTGGTAACATGGAGTCACTCTGAGATGTGCTTCGGCCATTATTCAGTCTTTAATGTTTTTTTCATTGATGTATATGAATTACAAAAAAAGGTGGAGAAGAGAGGTGGATACGGTCTTTAACCAATAAGAAAACATGGTTGTGCAACATCATTATATAACGGTAAGCATCTGCTGTACTCCTAGAAGTATATGCAAAAATTTCCAAAACTCCACTCGGTCTATGAGCAGCCTATCCTCATCACTTTACCTTTAAAGCTGGACAAATATGGAACAAATTTTGGCCAGTTCATCAGGAACTTCTCTGTGGCTGGCCCTGCCAACTGCCTCCTACCTGCTGTTCTTTGATTGAAAAATGGAAGAAGGCAGGCAGAAAACGGCTGAACAATGCCTGTATCCAATGCAGCCACTGCATTGAAAGGCAGCGTCAATGATTGGCAAATAATCCACAAGAGGTAGCACATGGCTGGCTGTCTGCCAAAACACAATAGCTGTAGAGGGAGATTCACCCATCTGTGATGCGCAGTGCGGAGCGCAGAATCTGTTATATGAAATCTATATGTACAGTGCCTTGCAAAAGTATTGACCCACCTTGGCTTTTTACCTATTTTGTTACATTACAGCCTTTAGTTCAATGTTTTTTTAATCTGATTTATGTGTTTTATCAGAACACAATAGTCTAAGTTGGTGAAGAAAAATATATAAATAAAACTATTTTTCAGAAATAAAAAAATAAATAATTGGCATGTGCGTATGTATTCACCCCCTTTGTTATGAAGCCCATAAAAAGCAACCAATTACCTTCAGAAGTCACGTAATTAGTGAAATGATGTCCACCTGTGTGCAATCTAAGTGTCACATGATCTGTCATTACATATACACACCTTTTTGAAAGGCCCCAGAGGCTGCAACACCTAAGCAAGAGGCACCACTAACCAAACACTGCCATGAAGATCAAGGAACTCTCCAAACAAGTAAGGGACAATCTTGTTGAGAAGTACAAGTGAGGGTTAGGTTTTAAAAAAAAAATCCAAATCTTTCATCTTTAGGATCACCATCAAATCTATCATAACCAAATGGAAAGAACATGGCACAACAGCAAACCTGCCAAGAGACGGTTGCACACCAAAACTGACATACTGGGCAAGAAGGGCATTAATCAGAGAGGCAGCACAAAGACGTAAGGTAACCCTGGAGGAGCTTCAGAGTTCCACAGTAGAGACTGGAGTATCTGTATATAGGACTACAATAAGCCGTACGCTCCATAGATTTGGGCTTTATGGCAGAGTGGCCAGAAGAAAGCCATTACTTTCAGCAAAAAACAAAATGGCACGTTTTGAGTTTGCGAAAAGACATGTGGGAGACTCCCAAAATGTATGGAGGAAGGTGCTCTGGTCTGATGAGACTAAAATTGAACTTTTTGGCCATAAAAGAAAACGCTATGTCTGGCGCAAACCCAGCACATCACCCAAAGAACGCCATCCCCACAGTGAAACATTGTGGTGGCATCCTCATGTTGTGGGGATGTTTTTCAGCAGTCGGGACTGGGAAACTGGTCAGAGTTAAGGGAAAGATGGATGGTGCTAAATACAGGGATATTCTTGAGCAAAACCTGTACCACTCTGTGTGTGATTTGAGGCTAGGACGGAGGTTCACCTTCCAGCAGGAAAATGACCCCAAACACAGTGCTAAAGCAACACTTGAGTGGTTTAAGTGGAAACATGTAAATGTGTTGGAATGGCCTAGTCAAAGCCCAGACCTCAATCCACTAGAAAATCTGTGGTCAGACTTAAAAATTGCTGTTCACAAGTGCAAACATCCAACTTGAAGGAGCTGGAGCAGTTTTGCAAGGAGGAATTGGCAAAAATCCCAGTGGTAAGATGTGGCAAGCTCATAGAGCCTTATCCAAAGCGACTTGGAGCTGTGATAGCTGCAAAAGGTGGCTCTACAAGACTTTTAGGGGGGTGAATAGTTCTGCACATTGTATTTTTCTGTTATTTTGTCCTATTTGTTGTTTGCTTCATTATAAAAAAAATCTTCAAAGTTGTGAGCATGTTCTGTAAATTAAATTATGCAAATCTTCAAATGATCCATGTTAATTTCAGGTTGTAAGGCAACAAAACACGAAAAATGCCAAGGGGGGCGAATACTTTTGCAAGGCACTGTATATGGCCAGCTTTAGGAAAATTTGTAAGACCTCAAAATGGCCCAAAAGCTGGACATTTACCATATCTATAAAATATACTTGAGTCATTAATTTCTTATTTCAAGGCACACTTTTTGCTACATAACAGTGGTGACATTGTGATCGTAAGAAACCATTCAAATAGGTGGACAGTCAGAAATGTCTTTTTGTGGCAATAATGTGATGCACAAAAAAAGAGCTAAATGACTACAAAAAAAATAAGACACTCATGCATGTATTATTTTAACAAGTGGCACGCTGCATTAAAACCGTTTAAGCGACGAAGAGTGATAATGGTTATTTTCATTATTATTGTGACTGATATACATCCCTATGACAACACTTTTAAAGCGCCTCAGCTCTAAACAAGCACTGCGGCTGTTATTCTGGGTGTTTCATAAACACTACCTAAACTTCTATATTGTGTGTAATGTAAGCCAGATGTATATTATTTATAGCTCCCATCCGTTCCCCTAGGATAATTAAAACCGTGGAAGCAATCAGTGAAGTACTGCAAGATTTCAAGTACGACTGTGAAGAAATACAATGACGTCTCCCTCTTTTTGGAAGGCACAAAGAGAAAATGGGGCCCAGTCCGGTTTGCTTCTTTGAATCTGCACTACAACAGAGCCATTTCATCTGCTGCCCTCTGGGATGACATTCTGGTTGTTTATTAATAGGTGCTTCTGCTTTCCAGCCATGGCAGGGGGATGCCTTTTTATTGCACAGCATCTTCTATCCATTTGCGCTTGGGTCTTAATCTGCAGTTCTTTTCAATAAATGTTTTTATAGGGTATGTGTAAAATGCCTTATGATCTGTTTCCAGTAAGACAACCTTTTATTTTTATCTTCATCGCTAAAAAAAATAAGGCTGCAGCCACAGTTATATTGTTTTTGCACACTTTAAGTAGACTTGCAGCAAGAGACATGTAGAGACTGGAATTACTGACCATCTTCTAAAAGGCTAATTTTTTTATTTTGTTTTTGCTGTGATTTTGATCCTTTTACTTCTACTACTGAATCTCTGACCTGTAACATAACATGCCTTCAGTAAAATCAGAATGTTGACAGAACTCCTGAGTTGCGCACTTTTTCTAGGTCAGGGAGTCAAAAATTGAGTGCCACTGGATCAACTTGACAGCCAGGCAACTAGCTTTGCAGAAGGAAAAGTGACCAATGGCAGCTTTTAGGATTCTCCTTTATATTTTTAGCTTTCTTAGATTAGTCTTACATTTTCTCTTTGTATGTATTGATTTATTGATCTGCAGTGGTAGGAGTTCAGTAAATTTTTTGTGGGTCAAATTTGCAAATTAATACCGATATTGTGGTCTTCAAAACCTCTGTTTTAGTATACTATAATAAATGAATAAAAACGACAGCAAATATACAGCGTTGTATTATTAGTCATTTAATAATTTTTGTGGCTCCAGGCTAAACTGCCTTAATGCTAAGGATTCCTCTTTCATCCCAAGCTGCCTTTTTAACATTTGGCACTAATTGGGAAATTGCTGCACTGTAAAATTTTGGTGTAGTTATGCAGAATGTGTATTGGGTACTTATGACTGCAGTAGAAACTTGAGTACAACATTGCATACCAAATTAGGTGTGCTTTGCTTTGGGTACCCCCCAAACACGGTGGGCATTGCAGTTACTTTTGGGCTCACTAATATCCTGATTTGGTACTAATGTCACTTAGAAGAGCCTACAGCACAGCTCATAGTGTCTCTTCTCCTGGGTATGGAACCCTCTTTACCCGACTAGAACATTCAGGGCCCCGGTCCAAGAAACCATGAAGACCCCCACCCCTCCATCCCATCCCATCTCCGGTCTTCCAGTTCTGGGAGGGCATCCATGGACATCCTCCCAGAACCTTGCCTCCCGAGTGCACCCTGGGGTGCGCATCTAGTGCGCTCTGTGACTGCTGTGTCCTCTGGACACAGCTGATCATGGTAAAGGGCCAATCACAGCGGCCCTTTACAATGTGATCAGCTGAACATATGTAAACAGACTTGCCGGTTATCGCAGTCCTTTCCTCCCACGCTGTGTCTGTGTGAAGAAAGGAGAGCCATTAACCAGCAGGACTGTTAGTGCATTGTTTATACTGATAATCGGGGGGCACTGATTATCAGTGCAGCCTATCAGTGATGCTCATCAATGCCACCCATCAGTCCTCCTCAATGCTTCCTATCAGTGGCATCTATCGGTGCTCATCTATGCCGCCTAATGGTGCTCGTCAATGCTGCCTATCAGTGGCTCCTCAGCAGGACTTTAAGCTGAGAGTGTGTCTCTCATACAGCCCAGAGCCTGCACTGACTGTTCTCCCCTCTGTCATGAGAGGGTTTACCCATTGGTGGCGCTATTGGCTTCTTGGATCGCAGTACCAGTGTCCACCAGCGGGTGTCTCCCAACACCTGGGCCCTGCAGTAAGAGGTCTTTCCTGCTGGTGGCACTGTTGCATCCTTGGGCCGTAGTACCGGTGTCCACCAGCGGGTGCACTCCAGCAGTGTGGAGCAAACAGCACCCTCTGCGCTCAGGTGTGACTTGAAGTAAATTATAGTCAGTCCTATAAATACCCGGCAAGCCCTCATATGCTGGCCTTGGTATCTTTCTTCCTTGCGCCCTGAACCTGTATCCTGAACCTGTATCCTGAACCTGTTATCCTGTAAACCTGTATCGGACCCTGAACCTGTTCCGGAGCCTGTATCCTATCCCATCCATTATCTCCCTTTCCCAACCTGCCCTTGTTCAGTTGCTGATCTCCTGTGTATGACCTTGGCTTGGCTAACGTTTATGTCTCTGGTATATCCCTTGTTCCTGCTGACCTGCTGTGTATGACCCTGGCCTGGCTGACATCTGTCATTCCGGTATTGCCCCTTGATATATATATTGTTGTTTGTAGTGGGGTTCTTGTGTTGGTTTTGCAATGTCTGTATTTCCTGAAATTATCACTTATTTTAATAAATATTATTTATTCATTTACATGCGTTTGGGTTATCTATGTGCAGTCCACACAGTCTGGTCACACCTGTTCATGACAGTATACCAAGGCCTTCTCTGACCAGAAGTGGTTGCACAGGGGAACCGTCTCGGTTCTGTTGCACATTACTGGGATGAATTCAGATATAATTGCTTATTATGCTCTGCTGGCAACAGAGAGTTCTGAATATCTCCGCCAGACATTGGACATTGGACATTGGTCCAGTGATCAGCTGCTGGAGATTATCCGTTTAGCTCACTCTGTGGTCGATCAGGGCAGTATACGGTTTGAGGATGTGCAGCCTTTGATTGGAATGTGTACAGAGCTGGCTCTGCCTTGTATCCCAAAGGGCCATGATGACTTTTCTCCCCCCTTCAGCATTAACCAGGTTGCGTCCTTAGTATGGCTGTTGGAGGATGACTCTGCATCCTTTTTTGAGCATTATTCGGTTTGTCCCAAACAGTTGTTGAAGAATTGTATAGATGAAGTGCAGTCGCTGGTCAGACAGAGGGAATGTGAGGCCACTTTTGTGCTACCTGTACTTCAGGCATGGTTAGACCTGTTATGCCCAGCTTCTGTCAGCTCTCCACAAACCAGACCTGCTACTAAATACCTGCCTGCTCAGATGTCCTTTCTCCCATCACCCCTGGCAACCTCAGCTGCAGTCCAATATACCCTGCTCCCCACCAAGTATCCAATGCCCTGTTTCTACTTCCTGTACCTAACCTGCCTTTAACCCACCTGCCTCTTCTCTAATACCTGCAACTTCCCCACAAGAACTCCCTCTGGCCGCTGTTTCCCCTTACTTGCCATATCCCAGCCCTTCCTTTCAGTATGCCTCACCTCCTGTCTACAGTCCTACAGCCACCTACAGATCTCCAGCAGTTAAGCCAAAGAAGAAACGGAAGTTCTTCCCCACTCACACAATCCTGCCAGTAACCCAACCTGCTCCCACTTTCCAGTCTGATGTGCCTGCCTCCCAGTATGATGTCCCGATGCCTGCCTTCCAGCCGGATGTCTCTGCCTTCCAGTCTGGTGTGCCCACCTTCCAGTCTGATGTGCCCACCTTCCAGTCTGATGCACCCGCTCTCCAGTCTAATGTGCCTGCTTTTCAGTCTGATGTCCTGATGCCTGCCTTTCAGCCTGATGTCTCGGCGCCTGCCTCCCAGCTTGATGTCTTTGCCTCACAGTCTGATGTGCCCGCTGTCCAGTCTGTCCTGATTTCTGCCTTCCAGCCTGAAGTCTCGGTGCCTGCTTTCCAGTCTGATGCACTTGCTATCCAGTCTGATGTGCCTGCCTTTCAGCCGGATGTCCCGATGCCTGCCTTCCAGCCGGATGTCCCGATGCCTGCCTTCCAGCCGGATGTCCCGATGCCTGCCTTCCAGCCGGATGTCCCGATGCCTGCCTTCCAGCCGGATGTCCCGATGCCTGCCTTCCAGCCGGATGTCCCGATGCCTGCCTTCCAGCCGGATGTCCCAATGCCTGCCTTCCAGCCAGACGTCCCAAAGCCTGCCTTCCAGCCGGATGTCTCGATGCCTACCTCCCAGCCTGATGTGCCAGCTTCTCAGCCTGATGTGCCAGCTTCTCAGCCTGATGTGCCAGCTTCTCAGCCTGATGTGCCAGCTTCCCAGCCTGATGTGCCAGCTTCCCAGCCTGATGTGCCAGTGTCACGTACCTGATGGCGAGCCTGACGTGTAGAGGAAGGCCTCCCGTACAACTCCGGCTCAAGGGCCGCTGGTAGTGGAACAGCTGGCGCTGGAGCATGGCGGAGTAAGAGTGCCTATGGAAGTCCCGAAGTCTGAGCAGGAAGTTGCCGGAACACACAGGTGGACGGCTGGACTTGACTGGAAGCAGACAGGAGAGTCGCTGGATCACTGGCAGGTCTCGGCAGCAGAGAGACAGATCAGTTGACTCGGCTGGCAGGCACGTGGTCAGGTCACAGACAGATTTGGCAACAGCTAGGCAGATCAGGTACAACAGCAGGCAGGAGAGAGGTCAGGTCACAGGCAGGTTCGGCAGCATGTAGGCAGATCAGGTACAAACAGCAGGCAGGAGAGAAGTCAGGTCACAGGCAGGTTCGGCAGCAGGCAGGCAGATCAGGTACAAACAGCAGGCAGGAGAGAAGTCAGGTCACAGGCAGGTTCGGCAGCAGGCAGGCAGATCAGGTACAAACAGCAGGCAGGAGAGAAGTCAGGTAGCAGGCTGGAACGATGATCGGAAGTCAACACAGGTAGCAAGAATTCAGGTACACGCTGTAGACCAAGCAGCAACCAGCCAGTACTAAGTCTGTGTTTAAATAGGCCGTCTGTCACCAGTTCTGATGACAGGCGTGCGCGCGCGCACCCGCTGATGCGCCCGTAGTTGTTCTGTGAATCCCTTGCCTGCGCACAGGTGTATGCTTGCGAGCATTAGCTGTATTCTGCGGATGACTTCCCTGACATTGCCCCCCCCCCCTTACGGGCAGCCTCCGGATGCCCAGTTGGTTCCTCTTCAGGGGATGACTCCGGAAGAAGGCACGTATTAAGTCCATAGCATGTACATTCCGCTCTGGTTCCCAGGAGTTCTCCTCCGGTCCATAACCTCTCCACTTGATCAGATATTGTAATTGACCCCTTCTCCTTCTACAGTCTATAATCGCTTCCACCTCGAACTCCTCGTCTCCACTGACCATCACCGGTTCGGATGGTCTAGACTCCCGATTAGGAAAGGGATCAGGCAATGCGGGCTTTAACAAAGATACATGAAATACCGGATGTATGCTGAAGGATTCTGGTAGGGATAGTTCGTAGGAAACATCATTAATCCTTCTCCTCACAGGAAACGGCCCAAGGAATTTAGGGGCCAACTTCTTTGACGGGGAGGCCAGTCTCAGGTTTGTTGTTGCCAACCAAACCCGGTCCCCTGGTTGCAGAATGAGTTCCCCTCTCCTCTTCTTATCGAAAGCTCTTTTATTATCCTGTTGAGCCTTGGTTACGGTCTCTTTCAACAGCTTGTTATTGCGATTAAAGAAGTCTACAGTGCTTTGGACAGCCGGTACTGAAGACTCAGGGACAAGGTCAGGCAAAAAGGTGGGATGGAAGCCATAATTAGAGAAGAATGGAGATTGCTTGGTGGCTGCATGACAGGAGTTGTTATATGCAAACTCGGCTAAGGGTAAGAGAGACACCCAATCATCCTGCACAAACGAAGTGAAACAACGGATGTACTGTTCCAGCGTCTGATTGGTCCGTTCAGTCTGACCGTTAGACTGCGGATGATATGCGGATGACAT
Organism: Lithobates septentrionalis; assembly: GCA_037952835.1. Taxonomy (NCBI): domain Eukaryota; kingdom Metazoa; phylum Chordata; class Amphibia; order Anura; family Ranidae; genus Lithobates; species Lithobates septentrionalis. The sequence goes on from JBBDGP010003357.1 coordinate 632,829, forward strand.
GGAAAGTTTAATTCTTAAGGCTTCACACAGTGCCCTTCAAAACCTTGAAGTAAATTGGACTCCGCGGTCAGAGACAATGTCGATGGGTACCCCATGGAGTCTAACGATTTCCTTAATAAATACTCGAGCAGTCTCAGCAGCAGAGGGTGTACCCTTCAAGGGTAGAAAATGAGACATCTTAGTTAGCCGGTCTACTATGACGAAGATGGCTTTACAGTTTTCAGAGGGAGGTAGCTCAACTATAAAATCCATGGAGATCATGGTCCACGGCCTGTCGGGCACAGGTAAAGGTCTGAGCAAACCCCACGCCTTATTTCGGATGTTCTTACTCCGGATGCAAGTAATGCAAGTGTCTATATATTCCTTGCAGTCCTTCTCCAAATTAGGCCACCAAAATGTGCGTTGCATTAAGTTTGTTTTGCGAATGCCAAAGTGACCTGCTAGAGGGTGATCATGGCAGAGTCCTAGAACTGATAAACGGACTGCTTCTGGGACGAAGACTTTGTTCCCTCTCCAAAGAAGTCCATCTCTTGCCTGTAACGTCTCCCCGACAGGATCAGGGGAAACTGCGGACGCCTGCTTCAACTGTGACATGAGATCGGACTGCAGTAACAGAAAATTTCCTGCTGGTAGGATGGTGTCAGGTACTGGTAAGACCTTTGGATCCTCGAACATACGTGACAGCGCATCAGGCTTGACGTTCTTTGATCTGGGTCTATAGGTGATGTGGAACAAGAACCTTGAAAAAAAAAGTGCCCATCGGGCCTGTCGAGGTCTTAGTCTTTTGGCAGTCCTTAAATATTCAAGGTTCTTGTGGTCTGTATAAATCAATATTGGATGAGCGGCTCCTTCTAACAAATACCTCCACTCTTCCAGGGCGGTCTTTATGGCAAGAAGCTCCCGATCTCCCACGTCGTAGTTTCTCTCCGCTTGAGCAAGTTTTCTAGAAAAAAAAGCTACAGGATGGACTAAATCCTTGGGACCTTGGCGCTGGGACAGAACTCCCCCGACTGCACTTTCGGAAGCATCTACCTCCAGAATGTAAGGTAGTGCCGGATCTGGGTGGCTTAGTACAGGGGCAGTTGTAAACAGTCCTTTAAGAGTTTCAAAGGCAGCCTGGGCTTCGGGAGACCAGCGGAAACGAGCACCCTGTTTGGTAAGTTGGGTAATTGGTGAGATGATAGCTGAAAAGTTCTTGATAAATCTGCGGTAAAAATTAGCAAACCCAATGAACCGCTGGATCCCCTTCTTATCAGTGGGCGCAGGCCAGGTCAGGATTGCAGACACTTTTTGAGGGTCCATTTCAATCCCTCCGGTAGAAATGATCAAGCTCTAGAACTGGATACTCTGCCGCTCAAACTCGCATTTCTCGGGTTTGGCATAGAGTCCATGTAAGCGGAGACGGCAGAGAACATTCTTGACATGCTCCCGATGGTCAGCAAGGGAGGTAGAGAACACCAGAATGTCATCTAAATAAACAATAACGAAAATGTCCAGGTAGTCTTTGAAGACGTCATTGATGAAGTGTTGGAAGGTAGCCGGGGCGTTACACAAGCCGAAGGGCATGACGAGATACTCGTAGTGGCCAAAACGAGTACGGAAGGCGGTTTTCCACTCGTCTCCCTGGCGTATGCGGATGAGGTTGTAGGCTCCCCTCAGGTCAAGTTTAGTAAAAATAGTAGCAGAACGAAGTCTTTGGAAAAGCTCAGGAACCAAGGGAAGAGGATAACGGTTCTTCCCCGTGATCTTGTTCAGGTCCCGGTAATCTACACATGGCCGTAGTGAATGGTCCTTCTTCTCCACGAAGAATATTCCCGCCCCGGCAGGTGAAGTAGAAGGGCGAATGAAGCCTTTCTGGAGGCTCTCATCAATATATTCCTTTAGAGCTGCTAATTCTTTCTCAGACAGTGGGAAAATCCGACCAAATGGAATAGCAGCCCCAGAAAGGAGCTCAATGGGGCAATCGTAAGCCCTGTGTGGAGGTAAGGTGTCTGCTCCCCGTTTGCTGAATACATCAAGGAACTCGTGATAGGCGCCAGGCACCTTTTGGCAGAGCTCAGCTTCAACGTCCATACACAACAGGGTGGTGGGTGCAGCAGTGGGATTGGACAGGCAGTGCTTCTGGCAGTAAGATGATTGGTACTTGATACTCCCTGATTTCCAGTCCACCGCCGGGTTATGGGCCTGTAGCCATGGTAGACCAAAAATGACTGGGTACAGAGGTGAAGAAATGGCATCTAGACGCAAAAGTTCCTTATGACCAGTAGAGGTCGTAGTTAACAGTGGAAGGGGTCTCCTGGGTCACCAATCCGGACTTTATACGAGAGCCGTCAGCCAGAAATACGGTAAGTCCCTGCTCTTTGGATTGAAGAGGAATACCTTGTTGGGCAGCAAATGCCAGATCAATGAAGCAACTGCACGCCCCCCAGTCCACAATTGCAGTAGCTGACACACTTCTCCCTGGGAGCTGAAAGGTAACAGGAAGTGCCAATTGAGCAGAAGTTGCTGGAGGGACCGCCTGACTTGCTGGAGAAGCAGGGGAGGATCCGCGTCCCTTAGCAGGACAAGTCCGTACATAGTGACCCGCCCTGCCGCAGTAGAGGCAGAAGTTGCCTTGAAGACGTCGTGTCCGTTCCTCAGGGGACAGCGACGGGCGAATCAAGCCTAGCCGTGCGGGTGTTACAGTTTCTAATGCAGGAGAGGCCGATCTGACAGATGTCGGCCGAACAGGAACTGCTGACTTCTCCCGCCTGCGCTCTCGCAGACGACGCACGATCTGGATTGATAATGTGATTAAGTCCTCCAGGGTACTTGGAGCACCCACACAAGCTAACTCGTCCTTTAAGTCCTCCGATAACCCCAGGCGAAACTGATGTCGCAGGGCTGCGTTATTCCAGTGGGTATCTGCACTCCAGCACTTGAAATCCCTTATAGAGTCCTCGACCGCTCTGCGGCCTTGTCGGAGTGCATGGAGAGAGGACTCGGCAGTAGTGGTTAGTAGAGGGTCCTCTTATATCATGGACATTGCTTGGAAGAAAGAGGACATAGTATTTAGTTGTAAGTCCTTCTTTTCCAACAGACGATGAGCCCAGGTTTGGGGCTCACCTTGAAGTAGGGATATGATGAACCCCACCTTTGTAGTTTCTGCAGAAATAGTCCGTGGCTGGAGTGAAAAATAAAGCTGACAGGCATTGCGGAATGCTCTGAACTGAGTCCGATCTCCAGAAAATCTGTCAGGATTAGGTACTCGTGGTTCTGGGGATGTCATCATTGCAGCGGGAATGGCCGAAGAGAGCTGGACTTGCACATGCTCCACCAGACGCACATATTTCTCCTGCAGGGACCGCTTGAGTAAGGCCTGTGAGGCATTGGCAGACTTCATGTAGGGGAGAGGTTCCTCCTGCAGGCTCAGTCATGGCTGCTTGGTACTGTTACGTACCTGATGGCGAGCCTGACGTGTAGAGGAAGGACTCCCGTACAACTCCGGCTCAAGGGCCGCTGGTAGTGGAACAGCTGGCGCTGGAGCACGGCGGAGTAAGAGTGCCTATGGAAGTCCCGAAGTCTGAGCAGGAAGTTCCCGGAACACACAGGTGGACGGCTGGACTTGACTGGAAGCAGACAGGAGAGTCGCTGGATCACTGGCAGGTCTCGGCAGCAGAGAGACAGATCAGATGACTCGGCTGGCAGGAACGTGGTCAGGTCACAGACAGATTTGGCAACAGCTAGGCAGATCAGGTACAACAGCAGGCAGGAGAGAAGTCAGGTCACAGGCAGGTTCGGCAGCAGGCAGGCAGATCAGGTACAAACAGCAGGCAGGAGAGAAGTCAGGTCACAGGCAGGTTCGGCAGCAGGCAGGCAGATCAGGTACAAACAGCAGGCAGGAGAGAAGTCAGGTAGCAGGCCGGAACGATGATCGGAAGTCAACACAGGTAGCAAGAATTCAGGTACACGCTGTAGACCAAGCAGCAACCAGCCAGTACTAAGTCTGTGTTTAAATAGGCCGTCTGGCGCCAGTTCTGATGACAGGCGTGCGCGATCGCGCATCCGCTGATGCGCCCGTAGTTGTCCTGTGAATCCCTTGCCGGCGCCTGTGCACAGGTGTATGCTTGCGAGCATTAGCTGTATTCTGCGATGACTTCCCTGACAGCCAGCTTCCCAGTTTGATGTGCCAGCTTCCCAGTCTGATGTGCCAGCTTCCCAGTCTGATGTGCCAGCTTCCCAGTCTGATGTGCCAGCTTCCCAGTCTGATGTGCCAGCTTCCCAGCCTGATGTCTCGAAGCTTGCCTTCCAGCCTGATGCCTCGATGCCTGCCTTCCAGTGTGATGTGTCAGTTCTCCAGTCTGTTGTCTCAGTGCCTGCCCTCCAGCCTGATGTCTCAAAGCTTGCTTCCCAGTCTGATGTGCCAGCTTCCCAGTCTATTGTCCTAGTGCCTGCCTTCCAGCCTGATGTCTCAGTGCCAGCTTCCCAGACTGATGTGCCAGCTTCCCAGACTGACGTGCCAGCTTCCTAGACTGATGTGCCAGCTTCCCAGACTGACGTACCTGCTGCCCAGCTTGAAGTGCCCATGCCCGCTGCCCAGCCTGATGTGCCTGCTGCCCAGCTCGAAGTGCCCATGCCCGCTGCCCAGCCTGATGTGCCTGCTGCCCAGCTCGAAGTGCCCATGCCTTCTGCCCAGCCTGATGTGCCTGCTGCCCAGCTCGAAGTGTCCATGCCTGCTGCCCAGCCTGATGTGCCTGCTACCCAGCTCGAAGTGCCCATGCCTGCTGCCCAGCTCGAAGTGCCCATGCCCGCTGCCCAGCCTGATGTGCCTGCTGCCCAGCTCGAAGTGGCCATGTCTGCTGCCCAGCCTGATGTGCATTGCTGCCCAGCTCGAAGTGGCCATGTCTGCTGCCCAGCCTGATGTGCCTGCTGCCCAGCTCGAAGTGTCCATGCTTGCTGCCCAGCCTGATGTGCCTGCTGCCCAGCTCAAAGTGTCCATGCTTGCTGCCCAGCCTGATGTGCCTGCTGCCCAGCTCAAAGTGTCCATGCTTGCTGCCCAGCCTGATGTGCCTGCTGCCCAGCTCAAAGTGCCCATGCCCGCTGCCCAGCCTGATGTGCCCGCTGCCCAGCTCGAAGTGCCTGCTGCCAAGCTCGAAGTGCCTGTGCCCGCTGCCCAGCCTGATGTGCCTGCTGCCCAGCTCGAAGTGCCCGCTGCCCAGCTTGGTGTATTCCTGCCCGCTGTCATCTCGGATGTGCCCGCTGTCATCTCGGATGTACCCGCTGTCATCTCGGATGCGCCCGCTGTCATCTCGGATGTGCCCGCTGTCTGCTCGGATGTGCCCGCTGTCTGCTCGGATGTGCCCGCTGACTTCTCAGATGTCCAGTTTGATGTACCCGATGCCCAGCCTGATGTGCCCTCATCTGTTCGGTTGGAGGCCATGAACTTTGGACAATTGCACCTTGTTGGAGCGTCCGGAGGCCGCTCCTTTAGGGGGGGTACTGTCATGAGAGGGTTTACCCGTTGGTGGCGCTATTGGCTTCTTGGATCGCAGTACCAATGTCCACCAGCGGGTGTCTCCCAACACCTGGGACCTGCAGTAAGAGGTCTTTCCTGCTGGTGGCACTGTTGCATCCTTGGGCCGTAGTACCGGTGTCCACCAGCGGGTGCACTCCGGCAGTGTGGAGCAAACAGCACCCTCTGCGCTCAGGTGTGACTTGAAGTCAATTATAGTCAGTCCTATAAATACCCGGCAAGCCCTCATATGCTGGCCTTGGTATCTTTCTTCCTTGCGCCCTGAACCTGTATCCTGAACCTGTATCCTGAACCTGTATCCTGAACCTGTTATCCTGTAAACCTGTATCGGACCCTGAACCTGTTCCGGAGCCTGTATCCTATCCCATCCATTATCTCCCTTTCCCAACCTGCCCTTGTTCAGTTGCTGATCTCCTGTGTATGACCTTGGCTTGGCTAACTATTATGTCTCTGGTATATCCCTTGTTCCTGCTGACCTGCTGTGTATGACCCTGGCTTGGCTGACATCTGTCATTCCGGTATTGCCCCTTGATATATATATTGTTGTTTGTAGTGGGGTTGTTGTGTTGGTTTTGCACTGTCTGTATTTCCTGAAATTATCACTTATTTTAATAAATATTATTTATTCATTTACATGCCTTTGGGTTATCTCTGTGCAGTCCACACAGTCTGGTCACACCTGTTCATGACACCCTCCCTCCTTCCTTGCACGCATGGGAGAGGAGAGAGCTGACCTGCTCCTTCTCCTCCCGCCCCTCTTCTGTTTTGCACCGCAGGAAGTGTGAAGCTCAGCAACTGAATGATCAAATTAAGCTGCTTAGCTTCACACTTCCCGCAGTGCACACAGGAGGAGAGGAACAGGAGGAGGAGGAGCAGAATAGCTCTCCTCTCCCATGCGGGAGAGGATGAACTGTCAGTGCAGGTTCTGGGCTCTATATGAGAGACGCTCTCAGCTCAGAGCCCAGCAACCCTGCTGGGGCCTCCTGGCAGTGGTGGAATGCCAGGGCCCAGTTGTAAGTGCGACCTTTGCTTCCCTGGTAGTTCCGCCACTGCTCTTTACCAAAGATCATTTTCGTTCCACTGACCACCAATGAAACAGGGCACGTCACCACAAGCCACCTATGTAACAGACGGAGAAAGGCACTTTATCACTAACCACTATTGTAATGAAGGGGGGGGACTACAACTGTCTGTCAATGTAATGGTGAGGTGTAAATCACCAATTACCAACCATGTAACAGGGGAAGAGGACAAGTCACCACTAATAATGTAAGAAGGGCACTGCAATTTTTACTAATTTATTTTCTGACCGTTCTCATTTCATTTAATTTCATTAAAATGTATATAGTGATTGGGGACAGGGGAGGGCAGGTGAGTTTGTGGGTAGTGAGAAGACCCATACAAGTTGTCGCACTGCTTATAAATCCAGTTTATGTGAAAAATTAAGTACACCCAACAGAAATTTAAACTTTAAACTGACTTTTTAAACATACAGTTTTCAAAACATTGCATCTTTTTTCAAACCCTGCCCACAGATAAAGGTGATATACTTGAATGCAAAGGCAGGAAAATATTCCTTTTCAATAATTTCTTAAAAAAAACAGTAAATGCAAAGGTCAACTATAGAGAAAGGTAGTTACAGAATTGACATGAAAAGCTGGCATTTACCCTTCTAGGCACCATTCTCTGTCAACTCCTGGTTACATAGTTAGTCTGGTTGAAATAAGTCCATTCAGTCCAACCAATAGAGGGGGAAATTATGCAATCCTATATACAAAATCCTATACTCAGTCGATCCAGAGGAAGGCAAAATTGATTACATGTTTCTGACCACTTGCAAAATTACTTTAGTTGGAGTAGGTTTTTTTTTACGTTTCCTTGCATAAGCTGGCAGTTTCCAAACCCCCTCTACAAAATGTCAATGGAAATCAAATCTCGGGGCATTCTATAACCCTCTCCTTTTTTTTACTAACTACTTGCTAGTGTGCTCATTATCGTTTTGAAGGACTCATTGCAGTTCAACTTTTGGACAGTGAAATGATTTCAAATAATTTGCAATTATTGCAAGTTTTTGAATCACTTACCAGACTTATTTGTTACAACTTTATGCATTAGTGATTCTGGCATGATCGCACCACACAAAGAACACCAGACCCTGGATTTCTGAGGTTTAAATAAGATCGGTTCTACCTGCATACTCCTTAAGGATGTTCTAATCACTGATGCCTAATCTGAAAGGCTAAATTCGAATTTCATGGATTTGTAGTGGTGGTAAAAGTAGAGGTGCATTTTCTCCATATAACAAATCTGCATTTTTATTCATTAAGAACACCGAATACACTGTCAATTTTATGTGTAATTTGTTCAAGTATATCATTTTTCTGTGGGCACTATTTGAATCAAATCTAATGCTCAATTATGTTTAGGAGTCCACAATTTCCATGGGGTGTACTTACTTTGTCACACCACATTTAAGTACATATGTATAATTATTTACCCAGTTTGTAGAATTCATGAAGGTTTTGGGATCTGCACATTGAAGAGAACCAATAACTGTTTTTCCTCCATGGCAAGGCATGTTTTTTTTTGTTTAACTATTGTGTCCCTGTTTGCTTGGGCTGTTATTTCATTATAAACCAGTGTATTGAGCCAATTCTGAAAATCCATGTCTGGAAAGTGTGATCATTCACCATTACTGAAGTGGAAAGAGCAGGCCACAAACGCCTGGAGTGCACACAGTTATGTAGAAAAATACCTTTGGAAGAAAACTCTTATTTTTTCATTTTGATCTGTCATTGAAAAAAACTTCCTTATAATTTTTCTTCTTTTTAGATTTTTTTTTTCCTTATATTAAAATGTCAGAAACTGGTGTAAGTGAAAACACAAACCATATATCTTCAGGGTGTTAACCTCTTCCACTCTGGAAAGGCTTATATAGAGCACACACGGGTGTAATTATACGCAATTCTGGTTTAGTGGGGGAAATCTAACACCTTTTTCCAGAGAGAATAAAGTAGTGATTACCAATGAGGGTGAATGTCTGTCAGAGAGGGATTAAGAGGTTTCTACCACATTTCCTTATTGAAAGATGGATTGCATGTCATGGCTTGCATACATGTGTACAGGGAAACTAAAATTGTGGACAAAATCAGAGCCTGTTCACTGCATGTATTTGGAATTTATTGGCAAAAAACTTCATCTGACCTATAAACCTCGCCATCTTTTAAATCACTAGTCTACTTATATAGCACATTTGGACTGAAATAATTGTAGCAAAGGAAGTTAAGTTTTTTGCCTATAGGAGCCAGTCAAATCCCAATTATTATTTTTTTTTGTCAGAAGTTATTATTTTTTAAGCCACACAACACAAACACTATCATGACATGTCAGCATTGCATATGTAAAAATATAAACCGCACACAGGAAGGATCATATAAATGACAGAATGCTTGAACACTAAATTGAGGTACAAAAAGTAATGAATATATATATGTTTTGGCTTAGTGGCATTAACATATACAGTACATCAAGAAGAATATACAGTATCTCACAAAAGTGAGTACACCCCTCACATTTTTGTAAATATTTTATTACATCTTTTAATGCAACAACAATGAAGAAATTACACTTTGCTACAATGTAAAGTAGTGAGCGTACAGCTTGTATAACAATGTAAATTTGTCCCCTCAAAAAACCTCAACACACAGCCATTAATGTCTAAACCGCTGGCAACAAAAGTGAGTACACCCCTAAGTGAAAATGTCTAAATTGGGCCCAAAGTTTTGGTGTGGCCACCATTCTATTCCAGCACTGCCTTAACCCTCTTGCGCATGGAGTTCACCAGAGCTTCACAGGTTGCCACTAAAGTCCTCTTCCACTCCTCCATGACGACCTCATGGAGCTGGTGGATGTTAGAGGCCTTGCGCTCCTCCACCTTCCGTTTGAGGATGCCCCACAGATGCTCAATAGGGTTTAGGTCTGAAGACATGCTTGGCCATTCGATCACCTTTACCCTCAGCTGCTCTAGCAAGGCAGTTGTCGTTTTGGAGGTGTGTTTGGGGCCGTTATTGTTTTGGAATACCGAGCTGCGGCCCAGTCTAAAAAGGGAGGGGATCATGCTCTGCTTCAGTATGTCACAGTACATGTTGGCATTCATGGTTCCCTCAATGAACTGTAGCTCCCCAGTGGCAGCAGCACCCATATGTTTTATGCCGCCTTCACTATTTTGAAGATAAAAATGCTGTCATGATCAAGCTGCGCAGTACTCCTAGAATTGATTTTGATGGGGCTGTTCTCAACATCTACCCTGATATTTCCAAGGAGACCCTTGATCGACGCAGAGCACTGAAACCTCTCTTAGATCAACTGAAAGGGGACGGGATCACTTACAGATGAGGCTTCCCCGCGAGCCTGATAGCTACTAAAAACGGCCACTCATTCACATTGCGGTTTGCTGAAGAGCTCCCTGCCTTCCTTCACTTGCAACCATTGGAGCTCCCGGGGTGGCTAAATTCCGTACCTACCTTCTCTGCCCCCCAGACATCTCAATGGCAGAACTCTCCATCCAAACAGAAGCGTGCTGCTACTCCGGGCTCCTCTCAGAAAAATGGGTGAGATTCTCCCCTGCCCACGCTTATTTCCTTTGCTACCACACTATATTGACTGTAGCTCTCACCCCAGTTCCACACCTCTCCATATTTTGTTGGTGAACCCCCACCCTAAACCTCCCTGAGCTCAGCCTCACAACACAAACTTGTGACCATCTCAAGCTGTATTCTGCTTATTGTTTTTCCCCCCATAATATGGTCACACAATACTGGTTCTTGTTCCGCTTTGAAAGATTTAACATGTTTTTTCTGTATTTCCTTACCGTCCTACGTTGCTAGAGTTTAAGTTTTACTTTGTTGATGTTACTTTCAAGAGGCTGTATGCTGACAGAGCATACTGCTTCTTGTTTATGCCCTTAACATGGTGTACGTCCCCTGCCCCTCTCCTCCTGGGGTGGGCGAGTGTCGGCAGCCTACGTGCTCTTATCATAGGTCTCATCTTCGAGTCCATGTTGGCTGCTCGCCTTCCCCCTCACCACTGGGACCACCGCAGATTTCTGCGTGCATCTCCTCTCATCCCCATTGGTTTCACAGAATGAATATCTTTTCAATATTTGTTCTTTCTTCTCTTTATCTCTCTCTTGGTCTCTTCGCTCCCTCCTTATCCCATTCCCCCCCCCCTCTCTCCCGCTGGCATGCATGGTTATATAAGCTAAAGACCCACTCACATCTGACTTAATGGCTACTCTAAAGGTTCTCTCATATAACGTAAGGAGCCTTAACGTGGCAGCTAAGAGGCATCAAGTATTGCGAGAATTGAAAAATTGTTCAATCGCTTTCCTCCAGGAAACGCACTTGACGCATTCAACACCCGTTAAACTATACTCGCAACAATTTCCACAATGGTATTACAGTCTATCTGATACCAACAAAGCCAAAGGAGTAGCCATTGGGTTCAGCACCAATGCGTCTTTTCACCTCACTACAATGTTAGCAGACGATCATGATCGTTTCCTTTTTCTTAAAGGTTACATGGGCAACATCCAATGTACCCTAGCGAACGTATATAGCCCCAACCATGACCAACCATCCTTCCTCACCCAACTTCTTACAAAACTATCACATTTTGCGGAAGGTTTGATTGTTCTAGCGGGGGATATAAATATGTCTCTAGATCCCACTATCGACACTTCACAGGGCCGCTCTAATATCCCATTTAAGCGAATTGCGCAGGTCAAAAAAAGGCTTCTGGATTTATAACTCATAGACGCCTGGCGCATACTACACCCTAAAGATAAAGATTTCTCCCACTTTTCCAAAACACATTACTCCTATTCCAGAATAGACAACATCTTTCTTGATCACTTCCACCTCCCTTTCCTACACTCCGCCACCATAGGCACTGCTTCTATTTCAGACCATGCACCTGTTTCCATATGTTTTACCATGCCCACTCTGCCACATCGCCACAATAACTGGAAGCTCAATGACTCCCTCCTCTCTAACTCAACAGAGGTTTCCATGCTATCCACCCCCCTGTCACAGTATTTCAAGGAAAATGCATCCTTGGAAACCTCTCCTTCTGTCCTGTGGGAAGCCCATAAAGCTTCTATGAGGGTCTGTTTCATTGAACTGGGTGCAAGGAAAAAGAGAGAACATGGTAAATCGCTCAAATGGGTCCTAGGTCAGATTGCCGAACTTGACAAACAACACAAATTATCTATGCAAGCTACACATCTGGACGCTCTTACTCCTAAAAGAGAAGAAATCAAAGCTCTTCTAGACCTTGACACTAAAAGGAAATTTCATTACATTTCACAAAAAGTTTACAAATGGGGTAACAAACCAGGTAAACAGTTGGCTAGATCCCTCAGAGCCAAAAAGACCCTTTCTTTCATACCTAAAATCAAACTCCAATCAGGTGAAATAGTACATGCTACCCCCCAAATCACCAAAGCATTCAGAGAGTTTTACGCTGATTTATACAATGTCGAGGACGACCTAGCATCACTTCCACAACTAGAAAAACGTAAACGTATACTCGCCTACTTGAAGGCTGCCAATCTCCCCAAACTTCTACGATCGGCCCTTGAGACTATGGAATCTAATTTCTCCATTGAAGAATTTCAGAACGCTTTAAAATCCTCCCCCTCAGGTAAAGCCCCTGGCCCAGATGGTTTTACCATCTTGTATTACAAAAAATTTAGCGATATCCTGCTTCCCCATCTCACAGCATATGCTAATTCCATCTCCCACATTTTTGGCCTACGTCCGGAATCCCTATCTGCCCATATCACCGTCATACCTAAACCCGGTAAGGAACCTACCTTATGTGGTAGCTACAGGCCCATATCCCTTTTTAAATGTAGACACTAAACTTTACGCTAAGGTTTTGGCGAATAGATTGCTGCCCCTACTCCCCCGATGGATAACGGCTGACCAAACCGGCTTTATTCCCAACAGGGAAGCCAGGGATAACTCCTTGCGCTCCCTGTCCCTGATCCATTATGTTCGCAGATACTCACAGCCCACCCTCCTTCTCTCCACAGATGCTAAAACAGCATTTGATAGGGTGGACTGGCCCCAAGATGTTTCACTGCATTTCCTCACTTTATTCCAACCCTTCCTGCACAAGTCCGCATAAATGGCCCTTTAAGTGAACATTTCACATTACACAACAGGACCAGACAAGGCTGCCCCTTATCCCCCCTCCTTTTTGCCACCTCCCTTGAACCTTTTTTGGCCACAATTAGACACAACAGAAATATTCATGGTATTCAAATTGGAAACAGACTCCATAAACATGCAGCCTATGCTGATGATATTTTATTTTTCATCCAACAACCACCCATTTCACTCCCAAACCTAATGTCAGCATTTTCTGATTTCCAAACCATATCTAACTTCAAAATTAACCTATCAAAATCCGAGATATTAAATATAACCGTACCCCAATCAATTGCTGATCAGCTAAAGCCTCTTTTTTTCCTTTCCGCTGGGAAACTAAACATATGAAATATCTCGGAATATTCCTAACTAAGGATGAGCTCTGGCGTGTTCGCAAGCTGCACGTGCCGAGCCTGCCAGGAAGTCGGCACTGCACATCGCTAATCACAAGCAGTGAGACATTTCCCGATGTGTGGCTGCAGAGATCGGGAAATGTCTCACTGCCTGTGATTAGTGCAACACAGTGCCAACTTCCTGGCGGGCTCGGCACGTGCAGCTTGTGAACACGCCAGAGCTCATCCCTATTCCTAACCCTTAACCTCCACTCTCTGTTCAAACACAACTATATCGCCCTCTTGAACAATATTAGATCAGACCTCCGGAAATGGTCATCCCTCTCATATTTCTGGCTAGGCAAAGTTAACATTATTAAGATGAACATTTTTTTTAGCTTTCAAATGATACACTTAGGGGTTCCCATAGATTTCTTTACCATCCTTCAGACCATGATTGCCCGCTTTATCTGGAGAGACGGCCACCCCAGAGTCTCTAGGGCTTTTCTTTTTCGCTCCAAGGGCTCTGGTGGGTTGGCTCTCCCCAACTTCAAGTCTTATTATCATGCCGTAGTATTATCCCGTATTGCAGATTGGAAATATGCCATGACCTCCAAACTATGGGTTCAGTTGGAACACTCCCTATGTGGCTCTGATCTCTCCACCACCCCCTGGATACCCCGTTCCTCTAGAAACCTCTCTCACGATACCTCACCCCTCACCACATCCTCTCTAGATGTTTGGGATGGACTACATAAGAAACTTTCTTGGTCCTACGATTCCCCTGTGATGCCACTCCTACATCATAATCATTTCATGCCTGGAACTTTGGACCCTTGGTTCAAATCATGGTCTCCAGAAGACCCCCTCCTGCTACACCATGTTCTCCGCTCAAGTACCCTTAAACCACTTTCTGAAATTCTGTGATCCAAACCATCCAGGTTCATGGACAGATGGACAGTTGGTACAACCAACTGCAAAGCTTCTTTTTAACCCTCCCACAGCCCTTACGAACAATTCAAGACCTCAATGAAATTGAATCCTTGTTCAATTATGTGGACCCCCAGAGCACTGTATCTCACAATTCTACAGAGCTCTGATCGAGCTACAGAGTCCCAAATACCCCGCCTACTTGGCCAAATGGGAATCTGACCTCAAATCCACTATAACAAACAAGAAAACGGACAAAGTACTTCAACTTGCACACATCTCTTCACTTGCCTCGTCTATGGCGGAATCTAACTATAAGCTCCTCACCAGATGGCACCACACACCAGCTAAACTCCATCGGATGTTCCCTACCAACTCTCCGCTATGCTGGAGGAACTGTGGAGAAGTTGCTACCCATGCACACATCTGGTGGTTCTGCCCCCTCATACGTCCATACTGGTCTAAGGGGTTAGACCTGATCTGTCAGATCACTGATATCAATCTCCCCCAGGACCCCTGGACTATTCTCTTTCATGCCACCCAAAGGCCCATTGGCAGGTACAAACGATCGCTTATTCCCCACCTGCTAAATACTGCTAAGGCCCTCATCCCCACCCTTTGGAGCCAACCTATGATCCCTTCCATGAAATCTTGGTTGCAAAAGGTATCTGAAGTAAGACTCATGGAAGAACACATCCATATAGCAAGGTGGACCTCCGACTGCCACGCTCTAACCTGGGCCCCATGGTCCTCATTCCTCACCTCCTCTTGCTACAAAGACATCATCTCCTTGACCTCCCAGGACATTTAAACATTCTGATTAGGCCCGTCACCTAGCCCACCATCCCACTACTACCTATATCCTAGAGATCACCTTTTTGACCTCTCAAATGCTCTCTTGTACTTGCATTCAGTTTGATTATATGTATGTTACCATGCTTGCCAGCCTCCTATCCCTTCCTTTCCCCCTATCTTCTCTTCCCTCTTCAAGCTTCACCCCTCTACCTTTTTCCCTCTTTAATTCCCCCCCCCCCCCTATTTCTTTTTCTTTTAATCTGCAATTTTCCCTCATTGCAAATGTTATCAAGTTACTTGTTCCTCAGATTTATGCTGACCTGCTTGCTTGTTCGTTCCCATATTCGCTCAAGGACCAATTCCTGCACCCCTGGCACCTCAGTGTCTCTTACCACCATTGGTCCTAGGTTGTAGTTCTCCTACTAGCTACTATATGGGATCGCAGGAGCCTTAGATATTTGCTCTCATTGAATGTTGTAATAATGACTTATTGTGTTATTTTATCTTTCTATGTATATCTTTTGTTCAATAAAAAGATATTAAACAACCCCACCTGCTGGCAACGCTTGCCCCCCCCCCCCCCCCTCCGAGGCAGCCCCACACTTGCCCTCAGGCTTTTTCCACTTGCCAAATGCGAGCAGGCAAATGGAAATTTTGAGGGCTGTACTACACTATTTGTGGTCCCGTGCTTGTGGCTCCGTGTGGTAAGCACTTTTGTCCCTGACCGTATCAAGCAAACCTTTTGACTGTCCCCAGTGGTGAGAAGCGGTACTGCGGAGTGTCCCCATTACGACAATAGAGCTGGATGACCACATGTTGCTGCTTCCCTCTGGCAGCTTTAATGTCAGTGAGTGCATTTTAGTTCTGTTGCTCACGTGTGGTGGAGAGGATTTTCATTAGCTGGTGAAAGAAACTTTCTTTGAGGTTATTTATTTTTTTTTTTTACATATTTTGGACTCTTGCATTGGATTTATGTACACTGATTTATTTTTATTATCATTTTTTATTATTGTGGATGCTTTTTGCACATTATGAACGCTGGTGTTGATAGCACATGCTTTGTAAGTTTGTAATACCATATAATAACTGTTATTGCTGTTATATACACTTTAAGAGGAGCTGTTCAGAAACTGGACAGCTCCAAGGTCTGGAATTCCATTTTAATTTTAGCTTTTAGCTCACTGGGAAGTCCATCATTTTACATAAGCTATGACCCTAGCGACTTGTAGCTTATGCAGAGATTTCCTTTCCTGCTGAATTAAGCACCAGGAGGGTAAGCATTTGCAGCTGTCAAGGGTGTAGATAAAAGGATATTCAAACCCCACTCAGAGTCCCTGCAGTGCCACAGCTATCATTGAAAATGGGGTTGATTTACTGAGGGCCAGTTCACACCAGATGCAGTTCTGTGCGCTTTTTTTCCATGTTTTCACACCAATGCAGTCAGTTCCAGTTTTCGATCAGTTTCTACACCGGAAACTGACTGGAACTTGACTGCACTGGTGTGAACTAGAGCCATTGGAATACATGGAAAACATAGTGCATGCATTTTTAGGGTCGGTTCACACCACAAAAACGCACTCATACATTTCGGATCAGTTTTTGATACAATTTGCTAGGTTCCAGTACAGTTCTGTGCAGAAACAATGCAGCACGCTCTACTTTTTTTTCTGCACCAGAAACTGACTGCACTGGTGTGAACTTGGCTCATTAGAATACATGGAAAACACTGCATGCATTTTTAGTGCAGAATAAAAACGCATGGAACTGCATCTGGTGTGAACTAGCACTAGCTAGTTTTCCATGTATTCATAAAACTGATCCAGGACTAAGCAAAAACTGATCCAGAACATATGAGTGCATTTTTGTGGTGTGAACTGGCCCTAAAAATGCAGGCACAGTGTTTTCCATGTATTCCAATGGCTCTAGTTCACACCAGTGCAGTCAGTTCCAGCCAGTTTCGGGTGCAGAAACTGACCAGAGATTGACTGAAACGGACTGCATTGGTGTGAACTGGAGCCATTGGAATACATGGAAAACACTGTGCATGCATTTTTAGTGGTGCAGAAAAAAACGCACGGAACTGCATCTGGTATGAACTGGCCCACATTTTTTAATGTTTGTTTTGGCCCTTTTTATGGCTCATTTTGGCATTATTTACGCGCGTTTTGCCATTTTTTAACATGCGATACTTTAACGCACATCTGGCTGTGGGTTTTTTATTGTGCATTTTGGCGCTTATTTAAATGCACATTTTGGCACAGGTTATTTTAACACGCATTTTGGTGTGGTTTGTAACGCACATTTGGCGCTTCTTTTACCATGTAGTTTGACACATTAACATGCATTTGATTTGCTTTTTATGCGTATTTTGGCAAACAGCATATTTGCTAGCCACTTTTGGGATGCCATTACCAATTAATTGCACTGCAAGCATATCTTGCATTTTGCATGCTTTTCCGGAATGCACACAAAAACGCAGGTAACAAATAAGCCAAAATACATGTTAAAAAGCACCAAAATGCATATAAAAATGTACTAAAATTTGTTTTAAAAACAAGCCAAAATGTGTGTTGAAAAAAAAGCAGCAAAAAGTGCATCAAAAACCGTACCAAAATGCACACAAAAAAGGCCCAAAAAGCCAAATTGAACATTTTTTTAGCATGGAGCATTGTGCACTTTTTCAATGTGCATTTTGGCATGTTGGTAGCGTATTTGTCAAATGACAAAATATGCGGCAAAATGCATGTTTGCTAACTGCATTTGGGGTGCCATTAATAATTAATATTAATTAATACAATATATATATTAATACAATTAATATAATAATTAATACAATATATATATTGTAAATATATATACAAAACACATATATACACACATAAACATATATAGTCCCTGAGCCCATTCACCCCTCGTATCCACTCCTTTCTACTGGGAATTTGTGCACGTTTCCAATAGATTGAAAGCAAACTCTTTGCCGCATTCAGAAGATGAGGTTTGATATCCTTCTGAAAAGGTTCTATCACAAGGCATTCCCACCATAGGTGCAACGATGTGCCTTTATGGCCACACCCCCACCAGCATAGGTCAGGAGTGGAGGGATAGATACGAGACAGATCAGCAGGCACTCTGTACCAGCGTGATAGACTCTGATGCCGCGTACACACGAGCGGACTTTCCGGCAGACTTGGTCCGGTGGACCGGACTCCGTCGGACAATTCGATCGTGTGTGGGCTCCAGCGGACTTTTTTTCCCCAAAAGTCCGACGGACCTAGAAATCAAATCTTTCCGACGGACTCGAGTCTGGTCGAAAAATCCGCTTGTCTGTATGCTAGTCCGACGGACTAAAACCGACGCTAGGGCAGCTATTGGCTACTGGCTATCAACTTCCTTATTATCATCACGTACGAATCAGTCGGACTTTGGTATGATCGTGTGTAGGCAAGTCCATTCGTTAGGAAAGTCCGTCAGAAGTCCTCCGAAAGTCCGTCGGATAGACCGTTGGACCAGTCCGGTCGAAAAGTCCGCTCGTGTGTACGTGGCATTATAGTTAGTTTATTGCATTTTGGAATCTTGGGAACTAGAATGAGTAAGCTGGTACAAGCAAGTCAGCTGAGCCTCAGAGAACTGAAGTCCCAAGTCACGCTCCCATGCCCGGGCAAATAAAGGCTTGGTGTCAGGAGTGCTGCAACCCAGTAATGTGATATAATTCAGATATCATATGAGTCATAGGTTCCTCAGCTATAAATAGATGCTCAAAAGGCGTAAGTGAGGATATATCTCTAATGGTGTGGCCGTGCTTTGCAAAGAAAGGATGGAGCTGTCTGTAATGCCAGAAGTCCATAGGAAATCCACCACGCCGGGCATTTAGAACCTCAAAAGCCAGCAGCTTACCGTTCTCCTTAAACTAACCACAACTAGCATTGCCATCATCCACCCACGGTCCAAAGAAAGAAATTTGTTCACCAGGGGGGAACCACAGAAACCCCCAAGCGGAGCCAGTGGGGACACAACGGGGAACCAGATCACAC